>OU343222.1:256991992-257183900 GCA_910596185.1 Chrysanthemum makinoi | reverse complement strand
TTTGTAAGTTAAATTTTTAAATTTCATTAAATAAACATAAATGTATTTCGTATTTTAATAAATGTTACGATTTCAAAGGGTATTTTAGTCTCTTAACACGTTTCGTATTTTTAGGGTTTTACATTTCTTGTTTTACATGCTTAATTGTTTCTTTCTTATTAAGTTCCAAAACCCAAAATATTTTTATCCTATTCAAATCACTCGACCTTTAAACAACAAATCGATTTTCCATTACACCTTCGTTGGGAGAACGACCCGGGAGTTCCGTACTTCTGGTAAAAATCTTATGTACTAAAAACGACAAAATCAATTATCAAAGCATTTTGCACCTGAATTGTTTTTAATGTTCCTAGAAATGCTCCCCCTCAACATATGCATAAAATGTATTTGAAGTCGTTTAGCACACGGAGGCAAGAGAAAGAATTAAATTCTTTGATTTCCATTTTCAAAACAAATTTCAACATCACTTCCCTTATCAAATTAAGTAGATAAAGCATTTTGGAAGGATGAGGTTTTCAAAAGTTTGCTCCCCCTCAATATGTGCCTCGAGGTTTGAAAGAGTTTTGCACATATAAGATGGAAGTTCTTTGAAGTACAACCATGATCACCAAACATTTAGAAACCATTTAACACACAATCAAGGTACCTTATGTAACAGCATGGAAAACTTTGTACCCTGAAGGTTTGAATTTGTTTTGAAATGCTCCCCTTAATATATGCTTTGAGATTCGAAAATTGTTTAGCACATATTAGAGAGCGTGTGCACTTAAAATGGCCATCTTTTATCATCTTTCATATTTATATCACATTTTCTCCCCCGATCAAAATTTCAAATCCTTTGAGATTTTGGATCTCAAGTGATTTAAATATGTATGAGACAAAACATTTGTTGGAGAAAAATGTGTCCTATTTTATATGATCAGTGGACAACAATTGAAGTTCCCTTTTTAGACACAAAGGGAAACTATAGGACATAACCTAACATTATTACATGCATAATAGTTGTTCATAGTTTGTTCACCACATTAAACACATATATAATCTGAGCGAAACTACTTCGAGAAGATGTCCTCATTCAGTTCTTTGAAGCAGTTTGTAATGACCATCACGAAGTCTACCACCAACAAAACTTTCAAGGTTGCGGAAGATCCTTCGAGTCTTGAGTCTTACCTAATTGCGACAATGAAATCTTCACACCACTTTAAGTCATCATCGGTCGAAATTTATTCTTGTTCCACCCGGATCAACTTTGATTTCTTTCACTCTGGTGTCGGTTCTTCTTCGACCATCTTGAGTACCATCGAATTTGTAGAGCTCGCACAATCTCATCGACATCGAGTCCCATATCATGCGTGGAAGAGGACGGCTCTGGTGTGTCTCAGCACTCTATAGTCATGCCGAGATTCATTTCTGGGGCATCCCACTGCGGCCTTATTAAGTTGACCCAAGTTTGGTAGCTTTCCATCCCAAGCTGAAAGTCCTCAACTCTTTTTGAATGACTAACCCCTGATCCAAGGTTGGGCAGTGAGAGAGAGCCTTTTTCTCACGGATAGGCAAATGTTCAAGGTGTCCTTGAAGATTCAAGAGATAGAGATCTTGAAGTCATTTGGCGTGGATGTAAGTCGTTTTCTTCAATAACATACTCTTTCAAGTCTGCTCTTTAGGGCGATCTTCTTCAAATACTCATAGCCATAGATTGGGAATACCTCTACTCGTACAACACTTAAGATTTGCAGCTTGGATCGAACATCTTTGCGTCTTTTATCAGCACCATGTCTCTCGATGTAGAATTTCTTCTTTTGTACCACCGGTGAGATACCATATGAGGCTTCAATGTCATACTTTTTCGTTGTCACCCGAAATTGATCAGAACCATCTGTTCAAGTCCCGATCGAGTAGGTTGCATCTTTCATCTTTGAGATTGATAAGGCGGTCTTCTTCGGTAGAATGGCCACAGAGATAGTCTAGGTCATGGTTGAAGAAGAACTCGGGCCAATAATGTCTGTGAGTTCACCATCGAGAGGAAGAGGCATGTTTACATTGAATCGACCGATGCAACTCTTGACTTGATCATTGGCATCTTATGACATTCTCCCATCCGGTATTGGGTGATTGGCATCGAGTGAAACACCTTGACAATTTCATATGTTGGTCCTTCAAGATCTTTTGGAATGATGGACGTGATTTTCTTTTGTTTACAAAACCACTTAATGGTACGCCCATATCACCCGGTGACATGAAGTCTTCATATGAAGTTTCATAGTTGGTAGAGATTGTTGTAGCCCGGTTGTTGTCGGGGATCATAGAGTCGGACTCTGGATAGACCATGAGGGTTCGGGAGTATGAGGTTTCTCCTCGATGATCCAGCTTTGAATCGTATCTCTTGAAGGTGCAACTCTGGATGTGTTCGTTTACACACCCGCGTATGAATTAAACCAATCATCTTCGATGGCAGGAATGGACACAGTGGAAGCATCATCATCGTCATGAGATTCTGATTCGGTCATAACATGCGACACTTCATGAACAATTGATCTTCGAGGATAGAGGAGATTAGAAGTGAATCTTGAATCAATCGTGGTCCAGCTGTTGATTTCTTCGTGTTCCTTGATTTCCCATGAACTGGGTTGATTGGGAGGCTTGTGGTGTGATGGTGGTGGTGGAGGTGTAGAGGTTGTCTTAGAAGATCCACCAGCTCTAGAAGTTCCAGCACCCCAGTTGGAGGTGGAGGTGGAGGTGGATCTTTAGGACCTTTACGTAATGTTTCCAACACTATAGTCCTCCTTTTCTTCTTTGCTTCTCTTTCTCCACATCTATCAAAAACATACATGATTGTGTTAATTGATTCTTGAGAGCCTCATATAGCTTCTTGTGGACCTCATGCTTATGCTCGTCGACTTAATACATCTTATCTCGAAATTACAGGCTCATATCTGCAATAGGTAGATCTACCGTCTAAGCAGTTGAGCTTCCATTGCCCATTGCACATCATCCTTTACTTCCCCTTCAATGGCGTTTGCTTGAGGTTCTCCAACCTATAGACACGATCCTCAAGGGCATCAACAGATTTCGATAGTTGTCTTTCAAGAGCTTCAATTCTTTTCACTGCTTTGTCGAGCAATTGATCGATGTAAGTATTTGAGGAGTTGAAGCTGGTGGTGAGTTTCCATTCGGCAAGCTGCCAGGTTCAAGGGATGGATTCTTTGCAGAGATTGGTGGTGGAAGTCGCGGTTTGCGGTTTGGGAGGTGGAAGTGCGGTTGCAAGTGAATCTTGACATAGGTGGAATGGTTGATGTGTCTTCTTTGAATATTGACATAAACATGGATTGTGCATCCTCTTTATCATTATCTTGCTTAGAAGACTCGGTATCTATGGGTTTGTCATTTAAGAATTGATCACAGTGATGATACTGCATCTAGGTTCTTTAATGAAGATAGAGAACCGTGGAAACGATTTGGTTCATCAAGTGCATGGTCTCATCAGATCTTGACTCAGGATTCTCTATGAGTCTTTATACAACAATTCATCAACATTCGATCGGTGGGTATCACTTGATCGAGGAGGATCTTTTAATGTTTGAGCACAAGCCTAGATTGTACATTAGGTGAAGAGGATTCAGTTCTTCTCTTGAGTTCATATTGATTGATTGGTGCGTCTTTGGAAGATGAGGTTGTTAGAAGCATGTGTGTGGCTTGTTAAGTATCAACACTAACAATCCCTTTTCCTTTGTCTTGAGTGATTGGAGTTGAATGGCTCGGCTCTAGTGCAGGTTCTCACGAACACAATACCTCAATTGGTGTACTCACGTTCGACTTTCTAGACTTTGCTTGATTCCAAGTTGCGGAGCTATCATCTTCGGTCAACCTCATATTACCTGGAGACCTCGGTTTCCTCAACGTTTACTTTTTCCCCTTCCTTATTCTTTCTTTTTGCTTCGGGTGGTTTTGTCAAAAGTTTGTGACTTTTCACGTCCTCTTTTTGGAAGAAGCGACATATGAAGTCCTTGAAGTCTTAGAGCGAGGAACCAGGCGTAGCGACTTTGGGTTGTGGTTGAGTGAGAGAGACATCAACTTCATCACTGGATCTGGAAGCCCTTTTCTCGAACAGTTTGAAATGATCCGTCTTAATATCTTGGTGAGAAGAGAATCAGGAATCAGTAGTCCAAAGATCTCTTTATTGGCTCCACTGGGAATATATTTGAGATTGCCAAGAACAAATTCATCCCCATTGTGTAGTTCGATTCAATCCTAGGGTTGAAGTTGTGCGAGTACATTGCGGTCTTTGGATAACAAGCCGAAAATATGATGCTAGGAATCACAAGTTTGTTGAGTCTCTTTCGTCCCTGAGCTTTATTTTGAAAGTTTGTTCTAACAGATATGAATGTGTTCATTGATAGCGAAAATTCTTCCCAGTCACGTTCAGAGACATTCACATTCAAACTATTGACAATGCCCCATAGAATTTGCAAGATGGGAATTCTCCTTTATCAAACCCGATGTTTTTCGGATAAGCACAAGTTGAGAACTTGTTGTCATTGCCCTCCGGGTTGATACATGTGTCCGGTGATGATGTCGAAGCCCTTGTAATGCTAGTGCGGTACCCCAAACCAATTAGAAAGACTATCGATCGTCGACACTAGGTGGAGGTACGGATATTTTAGAGTTGAGGAGTGATTCCTAGAGCCTTGCTAAGAATGTAAGGGTTTATCTCAAATTCCCTATTATCCAGTTTAGAGAATATTTAGCGTGATTTTGTTCCATTCAAGAGTGTTCCGAAATTGTTGTATGTAAATGGTGGGAATTGTGCATTGCTTTGTTAGTGCACCGAAGAAGTTAGTGTTTTTGAGGATATCAATAGACACTTTGAGGATAGGATTTTGTTGCAACTTTTGTAGGTCCACATTCACTTTTCCAATTTCGCCCATTGACTTTTAGGAAGGATTTCTTCTGAGAGAACATTGGGTGGTGCAGAGAAGTAATGTTTTCATTTGAGGTAGTGATAGCCATTGAAGATCACGAAGATATACACAACCAATACTTGATGATTACACATTAGATTATATGTGGTTAGTCAAGACAACATTGAACACATTCTTATGACATAAACACACAAACTTAGAAGTTCAGACGGGGGTACCCATAAGCACATAGTGATTGATTGAGTGGCATAAGCGAGAGTATAAGAATACGGACTCCATTTGATATAGATTTCACGAGACGAGTTGTTTTGAAATTAAAATATTTACAAAGCATATTTGCTAGGAAATAACATCATGAGACAAGATACAAGTGTGGAAATGATATAACAATTTGTATGAAACAAGTTGTGAAATTATGTTGATCTGAGATAATCCACGTACAATTTGCTCAAACAGAATGTTATGGTCACAAAAGTAAGTTGTCAATACAAGTTGCTGAAATCCTGAATCGAATTGTAAGCATGAGATTATCCTAGCAAGTTGGCTTAAATATTTTAATAACCCTAGTCGTCTTATGAAAAATAAACCAATTAAGTCGCTAATCATAAATGGACAAGTCTCTAAACAAGGCTAAGTCGCTACATGAGAACATACTATGTCGCTAACTTGTAAAGACAAGTCGCCATCAATAGTAACACAGCCAAGTCACTAGAAATGAGTTCACTAAGTCATTGCAATTACTAAGTCGCTAACTTGTAAAGACAAGTCGCCATCAACAGCAATATTGCTAAGTCGCTCTGATTGGTTAACTAAGTCGCTAACTTGTAATGACAAGTCGCTACCAACAATAATACACTAAGTCGCTACAAATTAGTTCACTAAGTCGCTAACTTGAAATGACAAGTCGCTACCAACAGATATCTGACTAAGTCGCTACAAATTAGTTCACTAAGTCGCTAACTTGAACGCACTTAAAAGTAACAACTCGCCATGATGAATTTGTGCACTTCTTCGCTACCAAGAACATTATCGCGTGATAACTCGCCATCAAGAACTCAATCATATCATTCAATTAACGTTGCAAACCATTCAACATAATGGATCATTTAACTTTTGAAACACAACCCAACCCATTCAGTAAATCCATATACACAAACGATTTCAGAAACACAACCTAACTCGAATTCACAAAGAAGACGCTCACAAATTCATTTATACATAAATTCAGGAATTACAACAACCCTAGTGCATCCAAACTACCCTTAAACCATTAACATATATATCCCAATTGTTCCATTCAACAAATCCAACAACAAACCTCTATGAGGGAAGCGAGGGATGATTATCAAGGTCCGTGGAATCTGTTAAGGAATAAGAGTTAGGAAATGCATATATTGTTCATATTTGGAGACAGGAGACAAGTCAATAATGCCTTACCACACGTAAGTTGCTATGAAGAATCGAGAGAGAAAGAGATGATTATTTTTGAGTTTTTGAAATATAAAATGTCAAGTCGCTAAGGTATAGGGAGGGTTTAAGCAAGATAACCGGGTGGTCACATTTAGTCCACATAGTTTTGTGAGAGATTAGCTTCGCTATCCTAGAATCATAATAAGTCGCTAAGACTTTTCAAAGCAAGTCTCTAACCTCAAATTTACCAAACCAAGTTGCTAAGACTTTACAAAGTAAGTTGCTCTCTTGTCACATTATGTGTTACAGACTCATTAGTTTCATGAACTTATCAGATTGCAAACTAGCACAGATAGCATAACGAGATAACATAATAAGATAAGCAAACTAACATAATTGATAAACAATAACAACCAGAATTTGATCA
The DNA here is from genome assembly GCA_910596185.1 of Chrysanthemum makinoi. Classification (NCBI taxonomy): domain Eukaryota; kingdom Viridiplantae; phylum Streptophyta; class Magnoliopsida; order Asterales; family Asteraceae; genus Chrysanthemum; species Chrysanthemum makinoi. The sequence goes on along the minus strand of OU343222.1, from coordinate 257,177,144 downwards.
CAAAATATACTAACCTCAGCAGATATAAGCAAGATAACTTAAAAAATCTCCCCTCAATCAATTTCACCAAAGACCATTGATTGAATTAACCTCACCCGTTATAAAACAAGAATATATCATTTGTTCGAACTTCATCTATGATCTCGTGCCATTATTGAATGACATTTCTAGGATCGTAGATGTTATCGATAACAAAGAATGTATTCTTTATTAGTTTGAGGAAAAAGACAAAATTATGAATTTAAAAGAATGAAATATTTAAAAGGTAAAAAATTTCAATTTTTTATTTTTTAAAGATGTGTACACATATATGTAGAGCGAAACACAGATATGAAAAAGCGAGTCCTGATTCAAGATGAGTAGGAGTCAAAGTATGAGGTGTATCAATTACATGCTATAGCTCCAGGTGAGCTATATTCATTTCTGATGGAAGCCAAGTCATTACGTTCCTGATTGAATTGAGCATTGTACCGAAAAAATGAGAGCACATTGTACTAGAAGCACATGTAGAATTGCAATTGGATGGGTTAGTGACATGAGCAATCTCACTATTTGATGTATCACAGTTTGATATAGTCGTATCATTATTAGAGATCCCTTTAGGCTCAATATACTTGAAGAGTTTTCCGGTGGGCATCCACTTAAGACAAGATCTAGGTATGTAAGTCCGTTTGGATCCTGTGAACTTAAATAATACGGATTGGAATCCATATGAAGCATCTTGGTAGTTTTGTATGTGCACTACTGTTTTGACTATTGTTCTTTTGTGATTTATTTGTTTCTTAGGAGTTGATCAGCCAATTGATGTTTCTTATGAGAACTAGTAATACTTCTAGTATTTCTGATCTTTGAGCTTTCAACATTAACACGGGATTTGAGATTCATCATATCGGAACGAAGTAATGAAGTGGTGGTTTTGTCAAAACAACATTCTCATCAACTTGGGAGGCACACCTAGATTTCGATGGTTTAAATCTTTCAATTTTAAAGGCATTGGGCGCTTAACTCTTGTATGCTTAGAGTGGTTATGAACAGTTGACTTTCCCAAAGTTGATGGTTTTTCAAACTTAGTGTTCACCTATTTCACTAGTTTTCCTAAGCTCATTTTTAAGGCAACAATATTGAAGCACTTACCACGAATTTGGGCTTTGGGGCATCAATGTCATTCAACAAGATGTTAGATTGATTGATCAACTTGGAATTGGTCTCCTCTAAGTTCTTTCTTAATGATTCATTTTCTCTTAACAGGTTGGACACACAAAGAGCAAGCTCGGCATTTCTAGATTCAAGTGTATCACTCATCTCATGACAGTCATACTTCTGCACATTTGAGAGTAGTAATTTCAGATTGCATATGGTTGAGTCTTTGTCTGAATCTAGGTTTTTAATTGATTAATTTCAAAAATTCTCGAAATTCGAAATTCCGATTAATGCAAGATTTTTTGCATAAAAGCGTTCATCATTTTGTTGTATTTCAATTTCCAATGAAATACAATGTTTTTCAAGAATTGAGTATTTGTTTGAAAGTTCATCATATACCATTTTTTCAATCATGTTATTAGCTTTAGGTTTTAGATTCAGGCTCAACCAAGATCGATTTCACAAGTATTAAGATCGAGTTAGAATCAGGTTTATAAACATATGAATTACTCGACTAGTAAAGTGTACCTCATTGCATGAACACCGACCTTTGAGTTAGTGAGATCGTCTGATTGACTACATCTTCTTTAATACAGCGAACTTCGCATTCGGTATCATTCATTGGTTTAACTGATCCATTGCATGACCTATCAAAATCTTCCCATAGCATCACTTGACACCCCATTCATTTCATTCAGCTTGTCATTCTCTTTAGCAGACTTCCTTAATGTATATTTCCACATTACCCATAAGTTGAATAAAGGTGTTTATGAACTCATGGATTTCCATTCCAGTGTGTTTTATGAATGAGATTCCAGTCAAGTCATCATCAAAATCGAGGAATATTCCCGGATAAGTGGGTGAAATTGATTGAAGATTACTGAAGAGTTGCATTAGATTTATCGGTTGAGAATTCATTGGTAATTTGACACCTCAGTTGTTCTAAGTTGAGTAACAGTTCGGTCAAAGTGGGAAAGTCCTGACGAAGGATAGCACTGCTTGTTCGATCCATAGTAGTAGATAAGAGTAGTTTGAGATGCTGATGAAGTAGTTGAAAGGGCTCAATGTTGTACTCCATTTGCTTTTCATCATCGTTCATTGACAATGTGTTCGTTGAGGTTTGACTCAGATGGTGAGGAGTTTTGATCACACTTTGATGAATCAATCAAGGTTGGGCATTCAGAAATGCAACCAGTTTCATTACGTGGTATCATAGAGTTCAAGTACTTTGATTAAAGGATTAGTGATGTAAACATTCGGGTTGGCGGTATCTTCGCATGAACGACCGCCACAGTGGAGATGATTGTAGGTACGTTGGTAGACATGTTAACAGATTAAACGGGATATTATAGCTCTATGATTAAACCGAGAAATAGATTCTTTCACGAGATTTTACTAAATCAAGAGAAAACCGTATTACAGACAAGAATCAACCAAGTCGCTACGTAACCTTGAACCAAGTCGCTAAGTACCAAGTCTCTATAATCCCATCGCTAAAAACACAGTCAAGTATATGCCAACTCGCTAAGATCCAAGTCGCTAGCAAATTTACAGCGGCAAGTTGCTAAGAACCAAGTCGCTAATTTGTCAAGTCGCTAAATAGCAACTCGCTAAGTACCAACTCGCTAACAACAAATTAACAATATAAAGTACAAATTAAGCTAACTTACACAAGTCGCTACCGCGTGGAGAATCCACTAAGTGTACTTTTTGTCGGCTTGTCTCAATAGACAAGTCGCTAGCTCAACTCGCTAAGACCTTCAACAACAACTCGCTACCAAATAACAAAACAAGTCGCTAACAAGATAAATTATCCGGTCAAGTCGTCTAGCTAGATAAACACATAAACACCACTTTTCAATCCAAAAAAACAACCCAACCACGATGATTCAAGCCTTCAAAATCAAAACCTAAACACTTATGATGATTCTAAACACAAAAGTACAATCAAAATCGAAACTTTAACACTAGAAATCAACCAAATGATGCAAAAACCTTTAAACTTTTTCAAACTCAAAAACCACCTAAAACCACTAGAAATCCAAAGATATGTAAGAGATGATCTAACCATGGCTCTTGATACCAATTGTTACATATTGGATTTCACATACACATCATAACATTAACACTTTAAGCGTATAGATGATTTAAGAGAGAAAGCAAGTGGGATATTCTAGAAAGAGAAACTCATGTAAGGTTAGATTACCAAGACATCCAACCCTCTACCTTGCGGGTAGAGGGTATTTATAGGTTACAAAATAAATGACCTCGACGGACTGTGGATCGGGTATACAATGGGTAAAGACCGTCCTTCCTCCACGGTGTTGCACTAAACTAAATAACTAACTAAATAACTTAGTAAATAACGTAATGTCTACGAGTTAACTTATGCTAGATAGTATCTTGGGGTGACCGATACTTCACTATGGAATATTCTAATTCCTAACACATGGAACCCTCTAAAGTCCACTTCAAAATTTCAAAAATATCCAACACAGAACACGCAGCAGATTCGGTTCAGAGCAACCGAATTAGTTACTCCCTTTGACCCGATCAACCCGTTCGGTTCGTTCGCATACCGGATCGATTATGCAATCTGCCAAGGCTTTTGCCTTCTAATCCATTACCCACTCGAATTTTCTAAGTCCAATCCACTCCTAGACTGCATTCTAACATCCTCAATGATTTCTACATCCTTGAATTACTCTAAATTCGCTTTCCAAACCTCAAATCATCACACATTCATCATCTTAGAACTTCAACAAATAAGACCTATACTCTTCAATCACTAGTTCTAATCAACAATGTGGCATCTAGTACTCACAAAAACTCATCATCTACTGTTAGGAATTGGAAATTCTATAGTGAAGTATCGGTCACCCCTAATGTAATCTAGCTTAAGTTAGCTCGTAGACATATCGTTTAGTGTGTTATGGTTAGTTATTAGCGTAGTTTAGTCTAGTACAACACCGTGGAGGAAAGACGGGTCTTTACCCATTGTATTCTAATCACTGCTGGTAGGAGGCGTGTCTCATTGTATAAATAGCCCTCTCCTCACAAGGGAGAGGGTTGGATGTTCATTTGGATTCTAACCTTCCATGAGTTTCTCTTTCTAGAATATCCCACTTTCTCTCTCAAAACTCATCTTGTCTGCCTACTTGTTTATGATATGATGTGTTTGTGAAATCCAATATGCTACAAATGGTTTCAAGAGCCATGGTTTGATCATCTCTTACATATCCTTGGATTTCTAGTGGTTTTAGATGGTTTTGAGTTTGAAAAAGTTTAGTGGTTTTGCATCATTTGGTTCATTTCTAGTGTTAAAGTTTGAATTTTGGATGTACTTTTGTGTTTAGAATCATTGTATGTGCTTGGGTTTTGATTTGGTAAGCTTGAATCACTGTGGTTGAGCTTCTTTTGGATTGAAAAGTGTGTTTTGAAGTTTTTCTTGGTAGCGACTTGGTTCTCGTAGTGAATTTCATCTTAGCGACTTGCTTCATTAAAAAGTAGCGAGTTGTAGTGCTTTTTGGTAGCGACTTGGTCCTAGCGACTTGTCTTTGGAGACAAGCCGACAAACAGTACACTTAGTGGATTCTCCACTACGGTGCGACTTGTGAAGGTACGACTTGCTTTCAATTTTGTTAGCGAATTGTACTTAAGTTTCTTAGCGACTTGGACCTTAGCGAGTTGCTATTTAGCGACTTGACGACTTAGCGACTTGGTGATTAGCGACTTGCTGTCAAAATTCATAGCGATCTGGAACTTAGCGACTTGTCTTCATAATTCGTAGCGACTTGGTGTTATGGTTCTTGGTGAGTTGTTTTGTTAGCGACTTGTCTATATAGCAACTTGGTAAATTGATGCAAGCTACTTATATCTAATATCCATCAACACAATGTCTTACATCACTGATCCTTTAATCTCCAAAGTGCTTGAACTTTATGATACCTCACGAACAATGAAACAGTTTGCTATTCGAATGTTCTACCTTGAGTGATTCAGCAACTTATGATCAACACTTTACAATCGAGTCAAAATCTAAAGAGTCACACTTGGTATTGACAAATGATGCAAGGCAAATGGAATGCACCATTGAGCCCTTTCAACTTTCATCGGCACCTTACACAACTTTATCCACCACTATGGCTCGAATATGCGTTCTCTTTTATCAAGACTTACCCTTTGACAAAAGCTGTGTTCTGAACTTAGAACAACTAAAGCTTCAAATTTCGGAAAAGAAGGTACTAATTGATGATTCTAATGCTGCACTTCAAGTAATCTACAACCAATTTCAACCATTTATCAAGGGGCAATATTCCGCAAACTTTGATCAACACGTAACTGGAATTTCAATCAAGAAACATACTGGAATGGAAATTCATGAGTTCATCAACACATATATCCATCTTATGAATAGTATAGAAGTGTACATTAAGGCAATTTGCTCAAGGGTGATAATTTAAATGAGTTGAATGGGTGTCATGATAAATTTAAGGAAAGTTGTGATATTTCGGGTAATGGATCAGTTGAAACGGATGATGCGATCTTTGAATGCGAATTTCAGATACAACAATGAACGATGTAATTGGTATGCTTGAACACAAAGCTCGAATCTGAAAAGCACTGAATTGCGTATCAGTGACTCTGTTGTGCATAAGGTGAACGAGATGCCATACCAACAAATGAACATGTGTCATACAGAGGTTGCCAACCAGTGATCTTATCTCGAACATGATATTGATAAATGTGTTTTGGTTGAGCACTGATCTAAAACCTTTAAAACAAACGACATGGTTGAAAAAGAGGTTTATGATGAACTTTCAAACAAATAATCAATTCTTGAAAAACATTGTATTTCCTTGGAAATTGCAATACAACAAAAAGAAGAAAGTTTTCGTGCCACAAAATCTTGCATAAATCGGAATTCCTAGAATTTGAGATTTTTTTTAAATAACCATAAAACCAGTTAGGACAAAGATTCAACCATATGCAATATGAAATTACAACTCTCGAATCTACATAAGAAATGTAATCTAGAAATGAGCAATCCTAACCATGAGGTGAGTAGTACACTTAAATCTAGGAATGATGAACGGCTCGTGTGTCAACCTATTGAGGAAAATGAGTCCTTAAGAAAGAACTTATTAGAGAACAATTCCAATTTGATAGATCAAACTAATTCCTTTTTGGTTGACATTGATGCCCTGGCCCAAATTCAGGATAAGAGCTTCACTATTGTTGCCTTTAAAAATGAGCTTAGGAAATCTATTGGAAATAGGGAGAACACTAAGTTTGCAAAACCATCAATCTTGGGAAAGCCAACTGTTCAGAACAACTCAAAACATCTTGTAGTTAGGACCCAATGCTTTTAGAACTGAAAGATTTAAACCATCAAAATCTAGGCTTGCCTCCCAAGTTGATCACGAATCTTTGTTTTGACAAAACCAGTCACTTCACTACTTCATTCCGACATGATGAATAACAAACCCCGGGTTAATGTTCAAAGTTCAAAGATAAGGAATACTAGGAGTTCATCTAGTTCTCATAAGAAGCATTAAATGGCTGATCAATCCCTAAGAAATCAACTAATTACAAAGGACCAATATTCAAAGAGGTAAGTGCCTACATCCAATCTACTAGCATTTGTTTCAAATGGATTCCCACTGGCAGATTATTTAAGTTTAAAGGATCCAAACGGACTTACATACCTAGATCTTGCCTTAAGTGGATGCCCACAGGAAAACTCTTCAAAAATATTGAACCTAAAGGATCTATTAATGACCGCCTAGATCAAACTATGCAACATCCAACGGTGAGATTACTCATGTCACTAACTCATCCATTTGAAATACTACATGTGCTTCTAGTGCAATGTGTTCTCGATCTTTTCGGGTACAATGCTCAATTTAATCAGGAACATCATGACTTGGTTTCCATCAGAAATAAATATTGCTCACTCGGGGAGTTATAGCGTGCGAAATTGATGTACCTCGTACTTTGACTCTATTCGGTCTTGAATCTGGACCGCTCTTATAAATCGTACACAAATCTTTAAAAAATTAAAAATAATATTAATAATAAAAAATTCAAATCATTCTTTATTTCTTAATTTAATTCGTTTAACACAAACTATAAAAGATATATCCCTTGTTATCGATAACATCTACGGTCCTAGAAATGTCATTCAATAATGACATGGGATCATAGATGAAGTTCGAACAAATGATATATTCTTGTTTTATAACGGGTGGGTTAAATTCTATCAATGTTCATTGGTGACATTGATTGAGGGAATTTTTCAAGTTATCTCGTTTATATTTGCACCGATTGTTGGTTGTTTTGTGCTCAAATGCATGTCTTGTCTTGCCTTCGTAGTGACCTCTGTGTTGATTGCTTATTTGTTTCATGGTGTCCATTGTGTTAGTTTGCTTATCTTATTATGTTATCTTATTATGCTATCTGTGTTAGTTTGCAATCTGATAAGTTCATGGGTGAAAGTGTCTATAATACATAATATGATAAGATAGCGACTTGCTTTCGAAATAATAGATAGCAACTTACCTTTAACAAAGCTAGAAACTTGGCATGTTAAATTTGAGGTTAGCGACTTGCTTTGTAAAGCCTTAGCAACTTGGCGTGTTAAATTTGAGGTTAGAGACTTGCTTTGTAAAGTCTTAGCGACTTGTTAAGATACGTTGCTAACGAGTTTCTAAACATTCACAAACTACGAGGTAAAGTGACAACTTGGTAATCTTCCCTTCCTACACCTAGCGACTTACCGTTACTCTTCACTATTTAAAAAAATCAAAAGTTTTGTGTTTTTCTTTTCTCGTGTGAATCACTTTCTTAAGCAACGATTTGGGTACATGTTTTACCTTTCCTCTCCATTAATTCATGTGATATACATGCAGTTTCTAAGTTCCTTTTACTTGATTTTACTTGGCGGTTTGATCTTCAAAATCTTATCCCATTCACTTAGGTGTGTTAAAGGACTTAAATACCGAAACAAGTGTTACATATGTTAATGGGTTTTGTACAAAATAGACCTCTTGAATTATGGTTGTTTATGTCATTATGAGTTGTATAGTGTGTTTATGCATTTCGTTAATATGGTTGTATGTGGGTTGTGTTGCTTGTGCTTACGGTTTCATTTGTTGTTATGTGTTGCATCGTTGTGAGTTTTGATTTAAATAGTTGAAATTGATAAATTGAGTGTGGTGTTAGTCGTTTGTTTTGAGACATCCTTGGTAGCGACTTAACAATGTTCTTGGGGCGACTACATGCGTTCTTCATAGTGAGTTGGTATGAATGTTCTTGGTAGCGTCTTACCTCATTAATTCGTAGACTTATCATTATCCTTTGTTGGTAGCGACTTGTATTTACAAGTTTGCAACTTAGTTAATCTTGTAGCGACTTGGTCTTATCATTTTTGATAGCGACTTATATTTACAAGATTAGCGACTTCTTTGGTTCAATTTTCAAGTGGCGACTTGGTTTATTAAATTATTTTAAGGCAACTTGCTATTATAATTTCATGTTAGCGACTTGATTCAGGATTTCCTGTAGTGACTTGTATGACAATACTCTTAGCGACTTGCTATAACATCTTTTGTTTGAGCAATTTGTACTAGTTACTCTTGTAGCAACTTGGTATCACAACTTGTTTCAAACAACTTTGTTATAACATCTCCATAATAGTATCTTGTCTCATGATATTTCATAGTAATTGTGCTTTTAAATAATTTAATTCAAAAACAACTTGTCTCTCAAAGCTTGTCAAATGGAGCCGTTACCTTGAAAACTCTCTAATGCCACTCAATCTATTTCAATGCCTTATGGGAACTCTGTCTAAGTTACTAAGTTGTGTGTTTATGTCATGAGGTTGTATTCAATGTTGCTTAACTAACCATATCTAATCTAACATGCTCTCAATCATTGGTGTTGTATGTGTGTATTTTTTAGATCATCAATGGAAACACAATCTCATGAAGAACTGCTACCTCTCATCATAGTTCTTCACGGACAATGAAATTCTTCCAAAAGAAAATGGGTAGAGATGGGAAAAGTAAGCATTATGTGGACATGCAAAAGTTGCAACAAAATCCAATCCTCAAAGTGTCTATTGATATACTCAAAAACACAAATTTCTTGGTGCCCTAACCAAAATGCACAATTCCCACCATTTACATACAACAATTTTGGAACACCATTGAATGGGATAAAATCACGACTCATTATACGCAGGCGGATGATAAGAATTTGTGATCAATTCGGACATTCTCGGCAAGGCCTTGGAATCACACCTGTAACCTACAAATACGATCACGAACCTCCACCTATGCGGAAGAGCTAATAGTCTTTCGATTGGTTTGGGTTATCAAGTTGGCATATCGAGCTTACATCATCACCGGACATATGTATCAACCACGGAGAGCAATGACAGCAGTTCTCAACTTATCCTTATCGGGCAAAACATCGAGGGTTTGCTAAATTAAGGATTCCCATCTTGCAAATCCTATGGGGTATCGTTGATCGGTTGCAAAGCGTCAAGTTATCTCACTCAAGTCGCCGCATTGAGATGGCAAACCGTAGAAACTTAAAGCAGTTAAAACACAAATGCAATGAAGATCGAGTATAGTGTTTCCCGGGTCGTTAAGTCCCAACGGCCGTGCGAGAGAATAATCGGCGTGTAGTGATCGAAGATTTGAGCGGATACGAGAGTGTGATTTATTATAACTAAGGAAAAAGTACATAAGCTACTGGGCTTAAATGCAAATTAAAGGAAATTAAAAAGATAAACTATATTAAATAGCGCTATCACTATTTGTAAAATCTAATGTTTTGAATTTACTTTTTTATAAAACTTAATTTAAAACTACGCTGACGTCTAAAAGAAAATGTGGCGACAATATAAATCCTAAAATATGAAAATGACATTTTTACAAACCTAATGATAAAAGAAAATTTATAGAAAAAGAAAATTATTTTTTTAAACTATTTATCTAATTATTATTAATTAAAAACTAATTTTAACTATTTAATAATAACCTAAAATACAAGAAAATAGGAAATAAAGCTAGAAAAATAAAATTATGACTTAGAAAAATCTAAAATAACAAAATAGAATTTTCAAAACTATTTTTATATTTTTCTGATTATTTATGTATTTTCTAGGAATTAAAAACTATTTAAAACTAATTATATTACTTAAAATACAAATTTAACTAAGAAAAATCTAGAAAAATATTTTTTTGACTTTTTATATTTATCTTATCCTAGGAAAAATGAAAATTTATTTTTTTGAAGCTTTTCAATTAATTGCAATAAAAGCTAATTAAAAAGGTTTAAAAGCGATTTAAATAGGGAAAAATAGCAAGTGACTTAGAAAAATCGAAAAATTCAAGAAAAGTCTAAGATAATATGCTGAATCTAGGAAAAATATAAAAACATGGGCTTGTGTGTAGAATTTGAAGCTGCAATGCAAAGTGTTATCATAAGCACTTGGAATAAGCACAAGGTACAAGCAGGGCACCAACCTTCACGGAAGCTATAATAAGCTCAAACTACTAAAAATCAACAAGCTACAACTGACCTAAACCTCTGAATTGCAAGTTACAAAGATTATGAAGATTTGAGTGCAAGAGCCAAAGCAGATTTTGAGTGCGCTTTGTGGCTTAAGCAATAAGCACTCAAATAGTGCAACTAAAAGAGATATTGGGGTCTAAAGTAGACGGTTGGCTACTTGTAAACCAAATACAAGACCAAGAAATCTAATGAGCTCATTAAAAGACTTGCAAGACCTGTCTTGATTCGGTATTCAGTGAGTCTGCAGGCACTTTAACTCTTTTACAACCATTTGGAGCTTATAAAATTAACAAATCAGCAAAAATCATATTTAGAAATTAGACCAACTGAAATTATAAGATCCAAAGTTTCACTTGAATAGACCCAGAAATGAGTCAATGAAAAATCTCTCTAGTTGGGCACAAAGTGAGATTTTCAACATTTTTGACTTTTGACAAGTATGAAAGTTTTGACTTTATTGACTTTTGATCCAAATTTGTGGGTGATTATGATGTTTAGTGATGAATTAAACCTATTACAAGCTATATCTATGAGTTTTAAACATAAAACAAGTTTTTGATTATTGAAAATTCCAACGGACTTGAAATTAAGCTGTTCTAGGAGATTTTGACTTTGAGCTTAGAAAGAAGCAAAGTTATGACAGAAATGATTCTAGCGGACCTAGTTAAAAGGCGGACATAGGTTAAACACAAACCCGCACTGGACTCAAATAAACCCTCTTGAACCAAACACACCTTATATGGTGATTTGCAAGCAACACTAAGCTAAACACTTAACTTTCTAAAATAATGATCAAAGCGGAGTTTACTTGACCTAACTACAACTAATTAAGCAGGTTAAAACCAATCTAGACTACAGAACAGTTATGCTTATAACTATTGAAATTGACTTACACTTTGTCGACCACTATGGCTTGCCATCAATCAAACCAGAACCTCTATCCTATATAAACCAACCATTTAACTCTGAATCAACCCATTTCCATCTGCCTTCAACCCATTTCCATTTCCAAGACCAAATGAACCCTGTTTGACTTTTGTTGACCAAAATCCAATATTGCTTGGCTGAAATGTGAGCTTCGAAAGCTTTAATAAGCCTAACTAAGCTTATCTGAACTTAAACATAAGCTATTAAAAGTTTGGATATAAGACTTTGAAAATGGATTTTCCAACAGTGAGCATGAGATTATGAAATTTAAATAAAACTTTGAATTAGAACTTAGATTTGATTACAAACACTGAATTACTTTAAATTCAATACATAGAAACTGAAAAATTACATTTTTAAGATTTAAACTAAGACATTTCGCGACATACATTGAAAACTAAATACTAACTCGCATACTCTCTTCTCCTCTTTCTTTTTATATGCGAAAAGGCTTCGTATCCTTACGAGGCATCCACAACTTTTGTGAGCCAATGGATGAGTTAGATGATTTTGATGATTGGGAAAAGTGGTTTTGACCACAGGGGTTCTGAGCTAGCAACTAGGGGGGGTGGATTTGTAGGGGTGATGATGAGGGGTGAGAAAGTTGGAAGGGATAAGGTGTTGTGATGGAGATGTTGGGAGTTTGGAAGGCGGGGCAAGTGGTGGGAAAACCATTTGGGAGGAAAGGTGTTTGGGTTATTTGGATTTGACCAGGGTCCAAAAATAGGAAAGGGTCAAAAGGCCTAAATGGAAGGGTCAAATCTATTTTGACAAGGTTGGTTTGGTTAGTATAACAAGGACCAAAGCGAAATTCACGAAAGATGAGGGACCATTCTTTGCCAACTTCTGCTGTTTCAAGGGCCACTTTTGACAAGTTCCAATAGTACAAGGACCAGTTTTGACATTTTCAAATTTCTAGGGACCAAACTTGACATTTTATGAAAGTTCAGGGACTTGAGTTGTAAATTTGCAATTTTAAATCTTAAGGACCAATTTTGACAACTCATGAATCCCTAAGGACTTGAAATGATATTTTTCTTTATTTAGATTTACCAGGGGTACATTTTGACAACTTTTGAAACTTGGGGGACTAGCGCCAATTATGCAAACTTGATATGTTTTTACGGATTTTGATATTTTTGCATTTAAAACACATAAAACACTTATTTGTGATATTTGTATTATTTTGATGCATTTACGAGTGTTTTTGGATGTTTTTCTTGTCTAATTTGTTACAAAATGATGAGTATTTAGACACTCATCAATCCCCACACTAAGATATTGCTAGTCCCTAGCAATGTTTTGAAAACTTAATGGATTTCATCTCTTTACAAAAGCCATTACTTACGGAGTAGCCAAATGTTTCAGTTCAAGTAAGAACTTTGGTATACCGATAACCAAATGATTTTGAGCAAAATCACCCGACTTTCAAGTTTGATTTGTCTTTACCAGAAGCCGCTTGCTTATGGACTAGCCAACTCTTAGATAAATTATCAATATCTACGGTGGTGATTACCAATTATGGTTTTCCAACTGCCTTTACCACAAGCCATAAACTTGCGGGCTAGCCAGCTCTTTACTTTTAAGGATATGGTGGTTGAATACCATACAATTTTGGGCAAATTGCAAGCGTCAACGGTTTGAGATATCTTTACCAAGACCGTTTGCTCTGGATTAGCCAATCGTTTTGTTTATTAGGCAAGGCGGTTGATAACCATAATCAGGTAAGTGAAAACACTTGCTCCAAAAAATTTGGCCAAAATGGGGAATAGGTATAATTACATGATAAAATTAGGTGAGAATCCCCACACTTATAAATGAATATTGCCCTCAATATTCAAAGTACATGCTGTTATCTTAGAAACATAGAAACGTAAAAGGAAATACTCGGCCATTATTTAGCATGATTTGATGAAACTCTTATATATATACACAACATGTGGGGCAACTCCCCCACACTAGGGTGGTACTACGGGTGAAACCCATGTTTATTTTTTGATTCAAAGTCGCTAGCTTGACTACCGACCCAATTTGTTCATGGGGAAGTAATTGGAAGAGACAATCTCCATCGGACTTTCATTCAAGATGTTTGTATAAACATTTGAAGCGCGTGAGTTCCCACGATGAGATATACATAGAACGGCTCACAAATGGTACATGGAAATGCGGGATCAAAGATAATGTCTTCATTCGAAGGAGTGAAAACGAGGAGAAGTATTGAGAATATATGAAGAAAAGAAAGAAAATCATGATAAAATCATGACTAACTCTTCATCTCAATAGGAGAATTCATAGTTTCATGAATCTCCCTCAGTTAGCTAAACGATCAAGACATATTATGGGTGTGTCTAGATCAAAGTAGAAATATCATACTAGATATGATATGAGTGAGTTCGGCCGAACTCCTCGTGAAGAGAATCAATCACAAGATGTAAATCTGTGAATTCTTGTTCCACTTTAGACTCATCACTATCCTCAATCGAGTATCAAAAGTGGATTCTCGAAATTAAAGTGAATTGATGAATTCAAATAGAGGATTGGTGAAAGTAGTTTTGAATGTTTCAGGAACAAAGTGATTAATGTTCTCTATTGAACATTTGGGATAAGAAGTGAGTGATCATTATCAGGAGACTTCGATCTCTCCCGGTCGGCTTTGAAATCGAAAAGACTATCATTACTTTCCGATGAAAGTGGGCTGATGTGAGTGAGTTCATGGTGAACTCCTCAAGAAGAGGATCGACATCGAGGCGTGGGATGATGCCTCAACACTACGATGTTTCCATGAAAGCACAATCTTCGCTAACATCGGAGAAAGTTTCAAAATGATCTTTTGAACACTCAAGAGGGAAAATAGAATCACACACATGATCAAGTTCCTTGTGACTCTCGGGATTGGGAAAAGGTTCTCAACACTAGACTTTATGAATTAGTCGATTCTTTTGGGAACAGTGTCAAGATGCTCATCCCCATGTTCAAGAGTGAGTGGGAATATGGTGTGATAACAAGTGAGGAGTTTAGAAGGACTAGCATACATATGTTTATACTTTCCATTTGTTCTTCTGCTAGTAATTCCATCATAGTCTTTTCTTTGATTTTCATGGAAGGAATTTCAAGCGATGAACTTGATGAACACGTAAAATTGACTAATATCAAGGGTAACTTCATCATCATCGTCATCGGGGAATGAAGCGGAATCGAGAGCTAGATTTGGTTGCTTTTCTTTTGCAATTGATTCCTAATAGATTTTTCAAAGGCAATTTGGGAATCTAATTTATGACAGCTCTTGACTAACAAAACTTCCATGGATTTCTCATTTGGATTGTCTTGGGGATGTTTACATTCCTTCAAATCTTTCACTAAATCCAAAAGATCAAGGAGAAGATTTGAGGAAGTGGCTGGTGAGGTGGTGCACGATTCACTTGTGCTGGAGGTTGGTCATGATACGAAGAGTCGTAATTGTTACAAGGAAATGGATTCCTTTTTGACAATCAGGCTAAAGTGAGGACTCCACAATATTCTATGATAAGCGATGTGGGCATGAGTCATATGTGTTGTAGTCATAATTGTTATCGGGAACTGCTCATAGACAAGCGTGTTTCGATTGACAATGAAGCTGGAGTGTGAACCACCACGGTACTACAACTTGATAAGCTATTTGAGTCTCCGCAGTGTGGTGATGGAATAAATCGGTTGTGTTATGGTAGGAATAGGGATCCCGGTTATGAAGCAGACGTTTCGACTCCACCATACTACCGGGGCAATTGCCACCATTATAAGGACCACCACACCATTGACAACCAAGAGGGTGAGACATAGAAAGAATCAAATGTTTTGGAGGGGTAGGGATGAAGAATCAAAGATGTGAGAGGGTAAAGATGGATATTTTTGGATTTTTGGATAAACATTTTGTAAATATAAGAAAGAAAATCTTTTGGGTTTTGATTTTTAAAGAAAATATAAACATATATAGATGGTATGAACAAAGTGAATATCAAATCACTAATCGCTAAACGTAAGACTATTAGCCTTTCTCCCGGCGGCGTAAAAATTTGATCGTGCAAAACCGTCAGTTATCTCACTCAAATGCCGCTTGTGAATGGCAAACCGTAAGAAACTTAAGCGGTTAAAACACAAATGCAATGAAGATCGGAGAGTATAGTGTTTCCCAGTGCGTTAAGTCCCAGCGAGTGCGAGAATAATCGAGCGTGTAGTGATCGAAGATTTGAGCGGATCACGAGAGTGATTTATTATAACTAAGGAAAAAGTACATAAGCTCTGAGGGGCTTAAATGCATATTAAAGGAAAAAGATAAACTATATTAAATAAACGCTATCACTATTTGTAAAATCTAATGTTTTTGAATTTTTACGTTTTATAAAACTTAATTTAAAACTACTGCGTCTGAAAAGAAAATGTGCTAAGCAATATAAATCCTAAAAATATGAAAATGACATTTTTACAAACCTAATGATAAAATAAAATTTATAGAAAAATAAAATTATTTTTAAAACTATTTATCTAATTATTATTAATTAAAAACTAATTTTAACTATTTAATAATAACCTAAAATACAAGAAAATAGGAAATAAAGCTAGAAAAATAAAATTATGACTTAGAAAAATCTAAAATAACAAAATAGAATTTTCAAAACTATTTTTATATTTTTCTGATTATTTATGTATTTTCTAGGAATTAAAAACTATTTAAAACTAATTATATTACTTAAAAATACAAATTTAACTAAGAAAAATCTAGAAAAATATTTTTTTGACTTTTTATATTTATCTTATCCTAGGAAAAATGAAAAATTATTTTTTTGAAGCTTTTCTTAATTAATTGCAATAAAAGCTAATTAAAAAGGTTTAAAAACTAATTTAAATAGGGAAAAATAGCAAACTGACTTAGAAAAATCTGAAAAATTCAAGAAAAGTCTAAGATAAGATGCTGAATCTAGGAAAAATATAAAAACATGGGCTTGTGTGTAAGAATTTGAAACTACAATGCAAAGTGCTTATCAATAAGCACTTGGAATAAGCACAAGGTACAAACAGGGGCACAAACCTTCACAGAAGCTATAATAAGCTCAAACTACTAAAAATCAACAAGATACAACTGACCTAAACCTCTGAATTGCAAGTTACAAAGATTATGAAGATTTGAGTGCAAGAGCCAAAAAAGATTTTGAGGTGCGCTTTGGCTTTAAAATAACTCAAATAAAAGCTGCTAACTAAAAGCATTGGGGTCTAAATTAGACCTGGTTGGCTACTTGTAAACCAAATACAAGACCAAGGGAAGCTCTAATGAGCTCTGTGCAAAGACTTGCAAGACCCACGGTATGACTGTTCACGAGGTCGGTGCGAGAACTAACTCTCTTTTGAAGCCATTTGGAGCTTATAAAATTAACAAAAATCAGCAAAAATCATATTGAAATAGAATAGCCCTGAAATTATAAGATCCAAGTTTCACTTGAATAGACCCGAGAATGAGTCAATGAAAAATCTCTCTAGTTGGGCAAAGTGAGATTTTCAACATTTTTGACTTTTAAAGTATGAAAGTTTTGACTTTATTGACTTTTGATCCAAATTTGTGGACTGATTATGATGTTTAGTGATGAATTAAACCTATTACAAGCTATATCTATGAGTTTTAAACATAAAACAAGTTTTTGATTATTGAAAATTCCAACAGATTTGAAATTAAAATGATTCTAGGAGATTTTGACTTTGAGCTTAAGAAGAAGCAAAGTTATGGCGAAATGATTCTAGCGGACCTAGTTAAGCGGAGACATAGGTTAAACACAAACCACTAGGACTCAAATAAACCCTAAGACCAAACCACCATATAGTGATTTGCAAGCAACACTAAGCTAAACACTTAACTTTCTAAAATTAATGATCAAGTGAGGTTTACTTGACCTAACTACAACTAATTAAAGCGAGGTTAAAACCAATCTAGACTACAAGCAGTTATGCTTATAACTATTGAAATTGACTTACACTTTGTCCCAGCCACTATGGCTTGCCATCAATCAAACCAGAACCTCTATCCTATATAAACCAACCATTTAACTCTGAATCAACCCATTTCCATCTCTGCTTCAACCCATTTCCATTTCCAAGACCAAATGAACCCTGTTTGACTTTTGTTGGCCAAAATCCAATATTGCTTGAAACTGAAATGTGAGCTTCTGAGAAAGCTTTAAGCCTAACTAAGCTTTGCGAACTTAAACATAAGCTATTAAAAGTTTGGATATAAGACTTTGAAAATGGATTTTCCAACAGTGAGCATGAGATTATGAAATTTAAATAAAACTTTGAATTAGAACTTAGATTTGATTACAAACACTGAATTACTTTAAATTCAATACATAGAGCTGAAAAATTACATTTTAAGATTTAAACTAAGACATTTCTAAAAAAACGACATACATTGAAAACTAAATACTAACTACTGCCTTCTCTCTTCTCCTCTTTCTTCTTTTTATATGCAAAGGCTTCGTGTCCCATGAGCACATCCCACAACTTTTGTGAGCCAATGGATGAGTTAGGCTCATATTGGCCTTTTGATGATTTTTGGCGGGAAAAGTGGTTTTGACCACAGGGGTTCTGAGCTAGCAACTAGGGGGGGTGGATTTGTAGGGGTGATGATGAGGGGTGAGAAAGTTGGAAGGGATAAGGTGTTGTGATGGGAGATGTGTTGGGAGTTGCGAGAGGGCAGGAAGCAAGTGGTGGGCCATTTGGGAGGGAAGGTGTTTGGGTTGGTTGGATTTGACGGGGGTCCAAAAGCAGGGGAAAGGGTCAAAAGGCCTAAATGGAGGGGGTCAAAATCTATTTTGACAAGGGGTTGGTTTAGTTAGTATAACAAGGACCAAAACGAAATTTCGAAAGATGAGGGACATTCTTGCTAAAGCTGTTTCAAGGGGCCACTTTTGACAAGTTCAATAGTACAAGGACAGTTTGACATTTTCAAATTTCCGGGGACCAAACTTGACATTTTATGAAAGTTCGAGGGACACGAGTTGTAAATTGCAATTTAAATCTTAAGGACCAATTTTGACAACTCATGAATCCCTAAGGACTTGAAATGATATTTTTCTTTATTTAGATTTACCGGGGATGTTTTTGACAACTTTTGAAACTTGGAGGACTAAAGCGCCAATTATGCAAACTTGATACGTTTTTTTACCAGATTTTGATATTTTTGCATTTAAAACACATAAAACACTTATTTGTGATATTTGTATTATTTTGATGCATTTAGTGTTTTAGGATGTTTTTGATCTAATTTGTACAAAAATGATGAGTATTTAAACACTCATCAATCGTCAATGGGGTGAATGTTAATGTATCAGAACGTATCTGGGAAGAATTCTCGTTGTCAATAAACACGTCATATCATAAACAAGTAGGCGTACAAGATGAGTTTTAGAGAGAGAAAGTGGGATATTCTAAAAGAGAGAAACTCATGGAAGGTTATATTCCAAATGAACATCCAACCCTCTCCCTTGTGAGGAGAGGGCTATTTATACAATGATACACGCCCTCCTACGGTACGTGGATGAACATACAATGGGTAAAGACCCGTCCTTCCTCCACGGTGTTGCACTAGTCTAAGCTACGCTAATAACTAAGTAATAAATAACACACTAAGCGATATGTCTCTGAGCTAACAAGCTAGATTACATTAGGGGTGACCGATACTTCACTATAGAATTTCCAATTCCTAACAATCTCCCCCTAAGGGAGGTCACCCCATGAATTACAATTTGCATCCTAGCAGTCTATTAATTCTTCAGTCTTGATCTCGTAGATTTTAATACATCATAGTAATCAAACATTGTGCTTCCGTGGTGATTTCATCATGGTTTAACTATAATGAATATTTCATGGAGGTTATAGAGTTGATCCACTTCGATGACCTTTGAGCTTTAATAGAGATCATCAGCCACAGATAATCTCAGTATCACCCATTGTTGTGTTGCCAGCATATGTTGTTGTGACAATTGGACCGACATGCTCACATTCTGGATCATGATATCTTCTTGTCAGAGTAGCGGAAGCTTTCGTTGATTCATGATATTGGCGGGCGTAGCGAAGCATGGAGTGAAATATGAGTCATTGATGTGTGCGATAGATGATGTTGTGTGAGCATGCGACTATGGATTGGCAACTCATTACGATCATTTTGCAAGCGTCAGTACGCATACAACGATTAGCAATAAAGCGCCGCGAAAGTATCTTTGATCACTTCGTTCAATTGAGGTACACGGCCCACGGTTCGTCGTTGATCGATTACAAATCTTTTGTGATGGGTATAATTCCGAAGAATTTCCTTGACAGGGTTTCACAGTACGCTCTAGTTGTTCTCAAACCGAAACGTCTCAAAGAAGACAACACCTTTTATGAAAATCAATTATCAATCATAAACACCTTTTATTTTGACATATGAGTACACAGTCGATGTGCTAGAGAAAAGAGTTTTTAAGTACAACGACTGGTTTTTCAAAGGCATCCGTCAATCCATAACCTGAACCAGGATTGATTCAAAAGATTGAATCGCCCCATTTTTTCTGTTCAGTTGTCACATGGTTAATCTATTGAATAGATCTCACATGCCACCTACCAAGAGCTTGTTTGATGTTGGCTCTAGAAGGCTTTCCATTTTCATCGTGAATATTTTAAATATCACTCGGATGTTATGCAATACCACAAGGATAATGCGTAGGACTCATAAGATATAATCTCTCTTTCCACATTGTGTGAAACAGAGAGTCTTCATTGAAAGTGTCCTAATAAGATTTATAGATGATCTCGTGGCTCTAGACTCAATTGTGCATATTTGGATCCTATTTTGGAGACTATGGAGAGGGTCTCCTTCTTCAATATCAACAATCTCTAAGAGAAAATTGATAGATAATGTCGGTTCCCCGTGAGAATGAAACAAGTCCTTTTAAGAGGAACTTGAGTGGTTTGGAAAGTTGAAGTGCAGTGCGTCACTGGGTCCATGACGTCTTGTCTTCAATAACGTTACCTTGGTAACCACCGTATATATGAATTAAACGTTATACGCCCTAAGGTTGAATATTTGGAGGGCTATTTATTTTCACCCTTTTCTCATTCAATTCTTTTTCATTCTTCAACCCCTTGATTGCTTGAGACTTCATAACTAGAACCTTGTTGGGTTTATTCGATCTAGCTCAGTCTTAGTCTGCACTCTTCTCATATCTCAATTTTCTTCTTTTTTCAATATACCTAAGGACTTCTACACTATTTAGTGGATTGTCCCTGGGTAGATCCCTCCGATTCTGGCGGATCATGGGAACAAATACCTAACCTTATCGTCCTTATACCACCATACATAAAGTAAATTTGGTTGGTCTATTTGGTATTGTTCATCTGCCATTGGAACCAATTGAAAACCATTTGAAAATCAATCCAGATACTTGCGATATATCAAAACATTTTGTACCAGAATTGTTTTTGATAATTTTAGAAACAGAGCTCCCCCTCAACATGTGCATCACGCATCATTTTGTAATAGAAATAATTTTCATCTTTGAAGGGTTGGCTTGCATCTAAGAGTAGTTATATAAAGAATGTGGTTTTCAAAATAGTTGCTCCCCCTCAATATGTGCATGGAAATTTGAAAATGTTTTGCACATATTAGGAAAAAACTGCACATTGAAATAAATTGATCACGTTTCAAATCTTTGTGGTTTAAGATAGATGCTCCCCTCAACATGTGCATGGAAAATTTGAAATCGTTTGGCACATGTGGGAAGGAAAGCTTGTACATCCTTATAAAACCATTTACCGAATTATCAGATTAAATCCAATTTAAATCACAAATTCTCCCATCATTATCAAATCATTTTTTATATGTAGATAAATTGTTTTCATTTGAATTTTAACTAATAAGAATCGGATTTTGAGACTTTAAACTCCATTGATTAAACATGCATGATTATCTTTTGAAAACAATTGTATGACAAATAACCTTTTGATTTAATTGAAATCATTCTCCCCTCAATCAATGACATAAGTTGTTGATTGAGAGATAGATATCTTGACAAACGTTAAGTCCAGATGATTTACAAAAATAGATTTCGAGTTATTTAACAAAGCAATTTGTTTTCATTAGATGGTAAGTAATTGTATTAAATAATCAGAGCATGAGTTTTGAAAAGCAAGATAAAGCATGGCTCTGTTCTTTCTACAACTAGGAATCACCAATTGCAACTTAACTTGAGTCACTGGCATAACCTAATTAAATCCGAAAATTCAATCATCTAATACTCATTCCATGTTAAATCAATCACTACAATTCTTTTTGCACAGCATTCCTATATCAATTACCCACTTAATCCAAAAATATTACAACTTAATTTGAATTATATCAAAAACCCCCAAATTAGTGACCTAATATGCAATTCGAATCAAATGTTCTAATTAAACCTTAATTGAGTTAATTGAATGTAGATGCTTACTTGTTTGGGTGCCATGATGATTTCCTACAACTCAAACAATCTTCAACTAGCTTTTCTTGGGCAATTTTGCAAAACCAGTGGAGAATTAGTGTGTGTGTGTGTTTTTTTTTTGGAAAAGTGAATTTTTGGTATATATACTTGTATGCAACGGTTGATCATGGACACAACCGTTTTGGTTTGCATTTTGCCAAATTTTGCATTTTTCCGTTAGGCATTTACCTTCCAAGCAACAATTTTTCTCAAAAATCTGTTAAAGATGCACACAACATTCATCCACCATTTGGAATTTTCAACAATCATCCAATCTCAAAACTCAAATCATCATACTTATAAACTAAAACCAAAACTCAACTAAAACTCATAATCATAATGCATTAACCAAATAACCTAAACATAAAAATAAAAGTGGCTGAAAAACAAGAAATCCTAAATGCATAAAATTAAAAAGAAATAGTTCATGAAATTCAAGCAAACAATTGCTTGTTTATTATGGTGCCTTGTCTTCTCCTTAGAATTCCTTGAAATACTCTTGTCTTAGGATGTCCTCACTTAGAAATTTCGATCCACTCAGGTATGTTTCATAAGTTTTGAACTTCCTTATGAATCTTCTTCCATCCGGACATAGTATATCGATTTGGCGTGCCATTCTCCATCTCCATTTTGTCTCTTGTAAATGCCCGACCCTGGGTCTCCATTCAAATTCTTGAGTTGCACCGGTAAAGAACCTAAGAAATTGGTCAACTTCTTGTAGACTAGGATGTTTTTGAATGGGTTATAAAATGCTTCCACCGCTAATGCACGTTCCATCTCATCCTCTATATCAAAATAAGGTGGAGCTAATGGTCCATACATTGGGTTTCCTTGGATATCACGTCCTACTTCGAAACAAGTCAAGTCCTCGTCCGCTTCCATCAATTCTAACTCCTCCATAAATTCCAAAGTTGGTCCCCTTGGTTTGGGATAATATGTTTGCTTTGAAATCCCATCATCAATAGTCATCGTGCCTCTTCCCATGTCTATAATTGCACCACATGTTCGTAGGAATGGTCTTCCTAATAAAAGTGGTAAACTCTTGTCAACCGAATATACTAGGACAAGAAAATCAAGCCAAATACGGTTGATAACCAATTTGAACTCTCACGTTCTTCACCTCTCCCATTGATTTCGATTGAGAATTATCCGCCATGGTAGCTTGAATGATTTGGTTCGGATTACTAAGACCCAAATCATAAAAATGGATAGGGCATAACATTAACACTTGACCCGTATCGGCTAAGGCATAAACTGTGTAGTCCCATTCACTTTAATTGGCAAAAAAATTCCGGATCTTTCTCCTTCCGTGGCATACCTCTAAACAAAATTCTATCTCTCTCCGATAGATTCTTATCTTCCAATCTAGCCCTTGCTAGCATCACCGCATCTAATTTCTTACGGTAGAGAACGTAATCTTGTATTACCTCAATCACCGGCTTCTTCTCATTTAGCTCAAGAAATGTTTGTTCAAGGTTTTCCAAAATAGCTTCTTTTTGTTCGTCGGTTAAAGGTTTGAAAGTAGGTGATGAAGGTGTGTAATCATTTTTGTTGGTGGATGTGGTTGGGGTTAGTTTGTTGGATGAAGTTTTCTTCCTATTTGCCTTCCCCATCTTAACTACTTCCACATCTTCCTCTTCCATATTGGCACACAATTCCACTAGCATCTCGTTCACTCCTTTTCCTTCTTCCAAATCGGTGATATTAATCCTCATTTCCCCCAAAGCAAAATCAACTTGGCACTTGGTCGTTACAAGAAAGTCTCGACCAAAACATACATTGGGTTCATCCGCATTCCCTTCTTCTAAGACAACAAAATCTGTTTCAAAAATGTGACCATGAATGTTAACCTTAAGATTTTAACCATCCTTCTTCCGTATCGTAATCCAAGCGTATATGACCAATTTAGATCAAGAACCTTCTCCAAAATGTAGTTTTCTCCATAAGCCATATTAAGTTGCGCGTCCCAAGCACTTACTCCTTCTACACTACAAGGTGTACCGAACCTCATTAGTGGCAAATCATACTCCGTTAAAGGTGCTTGTGTGAATACCACAACTCTTCCCTTCTTGGGAAGTTGAACTTTGTTTTAAGCCCGTTTCTTCCATACTAACCGTATCAATTCCCAATTCTTTCTTACTTTCTTCTAAGATACCTCCAATCTTTTCCAATGAACTTCCGGTGTCTTTGAACATTTCATCCAATTCTGAAGGTATTCGAAATTCAAACTATCCATACTAACTAGCTAAACTTGACAAAACAAAACAAAAATAAAAATCTGAATCATTAGCGTTAGAGTTAGCAAAAACAAAAACAAACTATAGAGACATATACTAAGCAAGTAAAGATACTAAACAAAACTAAAAACATAAGTTAAAACTCAAAATCTAAAATGAGAAAAATTTTTCAGAGCTCCAACGGATCGGTTGGTGGTAATCACTTGACAAATAATCTAACAGATCGGTTGCGGGTTGCAACCGTCGTTAGATCGACCTAAAAAGAAAAGTAATTTTTTTTCTTTTTTAACTGAATATTAATTGAAATTAAAACTATTAAGTGTACTAAAACTCTTAATTAATTAAGACTCCTCATTACCCTATAATTAATTACTTAATAATTAAGCCATTAAACTAAAACTATATTAACTACTCCATTAAATTACTCATAAAGATCACTAAACCATAAAAACTGAAAATTTTAATTATCTTAATCATTAGAATTAAAACAAGAATTAATCTAAAATTAATAAACTAAGAATAACACAAATAAAGAAAAATTAAAAATCTAAGAAAACATTAAAACAAAAAGATATAATCTATAAAGAATCTAAAATGACAAGAATTAATCTAGGAACTATAACACAAATCACTAAATAAACTTAAACTATGAAATCAAAGTACAAAAAATAATTCCGTAGCTCTAACCGGATTCGGTTGCAGAAGCAACGAATCAGTTACTAACAAAACTTTTTCTTTTTACTTTTCACCAAATTCAATTCCAAAACTACCAATTTTCTGAGAAAATCAAATTGAAATAAAAATCCCCGAAGCTGTAAAAACTTGATGTGTTGCAGCGTGTCAAGTTTTAAAATTTATAAACACGATTTAACCGTCTAATTCTATTAACACATACGAGCAAGTATACTCGTTCGCGATAGCCAAGTTGGGTAAGTCGAGATCGTCCCAAGGGATTTTGTGTTTGAAATTGTTTTCTTGAAAAGATTGCAACAAGAAAGCTTTGTCAAGGCTTCCTCAAATTTGAAAGTGATGTTTATAGTGAAATTCAATAATAAGAAATATATATACTTGTGTGTAGTCTATAGTCAATCATAAATAGTGTTCATGAAGGCTTGGTGTAAACTCTTGATGTGATGCACAAATCATAAGCAAATGATCTCCAACCATGGTATATGTTTGTAAAAATCATTCTAAGAACAAAAACATATAGGTAATCCTTTCGGTCCTTATCCTAATGATTATCCTTTAGAAAATCCATTTGTTTGCAACATGTTCTTATTAAACTTGTTCTTACGAATCTTTCGACCCTTTCGTGATGAAAATGTTTCTAGTCTTGTTTTAATAAGTAAACATGGTGGTTGTCAATCACAATATCCCCATACTAGTTTGTCACTCAACTTTTTGGAATAAAACACAAGAAATCCTTCGGTCCTTTTTCTTAAAACATGTTTTACCAACAAATCAAACCAAGACTAGTATTTTTCCAACAAACTCATTTAAACAAGATCATATATACTTTCATCACATATGAGAACACTAGTATGATTATCTACATCCCAACACACAAGTATATCCCAAAACTACTCCATGATAATAATAAAAAAACCCAAGAAATAACAAAGTAATTCAAATAACTCAAGAGAATAGAAATCCATAACAAAGTTCATAGAATACCTAAACTTTTGCGATTACAAGAACTAGAATTCGTGGCTTGTAGCAACCACGCGCCTCCAATCACCTAGATTCACCGTATAACTCAAATTACCAAAACTATGGATGAGAATTGTTCCTCCTTGCTCTGGGCGTTTTACGGTAAGAACTAAACTTTTGGGATGAATAAAATGGTTGGTACTAGTTTTGATGTAAACTAATACACTTTTGGTTGTGTCACACCTAGTAAACTAAGACTAGGTTCAATATATAGCCAAATAAACTTGCTGTTAAAAGCGTTCCCAACAAGTTAATATCAAGAAATGATCGGCCTCCAATGATTATGGGAGTTAAGGCAACAATAAATGCAACTTTGTGTAATGCATTACCTGACGGATCGGTTGCCTTTTGACCATTGCCCGGTCGGATCGGTTACGGGTTGGCAAATTTGGATTATTGTTGATTTGACTTTTTGACTTTCTTGTTATACGCCTCATTCTTTGCTCATTGATTTCAAGGCAAAACTTGATCTCTCCTTGCTGTAGATACTTAGAAATCATTGTGCTTCCCAATCATTGAGTCCAAAAGCTTCCTTGCTCGACTTCCTTCCTCGAGAATCTTCCAAATGTGCATAAAAAATTCATTTCTTCATCATTCATTATACCTGGCTACATATACATACACAATACGCATCTTTTGCACTTTTGCGCGGTTGTGAGTAAATATAGCCGATTATCATGCACAAAACCAACAATAACGCTACGAAAAACATGTTCATTTTAGGCGTTATCAGACTCCTCCCTAGACACAACAGCATAAGCATCTTTGACCTCAGGTAGAGGATCTCTAGTTAAGAATGCAGTTCTAACAGGTTGATAACAGTTATCAAGACCCATAAGAAATTGCATCAGTTCATCAGCTGGCGATGCAAAACTAACTCGATACTAGCCTCACAAGCATTTATGTTCACAAATACATTTAGGCAACTTAGTTAGAGAATCAAATTCTCTCATAAAGAATAAGCCTATGATAATAATCAGCAACAGAACTACCACTTTGCTTAACAGAATTAATCTTTTGCAACAAATTGTATATAACAGAACCATCAACTTTATCATATGTTTCTTTTAATTATTGCCAAACAGAAGCAACATTTTTAGAATAAACCAATCCCATATAAACATCATGAGAAACATAATTCATAATACAAGTTAAGACAATAGCATTGCATCTATCCCAATGAGCAGATAAAACATCACTAGTAGCAAATGAATCCTTAAGACAAGCACCATCAACAAAACTATACTTATTCCTAGCTTGCAAAGCCAATTTTATAGCACCAAACCAGATTCTATAATTTTGGTTCAAGTTTAAATGGAATAAGAGCAGTACCACTATTGTCATTAGTTTGAATATGAAGAGGATTACCAGCATCAAGATTACTAATTAACACTTGAGTATTACTACCACTAGGATTACTACCACCAGCCATAATAGCCAACAAATCAACAAAAAACAAGAACTAACATAAATAATCAAAAGAAACAATAACAACAAGACCAACAAATAACCAGAACTAAACAGCACAATCAACTTCCAAGACTGCCCAAATCTTATCCTCCTTCGACTTAGACTCAACAAGAAACTAAAAAACAGAGATAACAAAATATAGAAACTACAACTCACACCCAAGAACAACAACAAACCAGCCAGAAGACTGGGGACAGCCAGAGAAGGTATTCGTACCAATCAAGTTGGCAGATCAATATGTTAACTGTCCCGTTTGCACCTTCTTAACTAAGTTTGTGTTATCTTAAGAGAGAGAAAATCACTTATAGAGATATACCAGTGAATGAGATACAAAACTCACTAGATTCACTTAGTCTAGTGAGATTGTAATCAAAACGGGCCCAATACCAACAAGAAACCACCAGGGATAAAAACCCCCAAATTACCAAATTAAGGTTTCAAAAAACCCTAATCAAGAAACCCACAAATTCACGGATCTAAACCCAAAAGCAGAGATCAAATCAACCATGGCGTTAAAAAGACCTCAATTAACCAATTCAACCTCCAATTGCAAGAACCCCCAAAAAATCTTCAAAACCCTAGAAACCCTAGAATCTCAAAACCACCAGATTAGAACCTGGCTCTGATACCATGTAAAAATGATCAAGAGCATACAACAACCAACAATTACACCCAGCCAACCACCCCTTGGTGTATCTTTTATTATAACAATGTAAGAAGATAAGTCCCCAACTGGGTGCTTACCTGTGCAAATACAAATAAACCAAACTGATCTCTTCTAGGAAGACACCAGCAATCTCACTACAAAGATCACTCAGACTCAACAAGATAAAAAGAGATTGATCTTGATACAAAGAACAACAAGATACTAAGACTGATATCAAATACGAACTAATAACTGTGTGAAACTTAGAAAGAGAATAAACCAGACAAAATAAGAGAGATAATAACCCTAATGCAGAATGAGATCTTAAATACTCAAACACATTTCACTTTAGCCCCTGAACTTCTCTTTTCTATACTTCTAGCACAAACTTCATTTAGACTTTGAAACTTGACAACTTTGGTCCTCTGCATTATTCAACAATTTGCGATCATAAATGTTAAGCATCAAGTTCGTTACCAGTTATTTTTGTGTATGCTCGTTTGTTCATTTTAGTTTGAGATTTTGAGGGGGTGTATGATATCCTCTTAATTGGCTATATGCTAGTAATTCGGTCAGCAGGGAAGGTTGTTTGATAACAATTTTCTACTCTCTTAATCATTCATGGGCCAGCGCTTATAGCATGTAAAATGGTTAAGCACCAAGCCCGGATTTGAGCATATGCGGCATAGGTGACCGCACAGGGCCTCCAATTTTTAAGGGCCTCCGATGTCTAAAACTTCAGTATTAATATATACTCCTTCTTGGAAGATTTGATCTTATTAAAAGATGAATTAGGATAGAACATATAAACTTTTTATAACAGAAAAAAGATAGAAGCTTCTTCTTGTATGTTAATGATGGAAAATGAAATACGGGTCCTCAACATGTGTTGAAGAAGATGACCAGATGAAGGAAATGTTTTAGTGGGGCCCGGAGTTTTTATTTGTCCTTTTCTTCTTTTAATTTTCTAAAACTAATTCCAGCCCTCTTAATTTGACAGTTTATTATATCAACCTCTTTATTTTTTACTTAATTTGCATTTGAGTCCAAAGTTCGAGAAAGTTTAAACATTAAACTAAACCCATATTTCACAATAAAACTATATTCTGAGCTAAACAAGGTTTAAGAAAAAGTGTTTTAGCTATGATATATTTAAAAACGTCTTATATCATGTAATGCTTACAAGTTTACAGGCTGCCGTAAGATGCTTAGAATGCTCAGCGGTTACGACTATGAAAAAAAAAAGATGTATTTATATTAGAATATGGTTAGAGTTTTATTTGATCGATATTGAAAGCGATGCATTATGAAGTTAAAAGTCGTCGAGCTTATGAATACCTCATTTTTCGGAACTAAAGGGCCTAAGTTAAAATAATGGCACAGGGCCTCTATGTTTCACGGGACGGCCCTGTTAAGCACCTACGATGCTACATAAATGTCATCTTTGAGAGGATCATTTTTATAATGATTAACCTCTCCCTTTTATAATTACGTAGTATTTCTGATCTATTTATCTATTAAAATAAAATATACATTTTGGTCTACCTAAGTACCTAACATTATAAAACTTTAATATATATATTTTATTGTTGTTTTTCTACTATTTATCTTTTTTTTTAATATATTTATAAGAAATATATTCATTTATTAGAAAAGACTAAAACACGACATTTGATTATAGGAACACTATATAATTAACTCAAAATTAATCATGACTCATATGTTACTTTAACGAATTGCAGATTATATACAAAAAAATAACAAACAACATGAAAAATAGTGGTTCAGATTATCCGTATAAAACACTTGTTGAACAACATGTTTTCGTTCAGAGCCAATGTCATTCAGTACTTAATTATCCAGTTTTATGAAACAGCCCCTGAGTAGCTTACAAAATTTATTCACACATAACAAATTTGAGAAAATTAGTTTCAAAATTATGTTTCGACCGGATTCAAACAAACAAAGTTTCGAACTATGGAAACATATACTTTTTTAAATAATCAAACAACTAATCACCACAAGGCCTTTTAACCCAGCTGTATGTGAGTGACCCATCAACTTAGAGGTTGTGGGTTCAAGTCTCGTTAGAGACTTGTGAGATACATTGTAAAAATTTAACGTAAAAATAAATAAATAAATAAATAATCAAACAGCTAATCGATTATTTCTTATTGAAAGCATATTTAGAATAACATTAATTAGATAAAAAAATTATAGTTTTAGAAAGATATTAAAATATTATATAAGTAACATTACAAATATATAAAATATTTTATTAATGTTAGAAAATCTCATTGTATATATAGTTTGAAACTCGCACATGTACGGGCATTAAAACTAGTACAGAATGCAACCTTTTAAAATGAAAATTAATTTGCACACTCTTATATTTAATTAGGACATTCTAAAACGTGCATTAAATAGTTTTAATGTAAATATAAACTTCTTTAAATGTTTATACATTAATTGTCCCGATTAAAATTATGAATGTGCCTAATATTTCTCTTTTAAAATTGTCTCTCAATGTCTTAATTGTACTAACATGTCATATTTTATACTACTTCTGTCCCATATTAATTGTCCTGTTTTGACTTTTTAATTCTTTCTTTCTTAAGTTTGACCTTAAATATTTATTTGTGTTATATAATATTTAATAAAAATTATACCAATAAAAAACACATTTAAAACTTAATCTATTCATATATTTCGCATCAAGTATTATATAACACAATTAAAAATATTTAAGGTCAAAGTTAGAAATGAAAGACCTAGCAAAATTCAAAGTGGACAGTCAATATGTGACGGAGGGAGTATAATCTTTTATAATAAAGGAATTGCATCATTTCAGATTGATTTTGTCAATTCATTCTTATTGAAAAAACAATTGGGCCAATAGGAGAGCTCGATTTCGCCACGTAAGCAAAATCGTGTGATGTGATTGGTTAATAAAAGTCAAAATTAAATTGATTTTAGTCAAACTTTAATAAATTTGGTGGAGAAATTTAGTTGATAAAAAAAACATAAAAAATATGTGTCAAATTTGTAAAAACAAAAACTTAAAAAGAGAGGACGTAATTAATAAAACTTTAGTGGTTGCATTTTTAAAAATTATATAGAGTTAATTGTAATATTATAAGACTCCATGTTTTTTTAATAACTTTAGATTATAAACAAATACCCATTTATACTTTATACCCTTTATACTTTATATTTTAAGAAATACAATGTATTTGTTGTTTCAAAATAACAACATATAACTTTGCATAAGATTATAAGTATCAATATTTTCACTATATACGTTCAATAAAGACTCATTTATTTTATTTTTAAAAGTTTAACCTATGTGGACACGAATTTACATTTTAAATACGGCTAAATTACTGAAAACGGGAATATAATTAACAAATTCTAAGCACGGGTTAGTTTAATATAAACATAAATATATGCGATTGTATTTATAACAATGACTCATGTAATTCTTATTTATTTATATAAGGATATCTAGAAAAATATTTTTAAAAAATTTTAAGGAGTATACTTTAACTTTATCAACGCTCATTATGTGCTATTAAACTTGCATCAGGTGTACAACATAATATCAGTAGTGAAATTTAAATTACAACATCAATATCTTTGTCAGCTAAATAAAATTAAATCTTGAGTTACCTAACAAAAATTTTTACAAAAATTTTATCAAATTTTAATGTATATTAATGCATAATAAAAAACTCGTGTATAAGTATTAGTTGTACTTGTATCACAATTTTCATAGGCAAATTCTTATATGTGTAGATACTTAACTAAAATGTTAAAATAAATTTGATTTATGTGTAAACTTCGTGCGTGCACGAAACTTATAACTATATAATTATACACAATTTTTTTTAAAGACACAATATTCAATATTAATACAGAATATTTTTTTTGGTCAAAACCCCGCACGTGCATGGGTATTATAACTTGTAAAGGAATTACATTATTTCAGAGTGATTTTGTCAATTCATTCTTATTGAAAAAACAATTAGGCCAATAGGAGAGCTCGATTTCGCCACGTAAGCAAAACCGTGTGATGTGATTGGTTAATAAAATTCAAAATTAAATTGATTTTGATCAAACTTTAATAAATTTAGTGGAGAAATTTGGTTGATAAAAAAAATATAAAAATATAGGTGTCAAATATGTGATACAAAAACTTAAAAAAAGATGAGGTAATTAATAAAACTTTTGGTGGTTAAATGTTTAAAAAATATATAGAGTTGAGTGTAATATTATAAGCCTTCATGTTTTTTAATAACTTTGTATTATAAACAAATACCCCCTTATACTTTATACCTTTTATGCTTTATATCTTAAAAAATACATTGTATATATTGTTTTAAAATAACAATATAAAAATTTGCATAAGATTATAAGTATCAATTGTTTTTACTATATACGTTCAATAAGGACTCATTTATTTCATTTTTAAAAGTTTAACCCATGTGGACACGAGTTTACATTTTAAATACGGCTAAATTATTGAAAACGGGAATATAATTATCAAATTGAAAGAACGAGTTACTTTAATATAAAAATAAATATACGCGATTGTACTTATAATAATGACTCATGTAATTCTTATTTATTTATATAAGGATATCTAGAAAAACATTATAAAAAACTTTAAGGAGCATACTTTAACTTTATCAACGCTTATTATGTGTTATTAAACTTGCATCATGTGTACAATATAATATCAATAGTGAAATTTAAATAAAAACATTAACATCTTTGTCAACTAAATAAAATTAAATCTTGAGTTACCTAACAAGAATTTTTATAAATATTTTACCAAATTCTAATGGATATTAATGTATAGTGAAAAACTCGTGCACAAGTATTAGTTGTACTTATATCACAATTTTCATGAGCAAATTCTTATATGTGTATATATTTAACTAAAATGTTAAAATAAAATTGATTTATGTGTAAACTTCGTGCGTGCACGAAACTTATAACTATATAATTATATGTAGTTACCTTTAAAGACAATATTCAGTATTAATACAGAATTTTTTTTTTGTCAAAACCCCGTTCGAGCACAGGTATTATAACTAGTAATTGCAAAAAATGAAAAAAAAAAATAAAAAAAATAAGTATTTTAATACGCACATTACCATAACATGTCATAGTTACTTAGGCACTATTCTCAGGAAAAAAAATCAAAATCAGATTACGATTTTAGTAAATAATAAATAAACAACTGCTTATCCAAGGACTTCTTCTTTGAAATACTATACTTTAACCTACAATAATCAAATTAATCCCAACTTTACTCCAAAACTCAGAACTACTTATTTAGTATCTCAAAATCGCAACATAAGAACTTTTAATATGGAATCCCTAAGGCTGTATGTTGCACGGTAAGCCTGTGTGTGCGTGGTCTCCCACTTTGAACATGTTTCGTGCATAAGATTAATACCAGGGTAGAATATGACGCGTGATCGAGCAAAAATGAGGAGACATGGCGGTCTGCAATAAATGAAAATAAAACATGCATGTGTGCGAGTGTGTTGTGTGGTATTTGTGTGTTTAAGTAAATAGTAAAAGAGCAAGGTAACCAATACAAGGGTAAAAATAGTGAAAAGGTAGTGAGAATGAGGAGAATGTGACGTTGATATGGAGGTGATGGTGAGTTGGTGACCACCACCGTTACGCCCGATCTAAAACCTTTGTCTTCGCAAGAGCTTCTAGATTGCCATATACGGTTGGAATAATCATTTTAGCATGACCTTTGACCATTTAGACCTTTTAATTATGTTCTAATGACATATTGTACCCTAACTAACAATTCTCATAACAATAAAATCATCGGGGATTGTGGTTTTCCTGTATCTTGTCACATATCAGAATTCTCTTAATAAACACCATAACTTGTGAGATAATCCCTCCATCGGATTAGTGACATCACTACCGGAATCAACTAACCTTAACACAATGGCTTCATCATCCAATTGTAATCTTCAGTCGGTTCTATCATCATGTAAGTTTACTTTGATGTTCTTGATATATTATATGATTACATGAGATTGATCATGTAGATGTTTAATTAATCTAAGATATGGTATTAAAAGCAATTTAAATTTTATGTATCATATTTAAACCCTTGACTGATAATGATCCCATCAAAATAATTTACACATATTATCTCTTCTTTCTCTTTATGAAATCCTTTTCAAGAGCATGATAAGAAAAGTAATTATATAAGGATATTATAGCACAAGCCACATTGTAACTATGTTAAAATATTCTTTGGGATATAATATTATTAATGTTGTATTATAGCACAAGCCACATTGTAACTATGTTAAAATATTCTTTGGGATATAATATTATTAATGTTGGGCCGTGAATGTTAGCCAGTTGTTTTTGGCAATAACCCAACCCTTCGTAACAAATCAAAAAAAACTTATCCTCTCAACAATTATCCGGTTTCTTTTTCGCACTGCCTCAAAAATCTAAAAAAACTTATCCTCTCAACATTTATCCGGTTTTCTTACTAATCTGAAACTTTCCACAGGCTTCTGAATCGATTATGTATCAGAGATTAGTGATTCGAGGTGATTGAAAGAGATTATTGATTCGTCGGTGCGAAGTATATTTGCCAATTGTTAGTGGAAAATATGAAGGCCATGATTCTATTACTCATCAATCTTACTTATCAAAATCAGTAAACATCATATATTGAGATAAAGTTGAATCCAAGGATGGAGAAAAAGGTAAACTGCTACAAGGATTTAATTTTTGATTTTGATTAAGTTTTCTGAAATTAATCAAAATCAAAATCAAAATCAAAATCAAAAATTAAAATTAAATCCCTGTAGCAGTTTACCTTTTTCTCCATCCTTGGATTCAAATTTATCTCCATTTATGATGTTTAATCTTTCAATCTTTAATTTTTCAATCTTTAATTTTTGATTTTGATTAAGAAAAAGGTAAACTGCTTTACCATGATTTAGGGGTTTTGTTTATTTCTTTTGCAAGTTGAAAGATTAAAGATTGAGCTTTCTTTCAATGATTTGTATCCAATAATTAAAGGTGTTGTTTGGGGCTCTCGCCTTTGTCGTTTATTCTTCCTTGATAGCATATCTATCAAAACATCACATTCTTGAAACCGGCTACTGAATCAATTTCTATGCATGTGTTCCCGGTAGGCACTCAATTACTATTATTTTCTATGTTTAACTTGAATCACAAGCTAAGTGTGTAATTATTATCGTGACAGAAAAAATAAAATGGCCGGTTCTTGAGTCATAGACTTTTACTTTTTTGAGTGGAGTGTGTATAATGAAGGATCAACAAACTATCAAGTCAAAATTGAGCTTAGCCTAAGTTTAAGAGCTGAGACCAAAAGTCTGGCAAAAATTAAAGTGGTACAAAATTCATGTTTAATATGTTTTCCGTTATTTAATTATTTGTAATAGTTTCTGCATAAAAAATATGTTATGGTACCATATAAGTGCAAGAATATATTTCATGGAGTTTATAGCTTACAATCGTACATGATTTTTGAGCAATCTGAGTGTGCGAAAGTGCGAGATGATATATTAATAGTCGTTTATTTAGAAAGAAAAAAATCTATATGTTCCAGAAAAGTAATCATGTTCAGTTGGTTTTATTCATTTCATCACAGCTAGCATTAGTGCGATTGCGTACCTAACTACACCCCTACCCATCCGTCTTTGATGTGGACCAGCAAAGTGAATTAGCACTTATTCCCAGCTCATCCAATTCATTGCAATCAATTTAGTAAATTTACCAGGGTCCTTTACCCAAAAATTTAGTAAATTTGCGCTATACTACAATTTCAAACACCAAAAAATAAGTGATCTGTGGTTATGAAACCTGTGTGCCAGAGACCAAACAGCTACAATATGTAATTTTTGATGTCTATGTATTTTGGATTATCCAGAGTGGGATGTTGTGCGCGGGTGAGTAGATTAACTATCTGTGGCCATTTGCATCCTCACCCATACTGTTGTTCCAAAATCATAAAGTCCGGCTGTCGAAAGTTTATTACAGATCCGGGACAAAGAAAAAGGTTCCAGCCATAAATAAAATGGTCCCCTCGCTTCTCCATGAAACCCCCTGATTTTGTTTCGTTATTTGACTATGTCTTTTTTTTAATGTTCTTGATGCTTTGATGTGATTTATGTACTTATATTAAGTATTGGATTAGAAAGCTGACATATGTTTTTCCCTAATTTATATTACAGTTGGTAGATGATTTGAAGGTGAAATTAAGTGAAATGCAAGGGGTACAAAGATAAACTCATAAAGGTATGCAGTCTCATAACTTAGATTTTTCTTGAAATTTTGACTTATTTAAGTAATTTTTTCCTAATATATATTGGTTAATTAGTTCTCAGTAAATAAACTCATGAAGTGAAAAATAAGCCTAAAAGTGAAATTATGATATGTAAGCCGCATCAAATAAGTTAATAAGCCTATATCGCCCTGTAAGAGCATTTATGCCATTTAAAATGGTCTTTTTTGGGTTTAATAGATGGTGCTTCACCGGGGAGCTGCAAATGAAATATAATTGCTTTTCGTTTGTTTCTATTTGTTTGGTAATATGGTGGAAGTAATTTTTTTTTCGTCTTTGATTCCTGACTACGGTATGGTTTTCATGGTTTTATGTTATTTCGTGAAAGAACAAGGGCTGAAGCCTGGTGGTGTGTTTCAGCTTAGTGAGAAAAAGTGATAAAAAGTGACTAGGATGCGGTTGTACTGTGGAGTCTTGGCAGGAGGCGTTTATATGGGTGTGCGTCAGGAGGTGGTTATATGGGCTGCAATACCGAAAAACAAAAGGTAATATAATTTTTAGTTTAAGTTTTAAGTGTAGTTAGATTATCTATAAGATTGAATTACAGATAAGTTATTAAAGTAAATCTTCAGAAACTTTGGAAAATATGGTTATTGATGGGATGCAATTGTAGGAGAAGTCATAATCTCACTTTTTTCGGCTTATGCGGTTGCCTGATTCTTTTGCAGGATGATTGCCAATTTGCCATAGAAGCATCTAACAGGTGAGTACCATGGTACTATGGTAAGTTATGTCATCCAATAGAGATTAATTTGTTTGGAGAATCTTAGGTATCTTACAAAGGCATAAAAAATAAGAAAAAAATTTGCGCCTATATCATTTTCTACAGTTAATTTTACGCCTATTAGTTTTAAGTTACGGGGTATGTTTTATTTTATATTAATGAATGTATCTCTATATTTTTAGGAGTGACGTTCATGAAAAAGGGTAGGAGATGTAAAGATGACACGGTTGTTGTTGGTTATGATTATGACATGGTCAAGTCGTTTTAGTTCATGGTTGATGCTTGCTTATGGGGAATAACGGACTGTAAGTGCATCATGTTCAGTCACATGGTCTGAGTCTGTCGACGGTGTTGCTTCTGCTCCGCTCACTGCAACGTGTGATCTGTACCTTTTACATAAATGCAGTTGTGGGGGTGGCATCATCTTTGGACGGACCACAAACAAGAAGCGGTGTTCAGCCTACCGTTGCGGTTCCGGTTGTCATTATGTCTACTTCAAGAGCTGCAACTTGACAGCGGCGTCTGAGGCAGAGAGGTAATACAAGTTTTGGTACTAGGCATTACTTTGGTATGTGTTCTGTTTTTCGGCATGACAATACAATTTTCAACATTTATGAAACTGAATTACCAACGATGGTTATTGATGCACCAGGGACAAGTTCGACTTCCCCTAACAGACACATTCCTAATCCTTTGAGGAATTCGGGTCGCAGAGGGTCAACAACCTCTACTGGACCTGCTTTAGCAAGAGGTATTGAGAATCTTGGAACTTTCTTGGATTTTTAACTAGTAGTTTATTCCTTTTTTTTTTTTTTTGTTAAATGCTAATAGATACAGCTAGGTGATCATTGTATCTTTTTTCCTAATAGGTTGGTAGCACGAAAGGGTAAGTACTTAAGACGCTTTTCTATGAAAATGTGTACAGTTGCACCACGTGCCCGGGCAACGCTGGATTTTTTGTTCGGGATCACTCGACATGAAGCTGATGGTTTTATGGATATAAATTAGTAGACGTGAGTTAGGATCGAACTCGAGACCACGGGATTGCACACTTTACGTATGAGAATTAAAAGTTAATAATTAAATATAAACGTTATATTTATTTATTGATTAGACGAAATAACTAACGGACGTTAAGTAATTAATGTGACGGACTAACGGGCGTTAAATGTATTTGGAAAAGGACTAAATTTCAAAAGTTGGGAAGGTTCCGGAATCCCTTTGGGGATGCATGAACCGATCGGCCACAAGGACCAAACCCAACCCAATTGCAACTTAAACTTCTTCACCAAGTTTGCTTGAGTATATATACAAAACCTAGGGTGTTTGTAAATAATCTCTTGTGCTCATTAATTAAACCTAAAAAGTATTTTGTGTGTTTTTCTTGTCCAAACCGATTGGCCACCTCCTTAGGGTGTCGATTCTCAAAACTTTTCCACATCAAGTTATTTGTTTTATCAAAACTAGCAATACTTTAATTCGGTTTAGTACGTGTGTACAAGAAAGTGGTAATAACACAATATTGTTATTATTCTTGGATTGAATTACAAAACGGTAAGGGGTAATTTACATAATCCTAATTAAATCAAATTAGGGTTCTTCCATTGCTAGTTTGTGGATTTGATTCTTATTCGGCTAGAATCAAGAAAAGGTGCGCATATTCTTTTATGTTAATTAATTATTCGTTAATAAATCCTATACGCTTCCGCATGTGTTCTTTGATGGTTTTGTGATTATTTATTGAATGTTATGTTATATAATTCCAACAGTGGCATCACGAGCCATTGATTTTTAATGAGCAATTAATTACATAAACGCGTAATAAAACAAATAATTGTATGTTGTTTGATATGGTTAATCTAGGGTTTATGTTTTATTTTTTGTTGGTCGATTTTTTTAATTGGGGCGTACCCCATATTTTTTTTAAGTCGACATGCATAAATTTTTTTTAGGGTTTTGAAAATTGTTTGCTAACCTTATCGAAACCTAGAATTAATATATTAGTTACGTGATTAATTCATGAATAATTTGTTATGTGTCATGGAATTTTGATATGCGATCTTGTGACTATTTGTATAATTGTTATGATATATCCATGATTATACATGCATGTTAGTCATGGATAAGTTGCTTTGATATTGTTTAATTGTTAAGATATATTTATTTATGATAAATCTTGAATTGGGGAAGACTCCAATATATATATATATATATATATATATATATATATATATATATATATATATATATATATATATATATATATATTAATGAATCAATTATGTGCAATTTGGTATATTTTTAATTAAGGGTTTACTTAATCGATTAGATCGATGTATGTGGCTCACTTTCTATTGTTGGGTGAAAACCTAAATTAATATATACATTAATTTAACCTAGATATTGATTATTAATAGGGTTTTATCGAATAAGTTGCATGTGGCTACTTGTTTACACGTATAAATTGTTTATTATGTGTGCATTGTTTTTAGTAGTTTATTTTTTATTTGTTACTTGTTTGTTTATTATGTTAGGCAGTTTTAAGCAAAGGGTAATTTTGAATAGAAAAATAATACGGACTAAACAATGGCGAAATTTGATTTGTTTTTGAAGAGTTAAGTTTTGTAGTTTAACCGAATGGTGATTTTGGTATAAATGGTCTGAACGGCTCACCCACTAAAATGAACTATAAAGGGGTTAATAAAGAAGTGCGCACGGTCACCTTGAAAGGATGTCTAAGGTTATGCTTTTGCGCTTACCGGTCCTCTCTGTAAGTTCGAATGGAGCTACTAAGTAAGCCATAAAATGTACAAACTCAACTTAAGGGAATTAGTTTTAATTCCATGCCACTGTGGTAATTATCCGAAACACTAAGTGTTTACACTTATGCAAAAGTACGGTATAATGGACGATAATTAACACTAAATTCCTTGATTGGTGAACCCAATACCTCAATCAAAACTTTGATAATTTGATCTTTATGAATTGGTAATAAAAAAAATTTTATTAAAATTATGCTACAAGATGAATGCATGCCATCTTTGTACATATTTGATTTGACCACATAAAATCAAAACTAGTACCCTTTTAAATTAAGTTATATGCCATCTAATTAAAAGGAACACTTGAAGTTGCAATTTATTCATGACAGTACTTGGCTAGATTGTAATGGAGAAGAAGGAAATGATTTACCCTCTCCCTAGTAACTTACGTCAACAAACTCATGAAAAAAAATGAAAAAGCGGCCCGCTGAATTAGGACATTGGATTATTCTGATTGGATCTCTAACTGTCCTCGTACCGAAAAAGGATGGGAAGGAGCAGAACTCTGCAGTATTGGAGGAAGCCAAAAAATTTCAGAAAACTTGCCTCCAATGTCAATTCTACCCATGTCCAGCAGAATGTGCCTTAGAGCATTATATTATGAAGACTGGAGAAAGTAAATCTCTATGTAAAGTCAAACCTTACATGGACATATTTGCAGTTCTTTAAGTTAGACACTTAAGTTGAGTAGGAAGTGAGAACTAGACTCAAGGCATAAGATGGGATGAAACATGTTTATATTTTCAATAGCGTTGGAAAATATAAATCCCATAATGATCTAGGAGTTGGAAATTGTTTGCCAATTAATGTTCGACAGATTACCTTATTATATGCTTTCGTTACTAGCAGATTAACTGATGTAATGAACCTATGATAATTTGGATCCTAGTTTTCGAGAAAATTATATGGTTATATGTTTATATTACCATTGGGTATATTTTATTTTCTTGAAAAATTGTATTATCGAAAATACTAATACTTGAACTTTTTTCTATAGAAATGGCTCAAAATAACGATAACATTAACACTGCACTAAGTTCTACGTTCAAAAGTTTTTTTGATCGAGAAAAGTTGACTAGCTCCAAGAATTTCAATGATTGGCACCGCTCTTTGAGAATTGTCTGTAGAGTTCCTGACCGGTTGAAATATCTTTATGAACCTTGTCCTGAACCAATGGTCCTACTGACTACTCAAGCTTTGAAAAGGACGAGTGGAAACTTGAGTATAAGCGTCATAATGATGTGGCTTGTCTTATGTTGGGAACGATGGAATCTTCTCTTCAAAAGCAGTTCGAACATTATTTCCCATATAATATGCTCAATGAACTTCGTACTATGTTTGAGAAACCAGTACGCCATCGAGATTTATGACTTGACCGACGTGCTCATGTACTGGAAATGAAAGGTTACATGGACCAACTAAAGGCACTTGGCAAAACTTA
Source organism: Chrysanthemum makinoi (assembly GCA_910596185.1). Classification (NCBI taxonomy): domain Eukaryota; kingdom Viridiplantae; phylum Streptophyta; class Magnoliopsida; order Asterales; family Asteraceae; genus Chrysanthemum; species Chrysanthemum makinoi. The sequence continues at coordinate 257,135,557 of OU343222.1, read as the reverse complement.
TGATGATGACATGGCTGTGAATCTGATTAATAGATCCCTTAACAAGGATTTTAATGGTTTTGTCAGAAACTTCAATATGCATTGGGTGGGGAAGACAAGATTCTTCGACCTACACGCATTGCTTATTGATTATGAAAAGGGTTACCTCAAAAGGTTCCTACCGCCCGGTACTTGCTATTCGAGTGGAAGGATTAATAAGCCAAAACGCGGCGTGCGAACAACAAGAAGGGAAGGGCAAAGGGAAAGTTGATAAGGGTAAACAAGTTATGGCCTATCAACCACAACCCAAGAAGAACCCTGCTCCTATGAAGGAAAATCCTAAAAAGGATCAAGCATGCCACCACTGTAAGAGCATTGGGAATTGGAAGAGAAACTATGCTCTCTATCTTGATGAATTGCGGGCAAATAAGATGAAGTATGAAGGGTCCTTGGGCTGGTTCTTGGTAATTTATTTGTCATTGAATTATTTACTCTAAATCATAAAAATTCCTGGGTATATGATACCGGATGTGGTATTCACATTTGTAATACAATCGCAGGATTTAGAGTGGAAAGGAAGGCGGCCTATGGGGAGCAATATCGCGTGGAAAATGGTGCACATGCATTTGTTGAAGCCATAGGAATGTTTAGTTTAGTATTTCCTTCGGCTTAGTAATCGTTATTGAACAATTGTCATTACGCACCTTCTATAATTAGAGGTGTTGTTTCCTTTTCAGTTTTGTTGGATGATGGTTTTACTCATACTATTTCACGTAATGGAATTTCTGTTTCTAAAAATGGTGAATTTTATTTTAAAGCAATTACTGTGAATGGTGTGTTTGAAATTGATGTGATTGGAAATGAATCTAACAAATATAATAATTCGATGTTTAGCATTAATAAGAAGATAAAGTTAGACTTGAATTCTTCTTATCTTTGGCATTGTAGACTTGCTCATATAGGCAAGGCTCGCATGCATAAGCTGCAACAAGAAGGGCTTTTGCAAAATATCAATGATGAATCATTTGATAAATGTGAGTCATGCATATCTGGGAAGAAGACGAAGAAACCTTTTCATAGCAATATGGAGAGGGCTTCTGGTCTACTTGGTCTTATTCATACTGATGTGTGTGGACCACTTAGACATGTGTCAAAGAGAGGTGATAGCTACTTCTTAACCTTTACTGATGATTTCAGCCGTTATGGTTATGTTTATTTACTTAAGCATAAACATGAGGTGTGATCTGTGCTAAACCGTCAAGTCTAATCACACAAGCTAGCCACTTGTGAATGGCTAACCGTAATAGACTTAAAACTGCTTAAAAAAAAATACAATGAAGTCACGGAGAATAGAATGAATTCAGTCGTTTAGTCCCACTGGAGACTCAATGGTGTGTCAAAACAAACTCAGAGGATAGAATGATCACTAAGGATAGTGATCAGTAAAGGTTTTGATTAAGAAATTACACTACTGATTGATTGGAATGGAATGGAGTACAGATTAGGAAAGCACAATAATCAGATAAAAGAAACGTAAATACGTACGTTTTAAAAACTACGTAAACGTAAAATAAAAAGTGAAATCTAAGAAATAAAAGACCTAAAAATATGAAAATAACATTTTTGGAATCCTAAAAATAAAAGAAAATTATTAGAAAAAGAAAATTATTTTTAAAACTATTTAATTAATTATTATTAATTAAAAACTATTTTAACTTATTTAATAAATACTTTAAAATAGAAGAAAATACAAAATAAGGCTAGAAAAATAAAATTATGATTCAGAAAAATCTAAAATACTATAAAACTAATTTTAAAATTAAAAATATATTTTTCACACTTTTATTTAATTATTACTAATTAATAACTATTTAAAATACACTTAATTACTAGAAAATATAAAATAAACTTGGAAAAATAAAATTTTAACTTGGAAAAATCTAAAATATAATAAAACTAATTTTAAAACTGAAAATATATTTTTTATGCTTTTTAATTATTTATTACTAATTAATTACTATTTTTAACTAATTAAAATTATAATAAATACTAAAAAGATAGAGAAAAATATGAAACTTTTTCTAAAAATACTATATGATGACAGAAAACAAAGAAAAATAGAAAAACAAGATTTGCTTATTAATAAGATGAAAAGAAAAATCAAAAAGCTAAAAAAATATTAAATAAACACTATCACTGATTTTTAATTGATCTTTTTCTGGATTTTCTTTTTGAAAACTACTTTAATACTGATATTATGAAACTTTAACAAAGACAAAAATTTTACAAGCTTGAAATAAGTAGTTTGACAAGCTTATGAGCCCAACAGTTATGCTTATGAGCTTATTGGGTGAAATAAGCTCAAACAAGCCAACCAGCTGAAACAAAAGCTCAAAATGGATGCAAGTAGACTACTGCTACTCAAATGAAGCTAAAACACACAGATAAGCACATTGCTAAGATAGAAATAAGCAGATAAGCACTTTGCTATTGTTTTGAAAAACAGAAAATGGGACAAAGTTAGGGCTTATTGCAGCCCTAGCAAACAAGCTCCAAAATGAAAAACCAAACTTGATACTTCAAGATAGCCAGGTTAGCTATCCAAAGAACCAAAAATTACAAGATTTGAGCAACTAATAAGCTCTATGTGAGCTTATCAATTTGGACCTATCAAGCGTACATGGGCACTTTTCAGCAAGGTACCCAAAATAAGCCAAGAAATAAGTACCAAATAAGCTGATTTGAGAGAACTAATATTTTTATATTTTTCTTTAGCAACCAAACTTTAATACCCCAAGAGCTTATGAACTAAATCTTATTATTAAACCCACAGTAAAATTACCTTTTTATTCAAAACGACTAAGTTGGAAATTTTGACTTTTGACTTAAACTAGAAGTTTGACTTATATGAACTTTAATCTGATTCTAAACACTGATTATGATGTTATAAAGTAAACTAAGACTGATTTGAGTTCTTTTAACAACTTACTAACACAAAATAATGATCATAGATCATGAAATTCACACAGTGGATACATAAGATACAATCAAATGAGATTTTGACTTTTCCACAAATGACCACTTGTTTTTATGACTTGCTTGAGTTATTCTTGACCAATGAGACACAAAGAAAGTACTAGCAACCAACTCACACAAGACCGTGGAGTTTAAGCAAGCATCCAAATACCCTTATAAGACTGTTATTGAACTTTTTTCAAAGCAACTCACAAATTTAAACCATGAACTTGACTGCAAACCATGCATTATCATATATTAGAACTAAGAAAACAAAAATCAGCAACATTAACAACTAGAAACCAAGATTTGACAGTTATATACTTTTAATCGTCAAATTGAAATTTCGCTAACTATACTTTTAAAAGAACAAACAACCGGTTTTATACTCAAATACACTTAATTAAAACTAATGATCATAAAGAACCAGAAACTACAAATGATAAACAACTACAACAGTAAAATGCAAAAGTGATCAAAAGTGCTTACACTTGCTTCCAAGCTCAAAACTAAGATCAAGGACCAATTAGCACCCCTATTAGCTTACCACTAAGCTACTAACCCAAGGCCATCCATGATTTACCCTGCTCCAGCTGTGTACACCATCTCCAAGTGATTTTTGAATTTTCACTAATTAATTGGTATTTTTGGTGATTTTTGCTTTTAACTTCTAAACTTGTTTTAAATGTTTCTAAAAGCTTGAATAAGCTTTCTGGGAGCTTATATGTTCTATTTCAGTCCATGTTAACAACCATAAACAATATTTAATTACTCATGAGATTTTTGAAATTGAAAACTGCATAATCTGAAATTGGAATTTAAACACTAGATTTTATTATTGAAAAGGGTTCAAAACACAATAAGATTACTTGCAAAGGAAATTGAAAGCTTTAAAATACACTTGAAACTGAAATTTAACTAAAACGACATTAAGAAATTGAAAATACACTACATAGATAGATACATTGCTTCTAAGCTCCTCTTTATAGACTTTTAGGACTTCTCTTTGACCTCTGAATCTTTCCCACCAAATCTGAGCCATTGGATTGGCTAGAACCATCATATCCGTCTACTTGTAGATTTGGCGCCAAATATTTCTTCAAAGCGAGTTTGAGCAATTAATGGATTTGGTTCAATCAATTAAAGGTTTTGTTGTTTAGAGGAGGTGGAGGGGACAAAGTATGGAGAGGCGAAAAAGTTGAGAAACCATTACTTGGTTTTGGTGTATACTGAGAGTGGGAGAGGAGAGCTACAGATGGAAGTGGTTTTGCGCGTGAGGGTGGGTTTGACTTTCATTGACCGGGGCTAATAATACAAAGGGGTGGGTTTTGGGCCAAATGTTGGGCCAATTGGATTGGATAGTGGATTTGGGTTTAGTATTAAAGGATCCGTTTGGTTTAAGCTTAGGTAACAAGGGCCAAACATGTAATTTCACCAAACTTCAAGGAATGATCATGATACTTTTCCAAACTTATCACAAAGACCAATTTTGACAAACTTTGATAGAACAAGGATCCTTTTTGCATAAAATCCATTTTAAAAGGTCTAAGGACTAATTTTGCAATTTTCCAAAGTTTAGGGACCTTTCTTGCCAATTGACCAAAGAATCATTCAAGGACTATTTTTAACAACTTAGAATATTTCAGGGACCTTGAATGATAAAATTCCACATTTTGATATTTCAGGGACTAGATTTGACAGCTTTTAAAACTTGGGGACTAAAGCGCCAATTTTGCAAACTTGAATCATTTTTCATCTGATTTTGATATTTTTGCGTTTAAAACACATAAAACACTTGTTTGTGATATTTTCATCATTTTGATGTGTTTCTGAGTGTTTTCAGATGATTTTACAGTTTAGATTGTACAAAAATGATGAGTATTTAGACACTCATCAAGGTGTTTGAAACATTTAAGGTTTTCAAAGCTGAAGTAGAACTGCAATTGGGAAAGAAGATTAAAGCTCTTCGATCCGATAGAGGAGGCGAGTATCTAAGCCAAGAGTTTAAAGATTACTTAGCTGAGAATGGAATTGTCCAGAATCTCACTTCTCCATATATGATGTGCACAGTTTCCAAACACGTCAAGTTTACTCACACAAGCTAGCCACTTGTGAATGACTAACCGTAAGAAACTTAAAACGGTTCGGACACTGATCAATAATAGATGAGAAGTGTGTAGTATACGGGTAACTCAAACGTGTTAGGTTTGAGCACCGAGATCGTTCCGAACGAGGGTTGAATGGAGTTTCCAACTCACGTCTCGATTATCGGGATTTGAATAAGAGAAGGGCATAAAATGATATATTCTAAACTACGGGATAAGGAAAGCATATAGGATTAAAATCTACGGGGAAAACCTAAAAATTATGGCAAACTACGCAATTCTACACTAAAACGCAAATACGGGATTTAAACGAAACGCGAATAAAATGCAACAACGACTAATCTAACTCCTAAAAATAATCTAAAATTAATTTTATACTAAAAATGATATTAGAAAACTATTTTTGAATTAAAACTAATTTTTAGGAATTTTCTTGATTTTATTAGAATTAAAAACTAATTATTAACTTTAAAAATAAAACTAAACAACTAAAAATTATGAAAAAGAGAGGGAAAATTATGGAATTACTTTTCAAAAATCTAAAATATCATAAAAGACTTTTCAAAACTATTTTTTGTATTTTTCAGATTAATTTTCTATCTATGAATTTAATACTATTTAAATCTAATTTAAATTGTGAAAAATACCAAATAAAAGGAGAAAAATAAGGAAAAATATTTTTTATGATTTTTATATTTTTCTTAAACTGGGAAAAATGAAAAATTATTTTTTTGAACTTTTTCTTAATTAATTGCAATTAAAGCTATTTAAAAATGCCTAAAAACTGAATTTAATAAAGAGAAATAGTGAACAGTGACCAAAAATCATGAAATTCACAGGAAAATTCTAAAATCTTATTCTGGTTCTATAAAAAATATCAAATATGATGCTTATGTGTGAGAATTAAGGGCTGCAGTGTAAATGGAGCTAAAATAAGCACTTGACAATAAGCAAATAAGCTCTAAATTACACCAACTGATTACATAAGCTAGACTATACTAAAACTACTCTAAGGCAACCTATAGCAGCTACTCCTATCACCTAATAAGCAGATTACTAGCAATTTAAGCTAACTGATCTATAAGCAAAACAGTGAATCTGTCCCCTACTTTGAGCTACTGAAACTACTTATCAAATAAGCTAAACCTAAAACCAGATATGTGGACTTGAAGACCACCTAGCAGACTATCACTAAACCAAAAATCAGACCCTAACTAGCTGTATTGAACCTTGTGCAATGACTGCAATTTCTGCAAAAACTGGTTTTTGGCTCACTTTGACTTTTAAGAACAGATTAGCATTTTGACTTTCTTGAGATTAGAATGCAAATTAAGGACTGAATTCAATGTAATATGATGTAATAAGACTTTAACAAGCTTGCTTATCAAATCCTAAACCTATATAAACTGATTTCTATAACTGACTTTCAACAGTTAAGCATATAAGATCAATAGACTAAAGATTTTGACTTCTACTGTTCTAATATGCAAATAAAAGACAGTATAAGCTCAGCTTGACCTATATGACTAATTCAACTGATTTTAAAGAACAATCCAAATCTAAAACTTACTAAAACTAGCAGATCCAAACACCAGTTAAAAATCTGAAATGCAAACTTAATTCTCTAAATCATTCAACTGATCCACAACAATGCTCTATCTATATTCATTATACAATACTACTGTCAAATGAACTTGTATAAATCCCTAAATCTAACATGTTCTTACTAATACAATTCAAAATAATGTGCAGATATTTGAAGCTAATGACAGAAATGGATATAGATAAAAACGACAATTAAACTACTGAGAGTAAGCTAAATGATACTAGCATGAAAACTAACAAGTTTACTACTGAATCAAATGAAGGCAGAATCATAGACTTACAGGTGTCCTGGCCACAATGGCCTGCTAAAAATCACAAATAATCACTATCCTAACTGATTCTATCCCAACTCCATCTTTATTTCAACCCATATTCATGATCCAAACATCACACCAGATCCAGAAGAGTAGAATTACTATAGTTAACTTTATGTTTAACTGTTGAGAATTTAGAGTAAGAACTGAGTAGCAAACTACTTTGATTCGAAATAAGCTCAAATAAGCAATTGTAAACATAAAAGTGAGATGAAACAGTGATATAAGCTGAAATTAAAACTTGTATTAATAAACTTTGAGTACAAGATGAGATTAAAAACTGAAATTAAACTAAACATTAAGATGATTTAAAACTGAAAATAAAACTACTCAGAATCTACTCCTAATGCTACTCCTACACTACTTCTACTCTCTACACTCTATATTACAAGGTGAAATCAGGGGTCTTATATAGCAACTGCTTGAGCTCTTGAGGTCTTCAGAAGGTTCTGGAAAGGCAAATGTGTGTTTCTTTTGAACGTTTATGTCCCTTGGATCATCCTAATACATCATCCCAGCAATATCCACCATTGGATCATGATTACCACGTATGAGTAGCCAATCAGAGGAGAGAGTCACACACGGATCAGTGACTTGGCAGTGTGCACATGTCAGGCGTGTCAGGTGGTGTCAGGGAAAAGACGGAATTGCCCTTGATTAAAGTGATTTTGAACAATTGATCTCAAGGGTGTTTTAGGGTTCTTATTTATATGGGTTTGGATATTTTGGGGGAAAGAATAATGGGCGCGTTTGTTTAGTTTATAATTATTTGAGTTTTTGACCGGGTAAAAAGGTTTGACTCGGGTTAAATAAACCGGGTTGGGGAAAAACGGGTAAGAGTTGGCTGGACTTTGGACCGGGTATTGTTATGTTGGGCTTTTGGATGGGCTAGGAGTATTTTTGGACTTAGGATTTGTACTAAGGACTATATAAGTGATCCAAGGTTTAACATAGGTACCAAAAGTGTAAATTCTGAATTCCAAGGGACACAATTGTAAATCTGAAAATCTCTCTCAAGGATCAAACTTGTTAATCTCAAATAATCCAAGGGTGAATTTTGTAAAATCTGAAACTTTGAGGGATCATTTCTGCCAAATACTGAAAGATGAAGGACTAATCTTGACAATTCTTCAAACTTGATTGTAACTTCTAAAAATCATCTTCATGGAATAAAATCTTCCAAAATGCACAATCCCGACCTTCCTCACTCAAATTCTCTCGATCTCGTGCCGGATTTACGTCTGATTTGGATCATTTTTGTGTGTTTTTACATATCCGTACATGCACAAGCACAAACTCAAGAAAACCACAGATATTAGCAATAAACGGCTTTTTCTTGGTTATTTTGGGTCAGATTTACTAATGAAAAGATATGTGTTTAAGCACATATCAAAATACCCCAGACGAGACTATTGCCGTGTCCTCACGCAATGCAATCAACTCACGCTTCTAAAACCAAGGATTACAATCTCTTTCTACTAAACCTATGAAGAAGTAGCAAAGATTCCTCAAAAGAGATTAAGAAAGCCTTAATTCTAAAAACGCCCCGTTTACCTTTTAAATTCACATATATAGATATTACGGTTAAGCACATTCCGATTATGAATGACGGTTTGTTGAACTTTCATGTCGATCAATAACTCCAACATTTTTCAAAAGACATGTTAGGATCACAGAGTAGAAAACACAACACAGCGTGAAGTGACCATACGGATAGAATACATCGTCCCTGATTTTTCACAAGTCCCAAACTAAGCGTAAAACCGAAATCATTGTTACATACGACTCTAGATGCTAACACTACCCATGGAAGTTACTTGTGTAATTACCTTTTGCTCCCATTTTCCTATTTGCCTCTAGATTTTTTTATTTTTGTGAGAAATGAATTTCTTCAAATTCTCGTTTCGATAACTTTTATTCCGATAAAGATATAAAGCTAAGTCGATAATTAGTTTTCCATCTTCCTTCAAGAACCATTGTCGTAAAAATGAGGTCCACATCAAGGAATTTTTATTCACTTATACTTGATTTTTCATTTTCATTTTTCAACATTTTTTTTTTTTTTTTTTTTATATTTGAAATAGAACTTAGACTTTTACGTGTATGAGCTATGAACTACGGAGCTTCACGGGGTAATTCCAAGACTATAGGCTTCATGAAATGAGGATCCCACCTGGCTAGGCTAAGACCTCACTCAATCCCGGCTAAAGATCCAAGGGTCCGATCTCGACACAGCAGCTCACAACTTTACTTATTACTTTATCACTTATCACTTATTGCTTATTTATTACGGATCCTTGATGTGTACCCAATTTTTAAAACAAAGATTCTTTTAAGAAGATAAAGAACTAACTATCGCCAAAAACTCAACATCTCTAATTATTATTAGACAGATATGGGGGTGAAACAATTTTGTGGGAACAAAAAGCCATAAGTACCTTCGATGGGCTCTAAAGAGAACCAACTACTCCACACTTAGCATCTAAACTCATAAATAACTCTATCATTTCTCGATCTCTGCAAATTTAAAATCCCAAATAATGAGATCCGCAGATGCTTAGCCGATAATTTTTAGATTATCTATGGTGAAGGGAACAAGCTAGGGCTCAACACGCCCGGTCAAGTCAGAATTCTATTCCTACTCTCACCAGCGGAAAGTCAACAAGGTGTCAAAACATATATTAACTTAGCAAATGCTTTGTCTAAATGAAATAAAGTTATGCATATTTAAAGTCACTTAGGGAAACTTGCAAAATCTTGGCCTTGTGAGCTAGAATTCGCATTTTATAGCTTCTTATCTAAGAGACTAGCAAACTTTTCAATCAAAAAGACTTAACAAAAGCTTACAAAAATTTTAAATTTTTCTCATTTTTGCACAATTTTTCATTTTCCAAGGAAAAACGGGGTTGCGAGAGTTCACGACAAAAATAAGCAAGTGCGGTCAAATCAAATCGAAGATTACCCTACCCCAGACTAGAACGAAACATTGTCCTCAATGTTTAAAGCAAGGGTATCACGAAAATCTAAAAGCCGTTTATTAAGTATGCTTAAAGATAAACGTTAGTCGATAAGATTAGGATATCGGATTTCCATCAGCATCGATCATGAAACTCGAGTGGAGAAAATGACAAACTTCGAGCACGAGAGTCTTCATATCGGGAAAATCCTACACAACATCACAAACAACCAAACACGAGAAATCGAAGAGGCTGACCCCTTCGCGTCACTTATTAGAAAATAGAAAGAAGATAGATGGATAAGCATGGGGTGCCTCCCACGAAGCGCTACTGTTTTTCTTAAACGATTCGCTAGCCTGACTCGTCCCCGCATTCAGTTGTCCTTGGGGAAGAAAGTGGAAAAGATAATCTCCATCGGACTTTTGTTCAAGAGGTTTGGATAAACATTGAAACATAAGAAAGTTCCACTCCGATGAGATACCCACGGTTCTAAATAGGAAAAGCGGTGATACCGGGGTCAAAGATGGTATCCTCACTCCCGCAAGAGTGAAGAAGAGGAGAAATCACATTATAATGAAGAAATGGAATAAAAATTTTGATAATAATTAAGATCCATTCTCCATCTTCAAAAGCAAATTTCTTAATCTGATTTTGAACATTTAAGCTCGTAGGATAATTTTCAACATCTTTAGGAGGAAGAGGCAGGGTGATGTCATCAATAACGAAACTCTTTTGAGAGAGTTGCTCTTCCCCCAAACAAAAATCTTCCTCAAGATCAAAATAAACACGATCATATTCTGGAGGAGATATGATATGAGAGAGTTCACCGGAGAACTCCTCGAGAAGTAAATCAAGAGATGAATCCTTGAGCTCGGGCTCCGGAGGATTTTCTTTAGACGACTCTACTTCTTTAACCTCATCAATCGAGATAAACGGAGGTGGGATTTGTACGGTACTTTGTGAGCTTGGAATTTGCACCTTTTCCATTATGGTCTCCGTGTCGGACTCATCACTTTCCTCGTCAAAGATTTGATTGTCAAAATTGAGAGTATATTCAGAATCGAAGTCAAACAAAGGATTCGTGAAGGTCATTTTGAAAGTTTCTGAAATCGAATCGAAAGGTGTCTCAGATACCCTTGGGATTGGAACAAGGTCATCAATATTCTCAAGAGGAGTGCATTCGACTTCCTTATCCCCCATTGACAAGGTATCCGAAGGTTCGTTAATAAGCGGATCACAATCGGTTTCAACAATTTCCGGCGAAATTGGATCATCGACTTCTTCCAAAATGACGTCACTTCTCTCATCCGGCGTGAGTGAAGGGGAAGAGTCGGAAATGATAGGATTGGAAATGGGAGTGGGATTGCCACTCGAAGAATCGTCATCAATCTTTAAGTTCTCTTCTTCAAACGGTTCATCGTCATCACTATCGTCAGATTCGGAATAGTAAAAGGTGGATGGATGACTCGGTCTTTCTTGAAAATGGTGACTGATATATCTTTCTTGCTTGCCAAAGTCGTCAATTTGTGCACTCATAACGGAAATTTTCTCGGAATAATGATCACTCAACATAGTGGTAGAATCGTAAGGAACTTCAGCATCCCACTGATAATGATGTTGCGTCATATTCTCGATCAAATCATACGCTTCTTGAGGTGTCTTCCGCATAAGATTTCCACCAGCTGCCAACATGATTTTGTCTCGATCAATCGTAGTGATACCATGATAAAAGGTTAGGATTTGATCTAGAAGCAAAATTCGGTGATCGGGACATTTCTGTAATAATGATTTGAATCTTTCCCAAGCTTCAAATACGGATTCCTTGGGTAATTGCTGGAAATTAAGAATTTCTTTCCTCAGCTGCATCGTTTTCGAATATGGAAAGTATTTTGAAAGAAACTTGCGAAACATCTCTTCCCAAGTATGAATTGAATGTTTTTCAAGAGTGTAAAACCAAGATTCGGCTTCATGGGTTAAAGAGAAGGGGAAGAGATTCAATCGGATATCATCTTGAGAAACGTCACGTTGCTTCATAGATTGAGTGATAGATAAAAACTTGTTCAAGTGCTCATTAGCATCTTCGTCGTTAAATCCATGAAATTGACAATGCTGTCGAAGAAGACGAACCATACGATTTTTCAATCTAAACTTGGTTCCCGGAACGATCGGTCCTCCTCTACCGATAAGTGAAGGACGATAGAGATCCTCCATGGTCCGAGGATCATGGGGATCAAAGGGTGCGAAATCGAGCATTGTGGAGAATTAAACAATATAGAGGGTGAAGGAATAAGAATTAAACATTTAGAGGAAATCGAAGATTATTTTTGGGTTTTTAAAACAAATTTTTAAAAGGAAAATCTTTTTGGGTTTTTATATAAGAGATATGTACAAATATCAACGATAACTTCACGAGGAAGGATCTTCAAAAAACGCGAACTGAGACGGAATACGAAAACTCGCTACAAGCCCTCCCCGACAGCGGCGCCAAAAATTGATGTGCACAGTTTCCAAACACGTCAAGTTTACTCACACAAGCTAGCCACTTGTGAATGACTAACCGTAAGAAACTTAAAACGGTTCGGACACTGATCAATAATAGATGAGAAGTGTGTAGTATACGGGTAACTCAAACGTGTTAGGTTTGAGCACCGAGATCGTTCCGAACGAGGGTTGAATGGAGTTTCCAACTCACGTCTCGATTATCGGGATTTGAATAAGAGAAGGGCATAAAATGATATATTCTAAACTACGGGATAAGGAAAGCATATAGGATTAAAATCTACGGGGAAAACCTAAAAATTATGGCAAACTACGCAATTCTACGCAAATACGGGATTTAAACGAAAAGCGAATAAAATGCAACAACGACTAATCTAACTCCTAAAAATAATCTAAAATTACTTTTATACTAAAAATGATATTAGAAAACTATTTTTGAATTAAAACTAATTTTTAGGAATTTTCTTGATTTTATTAGAATTAAAAACTAATTATTAACTTTAAAAATAAAACTAAACAACTAAAAATTATGAAAAAGAGAGGGAAAATTATGGAATTACTTTTCAAAAATCTAAAATATCATAAAAGACTTTTCAAAACTATTTTTTTTATTTTTCAGATTAATTTTCTATTTTCTATAAATTTAATACTATTTAAATCTAATTTAAATTGTGAAAAATACGAAATAAAAGGAGAAAAATAAGGAAAAATATTTTTTATGCTTTTTATATTTTTCTTAAACTGGGAAAAATGAAAAATTATTTTTTTGAACTTTTTCTTAATTAATTGCAATTAAAGCTATTTAAAAATGCCTAAAAACTGAATTTAATAAAGAGAAATAGTGAACAGTGACCAAAAATCATGAAATTCACAGGAAAATTCTAAAATCTTATTCTGGTTCTATAAAAAATATCAAATATGATGCTTGTGTGTGAGAATTAAGGGCTGCAGTGTAAATGGAGCTAAAATAAGCACTTGACAATAAGCAAATAAGCTCTAAATTACACCAACTGATTACATAAGCTAGACTATACTAAAACTACTCTAAGGAAACCTATAGCAGCTACTCCTATCACCTAATAAGCAGATTACTAGCAATTTAAGCTAACTGATCTATAAGCAAAACAGTGAATCTGTCCCCTACTTTGAGCTACTGAAACTACTTATCAAATAAGCTAAACCTAAAACCAGATATGTGGACTTGAAGACCACCTAGCAGACTATCACTAAACCAAAAATCAGACCCTAACTAGCTGTATTGAACCTTGTGCAATGACTGCAATTTCTGCAAAAACTGGTTTTTGGCTCACTTTGACTTTTAAGAACAGATTAGCATTTTGACTTTCTTGAGATTAGAATGCAAATTAAGGACTGAATTCAATGTAATATGATGTAATAAGACTTTAACAAGCTTGCTTATCAAATCCTAAACCTATATAAACTGATTTCTATAACTGACTTTCAACAGTTAAGCATATAAGATCAATAGACTAAAGATTTTGACTTCTACTGTTCTAATATGCAAATAAAAGACAGTATAAGCTCAGCTTGACCTATATGACTAATTCAACTGATTTTAAAGCACAATCCAAATCTAAAACTTACTAAAACTAGCAGATCCAAACACCAGTTAAAAATCTGAAATGCAAACTTAATTCTCTAAATCATTCAACTGATCCACAACAATGCTCTATCTATATTCATTATACAATACTACTGTCAAATGAACTTGTATAAATCCCTAAATCTAACCTGTTCTTACTAATACAATTCAAAATAATGTGCAGATATTTGAAGCTAATGACAGAAATGGATATAGATAAAAACGACAATTAAACTACTGAGATTAAGCTAAATGATACTAGAATGAAAACTAACAAGTTTACTACTGAATCAAATGAAGGCGTAATCATAGACTTACAGTGTCCCGCCACAATGGCGCTAAAAATCACAAATAATCACTATCCTAACTGATTCTATCCCAACTCCATCTTTATTTCAACCCATATTCATGATCCAAACATCACACTAGATCCAGAAGAGTAGAATTACTATAGTTAACTTTATGTTTAACTGTTGAGAATTTAGAGTAAGAACTGAGTAGCAAACTACTTTGATTCGAAATAAGCTCAAATAAGCAATTGTAAACAATAAAAAGCTGAGATGAAATAGTGATATAAGCTGAAATTAAAACTTGTATTAATAAACTTTGAGTACAAGATGAGATTAAAAACTGAAATTAAACTAAACATTAAGATGATTTAAAACTGAAAATAAAACTACTCAGAATCTACTCCTAATGCTACTCCTACACTACTTCTACTCTCTACACTCTATATTACAAGGTGAAATCAGGGGTCTTATATAGCAACTGCTTGAGCTCTTGAGGTCTTCAGAAGGTTCTGGAAAGGCAAATGTGTGTTTCTTTTGAACGTTTTTGTCCCTTGGATCATCCTAATACATCATCCCAAAGAATATCCACCATTGGATCATGATTACCACGTATGAGTAGCCAATCAGAGGAGAGAGTCACACACGGATCGGTGACTGGCGGTGTGCACATGTCGGCGTGTCGGTGGTGTCGGGAAAGACGGAATTGCCCTTGATTAAAGTGATTTTGAACAATTGATCACAAGGGTGTTTTAGGGTTCTTATTTATCTGGGTTTGGATATTTTGGGGGAAAGAATAATGGGCGCGTTTGTTTAGTTTATAATTATTTGAGTTTTTGACCGGGTAAAAAGGTTTGACTCGGGTTAAATAAACCGGGTTGGGGAAAAACGGGTAAGAGTTGGCTGGACTTTGGACCGGGTATTGTTATGTTGGGCTTTTGGATGGGCTAGGAGTATTTTTGGACTTAGGATTTGTACTAAGGACTATATAAGTGATCCAAGGTTTAACATAGGTACCAAAAGTGTAAATTCTGAATTCCAAGGGACCACAATTGTAAATCTGAAAATCTCTCTCAAGGATCAAACTTGTCATTCTCAAATAATCCAAGGGTGAATTTTGTAAAATCTGAAACTTTGAGGGATCATTTCTGCCAAATACTGAAAGTGCAGGGACTAATCTTGACATTTCTTCAAACTTGACTGAAACTTCAAAAATCATCTTCATAGAATAAAATCTTCCAAAATGCACAATCCCGACCTTCCGGCTCAGCTCAAATTCTCTCGATCTCTCGTGCTCGGATTTACGTCTGATTTGGATCCTTTTTGTGTGTTTTTACATATCCGTACCTGCACAAGCACAAACTCAAGAAAACCACAGATATTAGCAATAAACGGCTTTTTCTTGGTTATTTTGGGTCAGATTTACTAATGAAAAGATATGTGTTTAAGCACATATCAATATACTCCACAACAAAATGGTGTATCTAAGAGAAGAAATCGTACATTGTTGGACATGATACGATCTATGTTTAATCTTACTACTCTGCCTTTATCCTTTTGGGATTATGCTTTAGAATCTGCTGTTCGCATTCTAAATATGGTTCCCACAAAGAAGGTTGATAAGACACCATATGAAATATGGCATGGTAAAGCTCCTAACCTGTCTTATTTAAAGGTCCGGGGTTGCGAGCGTATGTTAGACGTGACTCAGCAGATAAACTCCAACAAAGATCTGTAAAGTGTATCTTCGTAGGATACCCTAAGGAAACTATGGGTTACTACTTCTACTATCCAACGAAAATAAAGTAATTGTTGCTAGGTATGGAGATTTTCTTGAAAGTGATCTCGTATCTCAAGAATTCAGTGGGAGAGTTTATGATCCGGAAGATGATCATGAAGATGCATTACCTTCGAAAACACTAACGTACATCCGGTAGAACCGATAGTCCGGGTCCTCCACCGAAGTTGAAGTGATTCCCGTTCGTAGATGCGTAAGGACTACGCGTGCACCTGAACGTCTATGTCTTAACGTAGAGGTTGAGGAAACTATGTTAGGAGATCTTGGAGAGCCTACTAGTTATAAAGTTGTCATGGCAAGTCCTGATAAGGAAAAATGGCAGGTTGCAATGAATGGGGAAATGCAATCCATGAGAGAAAATGAAGTCTGGGAAGAGATCGATTTACCTCCAAACGCCAAGGTGGTTGGAAGTAAGTGGCTCTATAAAATTAAGACTGACATGGATGGCAATATACACGTCTATAAAGCTTGTCTAGTTGCGCAAGGTTTTACTCAAACTTATGGCATAGATTACGAGGAGACCTTTTCTCCTGTAGCGGACATTAGAGCTATTAGAATTCTCATAGCTATAGCAGCATACTATGACTATGAGATATGGCCAATGGATGTCAAAACCGCCTTCTTAAATGGTCGCTTAGATGAAGACATATATATGAAGCAACCTGAGGGGTTCGTGAATCCACAATTTCCAAACCGTGTATGCAAACTTCAAAGGTCCATATGGATTGAAGCAAGCATCAAGGCAATGGAATAAGAGATTTGATGAAGAAATCAAAAGGTATGGATTTATTCAAAATCTTTATGAGCCATGTGTATATCACAAAGTTAGTGGGAGTGATGTAATTTTCCTAATTCTTTATGTCGATGACATATTAATTATGGGAAAAGACATTCCAAGTTTGCAAAGTGTTAAGGCATATCTTGGGAAGTGTTTTTCCATGAAGGATTTAGGAGAAGCTGCATACATTCTGGGAATCAAGATCTACCGAGATAGGTCAAAGCGGTTAATTGGTTTAAGTCAAAGCGCTTACATTGATAAAATATTGAAGAGATTCAATATACAAAATTCCAAGAAAGGATATTTGCCGATGGAAGTAAAGCATGGCTTATGTAGCGATATGTGTGCTTCAACACCTTCTGAGGTGGCACGCATGCAAAAAGTTCCTTATGCTTCGGCTATAGGATCTATTATGTATGTTGTGAGATGCACAAGGCCAGATGTGGCATTCGCACAAAATATGACCAGTCGATATCAACATAATCCGGGTGAACTTCACTGGACTGCTGTTAAACATATTCTGAAGTATCTTAGGAATATGAAAGATATGTTTTTAGTGTATGGAGGAAATCCAGACACAGAACTTGGTGTTACAGGTTACTGTGATGCGTCCTGGCAGTGTGATAAAGATGATACGAAGTCTCAGACGGGTTATGTCTTTGTCATTAATGGAGGAGCATTTGACTGGAAGAGCAAGAAGCGAGTACGATTGTGATGTCTCGCGACAGAGGCGAATACATAGCTGCCGGAAGGCAATGGAGGCTGTTTGGATTAGGAAGTTCATTTCAGGGCTTGGTGTTATGCCTTCAATTGAATCGCCTATTGATATGTATTGTGACAATTCTGCTGCAATCATATTTGCCAATGAACCTAGAGTCATGAAGGGCACCAGACATTTTCTACGGAAGTATCACTATGTTCGGGAACAAGTCCGTGAAGGTGAAATTAATCTATTGAAAGTTCACACAGATGCATAACTGTGTTTAGTATTTGGATAAAGGATATTGTAAAACATTTATTATTTTTAGAGTTAATTACTTAAATCGTCCTTGTGGTTTGGTCAAAATTACGGATCTTGTCCCTATACTTTTTTTTCAGTGCGTTTCGTCCCTGTGGTTTACAAATCTTACGGATCTTGTCCCTGATCCGACCCGTCCCAAAAAGGACCTCCCTTGCAAATACTCTCTAACGTGAGGGACTAACATCATATTTTGGTTTTAACGATCGGAGTTAATTACATAAATCGTCCTTGTGGTTTGTTAAAAGTTGCATCTTGTCCCGTGGTTTAGTATATTATTTATAAAAAAAAAACTGTTTTTTCTTTTAAAAAAATTAATTTTATTAAAAAATTTAAAATAAAATTAAAAAAAAACAAAAAAACTTTTTTAATTTTATTATAAACGAATGAAGGTATAAAAACGTTTCTATACGGTTTTCTCTATTTTTACGTTTCATTTGTTTTTATATGGTTTCGTTCGTTTTTGTATGAAAATGTATGAAAACATTTTTGTACAAAAATGTACGTTTTTGTATGAAAATGTATGAAAACATTTTTGTACAAAAATGTACGTTTTTGTACAAAAATGTACGTTTTTGTAAAAAAATGTACGTTTTTGTATGAAAACATTTTTTCATACAAAAACAAACGAAATGTACATTTTTGTATGAAAATGTATGAAAACATTTTTTCATACAAAAACGAACGAAATGTACAAAAATGTACGGTTTCGTTCCTTTTTGTATGAAAAAATGTTTTCATACATTTTCATACAAAAACGTACATTTTTGTACAAAAACGTACATTTTTGTACAAAAACGTACATTTTTGTACAAAAATGTTTTCATACATTTTCATACAAAAACGAACGAAACCGTATAAAAACAAATGAAACGTAAAAATAGAGAAAACCGTATAAAAACGTTTTTTATACGCCTTCATCCGTTTTATAATGAAATTAAAAAAAGTTTTTTTTTTAATTTTATTTTAATTTTTTTAAAAGAAAAAACAGTTTTTTAAAAAAAAATATTATAATAAACCACAGGGACAAGATGCGTAACTTTTACCAAACCACAAGGACGATTTATGTAATTAACTCCGATCGTTAAAACCAAAATATGATGTTAGTCCCTCACGTTAGAGAGTATTTGCAAGGGAGGTCCTTTTTTGGGGACCGGGTCAGATCAGGGACAAGATCTGTAAGATTTGTAAACCACATGGACGAAACGCACTGAAAAAAAAGTATAGAGACAAGATCCGTAATTTTGACCAAACCACGAGGACGATTTATGTAATTAACTCTTATTTTTATGAAATAAAGTTTGGATTATGTTTATTTTCATTTATAATATTGTTGTCCTATATTTGCAAGTTTAATCCGTGAATAACTAAGTTATTCTAAATGTCCGTTGTCGATTAATGATATGGGAGTATCATTAAACTAAGACAAATCTAAGAGATGTGGTAGAATATACTTGAAAGTATATTGATGAGAATGCATACCAATTTCGGATGATATTCAATGAATTGAATATAGGACTTATCCCAACTACATAATTTACTTTGTGGATATTGTTATAAGTAAATTATGAATAGTTATTCTCAGACTTGAGATACCAGATAAGTGTCATAAATGTAGTGCATTTCTGTGGAGCAACTTAACGCTATACGTAACTGGTAGTCATAAGGGTTGTTTTCAGAAATGTTACAAAGTTTATGGGTTATTCTTGTCGTCAAGATAGAATTTGTTCCTTCAAATTTATTTGGAGTTTAATACTGCTGGGCCCCTCGTAGGGTTGACAAGATGTTTGTGCGGCCGCACCCAAAATCTCCCCTAAATATGTTTAAAAGATTTGGTAATCTTGGTCAATCACTTACAATGAGAAACAGAATAGTTTTATAAACAACGGGATTGCACACTTTACGTATAAGAATTAAAAGTTAATAATTAAATATAAACGTTATATTTATTTATTGATTAGACGAAATAACTAACGGACGTTAAGTAATTAATGTAATGGACTAACGGGCGTTAAATATATTTGGAAAAGGACTAAATTGCAAAAGTTGGGAAGGTTCCGGAATCCCTTTGGGGATGCATGAACCGATCGGCGACAAGGACCAAACCCAACCCAATTGCAACTTAAACTTGTTCACCAAGTTTGCTTGAGTATATATATAAAACCTAGGGTGTTTGTAAATAATCTCTTGTACTCATTAACTAAACCTAAAAAGTGTTTTGTGTGTTTTTCTTGTCCAAACCGATCGACCACCTCCTTAGGGTGTCGATTCTAAAAACTTTTCCACATCAAGTTATTTGTTTGATCAAAACTAGCATTACTTTAATTCGGTTTAGTACGTGTGACAAGAAAGTGGTAATAACACAATATTGTTGTTATTCTTGGATTGAATTACAAAACGGTAAGGGGTAATTCACATAATCCTAATTAAATCAAATTAGGGTTCTTCCATTGCTAGTTTGTGGATTTGATTTTTGTTCGGCTAGAATCAAGAAAATGTAACCATATTCTTTTATGTTAATTAATTATTCGTTAATAAATCCTATACGCTTCCGCATATGTTCTTTGATGGTTTTGTGATTATTTATTGAATGTCATGTTATATAATTCCAACAGAAGCTACGAATGTTTCTCTAAACCACTTCCGCAAATAACAACCAAGATGATATACACGAATATGTAATGCATGTACTTACTAATTTTCATTTTAAACACAATGTATCAAAACTCTCCCGCGGCAGCGCAGCCGGTTCAAATTACTTGTCAATTTATAAGATGCACATGGTCATTATTTAATAGCCACATCTTTTATAAATCTTTTGTATATCCATTTGAAGTCAATATACTTAAAGGCAATCTACACTTTATTTTATATAAATCTTTTGTATATCCTTTTCAAGAGCATGATAAGAAAATTAATTAATTTATACGATGCACATGGTCATTATTTAATAGCCATCTTTTATAAGTCTTTTGTATATCCATTCGAAGTCAATATACTTTAACACTTTTATTTTATAGTAGTATAAAATAGGGTTAATTCCATATATCCTCAATTTAAACAATAAAATGCCATATTTACCCAACTAAATTTTATAATGTCATATATGCCCAATTAAAACATCAAATTTGTCATATATACCCATTTATCTATAAAATCAATTAGAAATGGATCTACATCATTAAGTTCCCATTATACCCTACAACAATAGTATTAAGTTTGCTTGGTGTTTTAGACTTTTAGTTTGTAAATGTTCTAAGCTGTTTGTTACTGCTTTGTTTGATATGATTTTTGTATAAATGACAACCGTTTGTGCTAAGTTCGAATGGTTATCTATAACAAAGAAAGTTAATATGCAAGGAGCATGTGGGTTGATTGAATTTTATGTGTCTTTCACATTTCTATTCATATGATATGCAAAAGACAGCTCCACAAAAGGTATCTTTCGTTTTTAATATTGAGAAATCACACCTTTTGTTTTCTTTCATGTTTCATGTTTGATTACTTGATTATAAGCTACAAGAATACCCTGTATGTTTGAAATTTATTGTGATAGATGTCATCACTACAAAAGCTTATCACACTGTTTTAATCCAAACGAGGGTATTATATTACTACGTATGTAAGGTTGTATTCGGCTAAAAAAATATGTGACAAACATTTAATGATCAAGTTGATTATAGTTTAAGGTACGTATAAGAGTGAAGCAGAAGATGGATGACAAACATAAATGTGAGTTGTTAAAGGATATAATGGGAATTTAGTAATATAATTTGTTTCAAATTGGTTTTATTATCCAAATGGGTAATTATGACAAATTTGATGTTTTGGTTGGATATATATGACATTATATAATTTAGTTGGGTAAATATTGTATTTCATTGTTTTAATTGGGTATATATGGAATTAACCCTATAAAATAAGCCTTTCTGTAGTTCTATCGATGTTAAATTGTTAATATTAATTTACGTGAATCACTTGTAAATCTTTTATATAATAAAAGAATTACATCATTTCGAAGTGTTTTTGTAAAACCCTTCTCATTGAAAAAATAATTTGATCAATAGGAGAGCTCGATTTCGTCACGTAAACAAAATCGTGTGATATGATTGGTTAATAAAAGTCAAAATTAAATTTATTTTGGTCAAACTTTAATAAATTTGGTGGAGAAATATGGTTGATAAAAAAAACAAATAAAAATATAGGTTCGTGAAAATAAAAACTTAAAAAAGAGGAGATAATTAATAAAACTTTAGTGGTTGAATTTTTAAAAATTATATAGAGTTAAATGTAATATTATAAGTCTCAATGTTTTTTAATAACTTTGGATTATAAACAAATACCCCCCTTATACTTTATACTCTTTATACAATGTATATATTGTTTTAAAATAACAACATATAAATTTGCATAAGATTATAAGTATCAAATTTTTTTTACTATATACGTTCAATAAGGACTCATTTATTTCATTTTTAAAAGTTTAACCTATGTAGACACGAGTTTACATTTTAAATACGGTTAAATTACTGAAAACGGGAATATAATTATCAAATTGTAAGCACGGATTAATTTAATATAAAAATAAATATACGTTATTGTACTTATAACAGTGACTCATGTAATTCTTATATATTTATATAAGGATATCTAGAAAAACATTTTTTTAAAAACTTTAAGGAGTATACTTTAACTTTATCAATATTCATTATGTGTTATTAAACTTGCATCATGTGTACAACATAATATCAGTAGTGAAATTTAAATAACAACATCAACATCTTTGTCAGCTAAATAAAATTAAATCTTGAAATACCTAAAAGAGATTTTTACAAATATTTTATCAAATTCGAATGAATATTAATGCATAATGAAAAACTCGTGCATAAGTATTACTTGTACTTATATCACAATTTTCATGGGCAAATTCTTATATGTGTATATACTGAACTAAAATGTTAAAATAAATTTGATTTATGTGTAAACTTCGTTCGTGCACGAAACTTATAACTATATAATTATATGCAATTACTTTTAAAGACACAATATTCAATATTAATACAGAATGATTTTTTTTGTCAAAACCTCGTGCGTGCACGGGTATTATAACTAGTTACGTGTACAAGATAAACATAACATAAGAACTTCATTGATATATAATAATGTACATATTATTAAAAGCCTTTTGGCCTAGCAGTATGTGAGTGACCAATCAATTTAATAATTGTGAGTTTAAGTCTCGTTAAAAACATGTAAAATAAGTAATGTAGGTTATAAAAATTTGCCGTTTTAAAAAAATGTACATATTATGTTATGATGTCAACAATCTATGTTGATAACAGTTTGCATATGATTTTTGCATACTGCATATAAACACTCAGCGGTTAATAAAATTACATATTTGTTGACCCTGCTAATTAAATGGTAACTTTTATGTTAATTCAGATCACCAGTCCAATGAATGGTTGTGTAAATTGAAATATGAGTTTAAACATGCCATACTATGAAATTGCTTAAGTTGTCACTCAATGAACCAAACAGCTATTTGTATGATAACTTAAACAGTGAAATATATATTAGTATTATTAGCACATATGTTACGTTTCTGTCCAACGATGATATGTGATATATGTGCAGGCTTAGTCTAGCTAAAGATGAGTAATGGTTTCAATTGTAAACTAAACCAACGTGAGGTTGATAATTGAGCACAACATCTTTATACCTATTATTTTAGAGTTCATGATAGGTTTATGTTTATACTGATATATTTAACTTTATATATATATATATATATATATATATATATCCCATTAATTCCTTTAGTTTTATCTTAGTATGCATTTAATTTTAAATCTATATTAGCATTTACCTCAACTTCCAATGCGGGTTACTTGTCCGGAATTGAACCCTTAATGGCACTAACTTCTCAACATGGAGAGATCAAGTGAAACTCACTCTCGGAGTAATGGATCTCGATCATGCGCTTCGTATTAAATCTCCGACTGCACTTACTGCTACTAGTACAACATATAAAAAACGTGCTTATTAACAGTGGGAGCGATCTAACCGTATATATCTCATGATCATTAAAAACTCTATATCCGTTGCCATTCCTGACTCTGAGAATGCAAATGAGTACTTAAGCTCCGTAGAGGAACAATTTAAAGGGACTTCAAGAGCCCATGTGATGCGTGGTTCGGGGTCGAAAGACTTCCTTTCCGCGAGCAAGCTTTACAACCCACTAGGCAGTGTACCTAATCGTTGCAGTGTAGTATGGGTAAGCCTAGAGGGTTGATTGTTCTCTAGGGGAATAAAGATGCTAGTCGAGATGTATGACGAAAAGGCAAAGGTGAGGATTTCTTTTTAGTCTTTTTGTATTTTTTTAGAAAGCAATTCAAATCTCGGGGTTGAAGGAGTGGGGGTTGTCTTTTACCAATTAAACTAATTAACAAATAAATTAAAACTAATTAAACTAAATAATTAAACTAAAGCTATGGATTGTAAGAAGAGTTCTTATAACAATTAAAAGCGTGTTTACTTAGATTTAATTACTCACTAGTTATCTTTTATTGGTCGGTTGAATTGTCACATCCATTCCATGTTTTAGTCATAGGGTGTTGCCACATGAGTGTATAAGTCTCCTCTAGAACACTCAGGATCGCCAAGTACCGAGATTTCTCCCCCGAATATCCTACTATCTACAAGCCGTAACTCACACAATAAATACAACGGGGGCATACTAGTGCACTCTAGGGCTAATAATCGCTATTTAGGATGCTCAAGCTCGCAAAAATGAAAGAACAAGCCAATTTTCCTTAATCTAACGTGACAACCAATTAAACAAGAGACAACCTAACAATAATTAATAACTAGGTTTCATTGGATCTAAGCAAACACTATAAAGATCTAGCTACGCATGATAGAGATGCAAGAACACAAGCAAACAATGATATAAGAATTAAACATAATGATAAATTGGATTAACAAACTTATCTCGAATTAAAATGGAGGGTTTAGAACCCTAAAAGACTTCCCAAGTCGGACTACAAACGCATTAGGGTTTTCTCCCTAAAGTAGCACTTCAAAATTACACACAAAATACAGAAAATTCAATGTCAATATATAGTTTTTTACAACTGCGACGGCGTCGCCTTTTGCTGGTGACGCCGTCTGATCGCCGCCATTAGGGTTTCGTCTTTTCCAATTCATCATCGGGACGACATCATGTTGGAGCTTGTGACGCCGTTTGGGTTGATAATGGAAGTCGTCTTGAGAAAGAACTGGCCGTCTGGTATAGAAAGTAAGCGTGACGAGCATGTTGAAATGCAAGTGGCGCGGTCACTTGTTAAGGTCCAATAGTGAACTGACCCGTCGCTTGAGCGAATTTGAGTCCATCATATAGGCGACGGCGTCGCCCATTGTTTTGGGACGCCGTCCTATGGTTTGATTTCGCCATATTTTCTTGACTTAGCCATTTTTTTCATATTGTCGTCCCTTTTCATTCAAATATGCTTCATTCCAGTATTGTGCTTCCAAATGACCTAAAATGTGAAAAAGAACGATTTTAAGCAGTAACGGATATAAAATGTAACGAATTAGGGCTTAAATGACCCCCTAAAAACATATATTTTAAATCCTTATCAAATATGCTTACACTTGAATTTGCTTGTCCTCAAGCAAATGTGTTTTTTGCTAATCAATTTATAAGTTAGGGGTCATTTAACATTGGTTTAAAATAATCTACAACAAATACAAGTGTTACAATAGTCAAAATAAGCAAGGAGATTATATACTAGCACCTCACAATTGGTGTTTGGATTCTCTCATCTCTCGGTTGTATATGAAATATAACATATGGAAATGTGAAACTGAAAACACTCTCATAATTGGTGTTCCTTGAGTCAAGTGGTGTTTTGGTTGCTTTCTTATTTTGCAGGTTAGCAAACTCAATTAAATCCAGTGCATATTTTCTCTAAGTCATGATGATGCCTTTGGAGTTTCTTAAAACTCAATGCCTAGAAAGTAGTTAAGAGGGCCAAGTTCTTTGATACCATTTGATCTAGCTGATGCTTGATGTCTGTGATAAGTGTAGAGTTGTTGCCAGCTAGAAGTATGTCATCAACATAGATTAACAAGATGAGAGTATTTGCACCTTTGTAGTATGTGAAGAGGGAGGAGTCTGCATTACTTTGAGTGAAACCAACTGAGAGTAAGAAGGAGGTGAGCTTGATAAACCATTGTCTGTCAGCTTGCTTCAATCAATAGAGTGAATTCTTGAGTCTGCATACTGTGTTGGATGGAAGAGTTTTGTTGTAGCCACTTGAACTTTCATATAGACTTTTTCATTGAGATCACCATGGAGAAAAGCATTGTTGATGTCAAGTTGGTGGACAAACCAATTGTTGATGGAAGAGAAAACTAGTAGAGTTCTGACTGTCACCATCTTTGCAACTGGTGCAAAGTTCTCAGTGTAATCTACTACTTCTTTTTGATTGAATCCTTTAGCTACCAACCTAGCCTTATACTCCTGGCCAGAACCATTAGCATTATATTTAATTCTAAAGACCCACTCGTAACGTATGTCCTATTTAAGTGGTGGGAGAGTGGTGAACTCCCAAGTGTGATTTGACTCTAGTGCAGAAATTTCATTATTCATAGCTTCAACCCACTTAGGATTCCTAGATGCTTGAGTATAAGAAGTGGGTTTAGTGTCATGGTGTATGAAATTATTGAGATGTAAAACTTGTGAATTATGAATGTTTTCGTAGTTAATAAAGTTAGAGGTATGGTGTTTTGATAGGAATGAATTGGCTGCAGATGGTTTGTAGTGGTTAAAGTCTTTGAGCTTTGTGGGAATAGTTTTGGTCCTGTGTGATTTTCTTGGTGGTGGAGTGGGTGGAGGTGGAGGTGGTGTTGGTGATGGAGGAGGTGGTGTATGTTCTGGTGATATTCTAGTATCAGGAGTGATAGGTGTATTAGTGGTGGAGTTATCAGAGGATGCATTGGAAGGAGGTGCATATGTGGTGTTGGTAGAGTGGTTAGTATGAGGTTTTGAGGTATTGGTGGTGGATGAGGTTGAAGGTGTGGTGTTTGGAGAGGTGGAGGGAGCGGTTGGTAAAGGGTAGAAAATGGTGTTTGAGGTGAAAATGTCTGGTCGTGGTGTTGAGTAAAGTGTGGAGGTGTGAAAGGGAAAGATATGCTTAGGAAAGGTGACATGTCTACTCACAAAAATCCTTTTGGTGTCTTGGGCCAGTATGAGGTAACATTTTTGATGTTGAGGGTAGCCAAGTAAGATGGAGGGAATGGCTCTTTGATTGAATTTTCTGGTGTGTGTGCACTTGCGTATGCTTGATTGCCAATAACTTTAAGGTGTGTGAGGCCAGGTGGTGTATGGTATAGTATTTCATAGGGTGATTTGTTGTTTAAGGTTATGGATGGGAGTCTGTTGATTAGATAGGTTGCTGCCATGAGACTATCTCCAAAGGTGAATGAGAAATTTGGCTTGAAAGTGAAGTGATCTAGCAACCTTTAATAGATGTTTGTGTTTCCTTTCTGCTCTGCCATTTTGTTAGGGAGTGTTTAGACATGAGGTTTGGTGGATGATGTTTTTTTCTAGTAAGAAAGTTGTGAATAAGGTATTCGCGAACTCACTACCATTGTCACTTCTTGGTGTCTTAATAGTGGTTTGGAATTGTGTGGTGACATAGTGACAAAAATTCTTAATTGCAGAAGTTACATGGTGTTTGGTTGGTATTAAGAATGTCCATGTTGTTCTGAATAGTCATCCATTATGGTGAGAAAGTAATTGCAATTATTGAGTGTAGTGTGTCTATAAGGTCCTCAAGTAGCAGCATGCATTAAGTCAAATAAGCCATGAGCATGTGAGTTGCTAGTAGGAAAGAGTAAAGTTGTTTCTTTTGCAATGAGGCATATAGTAAAATGTAATTTTGATACATCAGTAGTGAAAGTAGGTAATTTTTATATTTGTTTGATTACATGAGTTGATGGATTGCCTAATCTAGCATGCAACAAATGTAAATTGCTACTATGAGACATAATAGTAGGAAATGTTTAAGACAATTTGGTGGAAAGGGATGTTTGGCTGTTCTCTGGCTTGATGATGTAAAGCCCATCAGATTGGATTCCATGGGCAATCCTCTTGTTGCCCTAAAATATACAAGTGGTATGGTTAAATATGACTAAAAAATTAGTTGTTTTGGCTTACTGAAAGCAAGTTATAGGCAAAGGATGGTGTGTATAGCATATCGTGTAGGATGAGGTTTGGTTTGACTTGGAATGAACAAATGGTTGTAACTGTGACAGTGTGTCCATTAAGTTGTGATACTATGATTGGTATTGTGAATTGTATGATGTTAAACATGAGGTGTAGGGCAATACAAATGTGATCAGTGGCACCATATCTACTACCCAAGCATATTTAAACAATGAAACACATGAAGCTATAAACAAATATCTTCCTGCAGCTAAGAGTTTAGGATCACACTGAACTTGGGTGTTTTGCAGCATCATCATGACTTGATTAGTTGGTTTTGTAGTGAGTCCATCTTAGCAAAGATTGCTTCATCAGGCTGTGTTCCACTTGTGCTTCACTAGTATCCTGACCAGCTTGTCCTGTCACCAAATTGATTGTCCTCTGCTTGAAATTGCTTGTCCTATTTTGACCACTTGTTCCAGGCTTAAATTTCCCATGCAATGGATGACCAACCAGATATCCTACCAACTGACAAAACTCATTTTGATAATGTCCCTCTTTCTGATAATTGCCACAAATGACCCCTGGTTTGAAGGTGCTTCTTCTGGTGTTTGGGGTAAAGGTAGTTCTCGCTTTCCTGTTGTTTGGGACGGTGTTATTGTTGTGAGATATTTGGGTGTGACTGCTTCTCTTTGTTTTTCCTCTTGTCTCTGCATACTGTAGGTCTTTGTTGCATTAGGCATTGGTTGCATCAGAAGGATTTGTCCCCTCACATTTGAGAAACACTCATCTAACCCCATTAGAAACTGCAATAACCTATTTCTTGTTTCCCTTGCTCCATTGAGCCTACCATTAGCACAAACACAACTGCAAGTACACATGTAAGGAGCTTCAAGTGCATCTATTTCATCCCACAAACCCTTCATTTTTTGATAATACACCTCAATTGATCAATTTGCTTGTTCCAACTGAGTAACTTCATTTGTCAGTTGGTAAATCCTGTGTCCATCAAGTTGTCAGTAATGTTCTTGAAGTTCTTTCCACAATGCTGATGCTGAGTGAACAAAACTAAGATTGTTGCTTATCTGATCAGTTATTGTATTTAAGATCCATGATATGATCATATAATTATTCCTCTCCCATAAGGCTCTCAATGGTGAATCAGTGTTTGGTTCTTAATACTCATTTGTGATGATCTTCAGTTTGTTCTTTGCATTGAGAGCAATCATGATGGATCTCCTGCATGTGCTGTAATTCTCAGATCCAGTTAACTTCTTAGAGATTAAGATGAATCATGGATGATCATTCTGGTGAAGAAAGAGTGGGTGATTCACTGAGTTTGTGTCCTCATTGTTGTTGCTTGATTCAGATGCAAATGTTGTTATTGTCATGATTTGGTGTAATTTGATTGATTGGACGTTGAATCTGGTTTAGTGATATAGTTGAATGGATTCTCTGATGAATTTGATGAGTTTTGATGGTGATTTGAGTGATTTTAGTGAGTTCTTGATGGGTGTTGATGGTGGAAAACTTTGGAGGGAAAATCACTTAGGGGTGGTGGTCAAAGTTTGTTAGGGTGGTCAACTCTCTGTTATGACACTTTGCTATGATGGTTAGTGGTGGTGATCGAGTACCTTTCAGGTCATCTCTGATACCATAGAACAAAGTGAGAGAGAATCATGATTGAGTTGTAAAATGTGTTTATTGCAAATGAATTGAAATGTACAATACATCAACTATTTATGCTGTTACATCAATAAGAGAAATACATAATGCTAAACTAACATGCTAGTGACTAACAGCCTATATAATTACCTCACACTTGTCCAAATAGCCTTGATGCTTGATACAATGAGAGATGTAACTGCTTCTACTTTGATTAGCTTCATTGCAGCCTGCATTTCCATTGGCCACTGTTCCATTGACTGCAATGTTAATTTTGGTATGTATACCATTAATAAACATCAGTATCGCCATCCACGATTGCATATTACATTCAAATAATTAAGAAATTTAATCAAATTACCATCCCGTTAGGCATTCATATCAGGAACCTGTTTATTAGATTGTATAATTAACACAACAAAAAGTTGCATAATCAACTATGTACGCTATTGGTTGGCGTGAGCAATATTACATAAAGAAAAACAAACCTTACTTTTCTAGCAACACTGATAAAAGGGATCAACTAGTTCAGCTGTGTCCTGTTTTTCTTGTTCCATATTCTTTTGATGTGTTTCAATGTTGTAACCCAGACACAAGATACTTTTTACAATACGGTTTCAGATCAATCAACTCCTATATACCTAACAAGTAAGCTAAACTATATTGGCGTTAAGGGTGATATGGCTGGCTAGGAAGCAATGCCCTGTGGTGTTTTTACACTAGCTTCACTTGGAACCCTCACCAGTCACCACTACAAGCGTCCCACGATCCTGCATCAGTATGACCAATCACCAAGAAAACCAAACATCGTTTCACCTATCAACAATCACGAAATGGTTCCAAAAGCTTGACTCGAGAGAGGAAAACTATTAGAGTATATTTCTTTCAAAAGAATGTCAGCATGATTTAAAAATTAAACAAAAGAATATAGTTTATAAATAATTAACTTCTAAAACAATACAAGAACAAATTTTTTTATTTCTGACTCTACACTAATAATGACCACTCAGCTTGTGACGCAGTCACGAAGATATGGGTGAGTTCCGTTGACATACTTTTGCCATAAAAGCTTATACCTTCCTATCCCAATCTTTAACCATGGCTTCATATTTCCATTGAAATGAACCACAGCCGCACTCTCTATGAGTCTGTTATCAATACTAACATCAAAACCAAGGCCTAACACATGCCATCTTCGGTCTAGTGGCTCCGTCCATAGAATGCTAAAAGACCGGCTGGCAATGTGCCTAATTTCCATAGGTTTCCATCTGCATTCTGTTCTACCCAGTAATGATACAAATCTGTCACATTAGTGCTTCTCCATGCCACTAAATCAAAGATGTTTAGCCCAAACGCCCACCCACAACCCTGTGGGTCAATCTTTGAGCTCAACACCGGGTTTGAGAAGTTGAGGTACTTATACAGCCGGTGAAACACTTCAAGGCAGGTTTCAACTGCTCCGTTTATATTTCCTTGAAGATCCAAAGAGAATAAAGGGGTTAAATCTTTCTGGACAATGACATCGTCGTCAAGAAAAATGACTTTTTCAAGATGAGGATAGATCTCAGGAATGTAAAACCGAAGATGATTTAATAAAGATTCGTGCTTTGAGTTTAAGAAATTTGGCTTGTTGTCTACATCTTGTGACACTTCTAAAGGGTATCCAAGAAAGTCAACTTTTGTTAATTTTCTAACTACGGGAGAGTAAGAAGCATTCAACCAAGTGAAATCTTCGATTTTTTGAACTTCAATCATTGACCCTTTGAAGTCGTTAGTAACAAACCATGTTTGCATGGCTGCATAGTTAGCTACATTCGTGACTATATGGAACACAAATTGCTTTGGATGGTCAGCATTCGAGACAGTAGAGTTAACCACAGCTGAAACTGCGAGTACATTATCTGAAAACAAGCAGAAATGGTAAAGATTATTGTCTAATAATCTTGGAAAGTTCTTATTCTCCTCTGCATGTTCCCGTATTGTCTTCTGTGTAAGCCAGTCAGCCAAAAGCTTAACATTTACGCAATGAAGATTCTTGGGCAGTGCTTCGGCTGCTAAGTGTCCAAAAAATGCACTTTGCACAGCAGCTGCATTTGCACGCTCTTCAAGGGCTTGAATGTGAGATTTCATGGTCATCATCGTGGTTGCAATATCATAATGAGCATCTTGGGACCTGAGAATCAGAGCCGATAAACTAATAATAAGTGGTTCTGCTTCTTCTTGTGTGATGGCTTCCTCTCTCAGGGAGGCTTTAGAAAGCAAAGATTGACAATTTCTTATCTTTGAACTAAGTCTCCAAGCAAGATGAAGATTATTGTGTTCTTTTGCAAGGACTACATAGGCTTTTGCGAGCGGCATTTGCTCTAACAGCTGTCTCACATATGACTTGGCGCTAGCTATCTCTTTCGTTAAATTTAGCTTGTTCTGAGTAACTTGTATGTTTCTAACATTCCCCTCCTGAAAATTGTTAGATGATCCAAGGGATTAGTCAAATTGAGACCCCAAGAAACTTAAGAACAAATTAATTCCAGAAAAAATGGATAAAGTGGTCACTTTATGAATTAAGAAAAGTGGTCACTATATGAATTAATAAAGGAAGCAAAGTGGAATGATTATTAAATAAGTATTAAAATAGTTTTATTTATTTACCAGATATGTTTTATTTAGATAAAGATTATGACCCGACTTGTTCAACAAGAATAGATTATTATACATATTATGCTAAGTATTATTATGGATTATTGATTTCATGTCAATTGGGAGAGCTTATTCGACCTCTCAAACGTGATCATTCTATCTTTATTGTTCTTCTATCTCTTTATCGTATTCAGAAGGTCAGACGGGGTTGGTAATGGGTCAAAACTAGCAATTTTGTTTGGAATGAGCAGGTTTGACCCGAGACACTTTTGCCCTATTTTTTATTAATAATGCACCTTTGTCCTATTTGTATGCACAAATTAGTACATTTTGTCACACATTTACAAATGAGTCAAAACTGATAACGATCTTCGGTATTCGATAGACTGTGCGTCATAGAGGACTTGTGTATGTGTAATATCATAAATTTCTTGACTATGACGATCTTCATAAAAAAGGGAAAACAAAGGTACATCATCTACATACTTGCACTTTGCTTACAGCCACAGTTGTTTCTATGATTTATATTTAGCTTTTGGATTCGGTAGTACATAAATAACACAAAAAAATTGGTAACTTGAAAAGATGTAACCAAAGCCATACTATTAACAGAAAGATATGTTACAAAGGATTTTAACTAGCATCAAGCGAAAAAGGTATAAAACACAAAAAAGAGCCCAATTAGCAGGTGAGGATCATCTCTTGGCTCTATCAATATTTCATAATACTGTGTTAAATATGACTTCAGGAAGGTACTTTATAGCTTATAAGTTCTTGATTTGTCAAGTTTTTATATATTTGATAAGTGTTTCAGGTTGCAACGCGTGCCCTTCTACATATAGCAAACAAATACCCAAACTACTCCCACGACATGCCCACAATTCAAAAGAACTAGCTCACACAATTTGTACATTCACAACATAGTTAGTAGTGTTGGAATTAAATAATCATGACATGCATATTATAAACATAAATCACATAGAGCACCCAGCGGAAGACTTAAAACAATACTTGTAATTAATTAACCATAACTTAAATCGTAAACGTACCTTGCAAGCAACCCAAACAAATCAAAATCAAAATCAACAAACCCTAATTAGGGTTTATGTAAAAGTCGATTAGGGCAAATAAAAATCCAAGAGGGATTTTTCCTATGAGCTTGTACACACGTATTTGTAACGATTCAATGCGAATTCCTTGAATCACAATAACTAACCAGATACTAATATTTGATCAAAAGCAAATCGAACACCCTTGTGGAAAGGTGTACGACCGGCCAAGAGCAAAGGGAGAAAGAAGAAGAGAAATTAGGTTAGCTAATGAGATATAAGATTAATCAAGAATGAATACAAGCCTTTGTATTTATACTTTAAAAACTTAGAGTCCAAGTTAACATAGGATTGCCCTATGCAACCCTAAACCGATCGGCCCTATATCCCATAGGGATTCTAGAACCTTCTCATAGCTTATTTTCACTTCTAGTCGTTCCATCTTTTATTTAACGACCGTTAGACTAAACACCATTAAGTGCTAATGACCGTTAGACGTTATTGTGAAATAATAATTAAAAACATAACATTTATATTAATTATTATTCATTGAGTCTCATACGCAATGTGTGCAATCCCATAGTCTCGTGTTCGAATATGGTCATACGTATATTAAATATAGTCCATAAACTAACAAGTAGTAATACCCCTCGAATGCAAATATAGATTAATGTTTGATACCTAGTTAATTTGTACAGTGATGGACAATAACCTATTGACAGCACTAGACATAATTTCTAACATAGCAGAATAAAAGTTTCATACGCAAAAAAAAAAGTTTCATACGCAAAATAAAAGTTTAAGTAGCTAAGGGAAAAGGTCCACCTTAGAAGTTCTTGGAAATACAGACTCCGATATGACGACCAAAAAGACTAGTAAAAAAAATGCAGTTACGTAAATAGCTTATCACTTAAGCGAATGTTTAATCTCTCTGAAAGGAAGAGTAATTATGGAAAACAAGTTTATGTTAATGCTAGGTTTTGATCGTTCTAGAAGTATCAAATGTAATTGCATTGAAACATGTTAACACATTCTAAAAAGATAAAATGAAAACACATAGTGCTACTTTATGAGTCACTAAGTTATACAATTTCAAATGACAATACTCTCTCCAAAAGGTTTTAATCGGCCAGGAAGCCCTGACCCGTGCACCCTGTTTGGGTGCCGACTCACCCTTCCCCAAGGACTTATCCTCAAGCAATGAGCTCATGTTCCAGTGACCTTTAGCCACCGATGACCTATTTCTCCAAAAGCCCTCCTAGACCTGTCAACTATAAGTTTGCGGTAGGGGAGTGATACCACCCGGGCAATGCCCCACTGGTTTCAAAGGATAATACTAGTACTAGTTTACCATTAAAGACATAAACCTCTAACACAAAGCCTCACATAACCTCCTAAATATAACATTTGTCTGCCTAAACTTGATCAATAAACATTAACCACATGTATTAAAATAACCATTATAGATAACGAATCCAACAAAGAATCATACCAATACAGGCTGTTCAGTGTGATCTTGATAATTATGCTGATAAAAGAACAAAACACATCCAGCAATAGAAAACAATCCAAGAAACACCCAGATACATATCGAAAACCGCCTTCGAACCTTTCGCCTGTAATCAGCAGCTTTCCTACGCATTTCTAATCACAATTCAAGAAACACCAATCAATAAAAACTCAAGCCCATCAATTTTTGATAAATTTGGATCAAAGATGGTAACTTTATAACAAAGTGTCACTCTTTATTAAATACACATGTGTAAAATGATAACTAGAAGTAAGGAATCAGTGTGTGTTTTTATAAGTCAATATGGTATTTTGTTAAAGAGAGATGTGTGTTTTTGTGTGTGGTTTTTTGAGGTTTGAAACGTGGGAAAATGCGGCTTGGGGGAAAGGAAATGAATGTGGGTGGTTTTCGTTATTGTTAGTTATGATTTGTGGGAAATATATGTTGTATTGTTGTACTAGCATCTGCTTATGCTGTTTAACTTCAACTTAAGTACATAAATGAGTTGTTTAAAAGAACATGATTTGTAACTACTTAAACTTAACTAGATAAATTACTTGATTTCGAGAAATTGTCTAAAAGGCATATGCATAATGCATTTCACTATCTTTTATTTATAATAAAAAGACAACATTTGAAATCATTTAAGGATAAATACTTTTTGAGAAAAACCATATTCGGTCAATAAAAATACTTGATTTTGTCTCGTAACACAACTAATACTCTTTTTGTTTGAATTAAATAAACAAAAAGACTTTAGGAAGGGGAATGATTTATGCTCCCTTGGTCTCGATATTATTTTTCATATTTCCATTTCAGGTTATTCTAAATTAGTTGTCTATTACAAAATAACAGATAGTGAAAACTGATCGAGATTGGTATGTTACTCTTACTTAGGGTTCTAAAAGGCGCGTCTTAGCGTTGCTAAGGCGCGAGGCGTGACTTCGGCATTACGAAATAGACCAAGGCGTCTTCTTAAAGCGTGGCGCGTGATGAGGCACAAAAAGGCGCGATAAGGCGCGCCTTAGCACGATGCGTGACGCCTTATTTTGAAGCTTTTAAAGAATTTACTAGTATTTGGGCTATAATTAACGAATTACTGATATACGGGATTTGGGCTTGGGCATGGTAACTTTATAAATCAATTTCAAGTTTTTAACTTATTTCTATGGTTCTACCACTCATATAATGAGTGAAGAAGGTTTTGAAGACTACTCCGATAAAGCACGTTTTATTTAAAGAAATGACAAAAAATGCAAGGATAATTTAGTTTTTTGAGTTTATTTCTTATGTATAACGTTTTTTGTAAACTTGATGTATTATATATATACGTATCTATGAAATATGATATAAATATATAATAAATCTATAAAAAAAAATTATGCCGCCTTTAGTCACGCCTTAGAAAACGATGTAGCTTCGCTATGACTAGTAAGACTTGAGGCTTGGCTTTGCCGCCACGTCACGCCTCACGCTATTTATAACCTTACTTAAAATTGCTATTACGAACTTTTAATTAAGCAGTAATTAATTATTCAAAAGTTAAAATTGTCATTCAGAAAAAAGTAAAAAAGAGAAAACTATATACCGATTAGCAAATAAAATTTACAATTAAGTCAAAGGCAAAAGTTCAATATAGATCTCAAATTTACCGTAGATCCAATTAACCAATAATAGCCATTCATTTTTAACAAAAAAATAAACTTTCACCATTTTTTTAAAAATTAAATATCTCGCAAACGGTTAATTGTTACGCGATAAAAATCATACCATCGCGACGAGAATTAAATTATCTTTCTATAGATATGCACTACTATATATTTTTAACGATTTTTTTTTTCAAATTTTCGGCCCAGAAAAATCATATATGATTTTTGAAAATCATATATGATTCGATTTTTACAAATCATATATGATGATTTTTACAAATCATATATGACTTTTGAAAATCATATATGATTTTCAAAATTCATATATGATTTGTGAAAATCATATATGATTCGATTTTTAAAAATCATATATAATTATTGGAAATCATATATGATTTTACAAATCGTATATGATTTTTCTCTGCGGAATTTAAAAAAAAATCGTCGAAAATATAAAAAAGTTCATATTAATAGAAAGATAATTTAATTCTCGTCGCGATGGTGTATTTTTTATAGTTTGAAGATTTACCGTTTGCAAGATATGTTGTTTTCAAAAAAAGGTGAAAAATGGTTTTTTATTAACTTTGATTAAAAATGGATGGCTAAGATTGGTTTATTGAATCTATGGTAAATATGAGATCTATATTGATCTCAACTCTTAAGTCAAATAATTAATAACAAAGAAAAAAAAAAGAAAAAAAAAGGAAAAAAAACTAACTAATTTTAAACTTAGCTTTATATACTTAAGTAAAAAAAATTCAGATTTTATAAAACTAACTGTTTATAAATTTAAGAATTTTACAAACCCTAATACATTATATTTAGTATAAAAAAATGTTATTATTGTTATTATCATTATCATTATCATTATCGTTATTGTTATTGTCATTATTTTTGGTATCAAAATAAAAGTACAAATTTCTTATTATATACAAATGAATATGCAAGACACATTTAAAATATTATTTAGTAACTTAGAGCATTAGGTATCCTCGTGCCATCCCGCTCGTGTTATGAGGAAAAATATTGTCACATCAGCACATTTTTCTATAACATCAAAATTCACCACAACACCAAAAATCCCCTCCTTTCTATAACACCAGTTTTTGGTCGTCATGCACCTTTGGACCCCACATAATTTTTTAATTTTTTTTATTTATTTAACCACATTTAGCTAAAATTAAAATTTTCATTAAATAATAAATTTATATAATAAAAGAGTACAGGTACCATTAACCCCATAAATTAGAAACCAAAATACAACCATAGTTCAAACTTTGCACAAATTCAGCAATAACAAATTAACAACCATTAACCTAAAGTAAAATCCAGTCAAGGCTTTTAATCCATATACAAAGCCCAAGATGAATTTCAAGCAATTGAGATATAAAGCCCGTCCAATCAAACAAAACAAAACCACCTAATCCCTAATTATTTGCATATGTTACCACCACGCCCCCATCTCTCCCATTGCATACTGTTTTTCTTTCTGTCATCATCATCTTCATTCTTCAGTAGTTAATGCATCTCAAATATGCAGTTATAGTTATTTTTCATTCTTCTCATTTTAAATTTTTTTCTCAAAATTCTTACCCAAACCTTAATATGCGTATGTAAAGTCTATAAAAACAATCTATGCACGAGGGTTATAATATAAGGACTCATGATAAGTATTCAGTGTTTACTCATAAAAGTTAAATTAGTCATCCGAAAAATTATTATTCTTACAACTTGTGTTTATACTTGGTTTTATAACTGGGTTGATTGTAAAAGATGGGGCAATTGCATATATACCCACTAAAACTTGCATATTTGTATATATATATCCAAAACATGCTTAACTTGCATTGTACATCCTGCATTGAAAACTTATATTTTGGAAAAATATGCAAGTTTTTAAATTTTAGTGGATATTTATGCATATCTCTCGTAAAAAGAATACAATGTTTTGGTTTTGCAAATTCGAATAGTTAATAGTATTGGGGAGAAAAGTTCAATTATACCTTTATTTTTATGTTTTTCAAGAGATAAATCTTCACTATTGCATACTTTTATTTTTATGTTTTTCAAGAGATAAATATTCACAATCTGTCTAGTTTTATCTAATTGGGGGATAAATCTAAAATTTAATATTTAAAACTAAGTCAATGTTTTCTTTTTTTTCTTTTTTCACTTTTTTGTTTTTTTCTTTTTTATTTTCATTCAAGTTTTTTTTTTTTACTTCATGTTTTTTTTAATTCATGGTTTTTTTTTCAATTCACTTTTTCTAATTCACGTTCTTTTTTTATTCGCTTTCATACGCTTTCATCTGTTTTTATATGTTTTCATATGTTTTCGTCCGTTTTCATACGTTTTCGTCCGTTTTCTTACGTTTTCGCCCGTCTATGTCCGTTTTCATACGTTTTCGTATGTTTTCTTACGTTTTCGTTTGTTTTCATACGTTTTTGTCCGTTTTCATACGTTTTCGTTCGTATAACATCTTTTCGTTTACAAGAACCACAAACAACATTTGTAACAACAGATAAAATATCAAAAAAGTCATCGATACCGTCATGGTTTTTTTCGACAGCCACAACCACCAACTGAAACTGGTGAGCAAAACAATGTATATAATATGTCGACTCATTTTCTTTTAGAATCAACACTTTCAAGCCATTAAACTCACCACGTATATTACTTGCTCCATCATACCCCTGTCCTCTTAACTGTTAAAAAGGTTTATTTAAAATGTATTAGAAATAATAATTTAATAAACAATTGTAAGGTATAAAATGGATAACTAGATAAGTTTTTCATTGTACCCATTTCAAGCTTAATCCATATTTGCTAAATAAAGAATCAATCCCAGCTTTAACAGTTAAAGAAGTATCCCTCACTTTAGCA
The DNA here is from genome assembly GCA_910596185.1 of Chrysanthemum makinoi. NCBI lineage: Eukaryota > Viridiplantae > Streptophyta > Magnoliopsida > Asterales > Asteraceae > Chrysanthemum > Chrysanthemum makinoi. Next base: position 257,095,993 of record OU343222.1, on the reverse strand, counting down.
ATACTAATGAATCTCTCTTTTACAAGTCAATACTTATCAACATATCTTAAAATAACAGCCATTTGTTCCTTACTGTACTCATCAACTAACAAGAAAATACATCAGCAACAATTCTAAAACGATGGACTTAACTATCTCTTTATGTTGGTCCAAAGAATTTAATAAATCTTGATAAAATAAAGAACAACTTCATTATTCATGATGAACAATGGTTACAAGATTTTTCAATACCAACTAGACTACATGATAACATCCTCAACTTTTTACGGGGATAATTTCGGTATATTATCCCCATTGAATGACAAATAAATTCTCATTGATTCAAGCTATGCTTGTGTTTCAATGAGAGGATGATCCTATCAACTAATACTAAATATTATGTGTTTGTTAGGATGTATACCTATCTCTATTACAATACAGACATATATATAGGAACTAAAATACAAAGACATGTGATGATGGTGAGATGTGGTCCCTCTTCATCTTCCTCTTTTGGAAAAGCACCAACCATCCTTTTGAAGGTGTCATCACAATATTCCCACTTCTATGGTAAAGTCTTGTACTTTGTCTTGACTTCTTCCTTTGGAAGTTCCCACCCATATTTTTCAGTCTGTTTGTAGAGATAGTGTCTTCAGGATCACTGAGACATTTGCCAAATCTCAGTGTCACTGGTGTTGTTTGTAGCTCATATATTTTACTCACTGACACCGTATCACTAAGTAAATGGCACTAAACAACACTCACTGATTTCTTTATCAGTGAGTCACTCACTCTTTATTTAGTGAGTTAGGCTATTTTATTTTCAAATCTTGTTCAGGGTGATTGGGTCAATTTTTGGACCCAACAGTCTCCCCCTATCTGAATATACAAATAGCCTAAGATGATTGATAGAAAGTGTAGGACTAAGGGTTCAGTTTAAGGGTTCATGACTGAGGTTCAATACCTAGGTTCAGGCTGTATAATCCTTTAGGTCTTAGTGCCAGGTTCAGTGACCCATTTCAGTGGAAGGGTTCACTTACAAGGTTTAGTGAGAAGGGTTTCAGTGGCTTTAGGTCAAGTTTAGTGACCAGGTTCAGTAAGTTGACTGGGTTGTTCAGGTTTGTTTTTTAGTGAGGTGTTCAGTGTAGTGAGGATTCAGTGTAAATTTTGATATCAACCCCACCGATACTTATAGTATCTCAAACCTCAAGACACACTGAAACACATTTCATTTTTTGCTAAGAGGGACCTGGTTCACTTTAGATACATCAGTGTCCACTCATTTTTGTCACCTGACATGGTATTACAACACATTCATTTATGAATACAAATACACTTGTATAAATACACCCCAATATACTTATAATCACAACATTCCCAGATGTTGCAAAGACAACTCAACCCAAAAACTACGTTTAACACCCTGATGTTGATGTTTCCCCAGCTATCACTCTGTGATTCAAAGCCCGCTCATTGATCAGACCTAGTGAAACTTGTTTTTCACACTTCGACATATTCAGGCTTAGTCTGAAAACACCAACAACATTCTGATTCTTATCGCACTTCAGCCCTTAATAATCACACAACCTCATTCAGACTCAGTCTGAAACATATATTTAGAAGCCCTGATGATCCAATGACTCGGGTTCAGTCACTACGAGTCAGGGGTTCAGGTTGCAGGGACTTGGGTTTTTTGAGACACAACTTCTTGAGTCCCTTTGGTTTTAGGAACTCAGGTCAACAGACTCCACTATCAAAGACTTCCATATAACCCCCTGAAAATCATTCCATGTGTATTTCAGGGGCACGTACAGCTAGCCTACAAACCAACCCCTGAGTTTTTATAACACTTCATAAATCCCTTCCCTTTCTGCAACACAATCTATTCAGGCTAAGCTTGAAGAACCAAATTGACACACCTTGATTTACAACCCATCCTCAGGTTTTATCTAAACCCATTTTCAGCTTAGCACTTTTATTCCCAAACACAACTGTCTACTTAACCTTCTAAGCTACTCCCTGATTCAGCTTCAACCCCAAATACACCTTGACACCCTGATCTTCATTACGACTCACTGAGTTGGAATCTTCTTGCCTGAAAGACACTCGATTTCAAAACAACCTGATCACTCCCTGAGTCAATTATTAACTAATCCTAATCATCAATCAACCCGTAATATGTCCTTATCCACTTGATAACTATACTCCCTAAACATAAACTCATATCAAACCCTATTTACCATCTCAACCACATACCTTTCTTACCCCGAATAACCTTGATGCAGGTTTTACTGACCAGGTTTTACATTTATAGTAACTCGTCTACCTAAGTCCTACCTAATGCACTAACGGGCAGTGTACTCGGTCGCATGTAGTGAGGGAATGGTAAGACCAAGGTCGTCCCAAGAACGGTTGATTCCTAACTGTCTAATTAATTAAATTAGTCAAATAGATAAGTTTTAATGTAAGGATTGATAATATTTAAGGTGTCACGTGATCAATTGGGTTGGTTCTCTAGTAAACAAGCTAATAAGAAAGATAGTGATGCAATTCTTAAACCGAGTTCATCCACAAGTGAATAAGTCGATAGACTCTTTTGGTCAATTCGCCTACCTTATGGTTCTTAGAATCCTCACCAAGATGAACAGGTCACCCGGGATCATTCGACAATCTAATAGCAGTCATTAAGAGCCGGTTGTTTACTATCGCATTACATGGGTTCTAAATGTCACTAGATTCTTGTTTCAAGTGGGGTTAAAGTCGAGAGGACAGCATTTGGTCAATTCGCCCTAACCTATCAGCAAAGATGCCACCACAGGAGAAGTCAGGTGTCCCCTAATAAGTCCTGTTGTTCCTGGTCCCCTAAGCCAAGTCATTAAGTTCCGCTACATGCTAGCTTTATAATAGTGAGTGCCCGGCCGTTAGGAACTTAGACACTCACTCCATAATTCTTAAGTTCATCCAAACGGTAGGTGATCAGTTGGTTAAATCGCACAAGCAGAAAGGGTCGTCAGTTGGTCATATCTTACCATTCCCGTCTCAGTCCGCTCACCTAGGGTCATTTGGTCATATCTCCTAGGCAATTGGCCTCAAACGCCATTCAAAACTACCGAACCAAAAGTAGCTACCAATAAACTATGCAAGCATACACTAGAAACAATTAATAACGCAAAAGCAATAATAATAAAAAGAATCAAAACTAGGCCAAGACTTAATTTCCACATCTCCAAAATACCCTAGTGGAATGACAAATATAATTACCATGTAAAACAATAAATAAACAAAGACATAACATCAAATAATTAATTGACTAATAATAAATCAATAATCAATTAAATATAACACAATAAAAATTAATTCGCCAACAATTATATTGAGAATCAAGATTATAATAAACAATAATGAAACCAAAATAATATTGTGAGTCAGAAAATAATTACATATCGTGCCAAGGATAATGCTATCGATCCCCACAAAAACCCACGTACTGCTGTTGCCTTTTTCTCCTTCTTGTCTCGTACGGCAAAACCAAACGCAAACCCTATTTGATGAGAATGAATGACATGATCATGTCATATTTATACTAGTTAAGAATTAGTCATTTTGCACATTTGGTCCTCCAACTTTCGACAACTTGCAACTTAGCCCTTATCTTTATATTTTCTTCATTTACACATATAAATGTGTATTAATAATCTTTTAACTTGACGACTTCGGCCCCTGGATGATCATCTGAATTTATCTTTTAGTCCTCGAAGTGAATAAAATAATTATTAACTTGCCGCTTTTAATCCCTGGACCTCGAAACTTTGCGCCCAAGTTATTAATTACGGCGTAACTCTAACTAATCCATAGAGTTACACCGTAAAACTTCGTTAGCTCATGATTATCCACTCCGACAATGACTCTACGGCGTAACTAAATTTCATGTTACGCCGTAACCTTCACAAAATAACTACGACGTAACCATAATAGTTGGTTACGCTGTATCCTTCAAAGCTCATATTTACGCTGTAACATTATTAACGAGTTACGGCGTAATCTTCATAGGCCCTTGTAAATCAATTTCTGAACATATATTTCTTGGCCTTTTCTCACATCTTTACAGCTCCAACGCCTCATTAATCCTGAAATGCAATTATGGACGAATTAAGTACCATATTAATACAAATGAGGCCATAAACACGGGATTTTGATATATAAAAGATCAGGCTAATTTGATGTTATCAAACCTTCTACCAAATTCGACCTCACCTGGAATCTGTGTCACTTATCTGACATGGTTTTGTTGGTATTTTGATAACCGTCGCCTCTTTTTGTGATATCACCATCACAGGTCGACAAAGAATCGGTTAAGTTTAGGTTTCTTGAGCGGCTGTGTGGGTTTCGCTTTTAAGATGATAATGAATCTATGATTTAGGTTTTCTTGTTTTCATGTATGTGGATCAGATGAGGACTTTTTGTTGGTTTCTTTGTTTATGATGATATAGATCGAGAGATTGGTGATGATTTTTGAGTGTTGTTTATCTGGGTTTTTTTGTGTTTGGTTTTGTTGAGTTTTTAGATTCGGATATGGGTTTTGTGTTTGTAGGTGATGATCGATTGTAGTGTGTGGTGGTTTTGTTGTTTGTGCCATCAGAAACCCTTTTTTTGTGAACAGATCTAGGTTTCATTCGTTGTATGTGTTGTGTGTGTATGGATAAGATATGAGTGGTGGGTAAGTGCGTGTTTTTTTTGTTTATTCTCAATTTTGTCAAATATCAGTGTCTTCTCCTCCTCAAAAACTGCTACAGTAGTAGCAGTTTTTGAAGGTTAACACTTGATTTGACAATGAAAAATGCTATCAGCTGTCATGAACGGATCTGGATTAAAGACAAACCCTCCCGCTCTGATACCACTTGTTGGTCCAAAGAATTGAATAAATCTTGATAAAATAAAGAACAACTTCATTATTCATGATGAACAATAGTTACAAGATTTTTCAATACCAACTAGACTACATGATAACATCCTCAACTTTTCTGCTTCCTCAGAAACTACTTGGACCAGGGCTTCTCTACTTTTCTTTTCCTCCTCTGCCTGTTTCTTATGTTTGTCTTCCTTCTCGAGGTAGGCACTTAGCCGTTCAAGAGTAAGCATGTACTTAATGCCACCAATTTCATAGGGAATCTTGACAGGCTCTGTTGTGGTCATGATGGTTTGCCCTTGTCCTGAACTGATGATGATGATACCAGTGGGGGTGAAGTTGTGACTATTGGTGTTGTTGTTACTGTTGTCACTGAGATTGTTGTTGTGATTGGTGTTCCTGGTGGTGGGATTGATGAGATGGGTGTTGCAGATACCGGTTGAGTTAGCTCCCCCTCAGTGTGAGAGGAAGTTCCTTCAGTAGCTCTCTCCCCCCTCAACTGTTGTCGTAGCGTCAGTAAGTGCAAGAGTTGGTCCCGACACTGAGGGAGAAGGAGCAGCTTGACCTTTGAAGGCTTGATAGATCTTCGAGACCATGGACTTGATGTCTTATGTTTCCTGTTGAAGACATGTGACCTTTTCTCCAAGATTGGCCTGAGATAACTCCAGTGCTGTCATTTTAGGCCCGAGATTCTAGGCCATAGAAGAAGAAGATTTATCCAGATCAGCAACCGTTGTATCCAGAGAGCCCAGGGTAGACTGAATAGCCTGCACAGAGGAGGTAAGACCCTGAACATTTGCAGTGTTAAGCATAGTGATGAGTTCAGTGAGACTGGAGGAGTTCTTCATGTAAGTCTCCGTAGCCTCAAGAACTTTGGAGTTGAGTGTAGGGTCTTCCTTGACAGATTCCTTGATTTCATCCAGCTTAGTGTGAGCATCCTGAAAGGTTTGGAGAAACTTCTTCATGTTGCCATCCAGCCTGTCTAGATGGTCATAAATTAAATCCATGTGCTCATGATTATCATCAAAGGTGGAAGTCACTTCGGCTTTTAAATCAGCGTAGCTGGCAGCATCCTCAACATGTTGATCCCACAAATTATCAGTCACTGAAGAGTATAAATTCCTGGTAGCCCTCTTTAACCACATTACAAGCTGCCTTTCTTTAAGAGGCTGAATGTTGTCATACTTTTTCAGATCCTCAGGGAAGGAGGAAGAAGAAGAGTCTGAAGAGTCAGAGGAGTCATCATCATCAGGCTGAAAGGGTGACTCTTCAGTCTCTTGTGGATCAGGCTGATGCTCTTGTTCTTGTGGTTGAACATCATTATCCATCTCTTCACCAGCTGAAAAGATTTCTTCCTCATTGTCATCAGCAAGCTCTTCATCAGAAAATAGAATCTCATTAACTTCAGCAACAGTTAGAAGACCAGTGGGGTTGATGGTGTTAGGATTTAGAAAATCCAGTCATTAAAGTGTCGCTCACCTCAAGTATATGTAATCGTTAGAAAGCTCGTAGTCGTAGTCATTTAATATTAGTTAGTATTTAGTTAAGTAGCACCGTGGAGGACGGACGGGTCTTTACCCACTGTATGCCTGATCCATAGCCCGTAGGTGGCGAGTCTTGTAAGAAAAATATAAATACCCTCTACCTCCCAAGGTAGAGGGTTAGAGCTTCAATACCATTTTTCTTTGTTTCACATAGTTCCCAACTCTCTTCCCTTTCTCTCTCTAAAACTTGTATACGCCCCATATGATTATGGTTTGATGTGTTTGTGAAATCCTATAAGTTACAATTGGTATCAAGAGCCATGGTTTGATCACTCATCTTTCATGCTCTTTGTTTTGGTGGATTTCATAAGGTTTTTGGGGTTATAAGTGTTTAGAAGAGTTTGAATCATTTGGTCAATTTCTAGTGTTAAAGTTTGAATTTTGATTGTACTTTTGTGTTTAGGATCATCATATGTGTTTAGGTTTTGAATTGGAAGGCTTGAATCATCGTGGTTGGGTTGTTTTTTATTGTGGTTGTTTTTGAAGATTGTACGAAGCGAGTTGAGCCTCGATAAAACAGTTCTAGGAAGCGAGTTACTTTGTTATTGGAAGCGAGTTGGTTTATGCGACTTGGATATTAAGCGAGTTGTCTGTCTCTGCGAGTTGACACTTAAGCGTGTTGTCTTGGAAGCGAGCTGTTTTATGCGACTTGGCTATTAAGCGAGTTGATTCTTTAAGCGACTTGGGTTTTAAAGCGACTTGTCTATTAAGCGAGTTGTATCTTTATGCGACTTGGGTTTTAAGCGACTTGTCTATTAATCGAGTTGGTTTATGCGACTTGGTTGTTAAGCGAGTTGTCCATTTATGCGACTTGTCTGCTAAGCGAGTTGATCCTTAAGCGAGTTGGTTAGGGTGCGACTTGTCAAGTTTACTACTTGTCTATTGAGAGTTGTCACTTCTTCGTGCTACGTTTTACGGTTGTTCTTTTGATTTTGTAAAATCCCGTGAAAGAATCTATTTCCCGGTTTAATCAAAGAATAGTAAAATCCTGTAGAATCTGGAATCATGTCTAACAACGTACCTACTATCGTTTCTACTATAGCTGAGGACGTTCAAGCAGCTGGATCAGATACTCGTCCACCTATGCTGATGACAGCTGATTATGACTCATGGGCTCAGCGAATTAGGTTGTACTGTTTGGGAAAGGATAATGGGGTTAACATTCTCAAATCAATTGATGAAGGACCTTATCAGATTGAGACTACAAGAGACATACCTGAAACTATTGCGGATGGTACAGTGATCTTAGGATTGGACAGACCAAAGACGTATGATGAGCTCAGTGATAAGGAGAAAAAGAGATATGATCTGATATCGGGCTTCAAACATTATACTTCAGGGTCTTCCAAAAGACATCTACAAGTTAATCAATCACAACACTGAAGCCAAGGCAGTTTGGGACAATGTCAAGATGCTTCTCTCTGGTTCTGAATTAACTAAAGAAGACAGAGAATCACAACTGTATGATGACTTTGAGCAATTTAAGATGAAACCAGGGGAAAGTGTCACTGAATATTATGTGAGGTTCCACAAGCTTGTGAATGACATGAGGAATATTAAGATGACTATGCCAAATATTCAGCTAAACTCAAAGTTTGTAAACAACATGAATCCCGAATGGCACAAATTTGTCACTTCAGTCAAGTTAACTAAGGGTTTGAGGAACACTAATTATGAGCAATTGTATGCATTCCTGCTTCGGAATGAGAGACATGCTATGTTTGAACGAATGATTCTTGAACAGTTCAAATCTAAACAGGGAGAAGCAAGTTCGTCAAATGATTCAACAGCCTTTTACACCAATGTAGGAATTACCACCAAAGCTTCTCAAGTCATACCCACGGGTAATGGTAATTACAAGCTCATTCGTGATCCATCATATAAGCCTCCAGACTCAAACACACTCATGGAAAACTTCATCAATCAACTGTCTCTCATGGTTAGTCAAAATCTGAATTCCACTCCACACACCAACAATAACCTCAGAACGGCATCCAATCCACACAATCAAGCTACTATCAGAGATGGTAAGGTAGTGGTGCAGAATGTGCAAGGAAGACGGTATGAACAAGGGATGATTGGAGCAAGTTATGGTAATACTGGAGCAGGTGGAGGGTTTGTGGCTAATCAGAATCGTGGAAGGAATGCCAATCAAGGACAAGGAAAGCCAATCAAGTGCTACAACTATGGTGGTGATGGACACATTGCAAGGAACTGCACATCTCCAAAACGCCCTCAAATGCAGAGTACTTCGTGGACAAGATCTTTGCTGGTGCAAGCTTAGGACAGTGGAGCGGTTTTGGATGAAGAAGAGTTGTTTTTTCTTGCGGATGGAAATGCCAAAACATATGATGCTGATGTGGATGAGCAACCAATTCAGGAAATAGGTCACAATCATCAAAATGCCTATCAAGTTGCTGACTGTGATGCATTTGACTCTGATGTCGATGATGAACCTACTGCCCAGACAATCTTCATGGCTAGATTTTCACCAATGGTCTCTCCAAAGGTTTCACCATCACAGCAGGCTGGTCCTTCCAAAGAATCAATCATCTCTGAGGTATTAAAACTATACTATGAAGTTGATGAGCAAGAGATGCATAACAAAGTACAATCACATGTAACCAATGAATCAGATATGGATAATGTGGGTAATAGTAATATTGGCCCATATGATCAATATGTGATACAAAGTGAAAGTGATATTGTACCAAGTGATGCATCTTCTGCAGTCAATGATGACTATGTTTTTGATGAATTCACTCCATGTGCCCCTGATGATTCTGTTATCTCTAAACTGAATGTCTATAAAGAACAAGTTGCTATTTATGAACAACGTGCTAAGTTTGAGTTAACTACCCGTGAGCAGGAAATGGATGACAAAATGCGTACAATTATTAGAAAAAGTAATTTTAGAGAAGAAGTGTTAAAACAAGAGTTAAACTCCTTACAAGAAAAGCTTTCTAAAACTGTTAAGCAAAAACAAGAACTCCAAGATAATGTTAAAGTGCTTAAACAAGAATTTAATGCTAAGGAATCAAAACTTTTGAATGAGTTTTCCAATCTGAAATCTTTGAAAAACAAGCTTGAAAATAAGTTGTACGTACAAGGGAATACCATTCAGACTGCTCACATGATCACTAAGCATAGAGTTTTCAGCGATAAGCATAGCATTCCCCTCGTAAAGGAACCAAATCCTGAATATGGTAATTTGGCTAGAGAAGCTCGGAAGGTAATATATGATGGTAATGAAATCCTTAAGGCTAGGCAGAAACCTAGTTGCGTTGAGTACACTGAGGAAGATAGGCAATCAGATGAAGTCACTAGGGAGAAAATGAATAAGAAGCTAAAAGATCCCGAGTGTAAAAAGCAAAACATAACGTTCAAACCCTACGATTACACTAAAGAAAATTGGATTTCCCTGAACAGGTTTAAGCCTCAAACTCTATTAACCCCAGAACAAGTTTTTTGGAAAAAGGACATAGATATGCAAAAAGCTAATGCACTTGTTAAAACAAACACTCCCCTTAGGAAAATGCCTCCAGCAACTGTGTATCCTCCGAATACACCAATGCATTTAGTTCCTAGATCTATTCCTACTAAGAGCAAGACCTTAATCAGCCTGTATGTTGTTTATCAACTATTTGTTGATTTTGAGAAGACATGTAAGAAAAGGATCACACCTACTGGGATAACTGAAGGGGAGAGGGGTTTTGAGCAAACTAAAGAATGCTATTTAACTGAGGTCATGCCTTTCTTTAAACAATTAAAAGGTCAATTTGAGAGTCTTCAAAAAGGGATAGACTCAGATATTAAAGAAATGGAAAAGGAATTTGATGCAATGATAGTTGAGGTCAATGATTATGAATGGGAACTCAAATATAATGAAATTGAAAGGAAGAATCTGCATATCTTAAATGAGAACTTAGTATTGAGTTGTGTGACTCAAGATGTGTTTTATACTGTTACTAAGCATTCTATTACTGCTTCTCAATTTCATGAATTAATTGTTGCTTTGAAAGTTTCCCATGATCGTGTCATTGAGCTTGAAAACAAAAACTCAGAAATAAATGAGAAAATTGATCAGGATGATCACGATAATTTGGTAAAACATCTTTCTAAGCTAGAAGTTGAACATTTTGATTTGCAACTAAAATATCAACATCTCAAAGAAAATGTCAAAACCTCAAACATAAAGACATCCTCAAATGTTCTAGAGTTTGATGCACTTTTTGAAATAAACAAACGTGATGAACGGATTCAAGCTCACTGTAACACGATCAGAAAGTTGAAAGCCCAAATTTCACAATTAAAGGGTGAAAATAACAATGTGACTGGCTCCCAAATGCCTCCTCCTTTAGATTCTCAGTGTTCTCAAACTTTTCATCTTCAAAACTTGGTTAATGTTTTACAAAAGGAAAATGAGAGTTTTCTAGAAGAAAATGAAAAGTTAAACGACACTTTAAAGAGTTATATGATTCAATGAAAGTCACTCGTGACAAGAACAACGAAAAATAACGTCTTTATAAAAGGAAATTGAGAATCGAGGAGTCGGTAAAAGGGAAAATGCCACTTGGCTTTAATGAGAATGTTGCATCAAAGTCATCTGCAAACTCTAAATATCTTGTGATCATTAAATACATTCCTCCTCATCTTAGAAATAACGAACTTGTGTTTCATAACTATTTCGCTCACCTTAAGGATAGTCTAGAATGTCTCCGTAAGATTGTAGAAGAGGATTTCATAAATAAGCCACTTGATAGTGAAATTAGGTTTGCTTGCATTCAGGCCAAACGATCTCTGGAGCTGTTAGAATGTTTAAGAGCAACATGTCCTAAATCCTTATGTGAGAAAGATAAAGCTGTGATGCCTTGTTATATGCCTAGTGCTAAGTATGCAACCCATTCTATGCCCAATGTTAAGAAAGTGAACTCTAAAGTGCCTTCAAGAAGTTCAGATCCCTGCACTTCTACTTCAGGAATGCAAAAGGTAGCCCAACCAACTAATGTTCCCATAATTCCCTCTACAGGAGTAATCAGTAACACAAAAGCAAGCGGGTCAAAGCCTCCAGGCACTACAAAGCAAGATAAGACCTCGCAAGCTAAGAATGTGCAATGGAAAAGAGTAGAAGACCACCCTAGGAACATTAAGTTTGAGTTGAATAAAACGAATCGTGTTGTTTCTAGTATTAGCTATAAAGCGTCATCGTAATTAATTGAATTCTGCTACTTTTGGCAAAACATGTAATGATGATTGCTTGGTTTCTGTTACTAATCATGTATATGGTGTGAATGATTTGATTAATGCTGTTAAATACCTAGTTAAAACTGTTAATACCAAAAATCATGCTAAGAAGGCTAGAAAGCAAAGGCGGAAGAAGATTAGAAAACATTGGAAACCCACAGGAAGAAGATTTAGTAATGTAGGTTATCAGTGGATACCTACTGGACACAAATTTAGTCTTAATGTAGTGTGCCCTAAATTATCCAGATCAATGCCCATTAGGAAATGGAGGCCTACTGCTAGAACTATTCCTTTAAGAATTGAACATACTTTGAATAGGTCTAATGCATACACTAGCACTACATCAATCCTTGATGATTCCATTGTTTTTACTTTCAATGTGGGTGTTCCAATCATTGTTACTAACCAAATGGAACCCATTCTTGCATGGGGATCCCAATTATCCAGTTATCCATTCTTGTCTGTGTTCAACTGCAGATCGTTCAAATCATTCTGTAGTACCTGGACTCAGGCGTTCCAAGCATATTTGACCGATCGTGGTCCTGCTCATGAACTTCGTGAGTAAATTCATCGGGACTGTTAGATTCGGGAACGATCATTTCGGTGCAATTATGGGTTATGGAGACTATGTTGTTGGTGATAGTGTAATCTCCGGGTATACTACGTTGAAGGTCTTGGTCATAACTTATTTTCTGTCGGTCAATTTGCGTGATTCGATCTAGAAGTGGCCTTCAGAAAACATACTTGTTTCGTTAGAGAACTTGATGGTGCAGAAATTTTAAGAGGAACACGTGGTTCAAACCTATACACCATCTCTATCGAAGATATGATGAAGTCTTCTCCAATTTGTTTGTTGTCAAAGGCTTCGAAAACAAAGTCTTGGTTATGGCATCGTCGTCTCAATCACTTGAACTTCGGCACCATAAATAATCTTTCCAGAAAGGACTTAGTAAGAGGCTTACCTAGACTAATGTATGAAAAGGATCATCTTTGTTCAGCATGCCAATTGGGAAAAAGCAAGAAGTATGCCCATAAACCCAAACCTACAAACTCAGTTATAGAAGTTGTTCATACCATTCACATGGATTTATGTGGACCCATGAGAGTCTGAGAATATTAACGGGAAGAAATATGTGTTAGTTGTGGTTGATGATTACTCTCGATTTACTTGGGTTAAGTTCTTAGGACAAAGGATGAAACTCCAGATATCATCATTAAACTTATCAAACAGTGCGAGGTTCGACTTAACAAAACTGTCAGAATCATCCGAACAGACAATGGAACTAAGTTTGTCAATAAAGAACTTAGTGAGTTTTATGAAAGTGTTGGAATCAGTCATCAAAGAAGTGTTCCACGAACTCCTCAACAAAGCGGTGTAGTTGAAAGATGAAATCGAACTCTTGTAGAAGCATAAGAACAATCTTGATTTACTCAAAGGTTCCAATGTTTCTCTGGGGTGAAGCCATTGCCACTGCATGCTACACTCAAAATCGATCCCTAATTCACACATCTCATGGAAACACTCCATATGAACTTGTCCACAATCGAAATCTTGATCTATCATTCCTTTGTGTGTTTGGTGCATTGTGTTATCCAACTAATGAGGGTCAAGATTTAGGTAAAATGAAAGCTAAAGGCGGACATTGAGTATTTGTCGGATATGCACCAACGAAAAGGATACGAATCTACAACAAAAGAACCCGAAATATCATGGAAACAATTCACGTTACGTTCGATGAGTTGTTCGGTCAAATGGCTCGGGACAATCCAGTTCACGGACCCGCATCACAACCTTCATCAAGTAGTCCCATCAGTTCTACTCGTGTACAAAATCCCTCACCAGCAACTCCATATGTACCACCTTCAGAAGATGATTTGAAGAAATCGTTTGATCCAATGTTTGATGAACACTATGAGCCAATTATAATGATTCAAATCCATCAACAGGCTGCTACTATCATCACAACATAGATAACCCTTCGCTTTATGTCATTGAGTAAAGAAGTGCTCGCCAGCCGATCACTCAGACATCTTCATCATCAATCATCAAGTATACACCATGGAATTGTTTCTGGCACCTATGATGGAGATAACCCCTTTGCTACTCCCCAAGATGATCCTTTGAGAACATATTTGCTCCCGAACCATCATCGTAACCATCTTCATCGGGGAAAACGACTCGCTACTTCAGCCTCAACAACAACCACACGAACACCTTAGAAAATGGACACGTGATCATCCATTGGACAACATCATGGAAATCCTCTCGCCTAGTATCCACTGTAAACAACTTGCAACCGATGCCTTATGGTGATTCTTCAACTCAGACTATCCAAGGTCGAACCAAAAGATGTTAAAACTACAATGAATGAAGACAGTTGGTTCAATGCCATGCAAGAAGAAATTCATGAGTTCGATCGACTAAATGTATGGGAATTAGTACCTGCTCTTGATTGTGCTATGATCATTGCTCTAAAGTGGATCTTCAAAGTAAAACTTGATGAGCATGGTGATGTATTAAAGAACAAGGCTCTATTGGTTGCAAAAGGATACCTTCAAGAGGAGGGTATTGACTTTGAAGAATCATTTGCTCCAGCTTGCACGATCGAGGCAATCGTAATCTTCTGGCATGCTGCAAGTAAAAACATGGTAGTCTATCAGATGGATGTAAAGACGGCTTTTCTTAACGGAGTTCTTAAAGAAGTCGTGATGTGAGCCAACTCAGGTTTTGTGAATCCGAGCATCCTACTCATGTCTATCGCTTGAAGAAGGCTCTTTACTTGAAGAAAGCTCCGGCATGGTATGATACGCTATCAAAGTTTCTTCTATCTACTGGATTCAACAAAGGAGCAGTTGATCCAACATTGTTCACCAGAAAGTTAGGCAAACATTTAATTCACGTTCAAATCTATGTTGATGATATTATTTTTGCCTCGATTGACCCCAATGAATGTGACCATTTTTCTAAGGAGATGGGCTCCAGATTTCAAATGTCAATGATGGGACAAATGTCATTTTTCTTGGGATTACAAATTTCACAAAGTCCCGGAGGCGTTTTTATCAATCAATCTAAATATGCTAATCAATCCCATGGTGGAGCTGCATTCAAATGGATGAGGACCACTGTGGATCATGGTAGATCAAACGAAATATCAAGTATGATTGATCCCTCGATGTATCTCACGCCCAAGAGACTCGATATTTTGTTCTTTGTATGTATGTGTGCGATACCAGATAAGCCTACCAAAAAGCACCTTGAAGCGGTTAAACGGGTCTTCGGTATCTCCAAGGAACCATCAACATGGGACTTTGTACCACGGGACACCGTATGTCACTAACAGCCTATGCAGATGTCGACCATGCAGATGTCAAGATACACATCGGCACGCCTAGAGGTGCTCAGCTTTTGGGTGATAAGCTTGTGAGTCGGTCTTCAAAGAAACAAATGACTACTTATATCCTCTACAGAGGCTGATACATAGCCATGTCATCTTGTTGTGCTCAAATCCTATGGATGAGATCCCAATTATCTGACTATGGCTTTGAATTCAACAAAAATCCCTCAGATGTGATAAAAAGTGCCATTGCTCTCTTGCAACAACGTTCAACATTCAAGAGCAAAGCACATCGACATTCGACATCATTTCATCCGGGAACAAGTGGAAAAAGGTGAGGTAGAACTCTACTTGTGAGGATCAATACCAGCTTAGCGACATCTTAACCAAAGCTCTTCCTAGAGAACTTTGAGTTTATCCTTCCACCGACTTGGTCTAAAGAGTCTACAACCGAAACACTCAAACGCCTTCAAGAGGAAGACGAGGAGTGTTGATCCCATTGAGTAAACGATCTAATATAGAAACCGATTTAACAAAGACTTATTAAGTATCACGTGGAATTTAATACTTAATCTTAAAGTTAAGAACATAAACATTCAACACCTCAATATTATTATTAATACTAATACTCTAACCAAGATAGGTTTTACAACCTTGAAGTGTATCGACCTTAGATATAAAACATAATGTATATCTAATCCAACCTAGAATTTTTTATAGACTAAGGAGTCCTTTACATAATACAATACGTAACCTACAAGATAAATATCTTTTCCATATTTATCTAATACAAATCAAACCAACTATACAAGACTAAAGGGTTACATTACATTATCCTGTTACACAATACTACTAGCCGCTAGTTTGTCTTCGAAGGGATCCATTCCTCTGTCCGCGGGTTTCATCAACACTGTCCGTGGTTCCAACACTTAGAATAATTCTTGATCCAAGGAACCAAAACCCAAAGAATTCCCTAAACTTGATACATTCAAATAGAATTTCAAGTTTTTAAGCTCAAAACATTCGAATTGGAGGATGTAGCCAAACACTTACTAGATTTAAGAATTGTCTCATACTTCAAAGAACAAATTGTAAGCTTGACCATCATAGGGCATCAACATCTTGATAATACCAAGCTTCATCATCTGAGTAATAACTGATACTTATTATTGAGGATAATCACCTTCTACAAGCATATGAATAACTTCTCCAAAAACAGTTAAAACATGAACTCCACAAGTTTGATATAGAAACCAGCTTGTAACTTGTCCATTACGAGTCCTTTCCATTCAGGTTCATCATGAGTAGGCTTAAACAAAATCTTCAAGTGATGATAAACCATTCTCTCATGATAATCATCTGGTTGCACAATCACCAAACTTATTCCTATAAAGCTCCCAAAGATTCAAAGAAATCATCTCTATCAAAATATCAAGCATTTGTGAAAATTACTATACTGAAACTTCATTATTGAGTCTTTGAATTTTCCAACATCCTTTCACTCCCTTTAAGCTCATACTATAAAGATAATTTGATTACCATCTTCATTCACTTTCAGTCTTTTAGAATCGTGATGCATCCCTAATCTGATTTCCTCTTTTGACTACTTTGAATCCACTCTTCTTCTTTTTCAGAATTCATTGGACAGAAACTATCATTATTAATCCTCACACACATCAAATAAAGCTCATGAATTCTTTCAAATGAACATTTATTAAGATTATGAATATGTATGCTCAATTCTTAATAATCTTCATCAAGATTCCTCATCAGTCAATTGTAGGAGGTTTCTTTCTTATAACTTGCTTCCTTTCTTTACTAATCCTCCTTGCCCATTCACCCAAGAGTCTAGCTCTTCCTCATCATCTAACAATGCCCATTCTTGTGGAGTATACTCATCATGTATTTGATTAGAAGCTTGAAGATAATTTTGTGATTCATACCATTTAGCTAACCATTTTTGACTAGCCTCCTCCTCTTCTTGCTTTTGTTTCATTTCCAAACTTCTTCCTCTGCAGCTTGTATACTTGAAAACTCATTATCATAAGCAACTGTTCTATACTTTTAAACTTCAACTCGTTCCGCAATTCCTTTACCTTTTCCAACATCCTGTTTAGCCACCTTCTTCTTCAAAGGCTCACCAATAACCAAACTTTTACCTTTGGGTTTATTTGCAGTATATTTAAGAGATGAAACAGTAATGATGGGTGTAGGATTAGATGAGGTTTTGCTAAGATTAATCAATGTACTTGCAGCTTCTTTCTCAACTTATTTTGATTTAGGTGGTGACACGAGATGTTTGTAACATTGTGGAAGTAGTTATGATAGTAAAGGGGTACAATTGCCATGTCTGAGACTGCAACAGTGGTTTCAAAAGTACTATCCGTGGTTGCGCATTAACACTATCGCGGGTTGTGTTCTGCACTATCTCATCTTCTACCACAGTCTTCAAACTTTCAAGAACAACTTCATTCCCATCTTTATCATATACTACAATATGTGTTGCTTGATCTCCACTATCCACATCTTCCTCCATATGCACATCTACAGCCTCCCCTAAATTCATGCCTTCACTCCTCCCCTGTTTGGGTACATCTTCCTCATTTTCCTCAAAACAGCAACCCCAGGTCTTCTTACTTTTTCCAAGACAAACATCCTATGCTTCAGCCTTCTAATTTCTTTACCCTGAAACACAGCCAACTCTTGAATACTTGAGATTGTATCATCCATTTTAGCACATTTAGCCGTCAATTCAGTAAAACGTTCAAGAATATCCTCCCCACTTCGACCTGTGTTAACTGGTCCGAGAGGTGGTTCATTGGAAAAGTCATCATGTACCATAGTAGGATCCGTCAATTCATGTTCATGTTCCAATCTATCCTCATCACTTCGAGTTGTGTTAACTGCTCCGAGAGGTGAATCCTTGGATATAGTAAACATAGCAGCAGACCTAGCCTGAACATCTATGCACCCTGTATGAGCAAGTTGGCTAGGGATTCCTCCACCTGTGGTAAGTTCCAAGGAACTCTCCACATTAGGAGTTGCCAAAGGTTGGGTCTTAATGATGTTTCCACTAGCCTGACCAGCATCTAAGCATGAATCAGTAGTGGAAGCCCTTCCAATCATGTTACCTCCACCACCTGTGGCCTCTGAGCAACACCACTAGCACTAGCTTGAGGTAGCTGAGTGCCCTTCCTCCTCCTAGTCCACACAATGGAGTTACATGGTTGTTGCAAGTGTACTAAGTGGTTTGGGGTATACTAGCAGTGGTTTGAGAGTCACTATCGTGGGTTGGTACTAAGGGTTGGGCTTCAAGACCTTCACAAACTCAGGAACAAAGCAAAAGAGATCATATGTGGGAACAAAGGAACATCTCTGATTTGAACATTTGGCTTTAGATTCCTCATATGTGCAAACACCTTAGGAAGCATATAATGTACTTCATATTCTCTAGAATGCTCAATAGGTTCTTCAATTTGACTCTCAACAATCAATTGCACAAACCTAGGATATAAATAATATTTTCCTTTCTTCCTAATGTTCTGCACAAGACCATCATAAATCATCCTAGACCAATTAAACTTCCTCCCCTCAGAAAAACATATAATAGCTGTAGCAATCTTGGAAAGAAAGTCATCAAAACTAGTGGTCTTATTACTCATACACATCAACAAGGTGTGTATCAAAAACTTCCATTGAGATGAAAATATACTCTTAAAAATTTTTACCTTATCACCCCTGTGTGTATAGCCTAACCTCTCTAAACCAGCAAAAATATCAAAGATCTGAAAGATTAACAACACCATCAGCATCATCAAACTTCAAAACCACTCTAATGATCTCCTCATCAACCAAAATTTCATTCTCATCCACAACAGAACTAAACACCTCTACTCCATCGACCTCCTCAAGCTTAGCATTTCCCCAGAACTGATGTATGTAGGCTTTAAGGATGGTTGGTGTGATAGTTAAGGCAAAGTGAATAGGACTGTGAATAAGGAAATCAATCATTTGATGAAAACCTTCAGATCTATTGTTTTTTACCAGGTTAGCAACAAGGTTATGGGTTTGAGAATACTGGTTCAGCATTGTGATTGATGATGTAGGTGTTGTGGGATTTGTGAATTAAGCAAAGTAAAGTGATTAGGGTTTATGGAGAGTGCCAAGTTGAAGTGGTTTGAAGATCAATTAAATGATCTGTCCGTGATTTGGGGAGAAATAATGTATTGTTATCAAATGTACCAAACATCCCCTGAAGTATCCAAAATACAGCAACATGCTAGCAGTGGTTTTACAGCCTCTATCCGTGGTTTGAAAAACACTAGCAGTGGATACAGAATTGCACTCCAACCAGTTGACCATTAGATATAGCAAGCAAATCTGTGTCAAAATTAGTGATATCACACAAAAATATGAAGGATTACACAATCTTTTTTTTTAAATCACTAGCAGCTAAAAACATCATAAGCTCCAATGTACACAATCCTTCATACCTGGAAATCACAAACATAAACCAAACACATAGAAGATGAGTGTCATCAGTGGTTAGCAAAACATAGAAGTGGTTCCATAACACTAGCAGTGGTTAGCCAATGCTAAAGCTAAGTCAATATGGTCAACTTCCGGTATTAATTCTTAGTCAAAGTCAAACGACCTTATTAACTTCTCAACCACTGAAACCTTCCTCTCATTTACTCACTAATACCTTGACTCTGCTTATAAAAGAGTCTCACGTCCCAAATAACACACATATCAATTAAACCAAAACCCTAATTTCTCAAAAATCACAATCAACAACAAGCATCATGTGGAATCAACCAGAAGTCATTGATCTAACATCCTCCTCCTCCTCCTCCTCCTCATCATCATCATCATCAAGTGATGATTCTAACCCATGGCGTCTGTACCTTCCTCCACAAGAACCACGACCTAGAAAGTCACCATTTCTTCCATCATCCGAAGATGATAGTGTGGTAGATCCTAGTGAGTCATCAAGAGGATCAGATGATTCCACTGAGCGCCTAAAGCCAAACTTCAATAGATTGGTGAATGAGGAAGCAAAGAAATCACAACCTTCACCATCTCAACCCCAACCAAGGCCACGTGCCAGAAATCCACCACTCCCAAAGAACAAAGAGGTGGTTCTTGGTCTTCCTGCACCAGGTTTTGGTGCTTCATCTCATATCGGTAGGGGAAAGGGTAAAAGGAAGATGGAGTGATGCTTTATGGTGGAACGAGTAGATGGGTCAACTGAAGACTTCTCATATCACAAACCCATATGCTGTATTCATCTTCATCATCTTTGTTTTCATCAATCCATCCTTCCCATTTTGATCCTTAGCTTCTTCGTCGTACTGGTCATGCTTAGCACCAACTTTTGGAATAGATGATATGAGCTAGGATAGTTGTAGGAAATCTTGTATAGAACTAGTCTTGTAGTTCCATTTGAAGTTAATTGTAAGCTATAAGCTGTAAACTGTTTCTTGAATGAATGAAAAATTGAACTTCAGCACTTCTTTTACATCAGTAGTTAGCTTTCTTTTGTCTGCAAAATGGTTAGTGGGAACAAAAAGCAACAAGCAGTGGTTTGAACATAACTATCAGTGGTTAGAAACAAGAATAGCAATACCAAGATCACATAATAACAAGTCAATACTTATACAAACTTTTACAAAATAAGTTGAGATTTAGAGATTAATCATTCCAATACTAACAACAAGGTACTGAAATCTCCCCACATCAAAAGCTTTAGTGAGAAGATCAGCAACATTGAAATCAGTATGGATTTTTACCATTTGAATCAACCTTTTCTCATTGCAATCTCTAATAAAATGATGCCTTATCTCAATATGTTTAGTTCTAGAATGTAAAACAGGATTTTTAATTATGCAAATTGTACTGTTATTATCAATGTAAATCTTAGTATGCATAAAGTTGTACCCAAAATCTAGCAATTGATTCTGAATCCAAAGAACTTGACCACAACAACTAGCAGCAGCCACATATTCAGCTTCAATTGTAGAATTTGCCACAATAGTTTGCTTTTACACTGCCATGAAATTAGTCTGCTTCCCAAAAACTGACATCCTCCAGTTGTAGATTTCCTATCCAAACTAGCACCAGCATAATCACTATCTATATAGGCCACCAAATCAAAAGGAGAATCCTTAGAATACCAAAGGCCCAGTTTAGGATGACCTTTAAGGTATCTAAATATTCTCTTAACAGCATTCATGTGTGTTGTATTAGGTGTGACTTGAAATCTTGCACCCACACATACTGAGAACATTATATCTGGCCTAGATGCAGTGAGATACATCAAAGATCCAATCATGGACCTGTACAACTTCTGATCAACTTTGGGACTTCCATCATCTGGTAGCAGTGGTTTCTGAGTCTCCATAGGTGTACTAGCACTCTTCACATCCTGAAACCCAAACTTCTTCAAAACATCTGCTACATACTTGTCTTGACTAATGAAAATACCATCAGTCCTTTGTTGAACCTGCAGCCCCAAAAAGAAAGTGAGTTCTCCCATAGAACTCATCTGAAACTTATCATGCATAAGCTTCTCAAAATCCTTGCATAGCTCCTTATTGGTTGAGCCAAAGATGATGTCATCTACATAAACCTGAACCAGTAAAATATCATCCTTGTGCTTCCTAATGAACAAAGTCTTATCAATCAACCCTCTTTTGAAGTCATTGTCCATTAAATAAGTAGACAGGCACTCATACCATGCCCTTGGAGCTTGATGCAACCCATACATAGCCTTCCTCACCCTGTAAACCTTGTCAGGATGATCAGGATCTTCAAAACCAGGAGGTTGACAAACATAAACCTCCTCATTAATTGTGCCATACAAGAAGGCACTTTTAACATCCATCTGATACACAACAAAATTCTTGAATGAAGCATAAGCTAAAAATAATCTAATAGCCTCAATTCTTGCAACTGGAGCAAATACTTCATCATAATCCAAGCCTTCAGTTTGTGTGTATCCTTGAGCAACCAAACTTGACTTGTTTCTTACAACATTACCTCTTTCATCCCTCTTGTTTCTGAACACCCATTTTGTCCCAATTGCCCTCTTACCATTAGGAAGATCAACCAAGGTCCAAACCTCTTGAAGTTTGAATTGAAGAAGCTCCTCTTGCATTGATTCTACCCAACCTTCTTCAAATAATGCTTCTTCCACTCTCTTGGGCTCCTTTTGAGATAGAAAACATGCAAACAAGCAATTTTGCAGATTTTATGACTATTTCTTTTGTGAAGTGATCTTGCAAAGAAACCTTGCTCAGGGAAGGTTTTTGTGTTCTGAACCTTGCTTCTTGTTTGAACAGGGGTGTTCAAATTTCCAAGTATTTGTTCTTTAGGATGAATCTTATGTATCCTTGTAGAGGTAACAGGACTTTCATGAATGACATGTTACAAATTAGTAAAATCAGCGTTGAAGAAATCATCCATGTCTTCATCATCAGTAGGAGTATCAATTTCAATCAAAGCAGGTATGGTAGGATCATGTGGATACTCCTCCTCACCAAATAATGGCTTTGCAGTTGGTCCAAAGAAAGTACTATCATCAGTACTTACAACCGTGGTTTCACTTGTACTGGCAGTGGTAGAAGTTGGCTTAGCAGTGCTTTCATTATTTCTCTCCGTGCTTTCATTTGGCTTAGCAGTGCTTTCAGAATGCCTTTTCTTCTTTTCAATTTCTTCTACCGACACTGAGTTATCTTTCAACAGCTCATCCTTATCTTGATGATGATCAACTTTGGCTCCAGTATTCAATACATCATCATCAGTGGGACCTTGCTTATCAATGATGGGGGAGACAGAACTAGTTTTCCACTTTTCAAACAAATAGAACTCCTTTGGAGAATCAGCTTCCTTAGAATCTGGTTCTGCATTAGAATCCTTTTGTGTACCTGCATTAACATTAGTGGAAGTTCCTGCAATGATAGGCTCATAATTCATAGATTTGGTTAGCATATAAATGTTAAACAGCCAGTCTAGTCCTTTGGTCTCAACACTAGGAGTCTTTTCACTAAATTGAACATGTAGGTTCTCTTCAACAATTCTAGTCCTCCGATTATATACTCTAAAGGCTTTACTATTAGAAGAATAGCCTAAAAAGTATCCATCATCAGCTTTTTCTTGAAACTTGCCTAGGTAGTCTATGGTATTTAAGATAGTAACAGGACACCCAAAAGGTTTTAGGAATGAAATCATTGGCTTCCTATTATGTAACAGCTCATACGGGGTCTTGTTATGAGGCTTCACTACCTTACTTCTATTCTGCACATAACATGCAATGCCTACAGCTTCAGCCCAAAAGGTAGTAGGTAACTTAGATTATGACAACATTGTCCTAGTAGCCTCAATTAGTGTCCTATTTTTCCTTTCAGCTACACCATTTTGTTGTGGTGTTCTAGTAACACTAAACTGTCTTTCTATACCCTTAACTACACAGAACTGATTCATCACAGCATTCTTAAATTCAGTTCCATTATCACATCTGATTACCTTGACCTTATGATTTACTAGATTTTCTATCTTAGTAATGAAACTCTTGAGGATCTCACTAGTCTCACTCTTAGCAGCCAAAAAGTATACCCAAGAAAATCTACTATAATCATCAGTGATAACTAGGCAGTACTGCTTATGGTTCAAACTTTTAACAAAGGTAGGTCCAAATAAGTCCATATGAAGCATAAACAGTGGTTGTGTGATGGTGTTGACAGTTTTGGTCTTACAAGAAGCTCTATGTTGTTTTCCTTTTTGACAAGCCACATACAGTTCCTTACACTCAAAAACCTTAGAAGGTAGCTCTCTCACTAAGTTGCCTTTTACCAGTTTATTGATTTTTTTGTAATTGAGGTGACCTAGCCTTCTATGCCATAACTTAGACTCATCTATTGATGCTTTAGCAAACAAACAGGTTAAGGACCTATTGGGAAGAACATCTTTAAGATCAAAACAATAGATATTTTCCTTCCTAGGAACCCTAAGATGTATATACTTCTCATCAGGCATCTTAAAATCAGGAGACAACACCACACTCTCAGTTTCACCAAAAAGTACCCAGTTTTTCTTATCACACATTTGAGAAACACTGAATAAATTATACTAAAGTCCCTGTACCAGATAGACCTTTTCAAAGTCTAAATTTCCTGTTCTGATTATGCCTCTGCCAAGTATCTTTCCTCCCTTTTGGATCATTACCAAATGCCACATATCCTTCATCAAAAGCTTCAAAATCTTCCAGGTTGCTCCCATCCCAAGTCATGTGCCCAGAGCAACCACTATCAAAAACTCCTTTATCTTTTAGCTCATCTTGTAGATTGCCCTGCACATGAAATTAAACAAATTAGTTCCTTTTGTGGACCCAATTCAATACTGACTTGGGTGCGCCTGTGCATCAACATAATCAAATTTGTTTAGGTCCATTGATGCACAATTGACATGATGTAAAACCTTGGTCTTAGGCTTCCATTGCCAACTAGCTGAGGCCTTAACAGCATAAAAATGGTTTCCAACCACTGTGTCAGTTATCACCTTTGGAATTTTTAAAACTTCTTTAGTATCAGTGGTGATATTTTGCTTAGCAATGTTTACAGTTTGTTTAGCCGTGTTTACATTTTGCTTAGCAGTGGTTGGTACCCATTTGGGTGCAGCAGTGACAATTGATTTTGTATTCCCATTCCTCATTAACACTGCTCTAGGAATCATGTTTTTGCTAGGATGAGGGTTTGTTTTCTTTGAAAAGTTTTGATGATTTACCCTCCTCCAATGATTCCAAACTTGTGGTCTGTTTTTATAACAGTTTCTCTGTAAGTGCTCAAAACTACCACATGCAAAACAAGCCTTTTTAACACATTGAAACTCATCTCCTAATCTGTTTGAAATTAGTCCATTGAAGTTTCTCTGGTTTCCCCTAGGTATGTATCTTTTCATCTGTTCCCTAGGTACTTCCTTGTACTCTACTACTTTCTTAGCAATTTGAGCTCCAAATCTAGGCACAAGGTTGGCTTGCTTAGAATCAAACTTTCTTAATATGTTCTATCCTTTTAGGCTGTGTTGATTCAGATCTAACTTCCTCAGAATCTGATTCCCAATCTTCAATGATGGGAGCATCAGATGACTTATCAGAACCTATCTTAGGTGATGCAATGCAAGTCTCACCTATAGGTTTATTGAAACTAAATTCACTGCTAAATGACAGTTCTTTAGTAGGTGGTGCATGTTTCATAAGAGATGGTGGAGGCATATTATTGTAACCAAGACCAGTACCATCCTGAAACAATTTTTGACCTATTGGCTTATTTACTAGATCAGAAGCATATTGTGTTTTAGCAACCCTAACAACATGTTTTTCTTTTTCTTTTAGGGCTTCTACCTTTACACTTTCTGCCTTTTCTAGTTTCTCTTTAAGCATCTTAATCTCTCTATCCTTAAGATCAATTTCTCCACCTAGTATATTTATTTTATCAACATACTCAAACTCACATTTAATACAGTAATTAAGCTTTTCTTCAACACTTTCTAGACCAACTCTATAACCTAAGTTATCTAGAGACAGTCTTTCTACTTCTTTCCTTAAACTCTCAGTGATAGCTTTTTGAGATTCTAAGTTATCTTGACATGATTTAAAAGAACAAGTAGAAGTTTTAGAATCATTAGATACCTCAGAATCTGAACCAGAAGATGAAGCATAGGCCATAAGAGCAAATTTATGCTCTTTTGAAGCTTCACTAGCAAGAAAAGCTGCATTGGGTCCTTTTTCAATTTCATCACTCCAGTCATAATCACCAATACCATCTTGAGCCACCAATGCTGAGGAAGGAGCAGGCTCTTCAATGGTCTTCTTGATGCCTTCAATCCTCTTAGGTGCTCTACACTCCCTAGCAAAGTGCCCCTTCTTTTGCAGTTAAAGCACTCTATCTTGCTTTTATCAAATCCAGCTCTCCTTTGACCATTATACTTGACCTGTCTTCCAGTTCTCCTCAGAAACTTCCTTGCTTGAAGATTCAACATTGCCATTTTCCATTGAAGATTAATCTCTTCAAGATCATCAGGATCAATTTGATCTAGATCTTGATTCAAAACAGTGACAATGGTAGTTAAATCAGCCAGAAAAGCACAAATTGCACCATCACTGACATTATCACTAACAGTGATATTGTTTGCAATAGCAGTGGTTATTCCATAGGCAGCAGTGGATACATCTTGTGAAATCTTGTGATTAGTGGAAATAAAAGCAATGTTTTGGCTAGTTGAAGATTCACCAGCAATGTTGTTCTCAGACTCATATACCTTCAAGTTGTTGTAGAGATTGTCCAGAGTCATCTTTTCAAAGTCATCCTTATTTCTCCACACAACAGTGTGAACAACCCATTCAGGTGATAAACTTCTGATGAACTTCAAATTAATATCTTCTTGAGCAACTTTGTAGTCCACTGACTTCAGTTGGCTGATGAGCTTTTGAAGTCTGTTATAGGTGCCATCAAGTTTTTATCCACTCAGAGCAGTGAAGTTTTCTAGCTGATGCTTGAGCATATTTTTCCTTGATTTCTTGGTAGCTTCATTACCAGCAAACCTTGTTTCTATAGCATCCATAAGCTCCTTAGCAGACTCATATTGTTCAAAGTCCAAAGCATATTCATTAGGTATTCCCATAGAGAGAATACTATGAGCTTTAATCTCCATCTTTCTCTTAGCCTTGTCGATCTCACTAACAATGGCTATATCTTTGCCATCATCACCCTTCTTAGGAAGAGTATCACCTTTTTCCACAACATCCCAGAGAGCATAATCAATCATACGAATATATTGCCTTATTCGCATTCTCTAGATTTGGTACTCTCCATGCTTGAGCATGGGCACCTTGGAAGCAGTAACCATGTGTGTTTCGTCAGACATCTTAACTTACTTAAACAGAACGTAACAAAGCTTCTTCTTGGTTTCAGTTTCTAGATCACAAGCTCTGATACCACTGGTTGATCCCAGTTGAGCAAACGATCTAATATAGAAACTGACTTGAACAAAGACTTATTAAGTATCACACGGAATTTAATACTTAATCTTAAGAAGAAGAACAATAAACATTCAACAACTCAATATTATTATTAATACGAATACTCTAACCAGTATTAGGGTTTTACAACCTTGAAGTGTATCGACCTTAGATATAAAACATACGTATATCTAATCCAACCTAGAACCTCCTTTTATAGATTAAGGAGTCCTTTACATAATACAATACGTAACCTACAAGATAAATATCTTTTCCATATTTATCTAATACATAATACTAAACCAACTATACAAGACTAGCAGTGGTTACATTACATTATCCGTGGTTACACAATACTACTAGCTGCGGTTTGTCTTCAGCAGTGGATCCATTCCTCTATTCGTGGTTTCATCAACACTGTCCGTGGTTCCAACACTTAGAATAATTCTTGATCCAAGGAACCAAAAACCCAACAAGGAGTAAATGTTTTTCTTCATCTATCTCTTGTATATATTTATTCAAAAAGCAAAATACAAAATTTCAAAACCCACAAAAGAAAATAGAAGAATATAAAAATTTTCAAAAATCCATAAAAAATTTGAAAAATCTTGAAAAATTCCAAAAATATTGTCATTTTTGTCATGTTTTTTTCTTTATTCGATATCATCTACGGACTTTGTGTTGACATTCAAAGAATGTCACGGGTTTTTAGATGTTCTTCGAATGTACATAAATTGCTTTAAAAAAATGAGACGGAGAAAAATGGTGGTTTATTGTCACTCCAGACTGTAACCCGTTTTAAAAAGAAAGAACAGAGCTTTGCTTAATCTTATTTTTCAAATCTCATGCACTGATTCTTAAAACAAATGTTTGTCACCAAAAAGTCAAATATTTCCTTTCAAAATATTTTTCCTTCTAATGATTCTTCTGAAAAATATTTGTTATCTACTGAAAACAACATTGCTTCGAAAATATCTCGGACTCTATTTTTGAAAATCATCTGGGCTTATCATCTGTCAAAATCTCTCTCTCAATCAACAACCTATGTCATTGATTGAGGGGGAGAATGATTTCAATCGAATCAAAAAGAGTATTTTTCAAACAATTGGCACGTAAACGAGCTAGATCTACTTTTGGATAATCAAAATGAACAATGTTTTATACAAGTGGTTCAAGACCTTGGCTATTGTTATGTTTTCAAAAGATACTCATGCATGTTTAAACAATGGAGTTTAAAGTCTAAAAATCTGATTCTTAATAGTTGAAATGTTTTTCAAAAGCAAGTCACAATTCTCCTTAAAAGTTTTCAAAATTAATTTAAATCAATAGAGATCACAAATCTCAAAGGATTTGAAAATTGTGATCGGGGGAGAACTTGTGATTTAAATTGGATATAAACTGATAATTTGATAAGTGGTTTAGAAATATAACATCGTGCTCTCCTTCCTACATATGTCAAACGATTTCAATATTTTCCATGCATATGTTAAGGGGGAGCATCTATATCAAACCAAAATGGATTAAAACGTGACTGATTTGTCTCTAAGTGCAGGTTTTCCCTCCTTGTACAAAACAAATTCAAAAATTATATGCACAAGTTGAGGGGGAGCAACTCTTTTGAAAACCACATTCTTTCCCGAAAATATCTTTAACTATATGTGAAACACTGATTTTGATCGGGAAAGTAATGTCGATATTTTTCGAAAATAATTGATCAAAGAAGTGAATTCTTTCTCTTGCCTCCATGTGTCAAACTGATTTCAAACATACGATGCACATGTTGAGGGGGAGCCGTTTTCTAAAATATCAAAAACGATTCAGGTACAAAATGCTTTGATAATATATCACAAGTACCTCGATTGATTTTTCTAATGGTTTTCAATTGGTTCCAATGGCTGATGAACAATACCAAAAAGACCGACCAAATTTACTTTATGTATGGTGATATAAGGATGGTTAGGTTAGGTATTAGTTCCCACGATCCCGCCAGAGCAGGAGGGATCTACCCATGGACAATCCACTAGATAGTGTAGAGTCCTTAGGTATGATGAAAAAAAGGAGAAAAGTGAGATATGGGAAGAGTGTGGACTGAGATAGAGCTAGAACTGGAATAAACCCAACAAGGTTCTAGTAATGAAGTCTCGGTAAGCACTGAAGGGGTTGAAGTATGAAAAAGAAATAAATGTAAAAAGGGTGAAAAGAAATAGCCCTCCATTATTTCAACCTTAGGGCAGAAACCGGGTTCAATTCATATGCTACTGGTTGTTACCTAGGTAACACCTGTATTGAAGACAAGACGTCATGGAACCAGTGACGCATTGCACTACATCTTCCCAAGCTACTCAAGTTCCTCTTAAAAGGACTTGTTTCATTCTCACAGGGGAACCTACATTATCTATCGACTTTCTCTTGGAGATGGTTGATATTGAAGAAGGAGACCCTCTCCCTAGTCTCCGGCATAGGAACCAAATGTGCACAATTGATTCTAGAGCCACGAGATCATTAATAAATCTCATGAGGACACTGTCAATGAAGACTCTCTGTTTCACACAATGTGGAAAGAGAGAATATATTTTAAGAGTCCTACGCATTATCCTTGTGGTATTGCCAGAACATCTGAGTGATATGCAAACATATTCACAGGGAAGATGGAAAGCCTTCTAGAGCCAACATCAAACAAGCTCTTGGTAGGTGGCATGTGAGATCTATCCAATAGATCAACCATGTGACAACTGAACAGAAACAATGGGGCGATTCAGAATTTTGAATCAATCCTAGTTCAGGTTATGGATTGACGGATACCTTTGAAAAACGGTCGTTGTGCTTAAAACTCTTTTCTATAGCACATCAACTGTGTATTAATATTTCAAAAATAAAAGGTGTTTATGATTGATAATTGATTTTCCATAAAACCTTCGTTGTATTGCAAAAACACTTTATTTTGAGCAGTACACGATTGTTTTTTTTAAATCTCTTTTCATCAATCAGTGAATCTCAAATTCGCTGGTTCACTCACTCCGTGTTGTCTTTTTTGAGACTTTCTGGTTTGAGGACGGCTAGAGCAGCTGCGAAACCCTGTCAAGGAGATTCTTCAGAATTATACCTGATCACAGGCAGTACTTGTACTAATCAACGGGGAACAGCGGGCCGTGTACCTCAATTCAACGAAAGTGATCAAAGACACCTTCGTGCGCTTTATTGCTAACTGTTGTATGCAGGTACACCCAACGTTTGTAGCTGATCAGAATGGAGAGGTCAATCCATAGCCGCATGCTCACATAACACATTTATTTCTAAAGAAATCATGATAAGTGCATCAACGACTCTGATATGTTCACTCCATGCTTCTGCTACGCTGCTGCAAATATCATGAATCAACTAAAGCTTCCGCTACTCTAATGAAAAAGAAATCATGATCCAGAATGTGAGCATGTCGGTCCACTGTCACAACATCACATAATGTCAACACTATAATGGAAGAGTCTGAGATTTATGCAAGCTGATGATCTCAAAGCTGGGTCAAAACTCATCATCACGTGGATCAGTTAAAGACCTCCACTTGAATTATCCAAAC
Organism: Chrysanthemum makinoi; assembly: GCA_910596185.1. NCBI lineage: Eukaryota > Viridiplantae > Streptophyta > Magnoliopsida > Asterales > Asteraceae > Chrysanthemum > Chrysanthemum makinoi. The sequence goes on along the minus strand of OU343222.1, from coordinate 257,065,395 downwards.
ATGCAAATCATGAAGAATCAAAGACTACGGGCTATAGAGCAATGAACTTAAACAAGAATCCAAGAACAATCTTAATGTAATATATGTTTGTATTCTGTGTAATTTGAGGTGACCTCCCTTAGGGGGAGATTGTTAGGATTTAGAAAATCCAGTCATTAAAGTGTCGGTCACCTCAAGTATATGTAATCGTTAGAAAGCTCATAGTCGTAGTCATTTAATATTAGTTAGTATTTAGTTAAGTAGCACCGTGGAGGACGAACGGGTCTTTACCCACTGTATGCCTGATCCACAGCCCGTAGGTGGCGAGTCTTGTAAGAAAACTATAAATACCCTCTACCTCCCAAGATAGAGGGTTGGAGATTCAATACCATTTTCTTTTGTTTCACATAGTTCCCAACTCTCTTCCCTTTCTCTCTCTAAAACTTGTATACGCCCCATATGATTATGGTTTGATGTGTTTGTGAAATCCTATAAGTTACAGATGGGTTCCGTATCAGCGGGTGGTTTTTGTCCCTCTAAGTCTTTGTCCCCTAGTGACCCCTCACTGATGGGTTTTTCCCAGTGTCTTCTCCGGAGTCAGGATTGGTTGTGAGTTCTGTATCGGCAGGTTGTTTCTTTCCCTCTGAGTCTTTGTCCCTCGATGCTCCTTCAAGCACTGGTGGGTGTTTCCCAGTGCCATCCTTAGAAGCAGTGGTAGTTGTATCCCTATCAGCGGGTTATTCATTTCCCCCTGAGTCTTTGGTATCAATAGTTGTGCCCTCGGACAAAAGCTTTGATTTGCGAATGTCCTCATCAGGCTCTTCAATGACTAGGCAGTTCACAAATTTTACCTCTTCAGGAAGCTCCCTGTTACTGTCAAAACCAGGCACCTTGGCTTCAGGCTCATATTCAACTCTTTTTCTTCTTCGTTGGGATGATTGAGGTTGAGATCCTTGAGCCTCGGGAAGAGCCGATTGTATCCCAAGCTGAGTTGGTGCATCCCTTAGTCTTTCATAACGTTTGCTGAGGGATTTCATCAACTATTTGACCACCACATTTTGCTTCTTTCCAATGATGGGACCAAGTTCATCAAGTTCAATAATCCCAAAGTCAGTGAATTTAAACGTATCATGAACTTCAAAATCTCTCTTGTCATCCCCCGTGTAGACATTCATTGCCAGTGGTTAGGATCTGGGGATGATTTTCACATCAGTGATTTTCTTAGGGGCCCTTCTGCTTGCCATGGTCTAGTTATAGTGATCAATCCTTTCCTTTCTTATTGCAACATTCCTCTTGTTCTTTCATCCGTTTTCCTTTTAAAGGCAGCCAACTCAGCATCCTGAGCTGCTTTGAACTTTTGGCCTGCTTGTCCTTTATCAAAACAATCAACATCTTTCTGAATCTTCGAAGATCTCAATGTACGGTTCTTGGGAGCATTTTCTAATGTAACCGCATGAATAGCTTTGTCATGATCTCTAAGAAGATGATATACTTCAATATCCATTTAAATAATGAGATCTCAGATTCATCATGACCACGCATTGGATTTTCCGTTTTCAAACATAATCTTACACAAGAAATTTTAGCATTCAATCGAATAATATAATTAGCCTTCTCAGTCTCACTTTTGTTATTAAAGGCGCCAGCAATTGATTGATTTTCTTGCAATAGATTCACATTTTTTAAATGCCCTGTTGTGATAGCTATCAACATTACCAACATGCGCATACAAGTATGGCTTTTTATGCCAACTATAAGTAACAATACAAACAAAACGCTTTGTTCACTTTTACGCTATACTCTATCATAAGGATTTAAAACGTACACTTTTAAGGGGTCATTTAAGCCCTTAATCGACCACTTTTATATCCGTTACTGCTTAATTTCGTTCATTTTCACTTTTTAGGTCTCTTAGAAGCAAAATGCTGGAATGATACATATTTGGACGAAAAGGAGTGAAAACATGAAGAAAATGGCAAAGTCAAGATCGAAGCTACTCAAGCTACTGAAACTGAAGCTGACGGCGTCCCAACTAAAAGGCGATGTCGTCCCTCTCTACGGATTTAATTAAAATACACGTGACGGCTCAGTAGACTTTTTTCTGAAATACACCTGACGGCGCTAGGCTTTGAAGAGGAAGGGCGTCACTAAGACTTTTCATCTCAGACGACCCAGATCCAGAATCAGACGACGTCTCTGCTGAAGCCCGACGGCGTCACAGCTACAACGTGACGCCGTCCCAACGATAACTTGGCCAAGACAAAAAAACTAATGACGGCGATCTGACGGCGTCCCACCTATAAGGCGACGCCGTCGCAAGTGTAAATCTATATATAGAATTCGATTTTTCAGTTTTTAAAGAGGTAGACTTGTGGAGTAAAAACCTTAGACGTTTGTAGTCCGACTTGGACAGTATCTTAGGGTCCCAAACCCTATTTTACACATCAAGATAAGTGTTTTATTCCATTAGTATCATTATGTCTTCCATTGAATGTGTGTATGCTTGCTTGTTTAACATGTCCGACTAAATTTCATGTGTGTTTACTTAGATCTATGAAACCTAGTTGTTAATTATTGATTGGTTGTCTCTTATCTTAATTGTAAATGGCTTAGGAGTGCACTAGGCTATCGTTGTGTTTAAATGCTTGAGTAATCTTTGTGAACATTAGTTTATGAATCACTTAGAGGATTTCGTAGTCTAAACATCCAAAGATAACCTTTAGGTTAGTTTATAAAACATCTAGCGGATTTCGTAGACAATAACCTTAAAATATTCTCAAAGAGTTAGGACATAAGCATTCCCTACGACCTTAGAAAATACAACGCGTTAAGAATAAGGACGTGACAATTCAACCACCAATAAAAGATAATAGGGAGTAATAGTATCTAGGTAAGCACATTTTAAATCATCATACGAGCATACATCAAAAAGACATAGCTACCCGTAGTAATAGACAATTATAATAGTATAAGTAATCGGTAAAAGTACCACCCCCAAACCAATTGCCCCGATATTTTACCCTTAGCTTTCAAAAAAACATATAAAAGATAAAAAAGAATCATCCTCAACCCCACCTTAGCATAGTACACTTCTTGCTAGCATTCCTATTCCCCTAGAGAACGATATCAATACCCGAGGCTTACCCAATACTACACTACAACGATTAGGTTCACTGCCTAGGGTGTTGAAAAACTTGATCGACGAAAAGGAAGTTCCTTTGACCCCGAATGCGCTTTGTACGAGCATCAAGTTTTTGGCGCCGCTGCCGGGGAATAGAATTTTTAGTTAGATCTTTATCTCGTTTAGGTTCCCTTGCTTGATTCCTATCAAGTAAGATTTTTTCTCATTTTTACCTTCCATGTAGTCTATCCCCCTTCTTCGTGACTTTGTTCGTAGGCTCATCACTTTTCATCATGGAAGGTGATAACCCATCAAACAACAATCCACCACCAAATAAACCACTTCCACTCAAACCACAACCAATTGACCAACACCCCTCTAACCATCGTCACAACCGATATATTAGTAGAAACAACGATCTTCAAGATTTGTATAGGGTATTTGAGTGTACAATTAGGGACGCTGTTGAAAAAGCGGTTAGCGCCTCGATTGTTGGCTCCATGATTAGCAATAGTTCGAGTAATGATTTAGTAAATGAAAATGTGAATGAGGAAAATAGTGCCCACTTCAATCTTTACCCCACCAAAGAAGAAGTTGCTTACCACCAATACATAATTGACAATCCTCGATCACCCATCATTGGGATATGCCCGAAGATTAGGAGAGGAAATCCTTGGAACATCAAAATCCCTTGTATGATTGGATATAGGAATGTCGAGCACACCTATATAATACGGACTCTCCTATTAATGTGATGTCATCAGCTGTTTACAATGACATAATGAATGAGCGACTTAAGATTAGGAGAGACCCTAAGTATCCTGGTGGGGTTTGAAATTATTGGGAAGAGTCAAGGATGTACACGTCTTTATAGGAAACTTCACTTACTTAGTTGATTTTATGGTCCTAGAAGACATAGGATGTGTCATTGACTATAGCTTGTCCCAAGTTGTGTTAGGAAAACCGTTTGTTGAAAAGTCTAAACTAAACTATAACAAATCCGAAGGAACGGTTAGATTTGTGGAGGGGGACGAAGAAATTACTTATAGGATGCCTTGAAAGATGAACGGATATGGCCCTTTATCCCTTTATGAACGAGATAACATTAGAGCTTTTGAGGAAAAGAGCGAGGAAGATGTTGAAAAAGGCTTGAACTTTATGTGGGAGAAAAGGAGGCTTTACTATAAGGATTGTTTGACCCTTGGACCTAGGTATAGAGTAGATGAGAATTTTGTCAATATGATAGAGTTTTCATTGAGGATGAAAAACGAGACAACGTAGGAACACGACATCGAGTCTAGCTACAAGACTCATAAATAAAGAAAAGCGCTTCGTGGGAGGCGACCCAAGCTTAATTATTTGCTTGTTTGTGTGTTATATATCTTTTTCATTGTTGTTTATTCTCATGTTTGAATTTGTGAAAATGCTTTATTTTGTCTTTAACCTCGTCTTAATTACATATAAAGGTATTTTACAATAAGATAAGTGTAGGGAAGATTACATACGTTTTTAAAAGAACATGAACGTGAGAATTACAACTATTGAAATTGATGTATATGTATGTTTGTTAGTGTCAAATGCTTGTATCGAGTCATAATGGATGTTTTGCAGGAATTTTTCCAGATTCTAAAGATGTAATTTTTCCAGAATTTTTTCAAGAAAATGCAGCAGACCAGTTTCTGTCAGGACAACCTGACGGCGTCAGTATTAGAACCTGACGACGTCAGGTGGAGCAGAAACAACCTATAAAATTTTTCTCGTTTTCTGTGCTACTTATAAATTTTTGGAAATTCTCAGGTCTTAATTTTCCAGAAAATCTACAAACATCCATTCCACAAGCATTATATCCTAGTTTAGTCGTGTCATATATAGTTTTACCTCCGATTTTACGCGAAGGTTTCGTCTATTTTCTTAAAGTGTGCAGGTTATATTTAGCAAGAAGAAGAAACTCAACATTGGATGGAGCTTATCACGTACACATTTTTCTTGAGAAAGAATTTAACCACTACTTCACACGGATCCTACCGAGCTAATCAGGGGAGTACTAGTTTCTTTCTCTTTTACTTACCTTCCTTTATCATAACTTTGATACTTTCGGGGAACATTGGGGACAATGTTCAGTTTAAGTGTAGGGAGGGAGAATAAAAACGGGAACTTAGAAACTATGCTTATCCTTTAATATTTGTCTTGTCCTAGTTCATTTGTGTAATAAGCTATGAGAAATATTTGTTAGGGCAATTTTAGCACCAAATTTAATTTTTTTATGACATGTACGAGCAAAAACTTTAGTCTTAATAAAGCGTCTCATGGATAGGAGTTATATGACTAGCACAAAAACCGTTTACCACTCAAATTCCACCCCAAAAATGTGATGTTCGCCCCTAAATCTTTAGGAATTAAAGCATTCACCTTTAATGCTTAGAGAGTGTACCAGTACTATATTAGATTCTAGAACTTGTTTTGTGATGCATTCCGAGATCGCTAGTGAGACTACACTTTTGTAGTTAGGAATAACTAAATGATAAAAGGCATTAGGATAACCCTTGTTTGAAACATGTATTATAATTACTTCTTCCACATCGGTCGAGTAATTACCCCACACCCTTGCGATGTACTCATCTTTAGTACACGATACCCCTAGTTAACCCCTCAGAGCCTATCCTTTTCGCGGTTCTCGTGATGTTTTGGTTTTCCGGAATATCAATGAAAAGCATTGTTTACAATCCACCCTCAAATGTACACCCAAATCGCCTTAGCCTACCTTGTATGCACTCACATTTAGTGCATTATTGTTATCATTACTTAACTCTTAGTTCAATTATCTAGTTACTTGCACGGTTGCTAAGTCGAGTCATATCTTTTGTACACAGTTTTGGGATGATTGGGACTCATAGGTAAAAGTAATATTTTATGGAGTGACGGGAAATAACGTTAAATTCAAATTCCTTTTATTTACGTAATTAAATACTCCAAGTGTTTTGATCTTTTCAAATCGGGTCAAATTAGTGTTAGAGTAATAAAAACTCAAGTGTAGGGATGCTCCTATAAATCCCTTATATTTTGATGTTATTTTAGAGGATGGTAGAGTAAAAGTGTATGCAAAAAATAATAATAATAATAATAAAAAAATCGAAAAAGAAGAGTGTCGATATATATATATATATATATATATATATATATATATATATATATATATATATATATATATATATATATATATATATATATATATATATATATATATGATAAAGATCAAATAAAAAGACAAATATCCGTAAAAGATAAAAAAATCAAAAAAGTTCTCGAAAAATTCCCAAAAAATTCTACAAGATCGGGTATGATGATGCATGAAAAAGTTGTTAAAAACTTTTATCTAAAAGTGGATATTTTTTTCCGAAAAACAATTATGAAAAAATACGTTTGCGCATTAAATCGTTTTTTTGTGCATCAAAAATTGGTTTTTGTACCCAACTTCTTTTGACAATTTTCATCAAAATAGCATTGCGCATCTAACTAAAACAAATTGAAAATTTTGTGCATCAAAATTTTTTTGCGCATCAAAATTCGTTTTTTGTGCATTAAAAAAATGTATCAAAACTCAAAATTATAAAAAATGTTTTCACAAAAGTTTTATGCACTAACATATCCGATCTTGTGGAATTTTTTTGGAACTTTTGGAGAATTTAAAAAAAATCTTTTATTCTTTTTACGGATATTTGTCTTTTTATTTTAACTTTACATATATATATATATATATATATATATATAATATATATAGAGTTAGGATCAAATAAGAAGAAAAATTAAAATAAGAATGATAAGAAGAACCACAACCATAAACCTTCTTTTTTGGATTTCATAAAAATAGATGCATAAATTAATCTATATTTGAAATGTGTGGTTAGATAATTTTACTTATATTTTAGTTTTTTCTTCTATGGATCCTTCATATATATATATATATATATATATATAGTTAGGATCAAATGAGAATAAAAGTTAAAATAAGAAGAGTAAGAAAGAATATCAACCAATCATTTATTTACATCATAGAGGGGTATTTTTGTCTTATTATAATTAGTTGACAATTTGAATTCCTAAAATAATGGATGATTAATTCGGTTGTTTTCAATATATCAATCAATTTGAAAATAAAAAGTTAAAAACCATAAGATCGTCCATATTTTAGTCATTGTATGACTAAATTCTTTTTCTTCTGGTCGTTCTACACCTGCTATTGTTAATATTGATTTTACAATATGCGCTATGCATCTAACTTAATATAAATGATAGGCTGATAGCATATGAAATCTAACATGCATCTCTATTTATTTATAGAAGTTATGTTGCATCTAGTAATGGATATGCGTTACCAAAAATCGATGGCATCAAAATTACAGAATTTGAATTTGAAAATAAATACGTCTTGATTGGATCCAACTGTTAGAATTTCGAAGTGTCTTCGAACAACTTTTTTTCTAAGTGTTTTCGAACAACTTTGTTTTTTTATTTCAGTCAGATGAATGTTGCAAAATCAAAATGCATCTATCATGTTTGAAGATTAACTACATAGAATATAAAAACACCTGAGTGTATACATCGATAAATTTTTATGCGTCCTTTTTAAATTGGTGTGTTGGTTAGATGAACAATATGAGAATCATCGACAACGGAGTAGATGCATATCGACTTAAAAATACGAACATGTTTAGATGCATCGATATAATCACTTGCATCGGTTTTATTCAAAAAATCGATATGATGAACATCATTATAGGCATCCATGAATTAGTTTCATGTCAAGGTTTGATGTATCAATAAGATGAATAGATGCATGAAGTAAATGAAGATGTTTTAGGTGCATCAATTGTATAAACGTACTCGTTCTTAATCTGCTATTCGAAAATGAATTGGTGTTTATTAAGTAAAAAAAATGCATGAACCATAATGTAGTACTAGCAGGGTACCCGCGCAATGCGGCGGCGGGTACCCGGTGACTAATTTTGTGGCCAACAAATGTTTTTCACTTATACGTTTTTCTTAACAGTAATTTTATGAATGAATGACAACTTTTAATTAAAATAAGGAAAAATGTTGCCTAATAGTAACCAAGTTTCATCACTGTTCCAATTCAGTCACTCGAACTTTATATTAACCACAAAAACCATTCAAGTTTAAAAAGTGTTCCATTGTTGTGTAAATGTTTAAAATAAGTGCATTGTTTGGTTGTACCTTGATAATAACCACCCACCCCCTGCAAATCACTAATCTCAACTAACTCGATCACAACCAACTTATGCACACTTAAGAAAAATATAAGTCACCAAATAATAACGAAGTTTGAGAACTGTTCCGTTTTGGTCACTCAAACATAAAAATTACATAAAAATGGAACACTTGTAAAACTTGAGTGGTTAAACCTCACCAAAAAAAGTATGAGTGACTAAATTGGAACACTAATAAAACTTCATTACTATTTAATGATTTTTTCCCAAATAATAACTATAAGCGATAACAATGAAAACTATTTCATATCCAAATAAAAGTTGTCATTTTATTGCTTATTTGGATAAGAAATAGTTTGCATTGCTATTGCTTATAGCTATTTGAGTTGTCATTCACTCGTAAAGTCACTTTTAGAAAAAACATATAAATGAAAAACATTTGCTCGTCACAAAATTAGTCACTGGATACCCGACGCCGCATTGCGCGGGTATCTTGCTAGTTGGTTAATAACTTGTGCTTTATTTGTTGTAATGCTTAATTATTTAAGTCTTCAATGTCTTAGTTGATAAATTGTGATGATAAAAAATTCTAATAATAAATAATTTTTTATAGATATCAAAAATTTCATGTAACATATTTCAACTTTTTAACTAATAACAATATTTTTTATTATATAATTATAATAATAAATAATTGTAATAAAAGTTGGCTTATACTTATTCGAATCAAACCAATAAAATTTTGGCAGTCTATGAAATTATGTGTTTAGGCCCAACTTTAAATCTGATAATGCAATTAGCCCAATAAACCAAACTCTAAATTTTAGTTATTTAACACAACTACACACACTTATCTTAATTTCACTCTCTCTAACCCTAATCTCTCTAACAATAAGCCACCACACACGAAATCCTTTCACTTCAACAACAATAGCAGCCATGAAACACAAATTCGTCCATGTGATTTTCTTTAATGGTAACCCAATAACCAAAGACTTAAACAAATTCGTCCTTTGTGAACATGTTTAAACCAAGCAAAACAACAAATATTTCTTTGATTCGTGTATTCCTTTTGGTTCGAACGTAAATAGGAAAAAAAATTAGGCTTCATTGTTGTGTTTTGTTTTAAACAAAATCGTCCTTTGTGAATTTGTTTAAACCAAACAATATAAACAACAAATATTTCTTTGATTCATGTATTCCTTGTGGTTCGAACGTGAATAGAAAAAAATATTAGGCTTCAAGATCTTAAAAGAGGTCTCGGGTAAGATGTATTTGTTGTTGTTTTTTGTTTTAACCAAGCCGAACAAAAAGCAAAAATAAAAACTGAAGTTTTTGTTTTTCTTTTTAAGTTTTCGGATATTAAAAAAAAAGAAAGCTGAGATATTTGTTTCTTTTCTTTTTAGTATCGAAACTTGTTTGTTGGATTGAGGAGTTAAGAAGATGGTTGTGTTTTATTTGGAGATGAGATGGGATTGATATTATTGTAGTTGTTGAGTTTTCATTTAGCTTGCTTCTTCTTTTTTTTCGAACAATTGAGAAGTTTGGAGATGAGATAGAATAGTTATAAGTTATAGCTAACAATTTCGAGTACATACACTAAACCTTTGATTAGCCAATTACGGACATAAAAGGTTCACTACAACATTTAAATATGCTTTTCATGAGATTTATTTGACAATTTGGAAATCGATGGCTTTCCCTGTAGGTTTAATCATGTATATTTTACCAAGCAAGACTTCCCTTTTCATGCTCATCTCAGTTATCCTCATCTCACTTTTTGTATTCGTCCTAATCTATTTCATTTATAATTGTTTCTTCATCAAATAAGAAAACATGGTCGTTTTGTGAAGCAAATGTTGTACATCATGATTAGAGACATGTACTCTTTTGTGAATGGGTGTTTTAAGTTGTAGTTTGATTTGTATTTTTATTTGTGCTTTAAGTATTGTAACTAATGTTTTGTAACTTGTATTTGCTTAAAATTCTATATATGGAAATCTTAAAATCATTAATATAAGGGAAGTGCATCCCTCTATTATAAGATAGTTAGATTAACGAAGAAGGATTGAAAATAAGGTCAAAGTTTGACCGTCAAACGCATATGTCGATCTCATAAAATAAGATGCATGGACGTTAAAACATTTTATATGATAATTTTTGCTTGAAAAATTAATTATGCATCTACTAGTATATAATAAGATGCACCTGCCACAATCATTCGTATTTTAATGAGTATATGGAGTTTTAAGAACATGTTAGAGACTAATATTGTGAGAATTTAATGGGAATGGAAGGATTATACAGATCTAACCCTTATTGGCTTTAAAAAGTGAGAGTTATATGTTTGCTAATTACCATTTTGCCATTAGTTGATCCTAACCCTTGATGCAAGATTTAATGGATCAAATTACTTCTTATTTTTTTTATTTTAACTAATATTTTTATTGGATCCTTACTATATAAATATATATATCTATACATTATATATAAGAGGAGGCATGCCACATAAAATGCCACTTGGCATCTCATAATGCCATGTCATATTTCCATGTCATCATATATAATGCCACCTAAGCAACTATTAATCCTATCAAAATTTCAGAATAAATTTTTAAAAAATGATGCTACCTGGATTCGAACTTGAATGGTCTGTAAGATTAACAAACTTGACAACCACTAGAGCAACTCAATCTTTGTAATATATTTTGAAACTCTAAATCTATAAACCACAACAACGAATATATTAACCTAATTTATAATATATATAAACCCTAATCTCATATTATAATAGCCCTAACGTATTACATCTACAGAATTACAGAAGTAATCGAATCTACACAATTACAGAAGTTATTGAAGCTTATGTGACGTTTTGAGTTTATCCATTCTTCAAAACCCTAATTTTTTCCACAACCATATGAATGTTAAACACGTAATTATTATTTGAAAAATTATTATTTTATGGTATGATGATTGATGGTGTTTTGTTGTTAACCAGCAAGATTCCTCTAACATTGGAGATTCACAAGCTAGAGCCTTTCTGATGCATGCCCTCGCAATTGCTTGAAGTTGAGTCTTTATTACCCTTTAATCCGATTTTGTAGAACTTGTATGTCATTATGGTATTGATTTTAATGGCGTGTCATGTAAGTTGCATATTGTGCATGTTTATTTTTGCAGATGATTAGTTTTCAGGTTCGGTTACATGTTTTATTTGTATATAAGGTTTTGCATCATGGAACATAACCCATGAAAAAATCTTGGTGTCTTATACTGTACGTGTGCAGAGTTTGTGTAGCAGAGGTGCTATTAGCGATGGACTATCTCCATATGCTTGGGATTGTTTATCGTGACCTTAAAACAGAAAACATTCTGGTAAGGGAAGATGGACATATAATGCTCTCATATTTTGATCATACCCTTCGTTGCAGTGTGTTAGCCCGACTTTAGTAAAGTCTTCATCTATGGATTCTGAGCCCCTCCACAAAAACATACAGACTTCGGTGTCCAACCAGCTTGCATTGAGCCCTCTTGCATTCAGCCTTCATGTGCAGTCCCAACATCTTGTGTTGGGAATTACGGTAAACTATTGGATCTGCTGAAGTATCTGCCGAAGAGTTTCTGCCGAAGAAGAATGGATTTTGCTGAAGTTATACTTATTCGGTGAAGTGTTAATCAGAGTCGTGATTCTCTGGCAGCTAATCCACGTAGGAGAGATAAGCGCCGTATGTGGCTGTATGCTGGAAAAGTCAGCCCGGTACGTATGAAGTATAGGTTTGGTAGCCGTATTGGTTAGAGCTTACTCAGAATAAACAATATGATTAGTAAAACAATATGATTAGTTGCATGCTTGTCTAGATGCATGCGTTGTTTATGTTTGTATTAGGAGCATACGTTGCAAATGCTCGTGAGTGATTAGGGTTTCTTGCCTATAAAAGGAACCATAATAGTTTGTAATAGAAGAGGGTTTTTCTAAGTCTTTAAAGTCTTGAAAAATATCCGAAACATAGAGTTTCAATAATAAAAAGATCCATAGAGGATCTAAGAGTTCTTAGTTATTATAACTTGTATTTTCATTCCGCTAAAGAATACGAGTTGTAGAGATCTTCTATTAGTTTGCTTGTGATTACATAGGCAACACTAACGATCTCCGAGTGCTTAAGATCTATCAAGGTCTTTGTGTTTTCAACATCTTGCTTCTCTTTTTTTTTTCTTCAAGCAAATCCAGGAAAGAAAGGAAAAGCAAAACCGCTCTGAGACATTGGAAACCAAGTGAGCCCATTACCTGAGCTCATGGTTAAACGCATCAGTGCCAGATCTTTGTCATTTGTGGGAACCCATGAGTACTTAGCCCATGAAATCATTAAAGGTGAAGGTCATGGAAGTGTCGTAGTCCTATAGATTTGTGGACTTTTGGAATATTCCTATATGAGTTATCGTTTGGTAGAACTCCATTCAAATGGTCAGGAAACTGAGCCACTGTATATAATGTTGTGGGTCAGCCTCTTAGGTTTCCAGAATCACCAGCCGTGAGCTTTTCAGCATGGGATCCCATCAGAGGGTTGCTTGTGAAAGAACCTCACTACCTCAGCACATATTGGCATATAAAAGAGGAGCCACCGAGATTAAGCAGCACCCTTTCTTTGAAGGTGTTAATAGGCCTTGATCTGTTGTGATACACCACCGGATGTCCGAAGGCCATTGAGTTTGAAATATTTTCTACTCCTTTTTGCATCAACAAGTGAAAAGGCTAACATACCCCATGGCGTGGTGCTCCAAACCAAAAAGGTTCAGACAATTACTTGGAATTTGATTTCTTCTGAATTGAACTAGAATACCTATAAATTTGTGGTTTATTTCTAAATTATATAGGTTGGGAGGATGGTTGTATTTTTCTTTGATTAATTACATGACATTTGGGAGTGGTAATTGTTTGTTATATTGCATTTGCATTGTGTCATTTGTCAATTTTGTCAAAGAATACGAGTTGTAGAGATCTTCTATTAGTTTGCTTGTGATTACATAGGCAACACTAACGATCTCCGAGTGCTTAAGATCTATCAAGGTCTTTGTTTCAACAAGTGGTATCAGAGCCTCGGGAAAGTCTCTACGATACTAAGAACCATTCTCACCCTCATACAACCAAACATACCCTCACTATGCCTGGATCTGATAATGAAACTGAAGTCACCAACACAAACAACACCAACACCACTTCCATGCAACAACTTAGTCTTTCAAACAGTAATGGTAAATTTCCTTATTTAAAAAGGGAAGAATATGATCTTTGGACTATGAAGATGGAAAACTGGATTTCCAATATTGATTGGAATCTGTGGGAGGTAGTGAAGAAAGGAAACAACCTAAAGAAAATGATTCCAGACAGGGATGGGAAGTTTATCATGGCTCCTCCTAAAACTGCTGAAGAGGTGCTGGCTATGCAGAGAGAGCACAAAGTAAAAACTATTCTGCTTCAAGCCATTCCTGAAGATCACCTTTGTGATTTTCACCATATGGATGATGCAAAGGACATATGGATGGCTCTCAAAGCAAGGTTCGGTGGAAATGAAGAATCGAAGAGAATGAGAAAGTCCATGCTGAGACAACAATTTCAAGACTTTAATATCTCCGAAGAAGAAGGTATCCACAAGGGATACGACAGGTTCCATAGGATTTTGAGTCAGCTAAACCAGCTGAATGCAAAACCTGATAATGATGATTGCAACTCAAAGTTCCTGCGATCTTTGCCTCCATCATGGTTACATGTAAGTATAGCCCTCAAGGCTAAAGGCGGGTTTGACATGCTCACCTTTGATGAGCTGTACAACAGACTCAGAACTCTTGAACCTGATGTCAGAACTCCCTACCGTACATCTTCTTCTGGCCATGCAGCTTTTGTTGGGACATCTCACTCCAACATGATGGTACATGCTCCTAGTTCAAACTACTTTCCATCATCATCTTGCACTCCCACTCCACCACATACCACTCGTCCAACTCCACCATGTTCTCAAACTAAAACTAGCAGTGTGATGGGGGATGTTCTTCATTCATTTTTTCTTGATTATGATACTCAGCAGTATCTTGCATATGAAGACTTTGATCATTTGGACCCACTTGAAATGGAGGAGATGAAACTGAAAATGCAGGTGGCATTGCTGTCAGTGGATATCAAAAGGTTTGAAGAGAAGTCTGGAAGGAAGTTTGCTTTCAAGGGAAAGGAACCAGCTCGCTTTGACAGGAGAAAAGTCAAGTGTTTCTCTTGCCACCAGATGGGGCATTTCTCAAGGGAATGCAAAGACAGGAAGAGTGGAGATGGAGCTAACTACATTTCCTATCAGCAGAAACAGCAGGAAGCTGGAACTTCAGCAGCTCTTCTCACCATGGATGAACAGGTCAACTGGACTGCACATGAACCTATGAATGAGGAAGCTCATGATACTGATAAGCTTGGATTGCTGGCAAGGTGTACTTTGGATGAAAGGCATGATCAGTTTGCCTTGATGGGACTATCTCAGGTACACAACTGTATATTTGGTTGTAGTCTAAGATACAACGAACTTAAAGAAGAGTATGATGCTATGAAACCTAAATTCGATGAATGCTATGTTGAAAATGAAGCTCATAAACTAGCATTAAAAACAGTAGAAAGGCAAAAGGTATGGTTTCAAAAGAATCAAATAGCTTATGAAGAAAAGATAAAAGTGTTACAGTTTGATCTAGAAGTTGCAAATAATTACTTAAAATTGTCTGAGAAAGCTAAGGTTTGAAGCGGTGTCTGAGAACCTAGAGCTTAAAGAAAAAGTAGCTGAGGAAATAGCTAGGAATAAACAATGGTTAATTTCAGGTGATAATCTGGCTAGAGAAATCTATAACAGTCAATCAGTAACCTCTGGCTTAGGTTTAGGCTTTCAAAAGTATGTAGGAGTAGAAGCTAGGTATGATGGTCGTAAATCAACACCAGCAGGGTTAGCTAACTTTGTAAAAGAAGGTAACTTGCATGCTATCCCTGGACCTATTAGAGGTGAATTTATGCCCATAGACCTATCCATCACTGTTGACTTTGATGGATCACATCATCTATATGGCAAAAAGTCAAAAGACTTGCCAGACCCTGATACCTCATCTAATGACTTTGTCTCTTGCTCTGACAGTGACAATTCATCGGATCAAGGGTCTACCTCCTATGAAAGCTGTGATTCAAATGAGAAGTCTGACCTTCCCAAGCCCTCACCCGAGCCTACTCCCAAGCCTGCACCCCAGTCTACTTACAAGCCTTCTAGGGAAGCTGCTGAGGAATCATCTTCCAAGACAGTTTCTTCTGAAGATTTATCTTTTAAAACTTTGCATAATCAGTATGTTAAAAACAATTCCTTGAATGTTTCTGATTTAAGTACTTCTGCATGTAATCAAACATCTCCCTATTTGAATAAATCTTCTAAGAAGAAGACATGTTTTGTATGTGGAAGTAAATTTCATTTAATTAAGGATTGTAATTTTTAGGAGCAAAGATTGGGTGCATGTGTTCCTCAGCAGAAACATAAATCAAAGTGGACCAATGTTAATAATATTCCACCTTATGTCCCACAAGCAGCTAATACTGACTCTCATTGGAGAGGTTCAGTTGCCAGACCTCATGTGCAACCAACTAGCCCATTCTTTAATCATGGTTATTGGCCTACATATGTTGACTCTATGTATACTGGGAAGGGATATGGGAGTACTGCTGTGAAGCCCTCAGCAGGTTGTTCTTGGACTATCAAGGGACCCAATCATCAATGGAGGACCAAGAACAATGGTGGATCCTCTAGATCTTCATGTCCTAAACCTGTGATCCACAAGGCAGGTTCAAGTCAGTAATGACTTAAATCTCCTTTGATTTCTAACGTATGTATATATTTTGTTGTTGTTTGTAGGATCATCCCCTTAAGCATAAAGATATTGGTATTGTTGATAGTGGCTGTTCCAGAAGCATGTCTGGGAACAGAGATATGATGCACAATTTTGTTCCTATAGAAGGAGGAGGCAATGTGACTTTTGGAGGAAGTGATGGGAGTATCACAGGGAAAGGCACCATAAACACACCTCATCTGGATTTTGAAAATGTGTACTATGTTAAGGAACTTCAGCATTTCAACTTGTTCTCCGTTTCACAAATCTGTGACACCAAGAACAAAGTACTCTTCTCTGAGAATGAATGTCTTGTGCTGTCTAAAGACTTCAAACTCCCAGAAGAAACTTCAATTCTGCTAAAAGTTCCTCGAACTCACAATTTATACACATTTAACCTTAATGAAGTTCAACCTGGTGGTGACCTCACTTGTTTGGTGGCTAAAGCATCCCTTGATGAGTCTACTAAATGGCATAGGAGGATGGCTCATGTGAATTTCAAGACCATAAACAAACTCTCAAAAATGGGTCTTGTTGAAGGTCTTCCCTCCAAAGTTTTCACCAATGATCATAATTGTGTTGCATGCAACAAAGGAAAACAACACAGAGCCTCCTACAAAGCTATCAATGCTATGAGCATCATTTCTGAACCTCTTCAGTTGCTCCACATGGATCTGTTTGGTCCAACTCAAGTCAGAAGCATTGATCATAAGTACTTCTGTTTGGTTATCACTGATGGCTATAGCAGATTTTGTTGGGTTTTCTTTCTCAGAACCAAAGATGAAACATCTCAAGTGCTGACTGAATTCATCACCCTCGTTGAAAATCAGTTGAACAAAAAGGTTAAGGGAATTCGGTGTGATAATGGGACAGAGTTCAAGAATGTTGTTCTTATAGAACTCTGTGGGTCAAAAGGTATAAAAAGGGACTACACTAATCCAAGAACCCCACAACAAAATGGGGTGGCTGAAAGAAAGAATAGGACCTTAATAGAGGCTGCAAGATCAATGCTTGCAGACTCTAAACTGCCCACTATGTTCTGGACTGAAGCTGTTGGCACAGCGTGCTATGTGCTAAACAGGGTCTCCATTACTAGACCTCAACTCAAAACACCATATGAACTTCTCTTTGGGAAGATTCCTGTCATTCACTACCTAAAACCTTTTGGTTGTCAAGTGACCATTCTAAACACCAGTGATCCGTTGGGAAAGTTTGATGAGAAGGCTGATGATGGTTATATTGTGGGTTATTCAGCTCATAGTAAGGCATACAGGGTGTACAATTTGCAAGCCAAGAAGATAGAGGAGACTTTGAACCTGAGATTTTTGGAAGATAAGCCTAATGTTCAAGGACAGGGTCATACGTAGTCTTTTGACCTTGACTACTTAACTGATTATTTGGGTTACACTAGACATCTAGCTAACCAAAATGCAGGTCCTCAAGTGTCTCCCACTAACAATGCAGGTACCTTGGATGATGACTCTGAAAATGAGTTTGAAGATGATGAACAACCCATACTTGTGCCTTCTTTCTCCCCTAACAATATTGCATGTACCACCTCCAAGGATATTGCTGATTCGAGTGATGAAGATGAATCACATTATGCTGAGGACCTTGCTAGGCTTCAGACTCAAGAATTTGCTGCTAAGCTTGAAGCAGAGAAGCTGAATGGAGAGGTTGCTAATGAAGGAGTCAGTAGAAACCATGTTTCTGCTGAAGTTGACTCTGTCACACCTACCATCCACAAATCCGCTGAAGGCTATGCTTTTTCTTCTCATGTTCCTTCTCAAGTGTCTTCAGACTTTGGAGAACCTTATACCCGCTTTCCAAGACCCTCAGATCTTGGAAATCATCAACCCAAAGCTGGCATCTTCACCTTACCTTCTTATGATGCTGAGTTTGAACCAACTATCACTAATCTTGATTCATCCATTGAAGTCAACCCCTGCTACTCAGAGGATCAATATTGCTCATCCTCAATCCAACATTATAGGTGATCTTCTGGCACCTGTTAGAACTCGAAGGGCTATAACTAGTCCTCAGTTTGGACAGATTGCATTTCTCTCTTATGTCTCCAATCAACAAAGAGACAATCACACAGACTTCAAGCATTGTCTGTTTGCTTGTTTTCTTTCTCAAGTGGAACCAACAAGTGTTTCTCAAGCTCTTAACGATTCAAGCTGGCTAGAAGCAATGCAAGAAGAGATGCAACAATTTCACAATCAGCAGGTTTGGATCTTGGTTCCACTCCCTGATGGCAAATATGCCATTGGGACAAAGTGGATTTTGAAGAATAAGAGAGATGCTCAGGGTGTTGTGATAAAAAACAAAGCAAGATTAGTGGCTCAAGGCTTCAGACAAGAGGAGGGGATTGATTATGATGAAGTGTTTGCACCTGTTGCTAGAGTTGAAGCCATTCAAATTTTTTTGGCTTATGCTTCTTACATGGGTTTCATGGTGTATCAGATGGATGTTAAAGGTGCTTTTCTGTATGGTGAGATTGAAGAGGAGGTTTATGTCACTCAACCCAAAGGATTTGAAGACCCAGATAACCCAAATCATGTTTACAAGGTTGTCAAAGCTCTCTATGGTTTACATCAGGCACCTAGAGCTTGGTATGCTAGGCTGTCCTCCTTTCTGCTGAAGCATGGCTATAGGAGAGGTGCTATTGATAAAACTCTGTTCCTAAAGAAGAATTACTCAGACATCATTCTTGTGCAAGTTTATGTGGATGACATTATTTTTGGATCCACAAACGAAGCTTGGTGCAGGGAATTTGAGGAACTAATGAAGGGAGAATTCCAGATGAGTGCTATGGGAGAGCTTACTTTCTTTTTGGGTCTCCAAGTTCAGCAGAAACAAGATGGCATCTTTATCTGTCAAGATAAATATGTGAGGGACATTTTGAAGAAGTTTGGTATGGAAGGTGTTAGGACTGCCACAACACCTTATGAAGCTCCAAAGACAAAAGCAAATAATGAACCAGATCTACCTGTGAATGTTCATCTGTACAGGTCCATGATTGGTTCATTGATGTATCTAACAGCTTCAAGACCTGATATTACTTTTGCTGTGAGTGTTTGTTCTCGACATCAAGTCACTCCACTTACTTCCCATCTCAATGCTGTCAAGAAGATCTTTAAGTACCTCAAAGGCCAACCTCTTTTAGGCCTTTGGTACCCAAAAGAATCTCCTTTCAAGTTGGAAGCATATAGTGACAGTGATTATGCTGGTGCCAATCTGGATAGAAGATCCACAACTGGAGGCTGCCAATTTCTTGGAAAGAGGTTGATTTCTTGGCAATGCAAGAAACAAACCATTGTGGCTACCTCAACTACTGAAGCAGAGTATGTTGCTGCTGCAAATTACTGTGGACAGGTCCTTTGGATTCAAAACCAATTGCTGGACTATGGGTACAACTTCATGAACACAACAATTAATATAGATAATCAAAGTACCATCTGCATTGTCAAAAATCCAGTTTTTCACAGTCGAACAAAACACATTGAAATCAGGCACCACTTTATAAGAGATGCATATGAAAAACATTTGATAAAAGTGGCTAAGATTCATACGGATGATAATGTGGCAGATTTGTTAACGAAAGCTTTTGATGGACCAAGGTTTCAACACCTTGTGGTCCATATTGGAATGCTAAACCCTTGACTGCAAAGTTTAAGGGGAGGCATAGGCCTCAGGGGAGGCATATGCCTCAGGGGAGGATTTGTGCAAACTCTGCATAATTTTTGTGTATATTTTTGTGTGTTATTTTGTTTACTAACACTAACTTTCTAATAATTCTTTAGTTTGTTTGTCTTTGTGTTGTTCTTGTGTGTTTTTGTGTCTGTTTTGCAGTTGTCTGTATGCTTGCTGAAAGAAAGTATCCATTGCCCAAGAGACTTATGGAAAGGATGCTTAGTTAGAAACTGGAGATTCCTCCGAGAACCGATGGGCAATGAAAGACTGTCTGCTTCAACATTGGTGGGTTTAATCAAGACTCAACTTCTACAACAGCAACAGGCCTCATCCTCATCCTAATCATGGTACTTGGTACTCTCTGCACTACCTTGTTTTGTTACATTTAGTTTGTGTTATTTGTGTTATTTGTCAATTTCTGTGTTATTTTTCAATTTCTTAGTTAAAAAAAAAAAAAAAAAACACTAACTTTTATGCAGGTTTGTTTGTTGTACAATCCTGATGGTTTTTAACTCACCAGATATACCTTGTGTATGTCAAAGAGTTGGCTAGTCCAAAGGGTACAGCTTTGGTAAAGACACAACAAATCTGTTGATAGCTATAATGGTTTGCTCAAAATCATAGGGTCTACAACCACCCATGCTTCACTGCTGAGGGTTGTATGGTCATCAATTCACCATGGTCTATTCCTTTTTGGAATCCAAGAATTGGCTAGCCCACATGTATATGGCATGTGGTAAAGGCAACTGAATCCATATTTGGTTCTCAATTCACCAATACTAAGAATTGACTAGTCCTGAGCAAACGGCTACAGGTAAAGACATTTCAAATCCGTTATATGGTTCTGGTTTGCCAATAGGAAGGTTATCAATGTACCATAGTTTTCGAACTCAAACATATGGCTACTACAGTAGTGATGGCTATTGGTAAAGAGACATCAAACCCATTATTTTCAATGATTCACCTCTCACGGGAGTTAACACACCTGGAAGTGATGAGAATAGTATGAAACTTATATGTTTTGATGTACATGATGTCATATGTTGCTGCAAAGATCTGGTGTATAACAGTTCAGTCATCATAGAGATGTCCTTCTTCTGAATCTTGCTGCTGATGTTCGAATGCAATCCTCTTAATGAGAAGTTTTTGTGCTCAAGAATCTGGACCTTCCTAGCTCAGTATTTACGAATGGGGAGGATATTGTTTGAAACTTTTCTCATAAGATGGTACAATCCTCAACAGTATTAACGATCTATCAAGGAAACTGGAACTTAACCTAGTCAAATTCCAGTTTAGGGGAGGATTGTTGGGAATTACGGTAAACTACTGGATCTGCTGAAGTATCTGCTGAAGAGTTTCTGCCGAAGAAGAATGGATTCTGCTGAAGTTATACTTCAACTGAAGTGTTAATGCAGAGATCGTGATTCTGCTGACAGTGCTAATCCACGTAGGAGAGATAAGCGCCGTATGTAGGCCGTATGCAGGAAAAGTCAACGCCGTATGAAGTATAGGTTGGCGCCGTATTGGTTAGAGCTTACTCAGAATAAACAATATGATTAGTAAAACAATATGATTAGTTGCATGCTTGTCTAGATGCATGCGTTGTTTATGTTTGTATTAGGAGCATACGTTGCAAATGCTCGTGAGTGATTAGGGTTTCTTGCCTATAAAAGGAACCATAATAGTTTGTAATAGAAGAGGGTTTTTCTAAGTCTTTAAAGTCTTGAAAAATATCCGAAACATAGAGTTTCAATAATAAAAAGATCCATAGAGGATCTAAGAGTTCTTAGTTATTATAACTTGTATTTTCATTCCGCTAAAGAATACGAGTTGTAGAGATCTTCTATTAGTTTGCTTGTGATTACATAGGCAACACTAACGATCTCCGAGTGCTTAAGATCTATCAAGGTCTTTGTGTTTTCAACATCTTGCTTCTCTTTTTTTTTTCTTCAAGCAAATCCAGGAAAGAAAGGAAAAGCAAAACCGCTACAGACATTGGAAACCAAGTGAGCCCATTACCTGAGCTCATGGTTAAACGCATCAGTGCCAGATCTTTGTCATTTGTGGGAACCCATGAGTACTTAGCCCATGAAATCATTAAAGGTGAAGGTCATGGAAGTGTCGTAGTCCTATAGATTTGTGGACTTTTGGAATATTCCTATATGAGTTATCGTTTGGTAGAACTCCATTCAAATGGTCAGGAAACTGAGCCACTGTATATAATGTTGTGGTTTATCCTCTTAGGTTTCCAGAATCACCAGCCGTGAGCTTTTCAGCACCGGATCTCATCAGAGGGTTGCTTGTGAAAGAACCTCACTACCTCAGCACATATTGGCATATAAAAGAGGAGCCGTCGAGATTAAGCAACACCCTTTCTTTGAAGGTGTTAATAGGGCCTTGATCAGTTGTGATACACCACCAGATTTCCCGAAGGCCATTGAGTTTGAAAGATTTTTTGCTCCTTTTTGCATCAACAAGTGAAAAGGCTAACATACCCCCTGTGGCTGCTCCAAACCAAAAAGGTTCAGACAATTACTTGGAATTTGATTTCTTCTAGCGATTGAACTAGAATACCTATCAATTTGTGGTTTATTTCTAAAGTATATCAGTTGGGGAGGATGGTTGTATTTTTCTTTGATTAATTACATGACATTTGGGAGTGGTAATTGTTTGTTATATTGCATTTGCATTGTGTCATTTGTCAATTTTGTCAAAGACGGTGATCCATTATGAACATATAACACCAACTACAACTTTGTTTATTGTTTATGAACATGACATTTGTAAAATGTTTCTAGGCAGCAAATATGGTTGCGTATTTTGAGTTTACAAAGTTATAAATGTATAGCACAAAATCTATAGATCCAGATTTTAGAGCTTGAAGCAGCTGAAATTAACAAAACCAATGGTTTTGCCCTGCTGAACCCGCATAGTCTTCTGGCTATCAACATTAATGTCACGCTGAGAGTCCCTGGTCTTGCAAGGACACTTCGTGTCCTTCACATATGACTTTAACTTCACAAAACTGTGGAGCATTGTGTACTATTTGATCGAGAGTCCCTGCTCCTGTAACACCCCAACCCGACAAGGGTAAAGATATCACAAATACGGTTTCATATAAGAACTTTAAGTACTATGCAATAGCGGAAATCTTTACAATACTTATCAAAAGAAAATATGAATAACTTAATAATCAAAATAAATCTAAGATCCCTATTTCAAATCTTGCTCTCAGCTCTACTCTCAACCCAGATCAGCTATCCCATAAGCCCATCTTGAATGCTTAATACACGGCGCAGGGAAAAGAAAATCGGCTGAGCTTACAAAGCCCAGTGAACAGATATAACAGAAACGAAAACTAAACAAAATGGAAAATACGAAATAAAACAAAGAAACGAATGACGAAGTCACAGCGGAATAAGAATAATGAATCACTGAGGATTCTGCAGAAACACAGACACACAGAAATCCGGAAGAACAAACAACAAATAAGAACAAACACATAGCATATTGATGACAGAAACTGAAGCACATCATAACCAACAGGCAATTAATAAATCAGGCAATTTAAGTACATACAAGTCAAACGAAATACCGAAAACTAGCAGAAGCAATTACTAGAAGTAAACATGTCCTTTACACAAGTCAATTAATCTACACTTAACACACTGATCCAATATCGTAGCAGCGGAACAATAGCAATCAAACGTGGCAGTCACATATACAAATAGAAAACACAGTAGGAAAACTATAACTAAATAAGCAAAAGACATAGCATAGCAATTAGCAAGTTATCAAGTCAGATATCATAAGTTAAAACATTTCCCAGATCAAACTTTAGTATAGACAGAATTTAAACATGGCAGATCAAACATAAGCGGATACGAACACCAACGGATAATCAAAGTTCACGAATTATCTGAACAATTATACATAATGAACTTACAGAACAATCAATTATACACTAGCATAATCATCATACAGATCAACAAGGTCACATAATGGTAAACTAACATATAATCAGATGACAACATGCGAATCACATTTAAGCATATTAATCATATCCTAGCATGGCAAACGGTAGTCACATAAACATGTCAAAGCATAAACACATTCAATAAACATATAATAATTCAGTATATAAACGGAAACATTGACAAATATGGAATCATAAACAGAATATCTAACACAGAAATAGTAAATACAGATTTAGTTATCTACCACGAGCCCAGAACATATCATATCAGAAGTAACTTTTTATTCGGAGGGGTGACCTCGGAATACCTATATAATATGAGGAGACCTCAATAACAAATGGAGTAACTAGCTCCCAGAATTTGTGAAGACGCGTATTGCACACGACATCATTCACCAGACAAATCATATCAGATAACAGATCAGATCTAGGATGCATCCATACGCCCCATCAGACAGATAGTGGCCATACAATATATAGCGATCTCATAATCAGATAACGGAAAGGGACGTGGCAGAACATCACTCTACTGCCCTAGAGTCATGTCAGTGGTGCATCACTGACACGGACATGGAACCCCCATGACTAGTGAAATAATGGCTCGGGTGTCAAACTAACTTAGGTCAAACAGATTGTCATAAATGACACAGATCATAATTCATCATAAAGGTCAAACAGATTTACAAATCGGAGTTTTCATATCATAAGTTCAAATCAGATGTTTCATGGTTCAATAAACAGAGATTTCAGATAAGCAACAGATCAAACAAATCAGAATGGGTTCAGATCAAATGTTCAGAAATCAAAGGTTCATATCACAGTCACATATCATACGTTCATAATCAGAGGTTCATAATCAGATGTTCATAATCAGAAGTTCATAATCAAATATTCATAATCATAAGATCAAAATCAAATGTTCATAATCAGAAGTTCATAATCAAACATAGCAAGTTCAACAAACATGAGATTCAGACAAACAGAGATTCACATAAACAGAAGGGAATCATAGCAATGGCATAGGAAATCCTAATAAGAATAAGAGATATGACAACGGAAAGAAATCATGAGAAACCTTTACTGAAAAGGTCAGAATATCTGTACCTTAACGCGAATGAGAGAAAAGCAAATGAATGAACGAACACGAAGATACGACGCCACGTCTTCTTCAATGAATCTACACGGATTACGATTCGTATAATACTTATTAGCTCCTTTTATAAGCTTCTTATGCCTTTGTAAGTGTGTTACTTATTGATATCATGTTTTATCTTTCATTTTCTTAAACTCATATTTGGACCATACTTTAACAATTTTTATATAAAATACTTAGCTCAAATGAAATCAAGCAAAATCCCAAGGGTTCCCATATGAGTTAAAAGACTCTCCAAAAATTGGTGGGTTCTATTTTCATGCCAAATGGCCTACGGAAAATCATAAGTCCAGACCTGTCCAGAACTCACCCAGATTTTCACACACCAAAAGTATGCCCCCAACAAACACACTCACCCTACTCAACACATCAAACCAAAAGCTACAGGTGTCACACAATATATAAACATCATATCCACCAAAGGAAAAGTTCCAGAACCTCATAGATTAAATACTAAAAATCATTTACTACATTATAAATTTCGACTCAGCAATTCAGATTCAGACACCCTAACTCCAAAAATATAAAAATCATACTTCCACGTTTGCAAATGATACAAGACTTATTTTTACAGAAAGCTATTTCAAAGTACTACAATTTAGGCTCAATAATCACCCAAAAACATGCAAGTATCATCAGATAACACCTAGATGAATCCAACCTAAATTTCAGACCCATTTTCTCAGCTTTGACACTTGATCTTGTAAAATTCAAAAATACGACTTAGACAACTCCAAATTAGACCAAACCACTTGGAAAACTTAACTAAGACATAAAATAAACTTTTCCAACAAAAACCCAGATTATTGTACTTATAAAATTCGATCTATGACACGCAGAAGTTCGACATATGATGCTGTCCAGTTTTAGGGTTTATTAAAACCAACATAAGCACATGTTTAACCTACCCAAACGCACCCATGACCCATGTAAGCCACACAACCTGTTTTAACCTCATAATAACATGTTTATAAATCCATAATTCAGTCCTATAAAACAATACACACCCGCTACACTAGTTAGCGATCCAACACGCACACACAACTCTTCACATAAAATCATAAACACCCATGATTATAACGACTTAGGGTTTCTACCTTTGTGATTACATATTAATGGCCATCATAACTGATTTTTAGGGCTTGATTTAATCATGTTCATTCGTATGGTTTATTATATATCTCACAGTTTCAAAGTTTTAAACGTTAGCATGCAACGTATAATTGAGACGAATGGAAGAATGGTTATACCTTGGTAGCTCAGATCAAACACACACGAACACAAATGGCGCGGCAACCGATCAAGAAAAAGAGGAGCGAGTTTTCTTTCTGTAACTAGGGTTTCAAATTTGAGGTGTTGGTATTGTTTTTATACTAGCCGATCGGCCTATGGGCTTTTGGTGGGTGGAATCGGCTTGCAAGAGAAGCGAGAACGAGGCCCGACTTGGCCTAATGGGGGGGGGGGATCAAAACCAAACCCGAGCCCATAGCTCATGTGTATACTCGGCTTGCAACGAAACAAACGAGGCCCATGTTTATGTTGGTATTCGGCTTAAAGGGAAGCGGCCCAAATAACTTATATGTGTGACTTTTAATTTTTTTTCCGTAAAGTACCAATGTCGATTACTTAATATACTCGTTAGGTTTTAAACATTCATAATTTAGATCTTTTAATTTCTTTAAATGAACGTTAATATATTTTACGTATTTTATAAATCTTGATTTTAAAGGTAATTTGAGTCTTTAGTATTAGTTTTTGAATTTTAGGGTTTTAACTCTTCCCTCCTAAAAAGAAAATTTCGTCCTCGAATTGAACCAGACGGAATAGGACGAGAAACAAATCGGATTTCAGAATTTCAAGGAAAAATAAAGCAAACGCGAATCTTATCTCAGAACAAACGGATTCTTATCAGAATCTTCAAACTCATACTTTTCAGAAATCAAATCAATAATCAAATACGTATAAACACAATCATATACTTATCAAAGTAATGGCAGAAACAGATGAATGCAGAAATTCAAACAACACGCCACAAACTCTAATTCTATTGTCAGATCTCTAATGATGAGAACAACTATACATAGACAGAACGAATCCTAACGGTCCACTAGTCGCAGATAGTCAAAATAAAGGATCTAATGTTCCTCAAACTTCCTGAAATATCCTATGACAACAATAAGGCCCGGGACGACACATTTAGAGCAAACATAGCAATCCATAATTCACACAAATCATAACAATTTCGGATTCCAAGCGTACAAAACTTATACGTACAGGTATCGCGAAAATCCACAGTTAGGTACAGAATTTCAAACGAACATGAGGAGTGCAAAATAACGGATACAAGTCATATTCTTTTCACGTATCAACCACAGGCATTTCCCCAAACGTCATATGATTTCAATAAGTTCAAATTATATGATCTTGGTATTATCACGTTGATCAGGCGTCATAATACTTGCATCACATAACACGTCCTTATTATCATCATATTCTGTCTCGGGTCATGACAAACCACATAACTAATATCAGAACAAAACGGATAACATATAGGTAACAAGTAACATACCAAAACAGACCAGATACACATTCATGCAGCATATAACACATCAGACAACTTACCATATTACCAAACAAACGAGGCCACCAACTTGCATAAAACGGCTCCTCATGACTCATTACTGACGATCCATAAAGAAAAGCTGAGATATACCAGAATGCTAAACGATAAAACTTCACGACTCGAACCGAGTTCTGAACGAATCAAAGAAAAGTAATGCCGATCAAAATCACGTAGCAAGGTATCAAACCGTCTCAAAACGCGTGACAAACGAATCAGAGTAACACAAGTCGCGCCCAAAGCATATGAAGTAGATGAACCTTCTCAGCCACCCGTTGAATCATTCCTTCGTCTTGCGTCTTGGTTGATTCGTCCAGCTCCCTCCACAGCATCCTGATGTCTCCAGCAGCACGGCAGTCGGGTGTGGCTTCTGCTTCACGAGTCTCTCCAACACAGGAACTATTGCAGCAACGCAGGGTCGGTACCACCTTCTTCGGCTCTGCGGGTAGTCTTCATCTAACGATCGACAAACGGACGGGCGAAAACAAAATAACAAAATTCGATGTGAAAAGAGGAGGGCCAATTCAGTAAAGGAAAAAGGATATCGAAGTCAAATCTGAACGACCTTCAAAAGGAATCGAAAGATATCCGAACAGACGGAAACCTAATGTCTACCCAATCCTCACAGGTCATAGCCTAAGCTCTAAGGGTCCTAAAACCTGGCTCTGATACCATAAATTGTAACACCCCAACCCGACAAGGGTAAAGATATCACAAATACGGTTTCATATCAGAACTTTAAGTACTATGCAATAGCAGAAATCTTTACAATACTTACCAAAAGAAAATATGAATAACTTAATAATCAAAATAAATCTAAGATCCCTATTTCAAATCTTGCTCTCATCTCTACTCTCAACCCAGATCAGCTATCCCATAAGCTCATCTCGAATGCTTAATACCTGCAGCAGGAAAAGAAAATGCGGCTGAGCTTACAAAGCCCAGTGAACAGATATAACAGAAACGAAAACTAAACAAAATGGAAAAATACGAAATAAAACAAAGAAACGAATGACGAAGTCACAGCGGAATAAGAATAATGAATCACTGAGGATTCTGCGGAAACACAGATACACAGAAATCCGGAAGAACAAACAACAAATAAGAACAAACACATAGCATATTGATGACACAAACTGAAGCACATCATAACCAACAGGCAATTAATAAATCAGGCAATTTAAGTACATACAAGTCAAACGAAATACCGAAAACTAGCAGAAGAAATTACTAGAAGTAAACATGTCCTTTACACAAGTCAATTAATCTACACTTAACACACTGATCCAATATCGTAGCAGCGGAACAATAGCAATCAAACGGGGAGTCCACACATACAAATAGAAACACAGTAGGAAAACTATAACTAAATAAACAAAAGACATAGCATAGCAATTAGCAAGTTATCAAGTCAGATATCATAAGTTAAAACATTTCCCAGATCAAACTTTAGTATAGACAGAATTTAAACATGGCAGATCAAACATAAGCGGATACGAACACCAACGGATAATCAAAGTTCACGAATTATCTGAACAATTATACATAATGAACTTACAGAACAATCAATTATACACTAGCATAATCATCATACAGATCAACAAGGTCACATAATGGTAAACTAACATATAATCAGATGACAACATGCGAATCACATTTAAGCATATTAATCATATCCTAGCATGGCAAACGGTAGTCACATAAACATGTCAAAGCATAAACACATTCAATAAACATATAATAATTCAGTATATAAACGGAAACATTCAAATATGGAATCATAAACAGAATATCTAACACAGAAATAGTAAATACAGATTTAGTTATCTACCACGAGCTCAGAACATATCATATCAGAAGTAACTTTTTATTCGGAGGGGTGACCTCGGAATACCTTATATAATATGAGGGGAGACCTCAATAACAAATGGAGTAACTAGCTCCCAGAATTTGTGAAGACGCATATTGCACACGACATCATTCACCCACAATCATATCGATAAACAGATCAGATCTAGGATGCATCCATACGCCCCTCAGACAGATAGTGGCATACATATATAGCGATCTCATAATCATACGGAAAGGACGTGGCAGAACATCACTCTACTGCCCTAGAGTCATGTCAGTGGTGCATCACTGACACGGACATGGAACCCCCATGACTAGTGAAATAATGGCTCGGGTGTCAAACTAACTTAGGTCAAACAGATTGTCATAAATGACACAGATCATAATTCATCATAAAAATCAGATGTTTCATGGTTCAATAAACAGAGATTTTAGATAAGCAACAGATCAAACAAATCAGAATGGGTTCAGATCAAATGTTCAGAAATCAAAGGTTCATATCACAGTCACATATCATACGTTCATAATCAGAGGTTCATAATCAGATGTTCATAATCAGAAGTTCATAATCAAATATTCATAATCATAAGATCAAAATCAAATGTTCATAATCAGAAGTTCATAATCAAACATAGCAAGTTCAACAAACATGAGATTCAGACAAACAGAGATTCACATAAACAGAAGGGAATCATAGCAATGGCATAGGAAATCCTAATAAGCATAAGAGAAATGACGAAGAAAGGAAATCGTGAGAAACCTTTACTGAAAAGGTCAGAATATCTGTACCTTAACGCGAATGAGAGAAAAGCAAATGAATGAACGAACACGAAGATACGACGCCACGTCTTCTTCAATGAATCTACACGGATTACGATTCGTATAATACTTATTAGCTCCTTTTATAAGCTTCTTATGCCTTTTTAAGTGTGTTACTTATTGATATCATGTTTTATCTTTCATTTTCTTAAACTCATATTTGGACCAGACTTTAACGATTTTTTATAAAATACTTACTTAGCTCAAATGAAATCAAGCAAAATCCCAGGGGTTCCCATATGAGTTAAAAGACTCTCCAAAAATTGGTGGGTTCTATTTCCATGCCAAATGGCCTACGGAAAATCATAAGTCGACCTGTCCCAACTCACCCAGATTTTCACACACACCAAGTATGTCCCCAAAAAACACACTTACCCTACTCAACACATCAAACCAAAAGCTACAGGTGTCACACATATATAAATCATATCCACCTAAGGAAAAGTTCCAGAACCTCATAGATTAAATACTAAAAATCATTTACTACATTATAAATTTCGACTCAGCAATTCAGATTCAGACACCCTAACTCCAAAATAAAAATACTTCCTTCCACGTTTGCAAATGATACAAGACTTATTTTTCCAGAAAGCTATTTCAAAGTACTACAATTTAGGCTCAATAATCACCCAAAAACATGCAAGTATCATCAGATAACACCTAGATGAATCCAACCTAAATTTCAGACCCATTTTCTCAGCTTTGACACTTGATCTTGTAAAATTCAAAAATACGACTTAGACAACTCCAAATTCGACCAAACCACTTGGAAAACTTAACTAGACATAAATAAACTTTTCATAAAAACCCAGATTATTGTACTTATAAAATTCGATCTATGACACGCACAAGTTCGACATATGATGCTGTCCAGTTTTAGGGTTTATTAAAACCAACATAAGCACATGTTTAACCTACCCAAACGCACCCATGACCCATGTAAGCCACACAACCTGTTTTAACCTCATAATAACATGTTTATAAATCCATAATTCAGTCCTATAAAACAATACACACCCGCTACACTAGTTAGCGATCCAACACGCACACAACTCTTCACATAAAATCATAAACACCCATGATTATAACGACTTAGGGTTTCTACCTTTGTGATTACATATTAATGGCTATCATAACCGATTTTTAGGCTTGATTTAATCATGTTCATTCGTATGGTTTATTATATATCTCACAGTTTCAAAGTTTTAAACGTTAGCATGCAACGTATAATTGAGACGAATGGAAGAATGGTTATACCTTGGTAGCTCAGATCAAACACACACGAACACAAAAAATGGCAGCGGCAACCGATCAAAAAAAAGAAAAAGAGGAGCAGGAAGTTTTCTTTGTGCCGTAACTTTGTAACTAGGGTTTCAAATTTGAGGTGTTGGTATTGTTTTTATACTAGCCGATCGGCCTATGGGCTTTTGGTGGGTGGAATCGGTTTGCAAGAAAAGAACGAGGCCCGACTTAGCCTAATGGGGGGTGGGGGTCGGATCACATAAACCAATCAGAGCCCATAGCTCATGTGTATACTCGGCTTGCAACGAAACAAACGAGGCCCATGCTTATGTTGGTATTCGGGCTTAAAGGAAACGGCCCAAAATAACTTATATGTGTGACTTTTAATTTTTTTTTCCGTCGTACCAATGTCGATTACTTAATATACTCGTTAGGTTTTAAACATTCATAATTTAGATCTTTTAATTTCTTTAAATGAACGTTAATATATTTTACGTATTTTATAATCTTGATTTTAAAGGGTAATTTAGTCTTTAGTATTCGTTTTGAATTTTAGGGTTTTACAACTCTTCCCTCCTAAAAAGAAAATTTCGTCCTCGAAATTGAACCAGACGGAATAGGACAGAAAACAAATCGGATTTCAGAATTTCAAGGAAAAATAAAGCAAACGCGAATCTTATCTCAGAACAAACGGATTCTTATCAGAATCTTCAAACTCATACTTTTTAGAAATCAAATCAATAATCAAATACGTATAACAGACAATCATATACTTATCAAAGTAATGGCAGAAAACAGATGAGATGCAGAAATTCAAACAACACGCTCTAACTTATTCAGATATCTAATGATGAGAACAAACATATACATAGACAGAACGAATCCTAACGGTCTCACTAGTCGCAGATAGTCAAAATAAAAGGATCTAATGTTCCTCAAAACTTCCTGAAATATCCTATGACCACAATAAGGGTACGCGGAGACGTACACATTTAGAGAAAACATAGCAATCCATAATTCACACAAATCATAACAATTTCGGATTCCAAGCGTACAAAACTTATATTAACAGTATCGACGAAAATCTCACAATTAGGTTCAGAATTTCAAACGAACATGAGGAGTGCCAAATAACGGATACAAGTCATATTCTTTTCACGTATCAACCACAGGCATTTCCCCAAACGTCATATGATTTCAATAAGTTCAAATTATATGATCTCGGTATTATCACGTTGATCAGGCGTCATAATACTTGCATCACATAACACGTCCTTATTATCATCATATTCTGTCTCGGGTCATGACAAAACCACATAACTAATATCAGAACAAAACGGATAACATATAGGTAACAAGTAACATACCAAAACAGAACAGATACACATTCATGCAGCATATAACACATCAGACAACTTACCATATTACCAAACAAACGAGGCCACCAACTTACATAAAACGGCTCCTGCGCGACTCATCTGACGATCCGAAAGAAAGCTGAGATATACCGGAATGCTAAACGATAAAACTTCACGACTCGAACCGAGTTCTGAACGAATAAAAGAAAAGTAATGCGTCAAAATCACGTAGCAAGGTATCAAACCGCCTCAAAAGCGTGACAAACGAATCTGAGTAACACAAGTCGCGCCCAAATCATATGAAGTAGATGAACCTTCCCAGCCACCCGTTGAATCATGTCTTCGTCGTTGCGTCTTTGGTTGATTCGTCCAGCTCCCTCCAGCAGCATCCTGATGTCTCCAGCAGCACGGTAGTCGGGTGTGGCTTCTGCTTCACGAGTCTCTCCAACACAGGAACTATTGCAGCAATGCAGGGTCGGTACCACCTTCTTCGGCTCTGCGGGTAGTCTTCATCTAACGATCAACAAACGGACGGGCGAAAACAAAATAACAAAATTCGATGTGAAAAGAGGAGGGCCAATTCAGTAAAGGCAAAAGGATATCGAAGTCAAATCTGAACGACCATCAAAAGGAATCGAAAGATATCCGAACAGACGGAAACCTAATGTCTACCCAATCCTCACATGTGTTATAGCCTAAGCTCTAAGGGTCCTAAAACCTGCTCGATACCCAAATTGTAACACCCCAACCCGACAAGGGTAAAGATATCACAAATACGGTTTCATATCAGAACTTTAAGTACTATGCAATAGCAGAAATCTTTACAATACTTACCAAAAGAAAATATGAATAACTTAATAATCAAAATAAATCTAAGATCCCTATTTCAAATCTTGCTCTCCATCTCTACTCTCAAGCATCAACTATCCCATAAGCTCATCTCGAATGCTTAATACCTGCCGCAGGAAAAGAAAATGTGGTTGAGCTTACAAAGCCCGAGTGAACGAGATATAATGAAACGAAAACTAAACAAAATGGAAAAATACGAAATAAACAAAGAAACGAATGACCGAAGTCACAGCGAATAAGAATAATGAATCACTGAGGATTCTCGGAAACAAGACAATACCAAATCGGGAAGAACAAACAACAAATAAGAACAAACACATAGCATATTGATGACACAAACTGAAGCACATCATAACCAACATGGCAATTAATAAATCGGGCAATTTAAGTACATACAAGTCAAACGAAATACCGAAAACTAGCAGAAGAAATTACTAGAAGTAAACATGTCCTTTACACAAGTCAATTAATCTACACTAACACACCTGATCCAATATCAGTAGCAGCGGAACAATAGCAATCAAACGTGAGTCACACATACAAATAGAAAACCACATGAGGAAAACTATAACTAAATAAGCAAAAGACATAGCATAGCAATTAGAAGTTATCAAGTCAGTATCATAAGTTAAAACATTTCCGATCAAACTTTAGTATAGACGAATTTAAACATGGCGATCAAACATAGCGTATACGAACACCAACGAATAATCAAAGTTCAATAATTATCTTGAACAATTATACATAATGATCTTACAGAACAATCAATTATACACTAGCATAATCATCATACAGATCAACAAGGTCACATAATGGTAAACTAACATATAATCAGATGACAACATGCGAATCACATTTAAGCATATTAATCATATCCTAGCATGGCAAACGGTAGTCACATAAACATGTCAAAGCATAAACACATTCAATAACATATAATAATTCAAGATATAAACGGAAACATTGACAAATATGGAATCATAAACAGAATATCTAATACGAAATAAATAAATACAGATTTAGATTCTACCACAAGCCCAGAACATATCATATCGGTAACTTTTATTCGGAGGGGTGACCTCGGAATACCTTATATATATGAGGGGAGACCTCAATAACAAATGGAGTAACTAGCTCCCAGAATTTGTGAAGACGCGTATTGCACACGACATCATTCACTAGACAAATCATATCGAGATAACAGATCGGATCTAGGATGCATCCATACGCCCCATCGACGGATAGTGGCCATACAATATATAGCGATCTCATAATCGGATACCGGAAAGGACGTGGCAGAACATCACTCTACTCGCCCTAGAGTCATGTCAGTGGTGCATCACTGACCAGGACATGGAACCCCCATGACTAGTGAAATAATGGCTCGGGTGTCAAACTAACTTAGGTCAAACAGATTGTCATAAATGACACAGATCATAATTCATCATAAAGGTCAAACAGATTTACAAATCGGAGTTTTCATATCATAAGTTCAAATCAGATGTTTCATGGTTCAATAAACAGAGATTTCAGATAAGCAACGATCAAACAAATCGAGAAAGGGTTCAGATCAAATGTTCAGAAATCAAAGGTTCATATCACAGTCACATATCATACGCTCATAATCGAGGTTCATAATCGATGTTCATAATCAGAAGTTCATAATCAAATATTCATAATCAGAAGATCAAAATCAAATGTTCATAATCAGAGGTTCATAATCAAACATAGCAAGTTCAACAAACATGAGATCGGACAAGCGAGAGATTCACATAAACAGAAGGGAATCATAGCAATGGCATAGGAAATCCTAATAAGCATAAGAGAAATGACGAAGAAAGGAAATCGTGAGAAACCTTTACTGAAAAGGTCAGAATATCTGTACCTTAACGCGAATGAGAGAAAAGCAACTGAATGAACGAACACGGCAGATACGACGCCCGTCTTCTTCAATGAATCTACACGGATTACGATTCGTATAATAATTATTAGCTCCTTTTATAAGCTTCTTATGCCTTTGTAAGTGTGTTACTTATTGATATCATATTTTATCTTTCATTTTCTTAAACTCATATTTGGACCAGACTTTAACGATTTTTATAAAATACTTACTTAGCTCAAATGAAATCAAGAAAAATCCCAGGGGTTCCCATATGAGTTAAAAGACTCTCCAAAAATTGGTGGGTTCTATTTTCATGCCAAATGGCCTACGGAAAATCATAAGTCCAGACCTGTCCAGAACTCACCTAGATTTTCACACACCAAAAGTATGCCCCCAACAAACACACTCACCCTACTCAACACATCAAACCAAAAGCTACAGGTGTCACACAATATATAAACATCATATCCACCAAAGGAAAAGTTCCAGAACCTCATAGATTAAATACTAAAAATCATTTACTACATTATAAATTTCGACTCAGCAATTCAGATTCAGACACCCTAACTCCAAAAGTATAAAAATCATACTTCCACGTTTGCAAATGATACAAGACTTATTTTTCCAGAAAGCTATTTCAAAGTACTACAATTTAGGCTCAAGAATAACCCAAA
This sequence comes from Chrysanthemum makinoi, assembly GCA_910596185.1. NCBI lineage: Eukaryota > Viridiplantae > Streptophyta > Magnoliopsida > Asterales > Asteraceae > Chrysanthemum > Chrysanthemum makinoi. Next base: position 257,029,057 of record OU343222.1, on the reverse strand, counting down.
AACATGCAAGTATCATCAGATAACACCTAGATGAATCCAACCTAAATTTCAGACCCGTTTTCTCAGCTTTGACACTTGATCTTGTAAAATTCAAAAATACGACTTAGACAACTCCAAATTCGACCAAACCACTTGGAAAACTTAACTAAGACATAAAATAAACTTTTCCAACAAAAAACCAGATTATTGTACTTATAAAATTCGATCTATGACACGCACAAGTTCGACATATGATGTTGTCCAGTTTTAGGGTTTATTAAAACCAATATAAGCACATGTTTAACCTACCCAAACGCTCCATGACCCATGTAAGCCACACAACCTGTTTTAACCTCTAAATAACATGTTTATAAATCCATAATTCAGTCCTATAAAACAATACACACCCGCTACACTAGTTAGCGATACAATACGCACACAACTCTTCACATAAAATCATAAACACCCATGATTATAACGACTTAGGGTTTCTACCTTTGTGATTACATATTAATGGCCATCATAACTGATTTTTAGGGCTTGATTTAATCATGTTCATTCGTATGGTTTATTATATATCTCACAGTTTCAAAGTTTTAAACGTTAGCATGCAACGTATAATTGAGACGAATGGAAGAATGGTTATACCTTGGTAGCTCGGATCAAACACACACGAACACAAAAAATGGCAGCGGCAACCGATCAAAAAAAAGAAAAAGAGGAGCAGGAAGTTTTCTTTGTGCCGTGACTTTGTAACTAGGGTTTCAAATTTGAGGTGTTGGTATTGTTTTTATACTAGCCGATCGGCCTATGGGCTTTTGGTGGGTGGAATCGGTTTGCAAGAGAAACAGGAACGAGGCCCGACTTGGCCTAATGGGGGGGGGGTCGGATCACAAACCAAACCAGAGCCCATAGCTCATGTGTATACTCGGCTTGCAACGAAACAAACGAGGCCCATGTTTATGTTGGTATTCGGCTTAAAAGGAAACGGCCCAAAATAACTTATATGTGTGACTTTTAATTTTTTTTCCGTCGTACCAATGTCGATTACTTAATATACTCGTTAGGTTTTAAACATTCATAATTTAGATCTTTTAATTTCTTTAAATGAACGTTAATATATTTTACGTATTTTATAATCTTGATTTTAAAGGGTAATTTAGTCTTTAGTATTCGTTTTGAATTTTAGGGTTTTACAGCTCCACTGCCACTTTTGCTGCTACTCTTGAGTTTCCTGTCATTAAAGGCAACATGATTACATAGAGAATTCGGTAGGAGTGAAATAAAAGCATGAAATAGGGAGAGGTTTAGGCACCTTTTTAATGATTTTGTGGCACCCAACACCAGTTTTCTTATATTAAGAACTGGAATGAGGTCGAGAATGGCTTTTGCTTCCATGTCACTCTCAATAAGAAAGGTTTCAACTAGAACCTATAACACCATGAATTCTAATAGTTAATATTGGCAATGAAGAGAATATTGTCAATAAAGAATCGATGATGATCTAAAAATAGAACATTCAGTATGTGGAATGTACCTTTGAGGAAGAGCAGAGAGAAAGAAACTTTTGGAGGTATTCACTTCTATTGCTTCTTTCTTGAATCATGTATCTTTCCTTCTGTTCCGGGTTTACTTGATTTATTGGTAACCTTCCCACTGTACATTCAAACATTGGTCACATATAAAATAGTGGTATACAACATCTGACACATAACTTCATTGTTTTAAGTTCACGTAGTATGTTTTATTGCATTTGTTGGAAGCCATACGATCAAAGTGCAATGATCGCATGTGATAACTACATGTCCTAGCAGAGTTTTATTGCATCTGGATATTTTAACTACATTGTTTTAAGTTCACGTAGTATGTTTTATTGCATCTGGATATTTGCTTTTTATTAACCTTGCAGGAAACAAGACCTTCGTGCTACCTGTCCCAGCACTCAATCTGATCAACGAATGTTCACATGCAGATAACAAGCTTGCAATGCAGGAGTTTATGATTCTTCCAGTTGGTTCACATGTATCACACCTTGAAGTATGTGATCAAGAAGAAATACGGCCAGGTTGCCACCAATGTTGGCAATGAAGGTGGTTTTGCTCCTAACATTCAGGTTCGTCTATTCTTTACAATATATTCTTATAATCAAATTTCAATATCGTTTTCTTTGGTTTTATCATAACTTGATAATGGTGGGTTTAGAGTCCATCAGATATTGATCTTCGATCCTTCTTTCCCGAAGGTGAAAGTGCACAGGATGGTGTCATATTATGGTATCATAATAGGGGTTCCATTTATGCTATAACTAAAAAGGTATTCCATTATATTGCCAATGTTAATGACATAATATTGGGGTTTTCATGCATTGACAATGTTGTTATTCAAGACCAAGCAATAAACACTTTTGTTAGAGGAATAGGTATCACTAGAAGGATGTCATTTGTAATTAATTTTTAAGCATGATAACCAATACTTATGTGTGAACAAATGTTCGGTATCACTAGAAGGTTGTCATTTGTAATTGATTTTTAAGCATGATAACCAATATTTATGCGTGAACAGTTGTTTTCATTGGTGGATGACTATTTAATGTGTGTTTGCTATGCAGTGGTGGTAGTATGATACCATGTATGAATAAGTAAGTTGAAAGTTTCTTCTTGCTATATAACCTTAAAACCAACCAAACCTATAACCTCTTCTCACAGTCAGTTATGCATATAGCAACAGGCTAAACATGAAGGCAATATTACATGTAGGATATGTGGTTATTCATAAAAAAATCATCAATGCTGTTCAGCTTATTTAAAGTTTATGTGACAGGAAAATATAGTGCAAATACTGAAGAAAGAAGTAGACAGGTCTGTTACAATGGCATAACTTATAGAATACAATTTGGAAGATGTGGATGCAGCTATCATGGCTGTTCGAGTAGCTCTTGCGAGTGGTATGAGTTGGGATGATTTAACTCGCATGGTGAAAGAGGAGAAGAAATCTGGAAATCATGTTGCAGGTCTTATTGACAAACTACATATTGAAAAAAAATCCATGAGTCTTCTTTTGAGTAACAATCTTGATAAAATGGATGATGATGAAATTACTCAACCCGTTGAAAAGGTGTTCTAATTGGACTTCTTATCATCCAAAAATTTATTTTTATCCGTGCATATCTGTGGTAGTTTAGTCACCAGTATCTAACTATTCAAAAGAAGAATGATGGATGGTTCTCATATGACTCCTTATTTACGTTATTTGGAGATATATGTGCTTTGTTTAACATTTCATTTTCTATTTCTTTTTACTTTGCATCTTTTGTCTTCAATATCATTATATTTAACTCCCAAGTTAAAATTATGAGTGCATGTTATTCTTTTTCTAGGTAGTAGTTGATATAGCACTCTCTGCTCATGCCAATGCTCGATGGTGGTATGAGCAAAAGAAGAACCACGAGAGCAAACAAGAAAAGACTGTTACAGCTCATGCAAAGGCCTTTAAGGCTGCTGAAAAGAAGACCCGCCAGCAACTCACTAAGGTAATTTCACATCAAGTTTTTAGTTGATTACATACGTAATACATCAGCCATGCCTCGTTATTTAGGTTTTGTCATGTTGGGTAGGTGATTTATGGACAGCTTGAATGTTTCAATGCTGGAAACTAAGTATGCTTTAGTCAAATTTTCAGGAAAAAACTGTTATTTCCATTTCACATATACGAAAAGTGCACTGGTTCAAAAAGTTTAATGTGTTTATCAGCTGTGAAAAATATTTGGTTGTCGGTGGACGGGATGCTCAACAAAACGAGATGATATTCAAGGTCGTCCTCCACTATTTTTGATTCCTTAATCACGGCACTTGAAGTGGTCATCTTACGAACCGATGACCTATATTCAGATGGTAGTCCCGCAACGTATCTGATTACCTGTGGTTCATCATCCGGAGCTAGATGTCGCGTAAATCACAGCTTCTCAACGAAAGCACTTGAATACTATTCAATACTCCCATTTCCCTTCTTCAATGTAAAGAACTCCTCTTCAATTTTATTAACGTCTGTCTTAGTACATGATCGTTTTAGGTTGTTGGAGAGTCGGGATTGTTTACTCCTGATGATATTGCATATGTATTGTTTGAAGTTGTAATTTGATGTTGCACATGTATTGTTTAAAGCTGTAATTCGAAGTATATTTAATCTCTTACATGGAAAACAGGCTAGCTAAATGAAAATGGGTCTTATGAGTCTAAACATTGTTACTTTTGTAATCATACCTTAAGTTTATATAAGAAATCCAGTTCCTGACATGAACCTTTTTTGTTACCATTGGGCGTAATGGCTTACTTTAAATCAAGTTTGTTTACTGATTGATGACATTTTTAACTTTACAGGTACGAGATGGAATTTTAGAGATTTATTTCTTTCCATTCACTCTGTTGATAAGAAGACTGCTTTAACTTACATCGATGACAGTGGCAACTGGCATAACATAAGAAACGGTGCTCCATAACAGGAAATTTTTTTCACATATATACTCAGCGCCACATAAAGCAGTGCTACTAACATGTAAACATTAACTTGCAGGGAATATCAGCAAAGTGAAATACATGCTATTCTTTACTCTGAAGGAACAAGAAGAGGAGACATAAAGGTTAAAGCTTTAGAAGAAAACTGAAGAAGCAGAAAAGAAACAACTTGCAACTGAATTTGAAATATCTCAGGTTGCAAACTTCGGGCTTGCCAAGTTCACTCCTGATGTTGCTACTCATTTCTCAACCGGAGTAATGGGAACTTTTAGGTATAGATTCATTCTTTTTCTAGATGACAAGTTGGTTGGTGTCCATGTTCTAATTGCAACTAACATCATTCACTACCTAACATAAGTATCAACTTAGTTAAGATTTGCAAAAGACACGAGCTTTCAATGCGTTTTATAGAAACCACGACTTCCATTTCTAACAGTAGTAGCAACATATCTTTGCATTTAACTAATTTACTGCACTTGTATTAACAGGGCTTCTCCTTTAGTCAATTGGGTAAGCCGATTTCTTATCCCTTTCTACTGCTCTTTAATATAGTTCAAATTATTATATTATTTATGTTTTGATGGATTATTTTATCACCTGCAGTTACATAGTAAGTTCCATGTCAAAAGTTCAAGCATTAACAAATATGTTAATTTAGCTTTAGTCACGGATCTTGAAACCCATATAGGGACTCCAGTGGAGGTATTGTTTGACATGATTGGACCTTTTTGTATGTCGGAGATTTATAGAAAAAATGAATAAATTGTTTAACAGAATATGATGTTCAATTTTGTTGCAGATCACTGCTTTATTTGTGGCATTGTTCAGAGCCTTTAATATTTCAACAAGGTCTCAACTCAGCTCTGTTAAACAAACTAACAAAGCTTTCAGATCATACCAACTAACAAAACCAAGTTATGTTATAAAGTACATTGGAATCCCATAAATCAAATAAATGACCAATGTTTGCATAATTTTGGCAACAATAATTACCATAGTCAAATAATAATAAGTACACACAGTTTGATTGCTAGGTAGGAGCCCATTATTTTATCAACAATTTATGTTATTGTCAATATTATCAGACCCCACTTTTGTTGTGCAACTGATATATTTCCAGTAGTGTACATTTTCTTTTTTGTTATCTAATTTAGGGATGTATTTTACGTAAATTACAGCTACTTATAACCCAATTAGAGCCTTTGACAGTAAAAAAGTTGTTGGCCATCAATAACTTACAGCAAACATCACAGCAGGCGGAGGCCTTGTCTCAAGGAATGGATGCATTGCAACAGTCGTTATCCGAGACATTGGCAATCTCCCATGGGTGCTCGGGCTCATCAGGCAATGTAGCGAACTATATGGGCCAAATGGCGATGACTATGGGTAAATTAGGAACACTAGAGGGCTTCACTCGACAGGTGTTATTTTTTTTTTATCTTTATACTTTCTTTCTTCTGTCTTTATTTCTCATTCACAAACAAACACATGCATATATGATTATATAAAGACTAGAGGTGGCAGTTCTTATCAGTTCATATAAAATTTTCAATTTGGTTATAGCTTTATCAGTAATCGGTTAAATATATGAAGCTAAAATAACACACCAAAAAAATTAAACATATATACATTTACAATACAACATGGATTAAAAAAATAGGTTTGGCCCATCAATGTGAGAGTCGCCAATTTAGGGTTACTTTTTATTAGACAGTCCTCTGAGAGGAACTGATACCTTTCAGCCGAGTCAATGAGAAATTTTTTGTATGATGTCTTTGTTACGTATAAATCAATTGTTGGATATTGGATTTCACAAACACATCAAACCATTAACACAAGTGGGCTTATAAGTGGAATTCTAGAGAGAGAAAGTTAGAGGTTTAGGGAACTTAGTGAGAGAAAGTGAAAGATATTATTATGAGCTCCAACTCTCTACCTTGGGAGGTAGAGAGTATTTATAGTCTTACATAAAACGCCACACAACGGGCTGTGGATCAGGCATACAGTAGGTAAAGACCCGTCCGTCCTCCACGGTGTTACTTATCAAAATACTACTTAACTAAATATAACTATGACTACGAGCATTCTAACGATTACATATACTTGAGGTGACCGACTCTTTAATACCGGGAATTTCTAATTCCTAACAATCTCCCCCTAAGGGAGGTCACCTCAAACATATACTAAAATGACATTGAATACAATCAGATATTACATTAACAATTGATCTTGCATTCTTGATGTAGTACTTTGCTCCGAAGCTCGTAGTCATTGATTCCACTCATTGCATGTTTGGTTAATCCAAGTGGAGGTCTTTTACTAATCCACGTGATAATAATGTTGAGCCAGCTTTTGAGATCATCAGCTAATGGAAAATCTCTGATACATCCATTGTGGTGTTGGTATTATGTGATGTTGTGACTTTCGGACCGACATGCTCACATTCTGGATCATGATATTTTCTCATCAGAGTAGCGGAAGCATTCGTTGATTCATGATATTGGCAGCAGCGTAGCTGAAGCATGGAATTAGAATATCAGAGTCATTGATGCACCAATCATGATATCTTTTGATATGAATGTGTTGTGTGAGCATGCGGCTATGGATTGACCGCTCCATTCTGATCAGCTGCAAACGTCCGGGTGTACCTGCATAAGACAGTTAGCAATAAAGCGCACGAAAGTGTCTTTGATCACTTTCGATGAATTGAGGTACACGGACCACGGTTCCCCGTTGATCAGTACAAGTACTGCCTGTGATCAGGTATAATTCCGAAGAATTTCCTTGACAGGGTTTCGCAGCTGCTCTAGCTGTTCTCAAACCGGAACGTCTCAAAGAAGACAACACGGAGTGAGTGAACCAGCGAATTTACGTCCACTGATTGATGAAAAGAGATTTGAAAACAATCGTGTATTGCTCAATAGAAATTGTTTTTGCAATATAACGAAGGTTTTAATGAAAATCAATTATCAATCATAAAACACCTTTTGATTTGAAAAATTAGTACACGGTCGACGTGCTAATGAAAAGAGTTTTAAAGCACAAAGACCGGTTTTCAAAGGTATCCGTCAATCCATAACCTGAACCAGGATTGATTCAAAAGATTGAATCGCCCCATTGTTTTTGTTCAGTTGTCACATGGTTGATCTGTATAATAGATCTCACATGCCACCTACCAGGAGCTTGTTAGATGTTGGCTCCAGAAGGCTTTCCATCTTCACAGTGAATATGTAAACACATCACTCAGATGTTCTGGCAATACCACAAGGATAATGCGTAGGACTCAAGATATAATCTCTTTTTCCACATTGTGTGAAACAGAGAGTCTTCATTGAAAGTGTCCTAATGAGATTTATTGATGATCTCGTGGCACTAGACTCAATTTGTGCATATTTGGATCCTATATCGAAGACTAGGGAGAGGGTCTCCTCCTTCAATATCAACAATCTCTAAGAGAAAGTCGATAGATGATGTCGGTTCCCCGTGAGAATGAAACAAGTCCTTTTAAGAGGAACTTGAGTGGTTTGGAAAGTTGAAGTGCGGTGCGTCACTGGGTCCATGACGTCTTGTCTTCAATACCGATGTTACCATCTGTAGCATTTGAATTGAACCCGGTTTCTGCCCTAAGGTTGAATATATGGAGGGCTATTTGTTTTCACCCTTTTCTCATTCAATTCTTTTTCATTCTTCAACCCCTTCAGTGCTTACCGAGACTTCATAGCAAGAACCTTGTTGGGTTTATTCCAGTACTAGCTCAATCTTAGTCCGCACTCTTCCCATATCTCATTTTTCTCCTTTTATCATCATACCTAAGAACTCTACACTAACTAGTGGATAGTCCCTGGGTAGATCCCTCCGGTTCTGGCGGATCATGGGAACACATACCTAACCTTATCGTCCTTATATCACCATACATAATGTAAAGTTGGTCGGTCTTTTTGGTATTGTTCATCTGCCATAGGAACCAATTGAAAACCATTTGAAAATCAATCCGGATACTTATGATATTTTATCAAAGCATTTTGTACCGAATTGTTTTTGATATTTTTAGAAGAAGAACTCCCCCTCAACATGTGAATCAAATATTTGAAATAGTTTTCCACACGGAGGCAAGAGAAAGAATTAACTTCTTTGATTGCCATTTAAAAAATATCAACATCACTTCCCTAATCGAATCAAGTAGATAAAGCATTTTGGGGAAGGATGAGGTTTTCATGATTTTGCTCTCCCTCAATATGTGCCTCGAGATTGAAAAGAATTTTGCACATACTAGAGGGAACCTGCACCTTGAGATAAGTTATCACGTTTCAAATCATAGGTTTAAGATAGATGCTCCCCCTCAACATGTGCATGGAAAATTTGAAATCGTTTGTCACATGTGGGAAGGGGAGCTTGTACATCCTTATAAAACCATTTACCGAATTATCAGTTTAAATCCAATTTAAATCACACATTCTCCCCCGATCACAATTATCAAATCATTTGAGATTTGTGATCTCTTATAGATTTAAATTGATTTTGAAAGCTTTTAAGGAGAATTGTGACTTGATTATGAAAGCGTTTTAACTGATAATGATCGGATTTTAAGACTTTAGACTCCATTGATAAAACATGCTTGAATATTTTTTTGAAAACAATTTAATGCCAAATAACTTTTTAATTTAATTGAAATCATTCTATGTCATTGATTGAGGGATTGATATTTTGACAAATAAGTCTAGATGATTATCAAAAATAGAGACTGAGTTATTTTTCAAAGCAGTTAGTTTTCAGCAGATAAATAATTAAAGAATCAGAGCATGGAATTTTGAAAACATGATAAAGTATGGCTCTGTTCTTTCTTTGAAAAAGCGGGTTACTGCCTGAAATGACAATAAACCATTGTTTCTCTTTCTCTCAAAAATATTTTTTGATTTTTTTTTTTTTTTTTTTTTTGGAATTCGAACAACATCTTAAGTCCCGTGTCATTCTTTGAATGACAGCACAAAGACCGTAGATATTATCGAACCGAGAAAACGCATGACAAAATGACAATATTTTTGAAGATTTTTCGAATTTTTCTGATTTTTATGGTTTTTGAAGGTTTTATAATTTTGTATTTTGATTTTCGAATAGATATATACAAGAGATAGATGAAGATAGACCTTTACTCCTCGTCTTCCTCCTCAAGACGTTTGAGTGTTTCTGGTTGAAGACTTTTCAAGCCTAGTCGGGAAGAATATGAACTCAAAGCGTTCTCTTGGAAGAGCTTTGGTGAAGATGTCGCTAACGATATTCAGATCTCACAAAATAGAGTTCCACCACACCTTTTTCCACTTGTTCCCTGATGAAATGATGTCGAATGTCGATATGCTTTGCTCTTGAGTGTTGAACGTTGTTGCATGAGAGAGCAATAGCACTTTTATTATCACAGTAAGAGGGATTTTGTTGAATTCAAAGCCATAGTCGATAATTGAGATCTCATCCATAGGATTTGAGCACAACAAGATGACATGGCTATGTATTCACCTCTGTAGAGGAAATAGAAGTACTCATTTGCTTCTTTGAAGACCAGCTCACAAGCTTATCACCCAAAAACGAGCACCTCCGGGCGTACTTCGACGAGTATCTTGACATCCTGCATGATCAGCATCTGCATAGGCTGTTAGTGACATACCGGTGTCCTTCGGTACCAAAGTCCCATATTGATGGTTCCTTGGAGATACCGAAAGACCCGTTTAACCGCTTCAAGGTGCTTTTAGTAGGCTTAGCCTGGTATCTAGCACACATGCAAACAACGAACAAGATGTGCGGTCTACTAGCGTGAGGTACATCGGGGATCCTATCATACTACGATATTTTGTTTGGTCAATCATGATCCCTGAGTGGTCCTCATCTAGTTTGGTTCGATCAATCATGGGAGTGTCAACAGGTCACTTGAATCAAATCCAAATTTCTTTAAGATCTCAGTTGCATATTTAGATTGATTTATGAAAATGCCTCCGGGACTTTGCGAAATTTGTAATCCCAAGAAAATGACATTTGTCCCATCATTGACATTTGAAATTTTGAACTCATTTCATTAGAAAACGATCACATTCCATTGGGTCGGTCGAGGCAAAAATAATATCATCAACATAAATTTGAACATGAGTTAAATGTTTGCACGACTTCCGGTGAACAATGTTGGATCAAGCGCTCCTTTACTAAATCCGGTTGATAGAAGAAACTTTGACAACGTATCATACCATGCCCTTGGAGCTTGCTTTAAACCATAAAGGGCCTTCTTCAAACGATAAACGTGAGTAGGATGCTCTTGATTTACAAATCCTTCAGGGTTGGCGTGACGAGACGACTTCTTTAAGATCTCCGTTCCGGAATGCCGTCTTTACGTCCATTTGATAGACTACCATGTTCTTACTTGCAGCATTAGCCAAAAAGATTCTAATTGCCTCGATTCGAGCCACAGGAGCAAAAGATTCTTCAAAGTCTATACCCTCCTCTTGACGGTATCCTTTAGCAACTAATCAAGCCTTGTTCTTCAACACATCACCATGCTCATCAAGTTTCACTTTGAAGATCCATTTTAGAGCAATAATCATAGCACAATCTGGAGAAGGTACTAATTCCCATACATCTAGTCGATCGAACTCATGAATTTCATCTTGCATAGCATTGAACCAGCTATTTTCATTCATGGCGGTTTTAACATCTTTTGGTTCGATCTTAGAGAGTACGGAGTTGAAGAAGCACCATAAGGCATCGGTTGCAAGTTGTTTCCGTGTGGATACTGGACGAGAGGGATTTCCAATGATGTTGTCTAATGGATGATCGTGAGTCCATTTTCTGAGGTGTTCATGTGGTAGTTGTTGAGGGACTGAAGTAGCAGAGTCGATGTCTCTTGAAGAGGATGGTTCTGAAGAAGATTCAGGAGCAAATATGTTTTCAAATGGAGCATCTTCGTGAGTAGCAAAGGGATTAACTTCATCATTGATGCCGAAACATTCCATGATGTACATTTGAAGAATGATGATTTGTTGATGAGACGGAAGGATCAGCAGATGGCACTCCTTGACTTAAAGATATTGAGACTGAGGGATTGACTTCATTTCACTGGAATATTGAGCAGCCTCTGTTGTAGGGATCAACACCTCATTAGTACTGGATCATAAAGTTCATCAAACATAGGATCAAACAATTTCTTTAAATCATCTTCGGATGGAGGTACATATGGAGTTTCTTGAGAAGAGTTTGGAACAAGGGATGAACCAATTGGACTGATTTGAAGTGCGGGTCCATAACTGAATTGTTCAGGAGCCGTTTGACCGGTCAACTCATCAAACGTAACGTGAATTGTTTCCATGATGTTTCGGGTTCTTTTGTTGTAGATTCGGTATCCCTTTTGTTTGGTGCATACCCTACAAATACTCCAATGTCTGCTTTAGCTCTAAGTTTGCCTAAGTCTTGACCCTCATTAGTTGGATAACACAATGCACCAAACACACGAAGGAAAGAGAGATTAGGTTTTCTGTTGTGGACAAGTTCATATGGACTTTTTCCATGAATAGTGTGAATCAGGGAACGATTTTGTGTGTAGCATGCAGTGGCAATAGCTTCAGCCCAGAGAAACATTGGAACTTTTGAGTAAATCAGCATTGTTCTAGCGGCTTCTACAAGAGTTCGATTTCGCCTTTCAACTACACCGTTCTGTTGAGGAGTTCGTGGAACACTTCTTTGATGGTTGATTCCAATGCTTTCATAAAATTCACTAAGTTGTTTGTTAACAAACTCGGTTCCATTGTCTGTCCGGATAATTCTGAGGGTTTTGTTAAGTCGAACTGCAGTACTGTTTGATGAGTTTGATGATGATATCAGGAGTTTCATCCTTTGTCCTTAAGAACTTGACCAGGTGAATCTAGAGTAATCATCAACTATAACTAACACATATTTCTTCCCAAAGATATTCCGCACTCTCATTGGTCCACATAAATCCATATGAATTGTATGAAGAACTTCCGTGACAGAGTTAGTAGGTTTGGGTTTATGGGCATACTTCTTGCTTTTTCCCAATTGACATGCTGAACAAAGATGATCCTTTTCATACTTTAGTCGAGGTAAACCTACAACTAAGTCCTTTCTGGAGAGATCATTGATGGTGCCGAAGTTCAAGTGATTGAGACGTCGATGCCATAACCATGACTTTGTTTTAGAAGCTTTTGACAACAAGCAAATTGGAGAAGACTTCATCATATCATCTATAGAGATGGTGTAAAGATTTGAACCACGAGTTCCTCTTAAAAGTTCCTTACCATCAAGTTCTCTAACAAAACAAGTATGTTTTCTGAAGGCTACTTCTAGATCAGAGTCACAGAAATGACAGACAGAGAACGATTATGACCAAGACCTTCCACATAGTATACTCTAGAGATAACACTATCACCAACAACATAATCACCATAACCCTTAATTGCACCGAAATGATCATTACCGAATCTAACTGTCTCGATGAATTTGCTCACGAAGTTCATGAGCCGCGACCGGTCTCCAGTCATATGCTTGGAACGGCTGAGTCCGGTACCACGTAACGATTTGAATGATCTGCAGTTGAACACAGACAAGAATGGATAAATGGATAATTGGGATCCCCATGCAAGAATGGGTTCCACTTGGTTAGTAACAGTATATGGAACACCCACATCGAAACAGAAACATCCATATCAGAAGTAGAAGCAATGGAATCATTGGGAATAGATGCAATGTTGGTGTTTGTATTTGACCTATTCAAAGTATGTTCACTTCTTAAGGGAATAGTTCTACCAGTAGGCATCCATTTTCTAGTGGGCATAATCTTAGTAGTTTGAGAGCAAAACTGATTATTCTTATGGCCAAAAGGTATCCAATAATAACCTATCTTTATAAAAGTTCTTCATGTGGGTTTCCACTGTTTTCTAACATTCTTTCGTTTTTGCCTTTTTGCCTTATTTGCACGATTATTAGCATTAGCAATTTTGATAGCATTAGCAAAACATTCACACCACATTCATGATTAGTAACGAAATTCAAGCAACATCATTACAAGGTTTGCAAATAGTATCATAATTGAATTAATTACAGATGCGCCTAAGGCTAATACTAGAATCAACACGATTCGTTTTATTCAACTCAAGCTTAAAGTTCCTAGATTGGTCTTCTACTCTCTTCCAATGCACATTCTTAGCTTGCAAGGTCCTATCATTCCTTGTATATTCTTGAGACTTTGACCGCCGCTTTAAAGTCACTGATTACTCTGTAGAGGGAATGGAAACATTAGTTGGTTGATCTAGTTTTTGCATTCCTGAACTTGATGTGCAAGGATCCGAAGTACTAGAAGGCACATTAGTGTATACTTTCTTAAGACTGTGATTTGAGCTTTTTGGAGACACACTGACGTTCACTTTCTTAGTACTAACAGATCTGGAATCTGAACTACTTGAAGGCACATTGGTGTTTCCTTTCTTAAGATTGGGCATAGAACGGATTTCCTGCTTGGAACTAGGCATAGAACAAGGCATCACAGCTTTGCCTTTTGCACCTAAGGTTAAGGATTTGGGACATGTTGCAATTACACATTCTAGCAACTCTTGAGATCGTTTGGCCCGGAGGCAAGCAAACCTAATTTCACTATCAAGAGGTTTGTTAATGAAATCCTCTTCGACAATCTCACGGAGACATTCTAGACTATCCTTAAGGTGAGCACAGTATTCATGAAAGTCATGTTCATTATTCCTAGATGAGGAGGAATATATTTAACTGTCACAGTGTATTTGCAGTCTAAGGGTGATTTTGAGACAACATTCTTATTGAAAACAAGTGGCAGTTTCCCATTTTCCTGACTTCTCAGATTCTCAATTTCTTTTTTTAAAGACGTTATTTTTTCGTTGTTTTGGTCACGGTGACTTTTATTGAATCATATAACTCTTTAAAATGTCGTTTAACTTTTTCATTTTCTTCTAGAAAACTCTTGTTTTCCTTTTGTAAGGCATCAACTAAGTTTTGAAGATGAAAAGTTTGAGAATATTGAGAATCTAAAGGAGGAGGCATTTGGGAGCCTGTCATATTGTTCGTTTGACCCTTTAATTGAGAGATTTGGGCTTTCAACTTTCCGATCGTGTTGCAATGAGCTTGAATCTGTTCATCACGTTTGTTAATTTGAAAAACGCATCAAACTCGGAGCATCGAGGATGTCTTGATATTTGAAGTTTTGACATTTTCTTTAAGATGTTGATATTTTAGTTGTAAATTAAAATGCTCAACTTCCAGTTTAGAAAAATGTTTAACCAAATTGTCGTGATCATCCAATTCAATTTTCTCGTTTAGTTCAGAATTAGTTTTTTCAAGCTCAATGACACGATCATGGGAGACTTTCAGTGCAACCGATAATTCATGAAATTTGGAAGCATTAATGGAACAATTTGTAGCAGTGAAAAACACATCCTGAGTAACACATTCAGAGATCAGGTCTCATTTAGTGTATGCAAGTTCTTCCTCTCAATCTCATTATATTTTAGTGCTCGCTCATAGTCACTAACTTCAACTATCATTGCATCAAATTCCTTTTCCATTCCCTTAATATCAGTTTCTATCCCTTTTTAAGACTCTCAAAGTGATCTTTTAGAAGTTTAAAGAAAGGCATGACCTCAGTTAAATAACATTCTTTCATTTGCTCAAAACCTCTTTCTCCTTCAGTAATACCAGTGGGTGTGATCCTTTTCTTGCAAGTTTTCTCAAAATCAACAAATAGTTGAAGTATAACATATTGGCTAATTAAGGTGTTGATTTTAGTGGCAATTTTCTGGAACAAGATGCATTGGTGTATTAGGAGGATACACAATCGCTCTAGGCATTTTCCAAAGAGGAGGATTCGTTTCAACAATATTTTCAGCTTTCCGCTTCTCTAAATCCATTTTCCAGAAAACTTGTTCGGGAGTCAACAATGTCTGAGGTTTAAACATGTTCAAGGAAATCCAGTTTTCCTTCTTGTAATCATGGGTTTTTATCGTTATCTTGTTCTTTTTACACTCAGGATCTTCTAGCTTCTTATTCATTTTCTCCCTAGTGACTTCATCTGATTTCTTATCTTCCTCAGTGCACTCAGCGCAACTAGGTTTCTGCCTAGGCTTAAGGATTTCATTACCATCATAAAGCACCTTATGAGCATTTCTAGCCTTTTTAATTACCTCTGGACTTGGTTCCTCAACAAGGGGAATGCTATGCTTATCGCTTAAGACTCTATGCTTAGTGATCATGTGAGCAGTCTGAATGGTATTCCCTTGTACGTACAACTTATTTTCAAGCTTGTTTTTCAAAGTTTTTAGATTGGAAAAATCATTCAAAAGTTTTGATTCCTTAGCCTTGAATTCTTGCTTAAGCATTTTAACATTTTCTTGAAGTTCGTGTTTTTGCTTAGCAGTTTTAGAAAGCTTTTCTTGTAAGGAGTTTAACTCTTGTTTTAATACTTCTTCTCTAAAATTACTTTTTCTAATGATTGTACGCATTTGGTCATCCATTTCCCGCTCACGGGTGGTCAACTCAAACTTAGCACGTTGTTCATAAATAGCAACTTGATCCTTATATATGTTAAGCTCAGTGGTAAGGGAATCATCAGGCACAAATGGAGCGTACTCATGCAGTTCATAATCATCATTATGAGTAGAAGATGCACAACTAGGTACAGCAGAAACATCCATGCACTTACTGAGCATTGACATGCACAGGTGTGCGGTGCATCTCTATCTTGGGTACATCCGAAGCTTCCATGGAGTGTTCCTTTGCATTAACTTGCACAGGTTGTGTCCGGTGCACCTCTCTCTCTTGTGAATTTGAGCACGAAGATTCCATTTTTCCATTATCCGACTCATCATTTTTGTTGTCATGACATTCGCATTCGGCAATACCCGATTCTTCAACAGATACATTACCCAACTTATCACAACAATCTTTCAAGCACTGACACTCATTCACGTCTTCATTCTTTTGAGCAGATTCTTCAATGTACTTTTCACATTATCCATGAGTTGGATAAATGTCTCAATGAATTCCTGAATTTCCATTCCAGTATGTTTTTGAAGGAAATTCCAGTCAAGTGTTGATCGTAATCTGCTGAATATTCCCCATGATGAATGGTGAAATTGTTTGTAGATTACTTGAAGAGCTGCACTGGAACCATCCTTTTGAACCTCTTCATTGGTAAGTTGCAACTTTAAATGTTCTAAGTTCAACAGCAAGCTTCTTGTCAATGTAGGTAAGTCTGGCGGGAAAAGAGCACTACATGTTCGATCCCAAGCTATGGATAACAGTTGTGTGAGGTGCTGATGAAGTAGTGATATGGCTCAATCTGCATTCCATTTGCGTGGCATTCTCATTGTACTCAGAACATGAAGATCTCACATCCTCATTGTTTAATTCAAACATCTTTAATCGTTCAGTGTAGCATCCATTATCATTATTATCCACAGCATCATACAATTTAAGCACTTCGAGATCACGGGTCATTAGAGTAAGACATGATGTGTTAAGATGAGTGATGGATCGATACAATGAAAGACGATTAAGTGATAGGACTTTAGATTGTTCGTAGGAAAAAGCTGAAATGTTGATTGGTTGAGATTTGGATTGGTTGATGCACGTTTTTTACGAGAATTTTAGGTCTAAAAACTTAAAACCTCAATAACTTCCTTTTGGAGAGGATTTGGGCCTCGAAAAATTCGTTTCACGACATCGTGGTGAAACCTACAATATTCAGGTTCGTTTTGACAGGTATTTCGCTGAAAATAGAGTTACGGATCAAAAGTTATGGCCGTTTGAAGTTTTGACGTAAAAAGTCAACTTTGGTCAAACCTCTTCTTCGTAAAAATCAACCAAGTCGCTATAAGATAATGCACCAAGTCGCTAACACCTAATTCGCTACACCACCAAGTCGCTAAAGTCCCAAGTCGCTAGACAAATGCAAGTCGCTAAGTAGTAACTCGCTAAGACTCAAGTCGCTAGCAAAATTTTGGCAGCAATTCGCTACTCAAGTCGCTAAAGATTCAAGTCGCTAAAGAGCAACTCGCTACAGACCAAGTCGCTACCACCAAGTCGCTACCCATAGTGGAGATTCCACTACTTGTACTGTTAATCGCTAGGTCTAAGTCGCTAGCTCCAAAACTGTAACTCGCTACAAAATTGTGAAGCAAGTCGCTACGAAGAAAGAGATCCGTATATCAAGTCGCTAGCAAGAAAAACCACATAAACATCACTTTTCAATCCAAAAACAACCCAACCAAGATGATTCAAGCTTACCAAATGAAAACCTAAACACTTGTGATGATTCTAAACATAAAAGTACTAACAAAATCCAAGCTTTAACACAAGAAATCAACCAAATGATGCACAAACCACTAAACTTTTTCAAACTCAAAAACCACCTAAAAACCACTAGAAATCCAAAGATGTGTAAGATATGATCTAACCATGGCTCTTGATACCAATTGTTGGATATTGGATTTCACAAACACATCAAACCATTAACACAAGTGGGCTTATAAGTGGAATTCTAGAGAGAGAAAGTTAGAGGTTTAGGGAACTTAGTGAGAGAAAGTGAAAGATATTATTATGAGCTCCAACTCTCTACCTTGGGAGGTAGAGAGTATTTATAGTCTTACATAAAACGCCACACAACGGGCTGTGGATCAGGCATACAGTAGGTAAAGACCCGTCCGTCCTCCACGGTGTTACTTATCAAAATACTACTTAACTAAATATAACTATGACTACGAGCATTCTAACGATTACATATACTTGAGGTGACCGACTCTTTAATACCGGGAATTTCTAATTCCTAACATCAATCGATAATTTTATTGGTTGTTTTGGCTTATGAGCTTATTAAAGCTTGGTATACAAGCCGAGTCAAATAAGCTCATAAAACGCAAAAGAAAAGTGAATTAAGCTAAAGTCATAAGCTGTATATAAGCTACGTAGGTTGTATATAAAGTGGGTCATAAACTGTGTATAAATTGTGGTAGTATAGGAAAACCAAGGTAATTCATGGTTGCTCAAAAACACCGTCATATATGTGCTGAACAAAGTGAACTTATTCATTTTTTACTTATTGAGAGGATGATGATGATTTTCTGCATTTATATTTTTTGGGAGCGTACTTTACTAACACCCGCATTTTGGCGAGCCAACCAGACACGCATTGTGGTTGCAGCCATGACTTGTCTTTGGTATCATTTCTACATTTGTAGATCTGAGCCTCATTTTTCAATGTTGGTATATATTAAAAAGTGAATTTAAATTGTGGTGACGAATGACTATAGATGTATTGATAGTTACCAACACTCATGTGCACCATATATGAATTGTATTCAAACAACTAAATATTTCGACAGGTCACATAACTTTCTCTTGAGCTTCCTGCAGCATTCAAAGACACTGTACATACGCTATGTATATCTTCACATAATGAGATTCATATTCTATCTGTTAATAATGGCTTTTTTGCATTGTGTAGATTATATTATCCTATGTATTGATAACTTTGTTTCTAACTTCTAAAGACGACGAGGTTCACGAAGAATATAGAGAGAAAATGAGTGTTTTATCATGAGGATCCCTCGATAGTTGATTCGTGTGAAGTGAGTGGTGAAAAACACAATATCAACGTATATCAAAATAACCGTAAAATTCGACAAATTAACCCTTTAGGAAAAAGGTTAACGTACCAAACCTTACGGGTGTGATAAAAGTGATACCGGGAAAGTGATTTCCCCGGGTCGTGTCCCAACGAGGTGTGAATGGAAGGATTCGTTGAGTTTCGTGATTTGAACTTGAATTGGTTTTTAATGATTTGATTGAGTTGAATTACGTTTTTCTACAAATTAATTAACGGGAAGGTAATTAAGGCAAGGGAAACCTAATAAACTACAAAGTATCTATTACTAAGCATAAGAAATGATAAAACGAGGCTAAACTAAGTCCTAGGGTGCTAAAACTAAAAAACGTAAAAACCGGGAAACAACCCGAGCCATAAACGTAAAAATTTTGCAATTTAAGCGCTACGGGTGTGAAATTAATTTTCCTACGTTCTATTTGACTAAAAATAATTTTAGAAAAAGACCGGGTATTTTTTTGACTTATAAAATAATTACTACGGATTAAAAACTATTAAACACTAATTAAATGATTAAAAATATTAAACTAATTTTGAAAAGTCTGAAAAATTCACTAAAAGTACTTCAATCTAAACTAAACCTAAGGAAAATAAGAAACAGTGGGGTTGCTATGTAAATTAAGCTGTAAATAAGCTCTAAGAGCTTATTGTTAAAACTGCCTAAGTGACCTTATATAATAAATAATGCAAAAGATAACTGATAAAGTCCCAAGGGCGCGTTGGTTTGGTGTGTTGTGTTTGTGGTCATGTGCTTTGAGCGGGGAGACGTGGGTTCGAGTCCCACCAGTTACCCCTTTTTGTGAAACATTTTTTTTTTTTTTTTAATCTGCTTATTGAAGATCAAAAAGACTATTAAATTTAAACCTTTTTGTGAAAACTTTTTCTATGAAAGCTTCTCAATAAGCTGTTACAACAGCTTATTGAGTGATGTTTTGGACAGTCACACAAACACACCACTGTTAGCAATTTTGGTCTTAAAAACACTTTCTAAGCAGATAAGCAGTTGGATTTAGCAACCAAATAGATGAATAAGCAATAGAGAAAGGAAAATAAGCTAAGCCAAAAAGGAAATGAGCTAAAAAAAAAGGGGAAGCAGTTGGCTTTATAAGTTACTCTAAGGGAAATCCTAGGCTAATAAACAACTACTCAAATGGACAATAAGCAATAACCAAACTGAAATAAGCTCTATGTAAGCTAAAAAAGGATCTATCCTAATCCTAAGAATACTGAAGTTATCTAAGGAATTCTAAAAAAAACAGTTAAACATCTAAATAAAAACTATTGACTGCAGTGGAGTGCAGCAAAACAGGCCAAAGGGCTTACTTGGGAGCTTATTTGAGGTAAGCTAGAGTGAGATTTAGAACCTGGGCTTTTGGCTACTTAGTGTCCACCAACCTAGCTCACTTTTGCCCCACAATAAACACCTTTAATAAGCTGATTCAGCTCATAAATAAGCTGAGGAAAAGCTTGGAGTTGGACTGGATAACCTGCACAGAACAACAATATGGCCAAATGACCCACTTTCAACCATTAGCAGACCCACTAAACCATTTTTTTGAATTTTTTCCTTTTGACTCAAGTAAGATAAGCTAATGAACTTGTGATTTTTATTTTTTATAATTTTTTAACTTGACCAAAATTCCACTTAAACTGCTATGCAAAAATTGAGGAAACTCATATTTTTTTTTTGAAACAGCTGAGACTCAAACTCAGTTAAACTATATTAATTCTTTTCTAACTCAAAACAGTGACTATTGGGACTTGAATTCAATTGACTTATTCTGTCAAAGTGGGTAAAAAGTGCAATTTTTACCTTAAAACTAGTTTAAACCAAACACTCCCTTAGGGAAGAGTTTCTTTGAAGGGTGACTTAGAAAAAGAAAAAAAAGGAACTTGGGTTTATCTTGGTTATAAACTGAAGACAGGCTAGTTTAGGACTAAGTAGTAAGTTAAATTAAGTAAACAACAAATAAGCACTAAGTGCTTATTAATAAGCTGAGACAGAAATAACAAAGAAAGACTTTTTCATTAATTAAAACTGGACATTACAACTTCATTAAAAACAAGACTAATTTTAAAGAGTAAAAATCTAGATGCCTTATAACTTGGCTACAAAGGCTATTTATACTAAGAAGCTAGGTCTTCAATCTTCTCTTTTTGTGTTTCTTCTGTGAGAGCAGCAAGCCAAAAACCTAACTTGTGCTTCTTGAACTCAATCACAGTCGTCCATTAGGTAGGTACCAATATGGGTTAATCCAAGCCATTGATTGGGTCTTTTGTAGCCAAGGATTGCCACAGTGGCATCCTGGAAAGGAGGGAAACTTGTGAGTGGGTTTGGGAATTGGGGGATACTGGGTAAAAGGGATTAAGGTGGTTTTGGGTTTTGATGTAGCTGGGTAAAGGGATGCTTGAGGTTGAGTGTTTTGGGTTGAAGAGAAAGAAGCAGAAGATGGGAGGGAAAAAGGGGAAGGTGGGGGTCGTTTTTATTGTTGGTGATGGGGGTTCAAATAGGAGAGTGGCAGGGGTTCAAATGGAAGGGAGGTCAAGTGGTTGTGGGGTTGGTATTTCAATCACAAGGACCATAACTGCAATTCCACAAAAACCAAGGGACCGAAACTGAAATTATCCAATATTCATCATAAGGACCAATTATGAAAAGTTTAATTTTCCCAAGGACCAAAAATAATAATTTTCAAATAAAAAATGTCCAGGGGTGATTTCTGTCAATTCTTTGAAACTTCAGGGACCAAAGCTGCCATTTTGTAAAACTGAACTTTGAAGGGTTTATTTTGACAACTTTTGAATCCCATGGGCCTTAAATGATAATTTGTTTTATTTTGATTTACCAGGGACTATTTTTGACAACTTTTGAAACTTGGGGGACTAAAACTGCCAATTATGCAAACTTGATATATTTTTTATCTGATTTTGGTATTTTTGCATTTGAAACACATAAAACACTTATTTGTGATATTTTAATCATTTTGATGCATTTCTGAGTGTTTTTAAATGTTTTGCAGTTCAGATTTGACCAAAAATGATGAGTATTTACACACTCATCAATAGTACACGTACCTGTATCACAATAAGCTCAAACTCAAGCAACTACACAAGACGGCAAAGAGTTTGGCGAGCATGTTGTCGGCTGTTACTAATCTTCTAGATCTTAGTAGGCTGTAAGGCTCTCTTTCCTACTTTATTTAAATATAGATTTGTCATCATTAGTAGTTCATAAGTATATCAGCATACTTTGATCTTACACATTTTCCATCATTAGCATTGATAATGATTTGTTTTAAGCATTTGTTGATAGTATACATTGATTTGAATTTTAGTATTGACAATATTAGTATACATATTTAGAAGTAAATGATATATGTTGATTTGTATGAATATTTAGAAGTAAATGATATATGTTGATTTGTTGATAGTATTCCAATCATTAGTGTACATTTTTATACCTGAGCTTACACGTTTTCAACCGTTAGTATTGGTACTCATTTGTTAAGTAAATGATATACGTTTAGGTCAGTAACTACTAATGATATACGTTTAGGTTGCAACTACTAATGATTCTTTACTTTATGCGTTAGCATCACTCATTAGTAGCATCAATCATTAAAAGATTTTCTTAAACGTTTTCAAAGGAAGAAGGCAAATACTACTCTATAAGATCACCGTATCAGCAACTTGCAGCGACTACTCCATGACCGCCAAAAAGACGTTCAAGGAGAAGGAGAGTGGTGAATTACCCGGTTGTGACCGGAAATAATGCCAATCAAATCCCATTGCTACCCTTAACCGAGGTATATATTTTATGGGCTTAATGTTGGTTTAGTTTTGTTTATTAAACTAATTTGGACGAATATGCAATATCCTTTCGGATATATAGAATTTCCTAAACGTTTAAGAAAATGAGTAGTATTACAGCATTGGCATAAAGTAAACAAATATGCAATATCCTTTCGGATATATAGAATTTCCTAAACGTTTAAGAAAATGAGTAGTATTACTCCTGGGATTTTGGATAGGCCGTTTGAAGATCGTAATATTATCAAAATGTGTAGTATTACAGCATTGGCACATCTCAGAGCTGTTGTGTTGTTTTTTCTTGAGATTTCTGGTTTGTGTGGGTACACTATTGCCCAAGCAACGGTACTTTTTCACAGTATCAAGTCTCTTTTCATGACCAAACCTTTGATTATAGTTTGCAACAAGAATGATTTGCAGTCATTGGAAATAATCCCTAACCTGGACATAAACATTATTGTCTACTTCAATCTTGAAACATAAAGTTTTTGTTTCAGACTTTTTATAGAGGTTTATTGAACTTTATTAATTGCATTTTGATCATATTCAATTTAAATCGACCAATAGTTCTGAGCATATCCTATGTTTCACTAGCACTTGTCTCCATTTACACATGGTCGTTTTAACCCACTTACTTTAAACTGCGCTAATTTTATATTTACTTCTACTTCCACATGGTTAACCTTTTAATAATTAGGTAAAAATTAAACTAAACATGTCAAAAGACACCATAATAATAATAATAATAATAATAATAATAATAATGATAACACAAGTAGACCAACCCAAAGTTTTGTATGGACCTTTATTTGTTAGCTTGGCTATGCTTTGAATCTGTCCTTAGTCTTTTTGTCCAAGTTAGCTTATCTAATTCTTACGTCTCTCAATGTACTAATTTGCATTACCGTCAAATACTATTAACGGTCACAACAGGTGAACCTTGGTACGAGTAGATCTATCGTGAGTGCCCTTAATATATTTATTATGTTGTGGATATTAATTATCAAGGCCAGACAAGTGAGCCACAAAAAAATGTGTTTGAAAATGGGTATCTTTCTAATGCCGATTCATTTGATGATAACACTATTAGCAATATAATTGGGATTTCTCTTCCAACTTTTCTATCGTATATGCGTTTAATATAAAAATTAGTACGTTATTATTTAACATGTTTATAGCTTATTTTCATTAATTACTTTTTTTTAACAATATTCATAAACAAATTGTAATTGTAAATTGTTTTTTTTATAAAATAGTTTAATAATTAACAATGGTTAACTAATTTTCATAATTAAAAATTTACTTTTTCTAAAAAAAATTCAAACGTAAACTAATACAATAAAAATATACAATTAAATATCCGTCATTACAAATAATTTACCGTTAAGTGAAACTTAAACTTACACAATAGCAAAATACACCATCAAACCATAATTACAATTCATGACCACATCCTTAAAAGTAATTTTCCGTTAAATAACACCATCAAAATAAAAATTACAAGTCAAGCCCGCCCATCGGGCGGGCTTCGACATCTAGTATATATATATATATATAGAAGCGTTCAAATGAGAAGGTCTTTTTTTGTGAGAACGCGAGAAGTGATCCTGACCCTCCATTTACTCCCTCCTTTTTTAAGATCTAATGGTCAAAATTAATCATTTTCCACTAAGTATACTTTAAACAATCCTCACACCTAATATATATTTAAAAAAACACACACACGTCCAAATTTTGAGGTGAAAAGTATTTCATCTTCTCTCTTATCATAACTACCGCAGATCCCACCGCAAATCACCGCCGTTCGAACCACCACTACATCGTCATAATTACAACCGTCGACCACCGTCTGCCGTCATCACCATCGATCACCACCACTGTTCACCATTCACCACCATAATCGTGATCCTCACCATCACTCATAACAATCATCAAAGAACAATAACAATGTCTTAAGGTTCATCAACACCACCAACCACCACTATGTTCGCCACTATCCACCACCAGAATCATCGATTATCATCTTCATCATAATTAGTAAGTGTGAATTAAGCTTCTAATTCATTATTTCTATATGTTCCATAAATTGTTATATAGTTTAGAAACTAATGATGAAATTGAAGAGATAGATCTAGATGAATGTGTCTTTCAAGATTTAATATCTAATTTTCACATGTGAGCAAGTTGTTCGAAATGAATTTTCAAGACGAATTCAATTTATTCGAATTTTTGATCTAGATAAAAAAAATCGTTGCTTATATGTTTTATGTTAGCTATGAGTTATGTTGATGAGTAATTTAGATGATTATGTAAACTTGATGAAGAAAATGAAAGTTGTACTTGTCTTTTTCTCGTTGTTTGTCAAAGCACACCAGGTGTTCGCTAAAATGTTAGTTGTCTTCACATGTGAAGATAGTTTGATCTTCACATGTGAAAATAGGTTAATCTTCACATGTGAAGATAGGTTGATCTTCACATGTGAAGATCAAACGTGAAGATAGTTTGATCTTCACATGTGGAGATAGGTTGATCTTCACATGTGAAGATAGGTTGATCTTCAAATCTGAAGATAGGTTGATCTTCACATGTGAAGATCAAATGTGAAGATAGTTTGATCTTAACATGTGGAGATAGTTTGATCTTCACATGTGGAGATAGGTTGATCTTCACATGTGAAGATCAAACGTGAAGATAGTTTGCTCTTCACATGTGAAGATAGGTTGATCTTCACATGTGAAGATAGTTGGAATGTGTTTAGGTTTTTGCCTTTTTGTGTGTAGGGTTCTTTACTTTTATCTTTGTTAGTGTTATGCATGAACGCCTTTAGACTATATGTATTTCGGGGACTGACACGAGAAGTCCATACACGCAACATACCTATGAAAATAGGGACACAAAATCCGCGGTCATAGCCAAAGGTATGATGACAGGTACATGGGTAGAGATAACGACACAGAATACCATTACGGGATGATTGTGATAATCCATTATATTACTTTTAGCATCTCAACACAACAACACACATCAGGGTGAGAAATGGGATCTTGCGTATGTATTCGTTCTGTGCCTAATCTTATTACTTTCTTGCATTATCAAAAAAATTACCAGTTTTGACCCATTTGATTGAACTTATATGAGTTTACTTTATTTTGAATGAGTCAAAAGTGCTGTCCTAAGTGCTTGGGTTTGAACACCCTAAATTGAAACAGATAGTGTTAAACTGTCCTGACTAGGTCAAATAGGTCAAAAATCACTCAAACTTCTGTCAAAAGTTTGAATATTAAAGTATCAAAAAGTTTCTTTGTTGAAGATTAAATGGATTAATACATTGGATGTTATAAATTATGACAAAATGTAGCTTAATTCAACCTATTTGAAGTCATATTGATACTAACCCATATGGACTGTAAATATTATGCGATCGACTTTGACGTGTAACTTAACCCACCTGTTTTGACCCGTTAGTGCATTGTTGATGTTCTTAAAAGTTTGATTTTTTAATCCGAAATAATCAAGAATCTAAATCCATGATCACTTTATTAGAACGCCAGGTCAAAGTAGTACTTTATCTGCGTTTCTAACCCTAATGTGGTTACTTGACAATTGGTGCAGGAAGGCTTTCATTTAGCAACCGTTTTAGCTCAAGGCTGCAAGAGACAGGTTGTAACAAACCATGTTTGAACGAAAATTGCTGTAGCCAACATGGGTTTTCTTGAAACACTTCTGCTAATTGTTCTCTAAATCAATGTTAAAGTTAGTGTAACAGGAGTGGTGCCACAACATCAGCAGTTTTCATCAGTTTTCATCAAATGCTTACGTATCGAAACAACCAAAGATATTGTGCAAATGGACTCTACACGTAAAATGCTTTTATTGATGCTGCAAATGCTTATAACGTATTTAGTATCACTTGAAGTGTTGATGACTAAAAGAGAGATCTTGCGACTTTATTTGCTCAAACCTGCCATGAAACAACAGGTATTCATTTGTTTTAATTTATGTATAATAACAAGAGTTGCATAAAACATGTTCAGTTCAATGTGACAGCGTGGAATATCATATTGTTGACTTAGTATATACTATCGAATTGTATTGGAAAAATCTGATGAGGTGGGCTATTTTTTTATGAGGCTGTTACGTTGAGCTTTTATATATTTGAATAAGTACATAGGATAAATTTGATAAGTACTAAAGAAAGAGTTTTTGAAAAGGTCAAACCGGTTAAATAACTAAATCGAACCCGATGTCGTCTTTTGTTGACTTGCTGTTGTAAACATGGTTTCATGTTGTCAATTGAAAACTACCTTGGATCATAAAAAAATATTTGACGGGTTTTATGGGCAAAAAAAGTTGATTATGCAATATGTGATCAAAGTTCCTACTTAAAACATCGTGGAGAAGCCCAAACTTTTGTGATTATGCAATATGTGATTATGAAAAAAAATCTGGTTTCATCTAGTTTCAATAGTAGATTGATTTATATTTTTACTGTATTTTTTATAGTTGTGTCGCATGTACTCAAATGGTACCTAACATGCTTTCTTTGGCAGAGAATGTGGAGAAGCCCAAACTTTTGTGATCTTCAACTAGATGATAACTTTTCGCGTTGAAAATGCTACCTGTACAAGTGAGTTGAGGCATCACTAGTACAAAAACGGGATTTGGTCACGCATGGTCGAAATGGAACGGCCACACATTCGCATATTTGTGTGGCTGAAGGTACGAAAATTGACAACATTTACTAATTAGTCACACATGAAAATTTTGATTGTGTGACCATTACAACTGTATCGCCACACAATTGAACATTGTGTGGCTAAAGGTATCTGGTGATTTTGTTTCAGATCATTTAACCACATATGAATTTGGAACGCGTGACAAATACAAGTAACCTTGATGCGTTAGTCACATGAAGTAATTTTTTTTTTGTGTCTAAATCATAGAGTCAAGTTTTGTCACACATTATTTAAGGGTGACTGATATGTTTTGCCAACTCTTTAGCCACATCTGAAATTGGAACAAGTGACAAATGAAAAGTTAGGTTGAAGCATTAGTCACGATATACATATAAACAGTGAAAAATATATGTCACACACTTGAACACTGTGACCAAAAGCCATATATGGTCACACTAAATGTTTTGTCACACATTCGTTAAGTGTAGCCAAAATCCAGTACATATGTTCACGTAAGTTAATATGTGTGTTTAAAGTTTAGTTTGTGTTAGCTTGCCAAAAGCTAATCTATAAAGTCACATTTGCTACTAACACCGTGACCAAATGCCATATATGGTCACGCTGAACGTTTTGTCACACATATTATTTAAGTGTAGCCAAAATTCAGTACATATGGTCACGTAACTTAATATGTGGCCATTGGATGATCAATAGTCACTCAAAATACACGTTTCGTCACTTTAAAACACCATATGGTCACACTTATTAACACTTTTAGCCACTTTATGGTTAATTGTATGTGACTAAATACCCAAAACAAACATACTTTGTGTGACTAAATGTTAGAAAAGGCCACACAAACATAAAATTCATGTGGCCATTGGATGATCAATAGTCACACAAAATACACCTTTCTTCACTTGAAACACCATATGGTCACACTTATTAACACTTTTAGCCACTTTATGATTAATTGTATGTGACTAAATACCCAAAACAAACATGCTTTGTGTGACTAAATATT
Source organism: Chrysanthemum makinoi (assembly GCA_910596185.1). Taxonomy (NCBI): domain Eukaryota; kingdom Viridiplantae; phylum Streptophyta; class Magnoliopsida; order Asterales; family Asteraceae; genus Chrysanthemum; species Chrysanthemum makinoi. The sequence goes on along the minus strand of OU343222.1, from coordinate 257,000,383 downwards.
ACAAAAGGCCACACAAAAATAAAATTCAAGTGGCCATTTGATGATCAATAGTCACACAAAAGACATATTTCTTCACCTTAAACACCATATGGTCACACTTATTAACACTTTTGGCCACTTTATGCTTAATTGTATGTGACTAAATAACCAAAAGAAACATGCTTTGTGTGACTAAATGTTAGAAATGGCCACACAAAAAGAAATTTGATGTGGCCATTGGATTATCAATAGTCACAAAAAAACTATTATGTTTTTCATAAACAGAACTAACTACGAATACTAAACAGACTTAGCTTATGTCTGCCAGACTTAACCTTGTACTGGCAGCCTTAACCACTAAAACTAACCTACCAGACTTAACTTTGTACTGGCAGCTTTAACCACTAAAGTTTTCTGTTTATAAGTAGACCACAACACAAAATATATATATATATTTTTTGTGCAAAGATGAACTTGTATTAATCAAGGAAACTTTGTAAAATGAAAAAATCAACATAAATTGATATTCAATATCTGATATAACTGTTCTTATAAGTCTGATAACAAAAACAAACTGCCCATATCATACAACCATGGACAGATGACAACCAGCACAAAACCATCACAAAGAACACCTTTTAATGCACCAGTATGAACCATATACTTCCAGATAGGGGCTATACCAAGTAGTTTACATTCCATCTCATGAATGGCTTCAACTACTTGGGAACACACACCCTAAATGAAGCCAACCAAATCCTACACAATCCTAAAATCTGTTTATAAACATGTCTACCAATAACAACTGATAACGCCTGGAATTACGTTTTAACACATGCTAAATACTGGAATTATAACTGGAGTACGGGAAGACACCGAAGCTTGGTCGTCGATGACAAAGTCAACAAGATTGAATCTGACCATTTTGTTTCGTTCCCACTCACACTCCTCAACAATCTCTCTCCATATGGCGTTTATGGTAATGTGGTTCTTGCTTCTAGGCCTATCGTTGTGGTGTTGCAGATTCACGTTCACATAAAACTCCATGTCTTCCCGGTATCTCAGCAATGCGTTATGGTACTTCCACATGTGATTTCGCTTCGTAAACTTATGTGGTATGTTCTGCATTAAAAAGAAAAATGTAGTATGCTAATCAAAAGTATGTCCATGTGTTGAAGCATATATTAGTTTTTGCGAAAGCAGATAATGACTGAAATGGTCCGATTTGTATCATTACTTACCAAATGACTCCTGTCCGTGACATATGCAAGGATGGGCGCGTAAAAACAATCCCTTTCACTTTCCTGCTCTGTACATTCGTTCCATGCACATATGTGTTTCATACGCTCATCTGCAATTGGAATTTAATAAAAATGGTAATTAATAATTTAAAAGCTATTATATGGAAAGGTTTATTTTTAAAATAAAATCATAGATTATGTCTACACTTTGATTAACATACCTTCATCTACGGGGTTTCTCATGAACGGTCTTGTACGATTCAGCTCCATACGTTGCACAAGTTCAGAACGCATCATCAATCCATTTCAGCAAATGGCATCAGGGAAAGAGTATTGTTTAGGAGATTTGTGAAAACAACTCTTGTGCCAGCAAACAGGTTTTCATCGTGAACCAATACATTTCATCCGTGCCCACCAAACTCATGCACGTGTCTATTTTCCTCCAGTATTTCAATTTGACGGTGAGTGATAGCTGCTATGGGCACGCCAACAACAAGAACGTCAAATTGGTTATTGTCAGTATTGTCCCGGAAATTGCAAGGAATGACCTACGTAACAGTTTAGTTTAAAGAAAACATTAGCGGGTCAAACAATTAAAATAATCCCCATTTTCAACAAACTTATACAATGTATTGATTAACATTTTTTTCTTACCAAAGGTTGTGCAGGATATTCATCCAACGTAACCAGGCACCTACGTTGTTTGTAACCTAGAAGAGCCAGATCGTATCCAGGGCATTCGTGGCCTGCATCGTTGTACCCTGTTACATAATAACAGTCTTCTTCCTGACGAATGAAATGGAATGTGGCCACATTGATGTATTGGCTTTGATCAATAAAAGCTTGCCACTCGGACCCTTGCAAAGTAATGCGACCACGAACCAATTTCCAGTAAACCTTATGTTTGGTTCCTCTATTGTGGATTAGGTATATCCAGCGCTTCTTGGGGTACAGTGTTTCAGTAAACAAAGCAGGAAGCATCTTAAATTTAAAAAGTAAGCACGTATATCAATTTGATGGTTACATTGATAAATTTATAACCTTAAGTAAGCATTTTAAGTACAACTTACCTGCAATGTCCTAACATAACACAATATCATCTATAAATCAATAAACATCCTAAACTAACAAACTAGCAGTAAATTATAACATTTATACCTGAGATATTAGGCTCAAACGGAAGAGAATCTAGCCCTTTATAATAGCCCTCAAGAGTATTTCATTGACTAACATTTATTTTGATTGATTTTGCGTTTGATTGAAAACCCTAAATCTGCTATTAATTAGAATCTAACTGTGTGTTTTGACCGAGTGTAAGAGAGATAAATGTGTGAAATACTGAAAGTCAAACACACACTACGTGACCATTTTCTAATAAAAGTAAATAAATAAATAAAACTAACTTATTTCTTCAAGTTAATAAAGAATTAAAACCTAAAATTAACCATTGTACTGATCATTGATCATTTACATATAATTACAGTTATAATTATATAAACAAAGTAGCAGTCATTAGCAAGCATCCATACAACCATATACATCATCAAAACACAACAAAAAACTTCCAAAGCTTCCTATTCTCCATCTTCAGACTCATCAACTTCATCCAAATCTTCCAAGAACTCCTACTTCTCCGACAGACTCCGACGACATAGCACCAAAAGCTGAGCCAGCAAATCAATCTTCCTTCGATCCTTCAACTGTATCTCACGAAGGGCAAACTCACCTGTTGCTGCAACGGCATTGAAACGAGTAAACAATCTTCCAGCCTCATCGATTGTTTCTTCTTATTTGGAAACAGTTTCCCTGCGAATGCTGCTCTCTTCTCCCAGCTTCTCGATCAACTTCTTCTCCTCTACTATGTCTTGCAATATCAACAACCTTAAAGCATCGCTGAGCTTGCCGGATTCAGTGGCAGCTTTCATTTCATCGATATTAGGTGTGGAAGACATTTTGTGTGTTTAGGGTTAAAATTATTGATAGCTGTGTGTTTAGGGTTAAACTTATTGATAATTGTGTGTTGATTTTATGGTTAGGTAAGTATAAATAATTACAATATACCTCACAATTTGCACAAATAATCACAAAAAAACACTCAAGAGGCATCGGAAAATTTATTTTGGGTGTTACTGTAGCCCCTTCATATTATTCCATGCATAAATGTGATATGCAATAGTTAAAAAAAAAGTGATATGCAGGAGTATTTAGGGAGATATCTAATATTGCAATTTAAACCCTTCATTTTTTCATTGGATATAAACCAGCCCCTATATACTGAGTGTTCACGGGGCGGTTCGGCTCGGTTCGGTTAGAGATTTAACTATCCATCACGGGGCGGTAGTTCATTTTACTATCCAAAACCGAACCGTACTAGGCGGGTAACCAGACATGCGGGTATCCGAAATGAGCGGTTACCCGCGGTTCGGGTCACGGTTTACCATTCAAAAAAATTAATCTAATCGAATCGGGCGAACAATAACATAAATTAGAACGTAATATGTCAACTGCAATATATCGACCAAAATCAAAGTTAGTCATCATGACTATGTAGTCATCTACAGTAGAACTGAAGAAGACTAATCTTGCTTTATAGACACTACAACTTTGGCAAACAATGAATGCGGTGGTTATTAATTTGCGAACCATGCAAATTTGCATAACAAAACCCACGTAAACATTACCCGACAAGGTTACAACAACATTACGCAATAAGAATTTACCTCCGACCTATTGCGTAATCAAAATTACTACCGCAAAGACCATGACGATAACAACTCAGCAATTTACTCATACATTAGGCAATCAAAACTTGGATATAGTTCCTGTCGCTATTAAGATATTAAATAGACTACTCAAAATACAAAACTTATGATAACATCAATTGCAATACCTTACATGTAACTACTTGCATACAATATTACGTAAATTGCTGACACATATGTTTAGCCATACTATATGAGTTAGGGGTTGTTTACTTTTTTCAAGACTTTTTTCGCCCGTTTTCATACATTTTCTTACACTTTTACACACATTCGTACGGTTATACACGTTTTTGTCTGTTTTAATACGTTTTCGTACGTCTTTGTCCCCTTTAATATGTTTTTATCGTTTCCATTTTGGTTACGAGTTTTCGTCCGTGTTTACGTTTTCGCTAGTCTTTTCATGTTTCGTCCGTTTGAATACGTTTTCATATGTTTTACATATTAACGTACATTTTCAAACGTTTCATACATTTTCATATGTTTTACATATGTTTTCGTCCGATTTACCCCGTTTTTACCCATTTTTGTATGTTTTTAAGAATTTTTCAACCGTTTTCATAGGTTTTCTTACACTTTTACATAGATTCGTACGTTTATACACGTTTTTGTCTCTTTTAATACGTTTTCGTACGTCTTTGCCCCCTTTAATCTGTTTTTATCGTTTTCGTTTTGTTTACAGGTTTTCGTCGTGTTTACGTTTTCGCTAGTCTTTTCATGTTTCCGTCCGCTTGAATACGTTCTCATCAATTTTACATTTTCACGTACATTTTCAAACGTTTCATACATTTTCATATGTTTTACATATGTTTTCGTCCGTTTTCATCCGATTTACCCCGTTTTCATCCGTTTTTATCCATTTTCGTATGTTTTTAAGAATTTTTCAACCGTTTTCATAGGTTTTCTTACACTTTTACACAGATTCGTACGTTTATACACGTTTTTGTCTATTTTAATACGTTTTCGTACGTCTTTGTCCCCTTTAATATGTTTTTATACGTTTCCGTTTTTGTTTATAGGTTTTCGTCCGTGTTTACACGTTTTTGCTAGTCTTTTCATGTTTCCGTCCGTTTGAATACGTTTTCATCTGTTTTACATTTTAACGTACATTTTCAAACGTTTCATACATTTTCATATGTTTTACATATGTTTTCGTCCATTTTCGTCCGATTTACCCCGTTTTCTTCCGTTTTTACCCATTTTCGTAAGTTTTTAAGAATTTTTCAACCGTTTTCATAGGTTTTCTTACACTTTTACACAGATTCGTACGTTTATACACGTTTTCGTCTATTTTAATACGTTTTGTGCGTCTTTGTCCCCTTTAATCTGTTTTTATACGTTTCCGTTTTTGTTTACAGGTTTTCGTCCTTGTTCACACGTTTTCGCTAGTCTTTTCATGTTTCCGTCCGTTTGAATACGTTTCATATGTTTTTACATTTTAACGTACATTTTCAAACATTTCATACATTTTCATATGTTTTACATATGTTTTCGTCCGATTTACCCCGTTTTCATCCGTTTTTACCCATTTTAGTATGTTTTTAAGAATTTTTCAACCGTTTTCATAGGTTTTCTTACACTTTTACACAGATTCGTACGTTTATACACGTTTTCGTCTGTGTTAATACGCTTTGGTCCGTTTTCTTACGTCTTTGTCCCTTTTAATCTGTTTTATACGTTTCGTTTTGTTTACAGGTTTTCGTCCGTGTTTGCACGTTTTATTTGGTTTTTCATCTTTTAGTCCGTTTGTATTAGTTTTTACACACATTTGTCGGTTTCAGTTGTTTTGCGTTTAGTCCCATTTTTCAAACATTATGTTTGTAGGTTGCTAATTGTGGAAGCCATGGCTTAAAATGTAAATAATTTTGTGTCAACTCAAGAAGCGAACTTAATTATCCATTTTCGGTTTAAAACCATATGTGTCAACCCAAGAATCGAGCTTAATTTCGGGTCAACCCAAGAAGCAAACTTAATTCATAATCGGTTTTTGGTTCGCTTTGGTTTAATTATAGTTCGGTTCGTTTCGGTTTTCGTGTTGACCAAAATCAAAATATAACCGATTTAATGAAACAAAACCCGATAACCGAACGGATCAACACCCTAATTTATAGTCATAGTTTAAAAGAAGGAGGACTTAGTTTGCCGTTTTTAAACATTAGGTCCTTAGAGATTGGTGGATCTTAGGGATGACAGGGAGGCTGCGAGGTCTAAGCTGCAGGGGTTGAATGATCTCATTAATCAATCTTAGGAGGAAATCGATACCAAGGAATAAAAAATTCAGGCGATGAATGGTTGTAGGGTTTCTCGCTATGGAATGGGATATTTTCTTTTGCTCTAGTGTCATCTGTTTATGTCTAATGTCTAATGTCTAATGTCTTGGTTTAATGGGATGGTATGTAGATATAATAACAATGGAATATGTATGGATCTTTTGATGGTTTATCCATACGAATGCTAAATATGTTTGTTAATATAAGTAATGTGTTCGCTAGTTTGTTTCATCTTTTTTTCATGTTGTTTTGAATTTAGGAATTGGTTGTGGTGTTTAAGTTCATATTCGCACGGTAGAATGTATTATTGTAGGATTAGGATGTTCAATTTTCAGATTGTTGTCAATTTTTATGATGATTATGAAGTTTAGAACTGGAGGCGTTTGTTCATGACAATTATTTTTGATTGAACCACTAGATTTAGGGTGTTTTTGTTGTTGTTTTTGCTTTAAGTTAATTGCATTTACATGTTTTCTTGATTTTTTTTTGACTGCTTGAGGATGTTAGAGCTTATCTAATTGCTTATAAATAGCTTATTTATAGGCTTAAAGTAAGGTCTTAGGGCTGTTTGATGTATCAGCAGTTCTTGGTTTGATTTGCCTATTTTTGTGCTTAATTGTTTATCTAGAACTGCTTATTAGTTATAGTTGCTTTAAGTCCATTTTTAGCTTTTGTTTGTTCATTGGTATGCGCCATGTGGTGATTTTAGTGTATCTGCAGTTATATGTGTCTTTGACACAGCTGGTTTGAAATAATATGGGTGTTTGGGACTGTGGGTAAGCACCATTTCTGTCAGGGGTGTTTTTGGTTTCAAAAATTGTTTGATTTTTCAAAAATTAGATTTTCTAATTAATATTTAGATTGTAGCCAAAAATTATATATTTAAATGCTATATTATCAATTTGGAGCCACATTTTAAAATTATCAAATTTGGAGCCAAATTTTAGCCAAAATTTTAAAATTACTTTGGAAATTATGGTTTCCTTAATTGAAAAACTGCCCCATCATTAGCCCTAATTTTACTCCAATAAATCAGGCTTAAAGCAAAACAACCAGAACTTCAATTTTTACACCATTATTTACCAATTAAGTTTACTAATTTTCTTTAACACATTACTTCTGACAAATCATGGCAACACAAATCAATTATCCGGATGATTTGGTTTATTCGATCGTGGAAATGAAAACACTTTAGAATATGAATCAGAGGCGTATTCAGGATGAGGGTGAGGATCTGGAAACAACCATTCAAATACGAATGTTGTTAAGAGGGGCATAACTAGGTTAGCTAAGTTTCGCAGGGAATATGGAAAAACAGACGGAATAAAGGTCAGTTTAACCTGATGCACTGGATAGGTTATCAGGAAAAAACAGAGCATTGTTTTCGAGTTTTTTTGGGTGATTTGGTTCGTGAGCATATAGGTTTCAGGATTCTAACACGGAGGAAGGTTGATTCAGAAGCAAGAGATAAAATGTGGGACGAAATCACGGTACACATATACTTTTTTTTTAACTAGTAGTGGCTTGGCTGTCGTAGATACAAGGTGTTAATAAGTTTATCTCTGCATTTACAGTATGTGCAACTAATTAACAACAATTTGTTAATCTTTGCAGCGATATTTTGATGTTGACTTGACGGTCGAAAGCGATAATGAATGCGTCTTGGTCAACTTCTAAGGAATTCGAATGAAATTGATACAAAACTACATATTGCCCAACCAAAATACCTTTTCAAAACTAAATGAATCCCGGCAAAGTATAGTGCACTTATAAAAGCCGAAGATTGGGTTAATTTTGTAAACTACACGACTGCGAGGAATACAAGGTGTTAATTATTCATTTTTATTCAAGTTCAAATATCTTTCACCTTTCATATGTTTCCATATGTATTAGTTGTATACTATCAGCATTACTACATCTAAACGACGTATGATTTTGTGTTGCAAGGTGAGATCAGCAAAAGCTAAAGTGTCGCGTTCCAAGTCTGTTTATGATCATACAATGGGACGAGGTGGATACTCCCGTGTGATAGAAAAAATGGTAACAGTAAACATTTGCACATTTGCACATTTGCATTTAATAGCATCATACTTTCGTTTATATTTGTTTATCTTACATTTTTATGTATTTGATGTTTATAAG
>OU343222.1:256794907-256991892 GCA_910596185.1 Chrysanthemum makinoi | reverse complement strand
AAGATAACCTTTTAGGTTACTTTATAAAACATCTTAGCGGATTTCGCGTAGAAAATAACCTTGGGTGTATTCTCAAAGAGTTAGGGCATAAGCATTCCATACTAATCTTAGAAACACAACGCGTTAAGAATAAGGACGTGACAATTCAACTATCAATAAAAGATAACTAGTGTAATAGGTATCTAGGTAAGCACATTTTTAATCATCATAATGAGTAATAATGGCCACACACACATCAAAAGACATAGCTATCCGTAGTAATAGATAATTAGAATAGTAGAAGCAATCAGAGGCACCACCCCCAAACCACACCAAGGCTCCAGATTTTGCCCTTAGCTTCTAAAAAACATATAAAAGATAAAAAAGAATATCCTCAACCCCACCTTAGTACACTTCTTGCTAGAATTCCTATTCTCCAAGAGAACGATATCAATACCCGAGGCTTACCCAATACTACACTATAAATAATTAGAAATTCACCGCCTTTGTGGTGTTGAAAACTTGCTCGATGAAAAGAAGTTCTTGACCCAACGCTTGTACGCCAGATCACTCTAAACCAAATGGGAATTCATTAAACCAACTCACAACAAAACGTCTAACCTTACCCCCTATAATCTTGATGGAAAGACATGACCACGTGGACAAGGTTCTCTATCATAAGATAGGCGTCTTATTTCTTCTCTTTGGCTAGGGTCATAATCAAAAATTTGAGGTCTATCGACTGGATCTGAAGAAAGAGTATCCAAAACAATTCTAATCAGTAAAGTATTCGAAGGAGTACCGGTTGTAGATTTAGGTTGTGATTCTTGTAGAATATCGTTAGAGACATTTCGTTTTGAAGATTCTTCATAAATATTATCAGTGTCTATGATCGATGAAACTTTTCTTTTCAAATAACCTCCGATCTTAGCTAACAATTAGCAATTTTCTAGTTCATTATTGACTAAACATTGACAATTAACAAACATTTATATGCGATGCAACTAAAAAAAAATATATATTATTAAAACTCTTTATTAAAAAATAATTAAAAAAAAAAAAAAAAAATGTCCCATAGCAAATTAGTGATTTGTGGAATACCTGTTTCATATTGATGGGCTATCACGATTGGGATTTGGGTTTTTTTGTTTTAGTACTGCTATAATTTTTTTTCTCTCTTCAAATTTCACGTCAATAATGGATTAGTGGTAATTGGGTTTTTTTGCCTTTTTTTAATTAAAGAAATGTATACCGGGCTTTGTTTAATTAATTAAGTAACTCTTTGATCCGGCTTTTAGTAATACTAGACGAGTACCTGTGCCTAGCAACAGGATTTTATAGCAGCAAATAGTTTTAACGATGAAAAAAAGTTTATGAGTTATAAACGAAAAATAATAAAAGTTTGAGGATTAAACATAATGTTTTGAAACTCGGTTCGACTCGGGTTGGTCAACCAGGTGAACCGTTCCGGTCAAAGAACGGGTCAATATAAACCAGGTCAACCCGACGGTTGGGTTGAAAAAACGCGGTCAAAGTAAACAGGGTCAACCCGTCGGGTTTGAAGCGTCCCGAGTCAACCCCACAATGTGTATTAATAGTTTCTTTTGAAGGCCATAATATTAAGATAAGAAGTAGAGATTCCACTTTCCACATTTCACATTTTCCACTTTTTCATATCTTGACTTTTTGACCATTTTTCTATTTTATATAGTTAAGATTAAGATTAAGATTAAGATTAGGTTTTGTTAATAGATTTAATTTTTTAACAAAATAGTTGACTAATTAAATAAAACAAAAACAAGTATTTATGAGCGATCACAAGAATCTTTGGCTGTTTATCAGACGAGTTGATATGGTCGATGCATATGGTCAACTTTGAACGTGAAAAGATGTTGACCAATGTACATGTTGATATGAAATCGATACAAGATTAAGCCAAAAGCCAAAAGTTCTTGTGTCTTTTTGTAGTGATGAGATAACCCCCATGTCGTCTATTCTTTCTTCTCACTGCAATTGTCATGCAATTAGCATTCTGAATACAATAATCAACAACTCTACCTTTGCTTCTCTTCCCTGCCCACATTGTTCGGATTCTCCAAAACAGTGACTGCTTTCGTTGACCCAAAACCAATAAAGAAACTCGTTCTTGCTTTGCTGCTTCGACTATTGTTGGACCTTTTTCCTTCCCTTGTCTCACTTCTATCTCAATTTTCACCTGTTTGTCATGAAAGCCGAATTATTAAAGTTTTTGTAACTTTTATGCAAATAATTCTAGGATACGAATTTAAGTTCAAGGATGATTTCACTAACCTCTGGCCTTTTGATTTGAAGATTTTTCTTTAAGGAGCAAAGATGTTCATATGCTCTTTGATTGACTTGCCCGCTTGATTTACATCCTGCAAACGTAAAAAGAATGACTTTCTTGATCGATCCAGAATTATAAAGGAAGCAACATTGGCATCCAGAATTATTAGCAAGAAATATAACTTAATCCCCAGCCCCAATTGTGTGAAGTACGTATGCATTAATGTACATGCATATTTGAAAGTACAAAAAATTACACTGTAACAAAATATATTTCGTTATAATAGTAGAACCTATATACTTTGGTTAGACGACCTTGTCATTTCGTACCCACGAAAAACAAGTTATTAAGGTTATAGATTACCTAGTTTTGTGCCGGTACCGATATGAAGTAGAATCATGGTATCTTGATTTTGGACAGCATGATCAAGTGCCCATTGAAGTGCTCCTTTGGATTCCATATTCGAATCAACAACCACCATTACCTTGTTCCCACGCCCATCATCCGGCTCGGTTTCTCCCTTCAACATCTCTCGGCTAATGTCAAAGTTCAGTTCCCCGCTACTATTTTCACTTCCCGGGAAAGAAATTGTCTTTGTACCATCACTTAAGCGACTACCTAGACTAAAAGATTTCTTGTGGTGTGGTGTTGGGGAACGGACTTGAACACGAGTCCGCATTGAGTGAAACCCTCCAATTTTGGTCTTTACTTTCATCATGTTTAATTTTTCTTGATTGATAGAAAAATTCTGAAGACTTTTATAGTGATCTTAAAGCATAATTTCTTATTAATTTTTTCAAAGCTGGGTCCTATTCTTTTTAACGTGGAAAGCATAATGATCTGTGAGCTTTGTTTCTTGGTGATTTAGATATAATTATGGTCGTTGAATTTAAGGATATGATTCTTAGGTTGATAAAATTCAAATATTGTTAATGTATTTAGGACTCGATAAAGAAATGTGTGATTGGGCGATTTTAAGGCGGTGTTTGGAAACATAGAATATGTTTGGTCAACTCTACGTGCTTCATATCTTAGTAGACGTGCACAAGATTATCTAATTTTGTCATTATCGTTGAACATTAAAATATAGGGATTATAGTTGGCCTTCTTTCATAATTCAAAAGCGTGTGAGAAATTTTGATATGGTTGAAGATTGGCAAATTCAACAAGAAAGCCACTAGCTCTGTAAACTAATCATACCGGATGATTATAACGTTTTATTCTTTTCCTTCCAAAGCTATTGTACTCTTTTTATTTTAAAATGTATGGAATGATAAATAGACCTATATGCTTACTTCATTCACAATTTGACAAGTATAATACACTTATTCTTTCTCATAATATTTACGAATCAAATTTTAATTTCCACCAATCATATTTGTAGGTTCATTATCATTTTTTAAATAGTTATTCACTTCTTATTTCTATCAATCCAAATGAAGTTTATGGATAAAATTAATATTTCATTGATTGAAGAGTGTATTGACATGTGACATGAGACTTCAGTACTTAAAACCCGGATTAAGCCTCCAGCTTTCGCTCGACCCAGGTCGAACAGATTCACCAAAACCGGATGATTTGGCCTATTTGACATTTTTTTAAACAATCAATATGAATCGTTAATGCTATATGACGTCAAACCATAGTGCTACCGAACGAATGAAAATTACATGATTAGCTACCGTTACTAATAGGTTGTGTTGTACATTATATTAGTGTTTAAACAGAGAGCAACAATTTACATATTTGTGCTTAATTATTACGAACATTAGTAAACATAGACTTAAATGTTCCAACAATGAATTATATTTCTCAATTCGTAATAGTACCACGAGATGATAACAAAAAATAGCATAGTTCTAATTTCGTTTTAAAGTTTGAAACTTGTATTTTCATTGGTTTGTATGTGTTTCATATTAGATTGTATGTTTGGTAAATTTATTATATGTTTGGTATTGTATTTTCAAGTTTTTAAATGTGTTTGCTATTGTTTTTTAAAAGTTCTATACGTATTTTGTAACACGGTTTATTGCGGTTTTTGGATGTGTTTAAAACTGGTTCCACTCGGCGGTTTAACCGGTTAAATCACTGATTCGGTGACCACTCGACTCAACCGGGTCATTTAAAAAATCGGGTTTTAAAATATTGAATATGATACAAGTTATGTGGACACAAATGTTGATAAAATCATGAATTAATTTTGGAGTAAAAAAGGATGCTCTTATTAACTTAGAAAACTATTAGATTAATGTTCATGGAATCTTGGGTTTAATTTTGATATAAGGGGTAGTTTAGTACGTTAAATGTGTTGAATTTTCAACAATTCAACATAGGGTTTATGCTATACTATACGAATGTTCGTGCAAAGTGACGGTGTATAGCGGCAGATAACTATATTTACCAACTTGTAGTTCTGGTGTGACTCTTGATGCAACATTTACGGATTCAATAGACTCCCGATGAGAAAAGGTTGGTCAATCAGGACCAACGCCTTAAAAGCATCATTATATCTTGTCTCCCTGATAATATAATGAAATCAGTCATTAACAGTAGTACGTACCAAACAGACTTGGACTGACTTGGTTCACAGCTTTGAATGTCCCTCAGATACTAAGGAAAACAGGATCATGGACCTGAAACTTGAGTATAACACTTTCAGAGCCAAAGACTATGAAAGTCTCTCAGAGACGTATACCCGTTACAAAACCTTACTAAATGAACTGTCCAACGATGGTGTCACCTTGTCCAACATGAAATAAATGTTGGGTTTATCAACAGTCTTCCTGAGAAGTGGTTAAGCTTCTCTCAAGGACTTAGAAATGCAAACCACATTCAAAACCTTGAGCTTTCTAAAATCTATGGGAAATTTGTCTATGAAGACAACTTAATCTCTAGAAGATACCCTGATTCAAAAAAGGCTCAAGAGACCAAAAAATCCCTGACTACTACACCCATATCGACTACTTTTTTCTCTAATAGTGTTGTTCAGGATTTTCAAGAAAACTCTGATGATGAGGCTGATGAAAGAACTAGTGAGGAGTACCTAAATAATTTACAAATTGAATTTCAAGAAATGGAAGTCCTTGCTAATTCTAAACGTTCTATTAAAAGAAACAAAACTAATTTCTCAAGAACTAAAGCAAATGAAAGCACTAAATGTTCTAAGTGTGGTAAAAAGGTCATTTTGCTAAAAACTGTTTCTCAAAAACAACTTCAGAACCCTCATACAAATTTTCAGGGTCTAACCTCTCATGAGGAACAAGCAAATTTTAACCAAAACTCCTTCAGTCCTCTCAATATTTTCAAAATAAAACTGAACAAAAGAGTCAAAAGGATTTTGAAGTTAAGTATAGAAAAGCTAAAGCTAAACTTGCACTTCTTGAGGCAACTCCCTCCACTTCCCAAACAACACCCACCACTAAACCTTCTCAAGAAAATAATAAAGGTATAGTGGCTGAAACCTTTGACTGAGATGAGGAAGATGTATCTTTAGATGAAGAAATGGTTCAAGTCACTGCACTGATGGCACTTTCAGAGTGTGAAAAACTTACTGTTGGAAAGAGTCATGCAAGGAATGGAGAGTGGGTCAACATTACCATGAGAAAGGTAAACATTTTACTATCTATGGATGAAGATTCTGATTGGCAGTCTTATTTGAGTTATATTAATGTTGATCTAAGTATGTTGAAGAGCAAAGATTAAACTTATTTTCAAAATATGACAAACTTGCTTTGGAATTAAATAAGCGTAGAGATGATTTACTTGCACTAAAACAGGCCAAACTAGAGTCTCTCACACTTCAAATTCAAAAAACTGAACTTGTAAAACAAAATCATACTCTTCAAGAACAACTAAAGCAAGAAAAACTCATAAATGAGAAATGGACTAATAGAAATCATAAAGTTTATGAATGCAGCCTAGTACTAAAAAGAGAGTACTAAGAAGTGATCAACTCTCTGATTTCTCCAATAAGGATCAAAGTGAAAAAGCATTCACTCCTGCTGGCATATCTTTTGAACAAGAAATGAAACCAAAGCCCAATGACTGGGTTGAAAGAGTCAACCAAGACAGTAAGTTACCTAACTTCAACACTGGTAAAATACTAGAGCCTGAAAGTCAAGCAATCAAAGATATGCTTGGACTCACTGATAAACCCCGTCACACTAAGTCTATCAATGATTCTGAATCAGAATCTCAAACACCATTACATCCCTTGAAAGTAGTTTAGGGAGCTGCACCAAGTTTAGACCTCACACCCTTAGCCTACTCCCAATTCTCCAAGAGAGAAGTCAGGATTAGGTAAAACAATTTTGAAAAGACCTAACACAGTTCCAAACAAAGAAGTTTCAGTTCCTACTGAAACTTCCACACCTTCAGTTCCTACTGAAACTTCCACAACTTCAGTTCCTACTGAAGAAAATACCAGTAATATTGATTCAAAATATGATTATTTTGCTGAACTTGTCTAGAAGCTGAGTGAAAAGGTAAATTCATTAGAAAGAACACTTGAATCAAAAATCAAGGAATCTAAACCAGCTTCCTCAAGCACCTCCAAACCAAAAATAACTCCAAAATCAAAACAGAAATGTGAACTATGGAATTACAAAAATTACTCAACTAATGATTGCTATAGGATCCTCCTTTGCATGATATGCAAAACGGAAGATCACATAACCTCGAATTACAAACCTCACACAGTCTCCTGAATGCATCAACAAACTACAAAGCTCAGGCTTTTGAGTATGCCTTACATTCAAAGTAGACTTAAAGACTAATGGCAAAGCCTTTTCCACCATGTCCACATTGTGGATTTAATGACCATCACCCTGATGACTGTTACATATATCCATGCTGTGAGATTTTTGAAGACCCCTCTCATAACACATCAGGACATGATGTAATCATTCATGATAGAAGAGGATTGACCACTAAACTATCTCAATCAAACGAATCCTCATCTGCTTCCAAATGCAAAGCATGTGGAAGCATTGTCCACTCAATCTCTGACCATGAATCAATTGAATGGCTAAAAAAGAATGGAAGACCTCAGACCAAAAAAGCCAAACCCACTAGAAGGTTGGTTAACAAGAGAAATTTAATCAGTTGGTTATTTATGTAGAGGCATACCAAGGAGCCAATTTGGCATCTAGATATTGGATGCTCAAGGAGTATGACTGGTATGAAGGAATATCTGCACAAATGTATGAAAGAACCAGGACCCAAGGTAGTATTTACTGATAATTCATCATGTATCACTTAAGGGTATGGTACAATAAACTGCGGTGGTATAGTTTTCTAGAAAATGGCTTATGTAAATGGTCTAAAATACAATCTCGTCAGTATCAGTCAACTAAGTGATGCTAAATTCATAGTTCAGTTTGATGATAAGTAAGGCATAATCTTCAATGCTAACAAGGAAGTTGTCCGGATAGCTCCCAAAATAGAGGATGCTTATGTTCTGGAAATGTCAACACTCACTCAAAATGGGACTTGTCTATTTGCTAAAGCCACTGAAACTATCAACTGGCTTTTGCATAAAAGACTGACTCATTTGAACTTCAAGAATATAAACAAGCTTGCACAAAAAAACAAAGTCCTTGGCTTACCATTTCTTGTGTTTGCAAAAGAAAAACATTGCTATGCCTTTAAAAAAGAAAAACATCACATAGCTTCCTTTAAAACTAAACAAAATTTCTCAATCAAAACTGCCTTCATCTTCTTCACATAGATCTCTTTGGACCCATCTGTCCAAAGTCAATTCATCATGAGAAGTATACCTTAGTCATAATAGATAAATACTCAAGATATACTTGGGTCTACTTTCTCACTCAGAAAAGTCATACAGCTGAAACAATTATGTCTTTTGTCAGAAAGATTGAGAACCAAAATGACATAAAGTCAAACAAGTCAGACCTGACAATGGAATTGAATTCAGGAATCAGGACCTTGAGTATTTCTGTGATGAGAAGGGAATCTCTCAGAACTTCACTTCTCCATATACCCCTAAACAAAATGGATTAGCAGAAAGAAAGAACAGAACATGTGACAACTCGTAATTTCCTCCATGCGTCGTAAACAAAGAAACAACAATTAGAGCAATCGTTCCATCTAAGTTGAGATACGATACATATTTATAGTCGTTTTTATCAGAAATAATATTCTGAGAGCATTGGCGTAATTCCCGAGTCATGAATCCTTCGTTTGCTAGCTCAAACGAGTCCCGAACCTAATATATCGAAAGTTTTAGAAAGTTACATGACTGGTCCTTGTGAATATTACCCTGACGCCCCCCTAAGTTTTGATTGTACAAGAATGGTCCCTCCTAGGACTATATATACTCCCACCCTTTCCCACTCTCTCATTTTTATCATTTCCTTTCTCTCTCTACAAACACATACGACACAATTCTTTCTCTCTCTCTCTCTAGTCATAATATCTGGCCACCCAAGCTAGGGTTCCGGCGCCGCTAAATTTTCCGGCCAACTTTTTGGCCACCACCAATATTTACACCGCTTACCTAGATGATAGATCGGACAATGGTGGTTCCATTTCTGCAACCCACGCACCCTCAAACACCCTAACGCGCCCTAGATCTCAATCTAAGATTCAGATAACTAGGGTTTTGTTGTTAAACGATTGTCAAGGGTTCAAGTAGTCACGAGTCGTACTCGTAAAGACACCACCGACTCCTCGCGTCTCTTTTCCTCTCGGTAAAGCCTAAAAGTTTCATATATTGTTGTTTTTAATATTTCTACCGATTATATATTTATATATAAATGTTTATGGTTGTCGTGGATATACAAGTGTTAAAACAAGATCTATAATTTTTTTTGACAAACCGTTCGTGTGGTAGAAACTCGTATTGTGGTGGTCTTAGTGTGATTGGAAACGGGTCGGGGTAAACCCGACTAGGTTTTTCAAATCGTGAACTATGGTTTTCACAGGATGGTGTAGAATTGCTTACTAATCTTATTTTGAGTCTGGGGTTTGATTTTGTATGTCGTCATAACAGCTAGTAGTAGTGTGATGTTTTGTGGTAAAAGACATGATTTGAAACGAGTTTTAATTGATTCGGTGTGATGATTAAATGAGATAAAAATACTTAGTAACTAGTTCATGTGGTAAAAAGATGTATACGAGGATTGGGTTGTTTGTTATGGTTGTTTTGTATCGAGTTAACTCGATGAGTCGAGTTGACTCAGCCGGGTCAAGATTGGACTCAAGTCAGTATGGTATGAGTTAAACTCAATGGTTGACCCGGTCGGGTCGGGTCAGAAACGGTATGGGTCGGGTCGGGTTTGACCGAATGATCTCTTGGTATTGCCTTGACTTTGGTTTATAAATGGGACATGCGATATGAGTTAAATTAGTTACGGATACAATTCGATAAGACACGATAATAGTTTATAAGTCGTAAATAGTTGTTAATATGAATTAGCGATTACTAATAAGGAAATGGTAAATAATATATGCCGACGAATAAACTCGTAATATATAAATACTTAACGACGTGATATGGTAACGAACCAATTATACAACTATATCGGAATAGAACTATCGTGATATATGGTATAAGATTTGATCGGATTACGAACAGGTTATTTATAAAACGGGATGATAAACGTTAAGAACTAATTATGTAATTAATAATAATCGATATCGGATGTGACGCATAAGTTATAACTTATGAGGTTCGATTACGTTTTATAAATTAGAGTAACATTGGGTACCCAAATTATATTGGTTATAAGTCGGATTTCATTAAACATTTTGAATTAACCGAGTATAATATATTGGACTCAGAAATGAGTTTAATATATTTGTTTTGCGGTATGCCTAAGTATTCTATTTTCACATTTTTACTAATTGCGGGACATTTATCTATATAATGTCGACAAATATGGTTCTATTTAATTATAAACCTTTATCAACTACGACAATAACTTGTGTTTTATATAAACAAGTTAAACTTTTATAAACTTGTTGGGAAATGTTGTTTTGAGAAGACGGTATGATAAAGACGTAATGTTTTGGAAACATTGAATAACGAATGCGTCATTATAAAATACTACAATAGTATACCTTATATAGCGTACTTTACAATAAACTTGTATAATAACGAGTAACAATCGTGAAACCTTTGATAATCAAACAATAAAATGAAACTTATCTTTTATTATAAACATGTACGTTTGCGGATTATGGGAAACCACCGAAAGTAGCTTGAGTATTGTCATCATTTCCTAGTCTTTGACTAGCTTGAGTATTGTCAGTATTTCTTAACTTTGTTAGTGTCTTTTCCTTTTGGCGTGCGTTCTAGTTAGTATGTCTCGACTATGTCAACGTCTTCTTCTCTTTCGCGTGAGTTGTACGTCACGTCTATGTTTCTTACCACCACACGAAACACTAAAACTAAACTTTTGAGATATTGATAATGGACTTTTGAAAGTAATGACGTGAATGATCCATGAAAACTGTGACACGATACTTTCTATCGACTTCTTTATCACATGAGCTGTATTTTAAGATAATCGTATACGCATTAGGTTGCGTCACTTCTATTCTATCGTACTTGTCGTACATTCTTCTGGATGCCGTGGAGATTAGCTTTAGATTCCAGTCGTGTTAAGTTATGAATTGTGCATTTCTATGGCTAAGGTAAGTTTCATAGTCCCATTTTCAAAGGTTTTCATAACTATTTTGGGGGAGAATACATGATGCTTTTAACGAACCATAACTGGATATGTGAACATCATTTGAGAATGACTGTCGTTTGGTATATTTGATTTTTGGATTGTGATCTTATGTGTTTATGTGAATACAAACTATTTCTTGAACCTGCCACTACTCTTTTGAACTGCTAATGTGTTGACTAGGAAAGGTTAGACATGTGGCATTTGTTGACTTAGTCTAGGGTAGCATTCCTATGCTATAACGCGATGTCTAGCTAAGAATATACCGACCTAGACCAGGGTAGCTTGTGTTCTAGGCCTTGCTACAACCGTGCTGGCTAGAGTCGCTTGGGGCCCGGCTGAGATCTCGATTGTGTTGTTGATTATTGATTGGATTGCTTGTTGATTGGAATATTTATTATATATCTGCCTTAGTCGCACATAGCAATTAAACTATATCAGGTCCACTACTACTTTTGTAACTAAACTCTATGAACTCACCAGCGTAAGTTGACCCGTTTTAGCATGTGTTCTCAGGCTTAAGGCGATAGCTCACTATTGAAAGACGCTTGACAAGGGGCATGGTCATAGGCGACTCTAAGGAATAATCGGGACTGCTTTAATTTTCTTTTGGGCCTATTTCCGCACTAATTTCCACATAATGAAAACTTAACGTTTTCAATAATGTATTTTATTCTAAATAACTAGAACAAAAACCATTCTTTGTACCTTATGTTGTGATACCAAGATAGTAGCACCCAAAGGTTCGTATGCTTCCGTTGGACCATATTTTGGGGTGTTACAGATTGGTATCAAAGCTAAGGTTATAGAGAACTGGGTGCATTTTCAAAACCTAGACTATAACCACTTTTTTCAAAAACTTAACCCTATGACCGCCACTTGCCTGCCTGCCAAGCTGACGCCTCGCGTATGACTTGTTTAAGGATGTAGATAATTGAGAATACATTAGGCAAAATGATTGATGAGATGTTTATGGCTTATTTGATGAATTGTTTGTCGGCACACTAGTCGAATATGTGCCCCGCTAGTAGACGATTTAAGTCCGCCTATCTTAGTAGCTCACCATAAGCATTTCCATATGCTTATGCACGTACTATAAGCATGTATTCATGCTTATGCACACACTATGAGCATGTCCTCATGCTTATGCATGCACTATGCCTTCCACAGAGTTACGCAATTTCCTTGCGTAATCTTACCACTTGATTTAGAGCTTACACGCTAGTAGTAGCCGTGGGAATGATTTGGGATACAGAGGACATGGTGCTAGTATAACTGATAACATCAAATAGTCCTAAATATTAAGTGTCAATTTCCCCCGATAATGCTCGTATTTTATATCATTTATATGGATTTACGCTTGTTTTCCTCTATATTTCACTTTCAGGTAAATTACGAGCATTGGAGCTTAAGAGACGCGGATTTGGAGAATTTATTAAAGATATATCATAGTATGCTCATTTTGAAGAAGTTACGGTGTAACTCCTCTCTCACATTACGCCGTAACTAAAGCGTGGATCAGAAAACCAACTCAACAGAAGATTGCGGCGTAACTCTCCCAAAGATTTCGACGTAACCAACTAGGTCAAATGAGGTTCCGCGCCGCTGCAAGCTACGCCGTAACTATTGTATCAATTACGGCGTAACCAGTATTTATTGAAGATACGGTGTAACTCCTTCTAGATGTTACACGGTAACCAACATTTTTAGTGCAAATGACAAAGAATTTGATGTTACGGCGTAACTCTTAATATTAGTTACGCCATAACCAGATCTGGCCTATAAATACCCCTCGAATTCCAGCATTTCAAAGCATCCCATTTCACACACAAAACCAAGTGAACGTGAGTAGAAGTTGAAGGCAGATCTAGAGGAGCATACTAAGCTATCTCCAAGGGAGAAATCACTCCCCTACGATAAGCATTAGCATTTTATCTTTTCTTTTCTTTCAATTCATGTATTTCGTGATGTTAAACATTGAATCGATTTTTTTAGTTAATAAGAGCGGCTAAGCACCTCTGGTGCTGGCCTAGTTATGATTCCTTAATTGTTTTGTTTATGTTTACATTGCTTTCGTATAATTATTTCTAAGTGTATGCATGCATAGTTTTTGGTAGCTACCCTTGTTTCGGTAGTTTTGAATGGCGGTAGTGGCTAGTTACTTAAGAAATATGACCAACTGACCCTAAGTAGGTAGACTGAGTGGGAAGGGTAAGATATGACCAACTGACGACCCTGTTTGCTTGTGCGATTTGACCAATTGATCACCTACCGTTTGGATGAACTTAAGAAGTGGGGGGTGAGTGTTTAAGATGCTAGCGCCCGGGCACTCATTGTTATGAATCTAGCATGTAGCAGTACTTAATGACTTGGCTTAGGGGACTAAGAACAACTGGAGTTATGACGGGTCACCTGATTTCTCCGGTGGGACCCTTTGCTGATAGGTTAGGACGAACTGACCAAATGCTGTCCTAGCGACTTTGACCCCACCTGAAGTAATTGGAAGTAATTAAACGTAAACATAACTAGTTAGGATGAATAACTAGGTTAGCACCCCTCTCCTCTATTGATCACAACCCTCGTCTTTATTCGCTTTCATTGTCTCTAGTAATTAATTAGTTAATTCAATATTAAAATCATATTAAAATATGTGACACCTAGACTTAGTTTAAATCCACACACATAGCTCTTGGGACGACCTCGGTTTTACCGAATAATACACTACACACGACCGGGTACACTGCCCGTTAGTGCATTAGGGTAGACCATAGGTATAACAAGACTTATAAATATTAAAACCTGGTCAGTAAAACATGCATCAAGTTTTTTGCGCCGCTGCCGGGGAGTTATATTTGGATTTTTATTTAGTATTTCATTTCTGTTTTGTTTTAAAATTTTCTCATGATCTCTTTTTAAGTTTCAGGTACCATGGAAGATGTTAACATTGATGACCTCACTCTCGACGAATATTTGGCATTGACAAGAAAAGAACAAGGACCATGGATCGTTAGGCCGACCATCACAGAAGATGCTCAATTCGAAATCAAACCTCAATTTATAAGGGAGTTGCGTGCAAACCCTTTCTTGGGAAGCATTACCGATGATGCTCACGAGCATGTGGACAACTTGGAATACATTGTCAGCCTATTCAAAATTCCAAGAGTCTCAAACGATGCTGTCATTTTACGTGTGTTCCCTATTTCTCTCACTGGAGCTGCTAAAAGATGGGTTGATCGATTACCTGTCGGGACAGTTAACACCTGGCCTCTCCTAAAAAAATACTTCATTCAGAGATACTGTCCTCTATCCAGGACTGCTAAACAATTAGAAGAAATCCATAACTTCAAGCAGGAGGGTGATGAAACATTGTACCAAGCGTGGGAAAGGTACAACGGATTATCATACAAGTGCTCTACTGACGACCTCAACAGCCAGCAAAAGGTGAACATCTTTTACAAGGGTCTGAACATCTCCTCAAGGAAAATGATCGATTCTCAAGGACCAATACCTGGAATGACTTCAACATTGGCTCTTGAAACTATTCAGAAGATGGCTGACCACTCTCACAAATGGCACAATGGAGGGAGCAATCGAAGTAAGAGTGGAAATATGGAAGGCCTTGCAGCAATAAACAACAAATTAGAAATTCTTGGAAGAGACATGAAAAAGCTCAAAGAGAATGTGCATTCCATACAAGTTGAATGAAATGAACACAATGGCAATCTCCCTACTAAGGAATGCTCATCCAATGAGGAAGTTAAAAGGATTGAAGAAGTAAAATATGGAGGTGGAAGTCCCTTCAACCGATACAATGGTAACGGGGCCAGATACCGAGAAAAATCCCTAGGGTTCTATACAAGAATCAACAACAATCCTCCTAGACCAAGCCTCGAATAAATAATTCATAAACATATCGAGGAGTCTACAAAGAAAAGTGATAGACTCAAGGAATGGATGGTCAAGGTAAAAGAAGACACAAACATGAACTTGCGGAACCAAGATGCTGCAATTAAAAACCTCGAAACCCAAATTGGGCAATTAGCTAAAAATATTGAAACCAGTAATGACAAAGTCATTGCCTGCAAAGCCATATTTGGACAAGATAAACCGAAGAAAGAACAGTGCACCTCTTCTGTCACCAATGATCTATCCGGGATTAACTACCTAAAAGAAGATGATAAATCGGAAGACGACGAGGACCTGCCAAGCCAACTTCCTGAGAAGGAACACTATCAGGAAAGTTTTCTTCTTCCATGCACTATCGGTAATCTTAAAATTCACGCATTAGCTGATTTGGTGGCTGGGGTAAACCTTATTTCTACCTCATTGTTTGATAAAATAAAACTTACCAATTTAAAATAAACAACAATGATGATTGAAATGGCTGATTCCTCTAAAGTTGTACCTAAGGGAGTGGTTAATAATGTTCTCCTTAAAATTGGGAAATCCCTTTTTTCTACTAATTTTATGGTTATTGACATGGGGAAACGGGAGACTTACAACTTAATTGTTGGAAGGCCTTTTTTGGCCACTTGTCGAGCACATATAAAGGTCTTTGAAAAACAAATTTATTTGGGAACTGAAAAAGAACGAATCACTTTCAGCATGAAGGAACAATTGAATCCAAGGTTAGAAATTTCAAATAAAGCTAATGTTGTCAATATTCCGTCGCTCGACCCACCTCTATGTTATAATCTTAGTACTAACAATCGTGGAGAGAATTTTGATAGTTGTGAACAGGAAAAGGGAAAGATCTTCCCGATTGAGGGTATTAAGGAAGCTCCGGATCCTAACAAGCATTACTGCACCTCTATATTGACGGAAGATGATGAATCAATGAAAGCATGGCCCTCGTGTAACCCTTTTTGTGAATTTTGTGATGGAAGGGTGGATGAATGGACATGCCCTCACGAGATTGAGAGACACGATATGAAATTCAAAAATTTATCCTTTGAAGATTGGTACAAGGTAAGATTTGGAGACTCGAACATCAATACAAGATTAGTAAAACAACTAAAACGCAATTACGATAACTATCACCTTATTGATAAAATGACCAATGATGAAAGATCAAACATAAGTGCAACAATTGATCCTATAACAGAAGGTGATGACTACGGAAAGTCATGTTTATCATTCAATGAGTGGTTCTCGCAAAAATTTGGAACATGTAGCATCGGGAACACAGTGAAAAAAAAGATTTTTATCGAATGGATGAATGATTGATGCCAGATAATGGAGGATGTTGGCCAAGTCCAAAGGCCACCATAAAGCCCCGAGGCTCTGAGTCTATCTTAAAGACTCGTGAATAAAGAAAAGTGCTTTTTCGGGAGACAACCCGAATTATCCCTTTTATTTGTTTTATTTCAATTTCTGTTGGGTTTTTTGTTTTTAACCATTTTTGCAGGATTTCGGGAAAAGTTACTGTACCATGCTGAACGGGGACCCGATCTGTCCATATTTACGGCGTAACTCATTCTTATGGTTACGCCGTAACATACATTTTTGCAGCAGTACTTCAGAGCATTACCAATTACGGCGTAATCCCGTTCAATGGTTACGTCGTAGCTACACTCCTGTAGCATCTGCCAGGTTTCGCTCAATTACGGCTTAACTCCTTATGGGAGTTATGACGTAACTTCCCTCTATAACACTTCTTTCATTTTAAACACCATAACCTTGTATTAGTTTTCAAATGAACTTTGTGGGTGTATTCCCTGTACGCCCTCATGAGACTACACTCGTCCACTTGGGATACCAAGTGGTTTAAAAGGCTTGTTGCATACGCTAAATGCAACCGTGATTCCTACGAAAGTGGGTTAGGTTTCTTTTTCAATTTTTTCTTTTTTTTAGATTTATGCTTGTCGGAAGTGTGATTTCAGGGATTCAAGTTTGCTCGTGGATGCTGATGCGAGGGCACGACTCTTTTCGTGGGCCTTCTTTCTTTTTGGAGCAAATTTCAGGGAAGTTCTCGCTCTAATTCTACTTTTATCTTCACCTTTATTTAACGCTTAGTACAAAAGGGACTTTGTACATTTCAAGTGGGGGGACGGGAGTAGAATTGTCTCTTGAACTTTATTTTGCCCTTGTTTTTCTAGTTTATTTTCAAAAATTGTGCCATTTTTAAAATTTTGACATGTTTTTCTTAACCTAACTAGATTAGACCTTAGCCAAGCACATTATAACCCTTGATATTATATCGAGAGATTAGCCTTATCCGTTTCCAAATTTTTACCCCAAATCCACCAAATTATGAGTGTGTCGGTAGCTTGTAAACTTTAGAACTTGGCCTTTACATCATTTCGAGACCATAGATGAGGTATGTTGAGTTAGCTCGATGTATTTGGACTTTTTAGTTTAAGAAGGCAGTATTATAGGATTATCACCCAAATAGCCTATCATTGTGTGTCTATCGATTAGTCACCTCGACTTCTCGACCCCCATGTTAAACCCTTTTGTTGCACTCACCTTTTGTGCAAGATACCCCTAAATACACCCTTCTAAGCTATTCCTTTCATTTTGTTCACCCAACATATTGTTTCGATACACCATTACACCTTAGCCTACCCTGTAGTCTTTATTTGTAATTGGGAAGTCATTATTTGCCTAAGTTCAAGGTTCAAGTGAAAAGGTCCAGGAATCACGCTCTTGTCGACGACATATCCTTAAAGATCATTGAAGACCCCCCAAATTCTCATATTGTTCATCTCAAGTGGGGGGATGTTATGTGTAGTTATTATGTTATGTTTAAAAAAAAATTAAAAAAAAATAAAAAAAAATAAAAAATTTATTGTTATTTAGTTATTGTAAAAGTGCGATGTTATAAGGACTATTGTTATAGCTTTATATAGATTTAGTATCGAGGAGGCCACCTCGGTCACATTTGAAGAATGAAGTTGGAAGTGTGCCTATCGTGACGTCCTCTAATGGCACATCTACCTGGTTATATCATGATCCGGTATCTTGACTTCGAAACTTGAACTTTGGGTGAACGGTAAGTGGTGATGACTTAGTTGTAGATTTAGAATTTTTGCTTGATTTTATTTTACACCAATTTTATTCCATGTCTTATCCTACCCTTAGTCATGAAGCGTGTCTAGAAGATGCAGCGAGCAATCTTTGGTGTCTTGGCCGTGGATTTGGTCATGTATCATTGATTTTGTCCACTTCGTCGTGACATGTTAGTAATGACAAATCACCCTTAACCTTTGTCGTGTTTACCCATATTGCCTTTGAGAATTATTTAGTCTTTAACTCTAGTGGTGGAGATTTGTGTAACCGCCAAGCTTATGATAGAATACATGCTATGACTGTGCAATGAGTGATCACCCCGAAATTGACACCTAGAATAGTTGAGAGATTTGAGTGTTTTGTTCCCATTTCGTGAGGTGTTCGGCTTTGTTTTATTCTAGCATAAGGGATTTGTAAACTTATATTTTTCAAGTAATGGGAGATATCTTTTTAGGAATCTTTCTAATAAGGTCTACTTGAGGGCAAGTAGAGTTCAAGTGGGGGGATATTTGATAACATCAAATAGTCCTGAATATTAAGTGTCAATTTCCCCCGATAATGCAGGTATTTTATATCATTTATATGGATTTACGCTTGTTTTCCTCTATATTTCACTTTCAGGTAAATTACGAGCATTGGAGCTTAAGAGACGCGGATTTGGAGAATTTATTAAAGATATATCATAATATGCTCATTTTGAAGAAGTTACGGCGTAACTCCTCTCTCACATTAAGCCGTAACTAAAGCGTGGCTCAGAAAACCAACTCAACAGAAGATTACGGCGTAACTCTCCCAAAGATTACGACGTAACCAACTAGGTCAAAAGAGGTTCCGCGCTGCTGCAAGCTACACCGTAACTATTGTATCAATTATGGCGTAACCAGTTTTTATTGAAGATACGGCGTAACTCCTTCCAGATGTTACGCCGTAACCAAAGATTTTTAGTGCAAATGACTAAGAATTGGATGTTACGGCGTAACTCTTAATATTAGTTACCGTAACCAGATCGGCCTATAAATACCCCTCGAATTCCAAAGATTTCAAAGCATCCCATTTCACATACAACACCAAGTGAACGTGAGTAGAAGTCGAAGGCAGATCTAGAGGAGCATACGGAGCTATCTCCACAGGAGAAATCACTCCCCTACGATAAGCATTAGCATTTTATATTTTCTTTACTTTCAATTCATGTATTTCGTGATGTTAAACATTGAATCGATTGTTTTAGTTAACATAAGCGGCTAAGCACCTCTGGTGCTGGCCTAGTTATGATTCCTTAATTGTTTTGTTTATGTTTACATTGCGTCGGTATTTTTGAATGGCGGTAGTGGCTAGTTACTTAGGAGATATGGCCAACTGACCCAAAGTAGGTAGACTGAGTGGGAAGGGTAAGATATGACCAACTGACGACCCTTTCTGCTTATGCAATTTGACCAACTGATCACCTACCGTTTGGATGAACTTAAGAAGTGGGGGATGAGTGTTTAAGATGCTAGCACCCGGGCACTCATTGTTATGAATCTAGCATGTAGCGGTACTTAATGACTTGGCTTAGGGGACTAAGAACAACTGGAGTTATGACGGGTCACCTGATTTCTACGGTGGGACCCTTTGCTAATAGGTTAGGACGAACTGACCAAATGATGTCCTAGCGACTTTGACCCCACCTGAAGTAATTGGAAGTAATTAAACGTAAACATAACTAGTTAGGATGAATAACTAGGTTAGCATCCCTCTCCTCTATTGATCACAACCCTCTCCTTTATTTTCTTTCATTGTCTCTAGTAATTAATTAGTTAATTCAATATTAAAATCATATTAAAATCTGTGAAACCTAGACTTAGTTTAAATCTGCACACATAGCTCTTGGGACGACTTCGGTTTTACCGAATACTAAACTACATACGACCGGGTACACTGCCCGTTAGTACATTAGGTTAGCCCATAGGTATAACGAGACTTATACATATTAAAACCTGGTCTGTAAAACCTGCATCAATAACTATGTCGGGGAGTCACGAATGAGTCCTTTTGTCTCTTGAACGTGAGTTCCATGGTTGGGTTTTGATGAACATGGGTCTAAAATGAGCTTAAAACTAATAAAATATGTAAACTAGTGTGTTGGTATCGTGTGTTGTGTCATGTTCATGTGTTCTTGCATTTTATCATTTTTATGTGTTCTTTGTCATAACGAGTTGATGAGTTATAATAGTTTTGATGATGTTGAAGGGTACATAGTCTCGTGTCACAATTTTTGGTCGAGACTTTTGCAAACCATTGTTTTGTTATTAAGTATTGTCAAACAAGTGGTAGTCGGTTTTGATTATTAATAATGGATTCATGTCCGCTAGTGTTATAATAATATACGGAACCAGTAAGTGTTTCAGATAATAAGTTGGACTAACATGTAATTATTTGGTTAACGGTGAATCATTGGTACGTATTGGTTATTTGGAATTGGACGATATTTTAATTAATAGCCTTGATTGGATAACAAATTTATTGTGGTGATTTGGGTAATTAGTAAGTTATTAACAAGCATTAGATTTGATACTCACTAATCAGTTATGTTTGGGAATTGAAAGAGCCATTGGGGAGTGTTTGAATGGAGATGGGAATGTGGAACGAGCCACCTGGACCACTAGGGTCCATGTTGGTGGCATTTGGTATATGAACGAGACCCTTATGGACCAGGGGTCCAGGTCAGGTCGTTGTGGTAACATATTGGTTATTATTGTTGAAGTTTGGATGAGGCGCGGGGAGCCAAAGAGCTTCTAGAGCTTGTTTGGTTTACGTGGTCTTAACCGGGACCGTGTCAAGACCATTAGGGTCGTGACATTAGTTACGGGTATGTTTGGTAGTTTGTTTGGATGGCGAGATTGATATGAGATTTTTTGGAGGATTGATTGGAGTTGTGGAGTTGTTTATTTTGGACTTAATAATATATATGTCAACTTTGCACAGCGTCGGTGTTACCGTGACTTTTTAGTCTCGATTGACCCCGACAACGCCGTAACATGGACTTTAGTATTTATTGGACAATATGACGTGTAAAGGCCGAGAGTCATGACTCGGACTTGTGAACTCGAAACAGATAATGACTCGAAACTTATATTGAAACTTGACGTAATATATATATAAACAAGTAATAAAAACTAGAAAATATAGATAATAACTGGTTTTTGTACTAAACATTCGATAACAAGACTCGCCTTGTTATTCGACATTTTAAAAGGGAATTAACTTCTAAAAAAATAGAAATGTTTTGTAATTAATGAGTTATTAAATGTTTTGAGGGCACGTTTATCGAAATATGCCATGTGTGAGTATTTAATACCATTTATGTGTTATGCGTGGATTACGGATGGCCTAACATTAATAGCGTCAATCCACGTGGATAGCGGACTTATTAGGTTGACGAATCTAATAAGTGCACATTATGTACGTAGGATAACGTTATTAATGGGTGAATTATCCTTATGACTCGTTAGGATGTGACTGGTTTTTGGATAATAAGCGACATGAATAAATGGTTGAGTTTATCGAGTTGACGAATTCGATAAGATCTAACTATTTATTTTGAAACTTATTAAACTATAAAGCTTATCGCTTACACGTCTCATTGTGTTGTTATGAGTCACATTGTGGTCATTTGAGTGCATTCATGTTGTCTTGTCGAGTCGATACCACACACACGATGATACCTAACACTAGTAACAAAATGGTGCAACGAGATATTTTTTTTAGATAAGTAAAGGAACACATTTGGGGTAGATAATATTGAAGTTGGGAATATATATCAAGAATTGGTTTATAGTAATAGGTTGTGCCGAGTCGATAGTTACTGAGCTGAGTTAGCTATTATCTGTGTTTCTAGTGATTGGGTGTGCTTTTCTTGGTTGATCAAAATTTATCGAACCTTGAGTGAATATAGACTGATCACATATATTCAGCCAGGACATAGATTGATCACCTATGTCCTACTCAGAGGTGAATTTTGATATACCGGGAGTAGTTATAATCAAATTTTGTCCGGGTTAGAGATTGGTTTTAGGAACGATGAGCTTTAGGTGGATACACACACTCACACTCACCGAACATCATGAAAGCCTGTGCTCACACACGACACACTAGCATCGCAACACCTCTTGAACTGTAGTATTCCTGACACCGCTATTCATCTCCATGTGTGAGTATTTAATAACATCAAAACGAAAAATCTTTAGAACAATAGATTCGTGATCTAGCCACATCGAAGAATGCTTTGTTGTCTCAAATAGAACAACTGAAACATGAACATAAAAAACAACTTAACGCTCTTACTTTGGAAAATCAAAAAGCCAAGGATGAGTTGTTAACTTGTTAAAAAACAGCTCTGATACAAAAAGCATTCAACTAAACGTAATAGATGACCATCTTGAAGAAATTGTCAGCTTACAAAACAAACTTAAAGAGTTTCAAAATGTTGTTTACAAACATGGTGAGTCAATCACAACTATTCAAAAGTTCACTTTAAAACCCAATCCAAGTGGATATGGACCTAATCTTGCCGATTACAAACCACAAGCTTTCAACCAAAGCATTCAAACCAAATCCCAAGTTTCCAAAGTAAGCGTAATATAAAATTGATGATTCGTTATGAGTGTTTTGGAATATCATCGCCAAGAGGAATTCGGCGTAAGATCTAGAGTCGATCGAAATTAGAAAATGTTGTTTATAACAAACCATTTAACTATTCAAAGCGTCACTTGTCACACCACAAGATTTTTCTAACACACCTGTGATTATCACAAACACGCTCGAAGTCTTCTAATGTTGCTCCCCAACCAAATTATGCACAAATTTATGGTCCTTTACCTTCACTCCGTGAAGTAAAATCAAAACCCAAAAATCGTCAAATTCTTAGATATTTTGACATTTTCACTTCCGACCTCAAACTTTTAGAACGTGAGATTGAATTTCATTCTGAAATAAAAGTTGAATATTTTCACCAAAGCGCTGTAAAGCACACAAAGAGATATTTTTCTAAAAGAATTTTACCCCGTGTTAAAAATTTGAAAAATTAAGCATTGTATTAGGAAAGGGAATTTCATAAGGAACTTGATTGATGAAAGTCGCTGAGAAAACGAAACATCTATTTCTAACACAAAACGTAAAAAGAAAATGTTTAAAAGATGTTGATCGACTCTTGGAAGATGTTATCAGGCCGATATCCATAATGTTGTGTTATTTTATTCTTTGTCATATGCATCCGATTATATCTCACTGATTCTCGTTGAAATTGTTGAGAATACCGATAATGTGCATCGATCGAAGTCTTTAAAAGTTGAAAATGAACATCGTTAAACGAACTTTCAAATGAAAAACGCCGCCTTCAATGGTGTCAAAAGATTGTCAAAATCGTGAACTTGTTTTGCAAAACAAAATCAACCAGTTGCAAACCACAACTTTTAATCCAAAATTTGAGCAACTGGATGATCAAAACGCGTCTTTAAAATGTCAAATCTCAAAATATGAACATGAACTTGCAAAAGTTAAAAAGGAATATGGTGTCATATTTGATTTACTCAAACAGACTCGTGATGAAGCATCAAACGAACTTGATCATTATCTTGCACACACTAAAGTAGTCATGAACTTTTCTCGAAATCTTCGCTCAAAATCAAGATTTGGTGCACACTATCATTAAGTTAAGAGAGATGTTAGGAAAGTATGAACAAGCCTAGCATCATTAAGAAAATTGCACCTGTAACACTTAGCAAACGTGAACCCTGAATGCCTACTATGACAAACCACAAGATACTAATGTGCTTCCCTCTATCAAATAGGAATAGTTGCTTCTTTTCCCAACGTCCGCGACTTCACGTACCAGAGCAATACAAGGAAGAATAGGAAGGTCTAAGAAAAGAACAAAGAATGTCAAGTAGAAGAACACCCTAGGACTTTGAATAAGACCCGAAGTTGCACCCACTTTAGATATTTCGACAAATGTAATGGAAAAAGTGTTGTAACTAATGCCGAACCTTAAGTACTTTTGATATTAAGTTTGAAGCTTCTTGTGTTATATGTCGTAAAAGTATGCTTTCTGATTGTCATGATAAATGTGTTGCTAAAGCTATCTTGTCTCGCTTACGGAATCCTAAGAAACGGAATACCTCTAGGCCCACTAATGCTTATAAGTCCTGCTTGGTAAACCGCCCTATTTAGATTCTAAGAAACGCATTGATGTCCCTGTAGTTTCAGTATCACCTCCAAGGAATGTAGTACCACCTAGTGCATTTACTAAGACTAAAGAAAAGACTAGTTGGAGATGGCAAAAATGGATTTATAATACACTAGGATTTAAATGGATGCCTAAAATCATTGATGTGTGTATTTCGACTATAATCGCTTCAAACCCTCTAACTCTTCGGGTTCCACATCCACTTCTATTCCATCTCGGTCGCTGCGGTGTAATGCAGTGATACGATCATCCTTTGGATTGTTGATAGCGGATGTTCCCATAACATGACAGCAATCTTAAATCTGTTATCAAACTTTATTGCAAAGTTCATTGGCACCGCCGATTTGGGAACGATCACTTCGCAGCTATCATGGGCTACTGAGATTATATCAATGGCAATATCGAAATTAGCAGGGTTTATTATGTGGAAGGCTTCGTCACAATCTATTTTCGGGTCAATTCTGTGATGGAGATTTGGAAGTTGCTTTTCGGAGAAAACTTGTTTCATTCGTGATCTACAAGGAAACGATCTTATGTCGGCTCTCGCAATTTAGTCTCAGACGCAATCTCAATGCAAGACATGGTTGCTTCATCTCCCATCTGTCTACTTTCAAAGGCAACATCAACAAAAACTTGGCTATGGCACCTTCGCTCTCACATTTAAACTTTCAAACCATCACCAACCTTGCTCGACACAAACTTGTTGAAGGTCTCCCGAGATTCCAGTATTCCAAAGATCACCTTTGCTCGCTTGTGAATAAGGAAAAGCACTCGTGCTCATTTTCCTCAAAGGTGGAACACGACTCAAAGATGTGCTTCATCTTCTTCATATGGATTTGTGTGGCCCTGGCGCGCTGCAAACGATTAATGGCAAACGCTACATCTTGGTAATTGTCGATGACTACTCACGATGGACTTGGGTCTACTTTCTTCAAAGCAAAGATCAAGCTCCACAGATGATCATCACCTTCTCACGAAAATTCAAGTTCAAATCCGAACACCGTCCGCCAAATAAGAACAGACAAAGGAACTGAATTTGTGAACCAAACTCTTTGAGACTTTTATGAGAAAGTGGGAATTGAGCATCAGACATCTATTGCACGCATACCGTAACAAAACGGAGTTGTTGAAAGACTAAAACCGCACGTTAGTGGAAGCCGAAGAACAATGTTAATCAATGCTAAACTCCCAAATTACTTGTGGGCAAGTCAGACAATTGCATGCTACACTCAAAACCGATCAATGATTACAAAACGCCACAACAAAACACATTTTGAGCTTATCCACAAAGTAAAACCAATCTCAAACACTTTCATGTATTTGGATCCCTTTGCTACCCAAATAATGATCGTGATGACTTTGGAAAGCTCAAAGCCAAAGCCGACATTGAGTCTTTATTGATACTGTGAGAATTCTAAAGGTTACCTGATCCGAATCGCCATACAAAGCAAAAGTTATGGAAACAATTCATGCTAATTTTGATGAGCTTACCAAATGGCTTCGAGCATAACAACTTGGAACCCGTCACAACCGCTAAACTTCCTCAAACCCCATCATCACCAACCAAGCCCCCAGCTCACTCGTCAACAAATGGAAAAGCTATTTGCTGCGTTGTTTAGTGATGACATTGATGAACGTGTCTGTGTGTATCCGATGTTTCCGCCGTCAACGAATCATATTCCTATACCTGATACACCTGCTACAACAACTACTATTGAAGAAGCACCACCAGTTGACTCTACAACAACAATTGAACAAACCGATCCAACGATGAACCAAATTGATGATGTTCTAAACAATGAAGTACCCCCACCGCAGATTTTGATCCAAATGCGTTTAACCCGCTTGCAAATGAAATGCTGCACTCGATGTTGCGGAATCATCTACAAGCCATTTGAATCTTCAAAATCTGCACAATGTATACCAACATCAACCTCACACATCGTTGGACAAAAGACCATCCTCTTGAGAATATTATTGGTAACCCAAATCAACCACCAGAACGAGACAACGCCTTCACACGAGATGGTGAACATTACATTTATGCACTCACCGTCGCCAATCTGAGCCTAAAAACATTAAAGACGAAATGACAAAAGACAACTTGATTGAATCCATGCAAGAAGAACTCAACCAATTCAAACGTCTTGAAGTATGGGAATCTGGCTGAAAGACCAACAGGGTCTACGCCATTGGTCTAAAATAGATTTGGAAAACAAATTGATGCTGAAGGAACCGTAATCAAAACAAGTCACGCCCGTAGCTAAGGGTTATAGACAGTGAAGAGGGTATAGACTTGAAGAATCATTCGCCCTGTTGCTCGCCTTGAGGTCGCTCGATATTTTTAGCGCTCAGCGCTCAAATGAATATAACGGCCTTTCGATGGACGCCAAAACCGATTTTCTCAATGGGCAACTAAAAGAAACGGTTTATGTCACCAGCCAAAAGGATTCGTTGATCCCGAAGTTCCCTAACCATGTCTACAAACCGAACAAAGCTCTCTACGGTTCAAAAAGCTCCTCGGCGTGGTATGATAAGTTATCATCCTTCCAAATTGCCAATAAGTTCACCAAAGGCTCGGTCGACCCTACACTTTTCATACAATACCACGGGGCTCACATTTTAATCGTTCAAATCTATGTGGATGACATCATTTTGGGTCAACACATTTAAAATATTCAAATGCTTTTGCAAAACTTATGACATAACATTTTGAAATGTCAATGATGGGTGAACTCACATTCTTTCTAGGAATGCAAGTTCATCAATCACCCTGTGGTATTTTTCTAAGTCACCCAAATATGCCCTTGAACTGTTAAACAATTTTGGAATGCAAAACTGGGACACCTATGCCACACCAATGGCTCATACCAAGAAGCTAGACGCTGATTTACATGGGAAATTGGTGGACCCTACCAAATACCGTAGTATAATTGGGTCTCTCATGTATCTAACAACCAGCGTGACCACATTGTTTTGCCGATATCTCTGCTCCCGCTATCACGAGACCAACTCAAACCCACCTCTCGAGGCTAAAAGAATCCTCCCATACATCAAGGGAACCATTAATTTGGGGATCCGTATCCGAAGGATTCGGTTTTGAACTAATAGCTTTTTCGTGACGCCGATCACGCAGATGCTAAGATTCACGGAAAAGTACTTCGTGAGCATTACAATTTCTTGGTGATAAATTAGTGTCATGGCAATCGAAGAAGCAGGATTGTACATCGTTGTCCTCAACCGAAGGTAATATGTAGCCATGTCAGCGTGTTGTGCTCAAGTCATTTGGATGAGAACACAACTCAAAGACTATGTTTATGTATTTGACAGTAATCCCATGTAATCGCGACAATCGGAGTGCTATTGCGATCGCGCAACTCAAGACAACATTTGAAATCAAAGCACATCGATCTTCGATATCATTTCATCAAGGACCACGTGGAACAGTGTACTGTTGAATTATATTTTGTGGGTACAGAATACCAATATGCGATCTCCTCACCAAAGCCTTAGCTCCTCGCTAGGTTTAATGAGTTGGTCCACCGGATTGGTATGCGGTGTTTGACTCAAGAGGAACTCGATGAACTCTTAAAACATTCTTAAAACCAGTCAAACACCAAAACCTCTTTTGTAAATATTTTTCAAAAACAAAATACAAAAATATAAAATAAGATAAAACAACAAAAATATTCTTCTATCTATATTTCTTTTAACATGGCAAGTACAAACCTTCCGTCAACACTTTATTCCTTCAAAATTCAGTATTTTCTCGATCAAGTGTTGAAGGGGAGAAAGCAAATAATTTTCAATTTCATAAAACCTTGTACTTGCATGATACCTTATCACGGTTGTTTCTTTAATAATGGTGGTCACATTTCTGGTTTACTGACACTCCTCGGACAAAAATTAACAAAATTTCATTAATTTTTAAGTCGAGGGGGAGTGTCATCAAGTTTCTTTTCAAAATATTCTTCGTTTGGTAACCAAAATGGAAGTCATGGGCGTTGGATGAAAATGGTTAAGGTGGAGGGACTAAAGATGTCAAATGTTCAAACTATTTTTAAACAAAACACCTCCACCAACTTCTCTTCCACATTTACTACTTACATTAAATATCTAAACCACCATCATCCTACGCAGAAAAATCAACTCACAAACTGTTTTTGATCTCAAATTTGTAAGTGTTTCTGTGTTTGTAACAAGCTTTTAAACAAAGGTTTTGATTCATTTTAAAAACTAAAGGTTAAATCTTTACTTATGAATGAGTTGGTGTTCTACGCATAAGTGTATGAACACCTAATCAAGTGTGAGTGTTTTTGATTAAAATGGTTGTGACAAAATGTTTGTATAATATCTATGATACCATTTTTATCCTCAAAACTCACCCAGATACATGAATTGAATGATTTTCGAAAACTAAGGTTTATGCATGAAATTGGGTATTTTCAGATGTGAACGTTTCTGGCTAATTGGTTGCTTGAAAGATGTTGTTTACATGTTTAATTGATTGTATCTAGGCTTTGAATTTACCCAGAAACACTAATCGCATGAAAATTGAAGATTAGGGTTTATGCTCTTAAGTATTTGGGTATTTTTATTCGCTTGATTCTGATGTTAAAACTTGGATAGAACAACTCAATATGCTTCCTATACATCCGTAAAAACTTTGGTGAAATTCCTATGGCAAGAACACTTACTCGTAGAAATTGAACTTTAGGGTTTAGGTTTACGCGCGAAACCGCTTCTACGATAAAGTACTTGTATGAGTATTCATGATTTGATTTGAAAAAGGAATGAATGTATATGTTAATCTTGGTAATATGGTGACTTTATTTCAGGTTTCTACGCGTTAATAACTCATAATCAAGGTTACTTGCCATCTACGCATAAGGATCACCTTACGCGTAGCATGTTGTGTGTAAGAGAAATCTTACGCGTAAGGTTCTACATTGGGGACTACGCGTATCCCGTGAAGGATATGCGAACAAGAACCCTACGCATAAGGTTGACTCTACGAGTAAGCCTTACGCCGTAGGTTCCATATACGCTACACGTAAGCTCTACTCATAAGGCCCTCTTTCCTACTGCATATTCTTACGCCGTAAGATAAGAACCCACGCGATAAGCTTACGCTTTACAGTATAATCACCCGCTTACGCATAAGCTTGCCATTTCTACCTTAAGCCTTGTTTTAACCTTAATTATGAATTGTTACGCGTGCAAACTTGTAAATAAAAAAATCATAATGCCACGAAACCAATAATGTCACCAATAAGCTTAAACGTTTAATAAGTTGTGGAATATAAGTGAAAACTTGGACTTTAAAAGTTAACCAACTCATGAAACTTATCACGCCTTTGGACTATTGGACAAACAAGTGACATTGGACTCGAAAAATCTTTGACATATCACATTCAAATAATAGACAATAAAATCAACTGTTGACTAACGTAATGTCTTTCGATATGTTAGTTCTTTTGGGTAAATATCTTTCAGATCACGACATGGACGCTCAAATGCAAAACGTAGAAGCACCAAACGTTCTCACCGTTGAAGATATCTTTCCTAATGGCTATCCGATGAAGATTGGAAAGAACAACCTTCGTGTTGATTTTGATAGTCTCACCTACCTCGAGTCTTCTTGCTTAATTGTAGCCGTGGACATTCAAGAATCACCCTTATCAACATGCTTACCAATTCTCGCTACAATGCCGGAGATCTACATTCACCAGCTTTGGCATACAATGCAAAGATCAAAGGTCAAAATGTCGTAACGGTGACGCCAACCACAAACAAGTCACCATCAAACCGCGCAGACTTAAGGGCCGTTCTTCTCATACCGCCATCGAGCCAACCAATACAATCGCCACACCAACTCGAAGAGGTCGTTCAGCAGTTCATGATCGACATTGGTTATGACGAAGCTTCGTGAATAATCCCAAAGCATTCATACGTGGATCTTAAGAATATTCCTCACCATGGAGAACCTCTACATTATCATCACCAAATCCATTTCTGGACGTGATAGTGGTTATGAGCATCCCAAGCTCATTGAACTGCAGATCTTTTGGGCTTTGGTCAACATGAAACACATTAAAGTTGAAGCTCGATATGGGACGACATGATGTCATTCCTCAAAAAGCTTGGCTCCAAAATCCCATACATCGATATACAAAACGTTGATCCAAAGAGCTCTAGGTATAATCCCGATATCCCCTTGAGAACCAATGACCCCAAAAATCACTCCATGTTGTATGAGCCTACACTCACAAATGATTTAAGGAATCTACAACAAAGAAACAGGTGCAGTGTTGCGGATCACCTTTTAACCGATGCGTCAAACAACTCTATTCATACAAAAGGTATCTCGTAGCGGTTGATGAAGGCAAAGTAGGTTTTCTTGATGAAAAGTCCTCCGATACACCTACTAGGAAAACAAGAAGAGGCAAGTGAAAGAAGTGTTACAAGCACCGAGAGTCAAAGAAAGTTCCCTAAGAGGAAACCCGACTCAAAAGGAAAATTCCTCTAAGAAAGTCGTTCCTATTCCTATTCCCAAGTCTAAACCGCAACAAAAGCTACTAGATGAAAGTTCGAGGAAACTGAATCGCACGAAGAGGTCACCTACTTGAAACTCAATTGATGACACTCCAACAAGAGCTGCCTCCCAGTCCAATAGCCGATAAAGGAAAAGGGAAAACTCCTGTGCTTGAGCATGATAAGGAAAGTTCTCAAGAAGAACCAGCTTGACGAAAAGAGAATATCAAAAGAAGTTGAAGAACCTCAGACTCAAACACCTTGCCGATGAATTTGTAAAGGATCAAACTCGTGGCCCCGGAGGGTCAAGTGGTGGAACCTGCCGCACCAGCCCGGCGCGGTTAATCAACCCGATAAGGAACCGTACCACCATCACCCACCAACAAACAAAAAGGCGATTGAGGATTCCATCGACTTTGACATAAAGGAACCATACAGGAAAAGACCGAGAAAACTTCCGTGAAGATACTAAGGTGATGAAACAACTAAGTCCGAAATGATGAAGAAACTGATTATGATGATTTTCTTCTAGATAGCCCCAAGCACGCCCAAGGAGGAAACTTCAGCCACCTAAGGACCCCTGAGCCACCTCACGTCTCCTCATCATCGACTCGCCTTCTCATTCTTCACTTCCACCATCCAAAGGAACAACCAAATCCACATCTAAATCAGTGAAGAAACCAACAGACTCTTGGATATCCCGAGCTAAGACAAAGATTGTCAAAGCTATCAAGCAAGTCAAGAAGAAAGACATGATCAACAAAAAGCTGAATCAACTTGACGACGTAATCAACTTTCTTCAAGACGGATAAACGAGATGTTGAAAGAAAGGAACAAACTAAGTTTATCAAAGGAGATTTCCAAAAGGAAATGGAACAAACGGCAAGAGAATATACTCACAAGTTTCTTTCACAATCGCCCCCGGTGTGACAAGAGAAGTATTTTCCGCACAACTTACTCCAAATATCGCCGCATTGGTTAAACATATAATGGCCAAAGAATCGATCACTAAACCGAAGTTAATTGCTAAATTAGTGATGCAAATGTCAAAACGATCTGCAACTTTCACTTCGGATGAAGCTAAATTTTTTGAAGGTCTACTAGATTATCAACTCAGATCATCATGTAAGGAATCAGCAGGCCAACCTAAATGACCAAGAGATGACGATGATAAGGACAAGGACTCTCTGACCTAAACGCCCAAAGAATTCTGGTGAATCTTCCTCAATGCCACCACCAACCCAAAAGACTCCAACCGAAATAAGATCTCCACCAAGTTCTGGCTGCTGCGATAAACCTCGTGACTCGAAGTTACCACCTCGCATGAGATAACCGGTGATCACTTCGAGTACACTGGTGGTAACGATGAAGAGATACATGAGCCCCAACAACAACAACAACCCACCTCTCCCGCTTCAACAAAGAAACCAACATCCTCATCTAGGCCAAAGAAGAAGAAGAAGTCACCTAAGGCTGATGTCGTCTCAACAAAGATCCTCATCTACACTTGTTGATGCTACTCCCGCCCTAACCGATGATCAAGATATGGTAGAAGGTCGAACATTGGATCATGCTAAGTTACTTCAAGAGAAGTTTCGGGTGAAGAAGATGACCAAGTCAGAATTAAAACGCATCAAGAATGAAGCTTTTCAATTGCTCAAAGACAACTCAAAAAGTGCTATTGAAGTTGAGTACCATCTTGAAAACATAGCACGAGCTATGTCTAACAACATCGATTGGCTCAACCCTAAAGCTAACATTGACTTCACACGAAAAGACAATGCTCCATACTACACCGACCGACCTGCACTCTACCAATGATTGGCCAACCAGATCAACCTAAGATTACATTCCGCTACTTCTTCAACAATGACCTGGAATTTCTTCTACACGGTAGCGATGGTTCCAAGAAATACGCTACCTCACTTACACTTCCGTTCTCGGCAGCCATATACTCCAATTGTATACCCATCAAGGAAAAGGCTAACCACATGTTTGCCAACAGCGTGGAACGGTATGACATCGATGCAATGTATGGGATTCATCATTGGCCCTAACGCCAAGAATCTACTACAAAAGCCGCAGTGTTCGAAAGTCTAAACATGAAGTGTACAAGGATAAAGGGATCATTGCTGTTAAGCATGTGGCTCTCGCCTAAATGGGACTACACTTTCCTCCAGAAAATTGTGGTCAAAAGACAAGACAAAAGGGACTATGAGTTCTGTGGAAGCGGACTTTCGTAATTTGTCTCTCAACGACATTGAAGATCTCAGATTCTTGCCAAGGTACAGGAAGAATGAGACAATTCTTGACTGAAATCCAACGTGAATACATCAAGTCCTTGCTCAACTTCATCAGAAGCATAGTGATCTAAGAACGTGTAGAAGACTTTCAACTTGCCGTTGAATCTTATCGACACGCCATTGTCTCTCACCGCACACTCTAGAACTTCCGACATCAATCATCTTCCTCAATACACTCTCATCAAGAAACCATTTGGAGTAGTCTACCGAGTGAACTACATCGCGAATCGCTTGATGGCGTAGATATTTTCATAATTTTGGAGATCACACATGAAGAAAGTCGTGGACGCTTAGCTTATCGGTTAAAGGCGATACAACAAGGCATTGGGTAACCGAAGAGATGGAATTCTCAAGAGAGACGGAATGTGAAGAGAATCATCACGGATTGATGAAAGGTTGTTCAAGGGATCGCCGTAACTTTGAGAGCTTTGTAGGTGGTCGCTCCAGATTACTCACAGGCTATCAACGCCCAGCCGCATTCCCTCGAGACATTGCCGACTACCCGACCCCGGTACCCCTTAAACCGCTTCATTTTCTATATTGATATGGATGTGTGATTATTTATGACTATGGCTTGTGCATAAATAACAGTGTACAACCCGTTTTTGTAATGAAAGGACCCTGTGGTACGCTTCAGTGCCACAATCCTTATAAAAGGAGCGAAAGCTTCTTACTTTTGAGTAAACCTTATCAAAACTTTTATTTTTTCAAAGTTTTGCTCAAAAGAACAAGTACTTCCCCTTATGTTTTTTCAAAACCTCAAAAGTTAATATCACTTGTTGAGGGGGAGTATTTGTCTTACAAAATCTTTGTTCAAAAAAAATTGTTCTTTGTGGAAATCTTCCCGCAAAACTCAACATGGACATATTTGATATCAAAATTTCGTCAAAAATAACGTTTATATGCCATTTTTGAGGGGGAGAAAAATTATGTGATAAGAAATATGTTGTGAGTTGCAAAAGAATCATCGTGTGAATAGACTTAACCAACGAATTGACGAACTCTGAAATGTTAGTAACTCGAAAAGACTTGTCCCGGACGGGTAATAATTTCAAGCTAGTTCGCTAGTGATGTAAACGTGTCTCGCAAAGGACTTGTCCGAGTAGAATGTATCATTCGAGAAACTCTTGGTAGACATGAACTTTGACGGGTTTGACAACCTTTCGAGGTTTGTCCACACCTTCAAGGTAGTTATTAGAGCTAGTTGTCACCTAAAAATTGACAATGTAACTCTTTAACTATGCAACGTAACCGTGTCTCGCGGGGATTGTCTATCATGAGTTGATCAATTCAAAAGTGTGCGCTCTTCTCTCACCGTGCAGATTTCAGTCAAAACTCTTAAGCACATGTGGAGGGGGAGTATTTATGCAAAATCTTAAACTCTCACAGTGGTACAAAATGTTTTTACTAATAAACACTTTGAGAGACTTTCATGAAAATCGGTTTTTATAGCAATGGTGTTATAAGGTGATTAAGGTTAGGAATAACCGTCCTATGATCCTCCAGAGCCAGACGGATCTACCCAAGGACACTACCAATAGTTTGAATTAGAAGTCCTTAGGTATGATTATAAAAAGGAGAAAATGAGAATCGGAGAAAGAAGGAGTTGAAGAATTAAAAAGAAAAAGAAAAGAAAAGGGTGAAAATAAATAGCCCTCCAAATTATTCAACTTAGGGCAGACACCGGGTTCAATTCATATGCTACTGGTTGTCACTTGATGACACCGGTATTGAAGACCAAATTCGTCATGGACCCAGTGACGCATGCACTAAACCTTCTTAGCCACTCAAGTTTCTCTCAACAGAAGCTTGTTTCATTCTCATAGGGAACCCTACGTAAACTATCGGCTTTCTCTTAGAGATTGCTGGTATTCAAGAAGGAGACCCTCTCCCTAGTTTCCGCTTAGGAAAACCAAAGCGCACTATTGAGTCTAGAGCCACGAGATTCATCAAAAGATCTCTTAGGAACACTTGACAATTCATCGCTTGTCGTTCAAAAATAAGAACGCAAGTGATACATTATCGTGTCCTTCACAGATCTTAGCAATCTGTCGAGAACATTTATGAGAGGTTCACACAATTGTGATCCTCAGTGATTGAATGGAAACTCCCGCTGTGGTCAACATCAAATGTACCACACAGGTCACCGTAACTCCCCATGGATTACGCTTAGTGTGTCTCAAACGGTCTACAGTCGTGAGGTGATGCTTCGGTTGTGTACCTCAACGACTATCCGAATCGTAAGTGTACTTCAGACATCGCGTTATCTCACTTGTGGGACTCCAGTTCAGGAACAACCTTTGTGAGAATTAGAGTTGTGTTTTCACACTATGTTGTTAACACTCTCGAAGTTCAAACTTGTAAGTGCTGGAATCCACTTGTCACTAACCGATTTTTATGTTTTTCTTCTTATGGAAGCTCTGGAGCGGACTGATCGTGCAGATTCTTCACATGCTCATACCAACATCATCAATAATGGAAGTTCTCTCAAAAGGCAAAACAAAAGTCAGAATGATTCTTCGTCAAGTCAAAGAATCTACAAAGTTTAAAGATTAAGAGAACTTCATCAAGATGAAATCCAACGCCAAAGAGCATGTGAGCATGTTGAAGAAAGACGTGGAGACACCGGAGCAACGGGCACGATCTGCACAACAACAACATACTATCACTACCATCACAAAGAACAAAGAAAATGATGACGTCCAAAGCGTAACACTTCAAAGGAAACAATTTCTACACCTGGGAGATTGTTCGAATCAAGACACTTCTTCTCACAAGAAAGAAGAATGTCAGAAGACTTTAAAGCTACTATTACATCACACCTACAAGCGTTTATCACTCTTTCATTCATCACCAACACTTAGGGGGAGATTGTTGGAATCACTCCTAAACCTTAATTCAAGTGTTAGTGATTCATATGTAATAGTTAGCTTAATATGGCCTTTATGTTTGTTATTAAGCTAAGGCTTATGTAGAAGGCCCATAAGCCTTGGCCTAAGCCCATAAGAAGGGAAGGAGTCTAGATGTGTTGCCCTAGCTCCTTGCCCTATAAATACTCTTGTAAACCTTCCATTGAAGGTTGGTTGTTCAATTTATTTCAATTCATACGCATAACTATTCTTATTTCATACGCATAGTGTTTTGTTTAGTTCAACCGATCATCTTGTCTCTCTTTCTTACATATTGAGGCTTGTGTTACTAATATGGGAACCTAACATACTCGTAAGGACCCAACTTTACGCGTAAGAAAACGTTACGAGTAAGTATTTTTTACGCTTAAGTCTAGCTTTACGCCTAAGCAAAGCTTACAAGTAAGGTTCTTTTCTGTTTACACTTAAGTCCTTTCTTACGCGTAAGATTTTCGACCAAGACTTTACACTTAAGGTT
Organism: Chrysanthemum makinoi; assembly: GCA_910596185.1. Taxonomy (NCBI): domain Eukaryota; kingdom Viridiplantae; phylum Streptophyta; class Magnoliopsida; order Asterales; family Asteraceae; genus Chrysanthemum; species Chrysanthemum makinoi. The sequence goes on along the minus strand of OU343222.1, from coordinate 256,955,457 downwards.
AAGAAGAAGAAGAATACATAAATGTTTTTACGTGTAAGGTTGACTTAATCTTATGCGTAAACTTCATATTGACCACAAGACCTTGACCTACAATCACAAATACCATCGACTATTTTGACTTCAGTCTAGTTCTAACATCATCAGTCCTGAATATGAAATAGAACGAAAACACAAGACATCACTACGGGACATCATCAGTTCTAACATCTTGTCTCAACACTACTCATAACGAAAACAGTCTAGTACCAAACCCATCATCATTTATAACGAAGACAACAAATCCAATCAACTCCACTATCCTAGACTCATCTGAACCATTCTTGACTCAAACATAAACAAGGACATAAATGGATCTCATATTCATTCTCCGTGTCATTTTATTTCAAGTAATAAATGATGACTCAAAGGTCATAAACATGAATGATATCTTCATAGAACCGAATCTAATTGCCAACATTAGATCTCAATTTTTATCTTTTTTGGTACTCGAAATCATCCAAAGACAAAAACCATAAAGATAAAAAAAAATCATAGATCTATAAAGAAGCTTGACTTCTTTCGTTTGATATTCGAATATAAAGAGAGTATTCTAACAATGTTTCTTTGATTCGTTAACTGAAACAAAATCATAATAAACACCTACCTTTGATCTCATCACAAGACCTTGATGCCGCGTACCTAGATATTAAATGTAAAAACTACTTTTAAAATCATGATTGGTACGGTGTGAGCAAAAAGACTTCTAATTGGAGTTCTTTAATATTAGGTGTATAAGAGTTGTAATCAAATGGGATGTTTGTTTAGTCATCTTGTTCGGATAACGATGTGATGAGATATGAGTTTTTTTGTTTGGAGAGTGAAAAGGTATGGTGGTAGGCATATTTGTTTTTGAGGTTATGTGGATTAGGGTTTGACTAAAATATTGAGAGGATGTGGCCGGATCTAAATGTTATGAGGGTTAGGAGTAACAAAAATGAGATTAGGGTTAAAAGTGTTTGATTTATATCTGTATCATTAGGGATAGGGTGAGTTGGGCTTCTTTGGGCCTTATCCGCTCATTACTTGGATCAGGGGTGTTCATATTTCTTTGGGACTGGTCTTGTAATCTCTTGGGCCGAGGTTTTGTGAATTTTATTGGGCGTCAAGTGTGTTTTTGGACGGGTTGTAATGCTATATCAAGTTGGATTGGGCCTAGGTTTCTATCCGAAAAGTTATACTAATATATTTTGAGCTGAAATTTAATTATTCAAATGTATTTTAATACATTGAGATAATTATTGGTTTAATTCTTTGGCGAAAAGGAGTGGTATTTTGGTAATGATAAAATTTTCACGAGGATACATTTTTGACAAGATCGGGAAACCATTATCAAATTCATTTAAACCGTTAATGAAACCATTATTTATTTGAGGTTGAAGTGGGATATCATGGGTGCGTGTACTTAGTATCTAAAGATGTCGGGGTTGGTTGGATGCATGATTCTTCGAGATCCTTGTTCGATGTTTAACCATTACGAATGACAAAGAATTGAGTTGTCTAGCTATACCTGATGTAAGGAGTTACGTTGTTGTGCTCACAGCGTATAGCTATCACTTTTAAGGAGTTACGTTGTTGTGCTCAAGTGTCACAAAAAGATGTGGATAATTCGAGAAACTTTAAGCTTACCCCTTTTCGATCTGGTTAATCAACCCGGTAAGAAAAAGGGTTCTTCGTCTGACAATAGTGCAAGTTTAAGTCACAAGTTTTGGTTATTTTACTTCTATCTCAAGTTCATCATATTGGGTTTTTCTCCATCAGTAGTCACTACAAAAATCCGTCAGAATGATAATGGGGTCGGTAAAGAGTTAGTTGAGAAGAGTATTAACGAGTAGAGAAGTTTTATCAGCAGTTGATTCTCACGTGATATTTATGGTACTTGACACTTGTTCGATTAAATGGACATACATGGTTTCGATGTCTCCAATTCATCATCAACATACGTGGTGTATGATTCGGATTAATTGAAAACATCGGGGGGAAGAGAGTGTTGTCGCCTCTGTTTATTTGATTTTTTTTCGAAAACCCGTTTCCCTTCATGAATTTCTTCAACTTTTTTCGAATCTAACCTACATAATCAATACTCTCCTTCGAAGTAGTACTTTCTGCCTCTAACCTAGATATCGTGCTAAGTCAACTGACTGATTGCTGGTAGCAATCAACACTTTCTAACGGAGTCGTACTCTGAACTTCCTAGACTTCCCGTCCAGTAGAGATTCCATACCTAGCAAAAATCTTGAAATCCTAAGGAGTAACCTGAACCGCGTTCCTTGGGAAAACCACCTAATCTTTCTCTCGTCCTTCGAGAAACACCTGCTATCCTTTCGGTCCTCTTAACCGATCGATAAGCTACGCCGTAGACAAAACCTTGGAAGTAGATCCCCGCCTTTACCCAAGCAGTTGTTGGTAGTTGATATGTGCTAAAACACATATCATTTCTTTACAAATATAAACCCAAAATAACCAAGAAAGAGCCGTTTATTGCTAATATTTGCTGTTTTCTTGAGTTTATGCATGTGCAGGTACGAATATGACAAAACACGCAAAAGATAGCCAAATCAGACGAAAACCCGAGCACGAGAGAGAAAGAGTGCTAAAGCTGTGCCGGAAGGTCAGAATTGAGCATTTGTGAAGATTTCTATGCTGAGAGAATGATTTATGAAAGATTTGATCAAGTTTAAAGAAATGTCAGAATCAGTCCCTCAAGTTTTAGCATTTGGCAGAAATTACCCATGAGTTTCAGAATTTGCAAAAGTGGTCCTTGGATTATTTGAGATTGACAAGAAAGACCCTTAAATTACATTTTCAAAATTTACAGATTTAGTCCCTGGATTTTCAGATTTTACACTAATGATCCCTTAAATCTTACATGGATCACATACTTGTCCAAAATCCAAAACTAAGCCTATCATTACCCTAGGCCCATCTGATCCATCCCTAAGCCCAATCCATACCCGGTTATTAACCCCACCCGTTTCCCTTTACTAACCCGGTCAAGAAGTCAAAATCAGTAAAAAATATTAAAGTAACTAAAACCTTTTACCCGCCCAAATATTTTCCCGAATTCCCACTCTTCCCAGATTTCTTAGAAGCCTTGATAAGGTTTTAAAATGTACCTTTTTGAGGGGTCGTTTAAGCCCTTATTTGATCACTTTTGTATCCGTTATTACTTAATATTGTTCCTTTTCACTTTTAAGGTCTCTTGAAGGCAAATTGCTGGAATGACACTTATTTGGACGAAAAGGCGAGGATATACGAAGAAAATGGCCAAAGTCAAGAATCGAGACACTCAAGCTGCTGAAATACAAGGGGACGGCGTCAGGTGTTACATGCGACGCCGTCGCAACACTTTTGTGACGGCCAAGAGCCAAATTGCTTATTTTCAAGTGGACGATGTCGGGCTTCAAAAGAGTAGGTCGTCGCAACTCGCACCTAGATTTGATCCGACGGCGGCGTCTGAAGAGGACAGCGTCACAATCACAAGGTGACGCCGTCGCAAGACTAACGTGGCCAAGACGAAACCCTAATAACGGCGACCCGATGGCGTCACAAATCAAAGGGTGACGCCGTTGCGATTGTAATCTTATATATAGAATCCGAATTTTACAGTTTGTGTGTGTAGTCTTTTGGAGTAAAAACCTAAACCGAACCAAGGCTGTCTTGTACAGTATTTTAGGGTTCCAAACCCTATCTTACACCAAGATAAGTGTTTTACTTCATTAATTCAATTATGTCTTCAGTTATTTGTGTGTATGCTTCCATGTTCTCCATGTCCGGATAATTTATTTGTGTGTTTGCTTAGGGAATATGAAACTTAACTATTGAATATTGATTGGTTGTCTCTTATCTTAATTGTTAATGATCTAGTAATGCGATAGGTCATTCGTTGTGTAGTTAATGCTTGATTAATCTTTGTGAACCTTAGACTATAACACCTAGAGTAGTTGTAGGCTAAACCATCCAAAGATTACCTTAGAGTTAGAGTTTATAATTCCTAGAGATTTTGTAGATGAGACCCTTTGGTAGTTTCAAAGAGTTAGGGACAAACGCATACCCTATGACTTTAGACACACAATGCGATTAAGAATAAGGACGTGACAATTCAACCATCAGTAGGGGATAATTAAGGAGTAATAAAACCTAAGTAAACACATCTTTAAACCATCATACGAGCACACAATAATTAGACATAGACTACATACACCTTAGATTAGATAATTAGACAAGTAGAGTAATCGGTAGAAATACCAACCCCCAAATCCAAACCCCGAGATTCGTACCTTTTCAATTTCCTAAAAATATAAAAAGATAAAAAATAATCTTCCTCAACCCCAACCTTAGCGTAGTAACTTCTCACTAGCATTCATATTCCCCTAGAGAACGATATCAATACCTGTGGCTTACCCTAATACTACACGACAGCGATTAGGTTCACTTGCCTAGGGTGTTATAAAACTTGCTCGAAGAAAAGGAAGTTCCTTTGACCCCGAACGACCCGTGTAGCGTTATCAAGTTTTTGGCGTCGCTGCCGGGGAATAGAATAGCTAGTTAGGAGTCCACTTCACTTAGGTTTCCTTGCTTGATTCCTATCAAGTAAGCTTTTTTCCCATTCTTCGTGACCTTTGTTCGTAACCCCATCACTTTTCATCATGGAAGGTGATAACCAACCACCATTCATCAACCTACCACCAAATGACCCGCCAAGAGCCCGTACTCTTGGTGAATACTCGAGACCAAGCCACCTAGGCTATAGGAACACCATTGAGGTTCCCGACCAAGCCCAAACTACGGCCCTGCGATCCGACACCATCCGGTTGGTGCAAAGCGGATGTGCATTCCATGGACTTCGTTCGAAGTTCCTAATCAAAGCATCTTAAGGATTTCCTTAAAATTGTCGATTCCATCGACCTTGATGCTACTACTCGGGAGACCACGCGTCTGCGTCTCTTCCAATTCTCTACGGGACCAAGCTAGTAATTGGCTTGAGCGACTTCCCGCCGGCTCCATCTTAAGTTGGGATGATCTCACCTCTCGCTTCCTTGCTCAATTTTTCCCACCAGGGAGAACCACTAAGCTTAGGAATGACATCTTGATGTTCCAACAATGTCAAGGTGAATCTCTCTACGAAGCATGGACCCGATTCAAGGACTTACTCCATAAAGTCCCTCGTCATGGCATTGATCTTTGGCTCCAAGTTCAAATCTTCTATGATCATGTCAACTTCCCCACTAAGCGATCCATTGACCAAGCGGCCGGTGGAAAACTTAGTGATCTCACCGCGGAAGAATCGTGGGGTATAATAGAGGACCTTGCTCTCTATGACAACAAAAGTTGGAATGACCCCCGTGAGTTGCTTAAAACCGTTAAGGCAATCTCCTTGCCTTCTCTTGACTCACAATCTTCCGACCGTAGGATGCTCGAGCTTGAAGATCAAGTTAAATTCCAAAAGAGCTCCTACGAAAATCCAAAGTCTTCACACCAAGTGAACAAAGTTTCTTCCTCATGTGAGCAATTTAGTGACCCTCATAACACTCATGCTTGCACAAGATTCCCTGAAAAAGCCTCCGTTGACTATGCATCCTCGCCATTAATGGAAGCGGGAGGAAGATTCCTACAACACCCGACCTAGGACTTTCAATGACACCCGAGAAGCATAGAAGGGCAAACCCGACTTCTATTGGGGGCAAACCAAAGAATTAACATCCAATGATTTCTCTTGGCCCCCATCTCATGGCCCTACCCAACAAAACATAGAAAGGATGATACAAAACATAGTCGCATCCCAAGAAGCTCAAATTGCTAAGCTCTCGGATCATTTTAACCAACAACAAGCCGAGATGGATAGGAAGATAGATAACCTCTTGAAAGCCATGACCAATAGTGATAGGAAGGTTAATGCGATCTCAACTCCCGAGCCTTCCGGTGTAGAGATTAGGGACCCAAGTAAGTTAGCTAAACACGTCCAATTTGTCAATACCATCACCTTAGAGAAACCTAATAGAACAAATGACGAAGAGGACCATATACTTGAGGATAATGAAACAACCAAGGAAGTAGATGAAGTAGACAATGACTATTTCAATAAATTTCCTACGGAAGAAGAGCTATCTCGCCACCCTCACTTAGTGCGTGACCTTCGTCACATGTATGTTAGGAAAAGCCCTATGATCAAGTTTGGGAACCCTTGGAACCTTAATATACCATGTTGCATAGGACACCTTTTTCGTGGCAAAGGCCTACATTGATCGCAAGTACCCAATTAACATAATGACTAGCACCTACTACAATTGGGTGATGAAGAAGCCTATCCCAACTAGGCAAGACCCCGATAATCCTAGGGTTAGTTGCAATTTTCTTGGTAGAGTTAAGGGATTGCCCGTCTATGTAGGTAGTTTCATGTTTCCTACGGATTTCATAGTGGTAAATGATATTAGTACAGCCATAGATCCTAGCTTGTCCCACGTTATTCTAGGAAAACCTTTCATAGAAAACACCGGGATGACTTATGATCCCTTGTTAGGAATAGTGCGATTCAAGGATGAGACCGATGACATAGCTTACCAAATGCCGTTTAAGATTGAGAAGTTTTCATCACTCTCTAATGATGAAAAGGAACTTAAACTGTCGGTCTATTATAGGAATAATGAGGATAAGGAAAAAGGAGTAGATTATGTTATGGCTAAGATTTTCGGATTCTATAAGGATTGCTTGAACTTAGGACCGAAATATAGAACCAATTGGGGAGTGGATGACCACTTAGAAAGGTGCATCATAGGGCACTTTTACAACATGGAATCCCCTAATAGAGACCGTCATGAGGAAGGAGATGACGGTAGTGAAGTTACGTAGGGGCACGACTACGAGTCTAGCTACAAGACTCATAAATAAAGAAAATCGCTTCGTGGGAGGCAACCCATGCTTAATTGTTTGCTTGTTAGTGTCATATATCTTTTATTGATTGCTTATTCTCATGTTTAAATTTGTAAAAATGCTTTATTTTGTTTTTAACCTCGTCTTAATTGCATATAAAGGTATTTTACATAAAGGATAAGTGTAGGGAGGATTACACACGTTTTCAAAAGAAACGTGAACATGAGAATAACAATTAATTAAAATATATATATGTGTGTTTGTTCGAGTCAAATGCTTGTATCGAGTCACAATGGATGTTTTGCAGAAATTTTTCCAGATTCTAAAGATGTAAATTTTCCAGAATTTTTTATAGAAAATCGCAGACCGCTTTTTGTCGGGATAACGACGGCGTCGAGGAAGGAGTAAAACAACATATTATTTTTTCTCGTTTTCGAGCTACTTATAAATTTTTGGAATTTTCCGGTGTCTTAATTTTCCGAAATTCGTAAACATCCATTCTACAAGCATTATATCCTAGTTTAGTAGAGTCATCTATATTATTACCGCCGATTTTACGCGAAGGTTTCGTTTGTTTTCTTCAAGTGTGCAGGTTTTATTTATCAAGAAGAAGATACATAAGGTTGAAAGGAGCTTTTCACGCATACATTCTTCTTGGAAAGGATTTAACCACCACTTTACACGGATCCTACCGAGCTAATCAGGGGAGTACTAGTTTCTTTCGTTTTTAATTACCTTCCATTATCATAACTTTGATACTTTCGGGGAACATTGGGGACAATGTTCAGTTTAAGTGTAGGGAGGGAAAATAAAACGGGTAGTTTGAAACTATGCTTATCCTTGACTATTTGCTTTGTCCAAGTGTATTTGTGTAATAAACCATGAGAAAATGTCGGTTAGGGTAATTTTGGCACCAAATTTTAAATTTTTCATGACATATAGGAGTGGGCCATTAGTCTTAACAAAAGCGTCTCACGGATAGGAAGTTACATGACTAGGACAAAAACCCTTTATCACTTAAATTCCACCCAAAATGTGAGGATCGCCCTTAGATTAGTAGCAATTATAGCATTCATATTTAATGCTTAGTGTGTGAACCGGTAGTATAATAGATTCTAGAACTTGTTTTGTGATGCATCCCGAGATCGCTAGTAAGACTACACTTGTGTAGTTAGGAATAACTAAATGATAAGAGGCATTAGGATAACCCTTGTTTGATACCCGTAAAATAATTACTTTTTCCACATCGGTTGAGTAATTCCCCCACACCTTTGCGTTGTACTCATCTTTAGTACACGATACCCCTAGTTAACCCCTCAAGCCTATCCTTTTCGCGGTTCTCGTGATGTTTCGGTTTTCCGAAATATCAATGAAGAGCATTGTTTACACCCCACCCCCAAATGTACACCCAAATCGCCTTAGCCTACCTTGTATGCACTCACTTTTAGTGCATTATTGTTATCACCCTTAACCCTTAGTTAAATTATCTAGTTGCTTGCATAAGTTGCTAAGTCGAGTCATATCCTTTGTATACAGTTTTGGGACGATTGGGACTCATGGGAAAAGTTAAAGTTTATGAAATGACGGGAAGGGAACGTTAAATTCAAATTCCCTTTATTTGAATAATAATGTACTCCAAGTGTTTGATCTTTTCAATTCGGGTCAAATTAGTGTTAGAGTAATAAAAACTCAAGTGTAGGGATGTGCCTATAAATCCCTATTATTTTGATGTTACCGTAGAGGATGGTAGAGTAAAAGTGTATGAAAAAAAAATCAAAAATCAAAAATAAAAAAAAAATAATAGAAAAGGAGCAAAGAAAAAGAAAGAAAAAAAAAACATAGGGGCTACCATCCTACATCTATCTTTAAATTTATGTTTGTTTGTTTCAGTTATCTAGAGTTTAGAGTGTCGAGTCTTGGCTTAGCAACGCCATTCTTCGTATGCTTGTAACATAAAGATTTTTGACTTGCCACCACTAAATAGCCTATCCCACCAAACCCTTTGTTTCCCTACCGTAATCCTAACGTTACAACCCTTTAAAGACCTATTTGATAGTCTTTCCTAGGTGCTTACGCCAAAGCGATGGAGGTTTGATCTATTCTCAAGCCTATGGTAATCTATGTACTAGTACCGGTTAATAAGTGTTTATCTCCCATTTCCAACTTGTTTTATTTCATATACACCCGAGAGATGTGAGTATCCAAACACCACATGTGAGGTGCTAGTATGTAATTTCCGCGCTTGTTATGACTTTTGTGGGGCTTATATGTGTTGTAGATTGTTTTAAACCAATGCTTCATGACCCCTAACTTATAAATTAATTGGCTAAAAGCACATTTGCTTGAGGACAAGCAAATACCAAGTGTAGGGATATTTGATAAGGTTTTAAAATGTACCTTTTTGAGGGGTCGTTTAAGCCCTTATTTGATCACTTTTGTATCCGTTATTACTTAATATCGTTCCTTTTCACTTCTTAGGTCTCTTAAAGGCAAATTCGGAATGGCACTTATTTGGACCGAAAAGCGGATATACTGAAGAAAATGGCCAAAGTCAAGAATCGAGACACTCAAGCCTGAAATACAAGGGGCGGCGTCAGGTGTTACATGTGACGCCGTCGCATCACTTTGTGACGGCTCAAGAGCCAAATTGCTTATTTTCAAGTGACGGTGTCAGGCTTTATAAGAGTAGGTCGTCGCAACTCAAACGGCCTAGATTTGATCCAGACGGGCGTCGAAGAGGACGGCGTCACAATCACAAGGTGACGCCGTCGCAAGACTAACGTGGCCAAGACGAAACCCTAATAACGGCGTCCCGACGGCGTCACAAATCAAAGGGTGACGCTGTCGCGATTGTAATATTATATATAGAATCCGAATTTTACAGATTGTGTGTGTAGTCTTTTGGAGTAAAAACCTAAACCGAACCAAGGCTGTCTTGTACAGTATTTTAGGGTTCCAAACCCTATCTTACACCAAGATAAGTGTTTTACTTCATTAATTCAATTATGTCTTCAATTATTTGTGTGTATGCTTGCATGTTCTCCATGTCCGGCTAATTTATTTGTGTGTTTGCTTAGGGAATATGAAACTTAACTATTGAATATTGATTGGTTGTCTCTTATCTTAATTGTTAATGATCTAGTAATGCGATAGGTCATTCGTTGTGTAGTTAATGCTTGATTAATCTTTGTGAACCTTAGACTATAACACCTAGAGTAGTTGTAGGCTAAACCATCCAAAGAGTACCTTAGAGTTAGAGTTTATAATTCCTAGAGATTTTGTAGACGAGACCCTTTGGTAGTTTCAAAGAGTTAGGGACAAACGCATACCCTACGACTTTAGACACACAACGCGATTAAGAATAAGGACGTGACAATTCAACCATCAATAGGAGATAATTAAGGAGTAATAAAACCTAAGTAAACACATCTTTAAACCATCATACAAGCACACAATAATTAGACATAGACTACATACACCTTAGATTAGATAATTAGACAAGTAGTGTAATCGGTAGAAATACCAACCCCCAAATCCAAACCCCGAGATTCGTACCTTTCCATTTCCTAAAAAATATAAAAAGATAAAAAATAATCTTCCTCAACCCCAACCTTAGCGTAGTAACTTCTCACTAGCATTCATATTCCCCTAGAGAACGATATCAATACCCGTGGCTTACCCTAATACTATACTACAACGATTAGGTTCACTGCCTATGGTGTTATAAAACTTGCTCGAAGAAAAGGAAGTTCCTTTGACCCCGAACGACGCGTGTAGCGTTATCAAGCCTAAATTACCCTTGCCTTCAATTGCTCAATTCAGCCTAATTAAAGGGTAAATTGGTACTTTCCCTGACACACACACTGACACGGAATGGCAGGTTGGCAATCCGTGTCATTTCCTTGCACCTGATTGGCTGCGCATACGTGTAGAGATCAATCCAAGGGTCCAGATGAAGTGATTGAAGATGGGAAATGATCCAAGGGTCACGAATCACCAAGAGAAAGCACATATTTCAGCTTCCAGATCCTTCCAAGGCTTGAGCTCGCCTATAAAAGGCACCTTCATTTCATTGTAATTTCAAGTAGAGTAGTAGTAATTTACTGAGTAGTTATTTAGCTTATATTTGTTTTTAATCATCAGATGTATTTCTGAATATAAATTTCATTTTGTACTCAACTTTTCATTAATAAAATCAATTTAGCTTAAATTCTTATTTCTACTTTAATTATGTTTTTATGTTATAATTAGCTTAAATTCTATTCCTGTTACAAGTTTAGCTTAATTACAAATCAATTTATCTTGTTTACTCTTTTTAACAAAAATTATAAAAAAATAAAAAAAATCCTTTAAAAAATAAAAAATATATAAAATATGTTTTAAAGTTAAGTTCAGTTGTTGTTTATGTTATCAGAAGCTTGTATAAGATCATTAAAAGCTTTTTAAGAGTTTACTAATTCACCTACTCTTAATTATCATTGGTCAACAAAAGTCAAAGTTCAATTTCATTGTTGAAATTGCTATAAGTTGCTGCTATGGAGATGGATTTGGGTTGATTGTGTTTACTTTGGGGTTGATATCAGATTTAGGTTACAGTTTCATTGAAATCTAAGGCATGCCATCGTGGCAGGACATTTTTAAGCTTATCTTTCAATTTCATTCTTGACTGCATTAATTTGAATTAGTGTTTAGTGTTAGTACTTGTTGAATTATTTGCATAAATTAGGAGTCATTTAATCATTTTGATCTGTTTTAGTTAGATTTGTGGTTTAGATTAGAGTGTTGATTATTAAAACTTGCATATCAGTCTTTATAGGGGTGTTTGGATCAGGATATTAGACTGATTCATAAGCTATATTTGAGGTTAGAAGTTATTGCATTAGTCTCATTTAGGTGAATTAAGTTAGTTTTGGTTTAAAGTTTAGCCTGCTTTCACTTAAAAGTCAATTTCTGTGTTAATCTCATTTAACAGTTAAATAAGTTAGATTAGTGGTGGCATTTGCTAGAATTTAGTTTTAGGATCATATAGGATAGCTAAATTAGGTTCAATTACACCTTACTACATCATCTAGAATCATTTAGAACCAATCAAAATTCATTTTAGTCAAAATTCTGTTTTTAGAAAATAAGTCAAAATATCCATTTTATGTTCAAACAGCATATACTTTTGTATTTTTAATTCACTCAATTTGAGTTCAATTAAGCTGAAATTTTGGGTTTAGTATCTCTGGTTGGTTGTGTTTAACAAGATATTTTTAGATTATTTTTAAGATTTTTCTAAATCAGATAAATAAGTGCTTAAAGTAGGCTGTTCAGGGCCGTTTGGAATTTAGAACTAGAAACTGTATGAGTGCTTATTTCCTTAAAGCTTGAGCTTATTTGATCCATATCAGTTGCATTAGTTTACTCTTGGTTAGTTTAGGGTAGCTTTAGCTTGTGGTAGCTTTTTAGTGGCCTTTAGCTTATTTCCTTTAAGCTCCTCATAAGCAGTTCCAGCCCAAATCATATCTCCTGTGATCCCAAGTAGTTTCTGTTATTTTTCTCTGCTTCTCAGTATTATTTTAGGATTTTCTGGCAGTTTTCATATTTTTCCATGCTCTTTTGCTATTTTTCTGCATTTAAATTCATTTCTAGCATTCTTAAATAGCATTTAAAACAAATAATTCAGAAAATGTTCATAAAATTCAATTTAAATTTTTTTAGTTTTATAAAAATCAAAAAGTCATAATTTTTTTTCTTCATAATATTCATAGCTTAAATAGTATTTTCTAGCATTTTAATTAGTTTTAAATAGTTTAAAACTCATAATAATTAGAAAAAAGTCAGAAAAATGTGATTTCAATTTTGAAAATTCTTTTTAGTTAATTTTGATTTTTTGAAAATTAGTTTTGTAATTTTCTTGCATGTTTTCCTAATTTTTAGTATTTTAAGTCTATTTTAAATGTCTTAAATTAGTTTTTAATTCAAAATAAATCAAGAAAAATCCAAAAAATTAGTTTTAAATTTAAAATATTATTTTTAGCTGTAGAAAATTAGTAGTTCACTTTTAGGAGTTAAAATGGATTAGTTTGCATTTTATTCGCGTTTTATTAATTACGTTTTATGCGTTTTTAGTTTAATCTTGAATAATTAGTTGCATTTCCTTATTTTCATTATAGATCCAGTAGTTTTACTTGCTTTCATTTATTATTCCTTGCCTCATAGATTAGAAAACTTCAAAATTCCCTTTTAACACATTCAAATCCTGATAATTGCGACGTGAGTTGAAAATTCCATTCAACCCTCGTTCGGAACGATCTCGGTGCTCAAACCTAACACGTTTGAGTTACCCATTACTACAAAATTCTATAATTGGTTTTCCTAAATCAGTAGTCCTACCCAACCTGATCACCTCCCGCTATTCAACAAGATGGAAAGTACAGACGACCTTGCTCGTCCCTCTTCCATAGTTATAGCAGTAATAGAGAATCCCTCTATCTTCTTTTAAGGAGGTGAGAGAGTACTCATTCCTCTCCCTCTGGTAGAGTGGCTTCGCTCCTATGAGCTAGTCCTCACTTTCGAACTCTAGCTCCTTACCTTCTTTCCACTATGGAACTCCTATTGAAAATGGGAATCTCCCCGGTCCGTGTTCTCTATCTAAGATTCATTATGTTAGTACACATCTGAGTCTTCTTTCTCAACCTTCAACTCCCTCCGATCCTCTTTATGGAGGAAGTGCGATCTAGAAGCCTGAGTTAAACAAATAGAATTATTCTTTACGTAAAAAAGATCGTGTGCATTAGGAAGTGTTGATTTCTATCCTTTTCGTATCCTGGCAATCGCCACACACCCACGTTTAGTCTATCACTTCCTAGAGCCGAGAGAACAGATCTGAATATGCTTACAGTGTATCACCTCCAGACTGATGGCCAAAGTAAAGAAACCATTCGAACGTTAGTAGAACACATCGCGTGCCTATCAAGTTTGGCAATGGTTGGGATAGACACCTTCCGTTGGCCAAATTCTCTTATAGACATCTCTCAAGTCTGGCAATGGTTGGTATAGACACCTTCCGTTGGCCAAAATCTCCTATAGCCTTGCCTAACACCTTAGTACCTCAAAGGCACCGTAAGAGACCCTATATGGTCGTAAGTGTCGGTTCCGATTGTTGGGTAGAAATGGAAATAACCAACTTACCGACCCCAAACCTATTTGAGAAGCTGTCGAGGAAGACCGTTCTAAGTTGAGATGGATATGCAAGCTACTCGTAAACCGTTAGGAGAAATAGACAACGTAAACCTCTTGACATCCCGGATATGACCTAGGTTAAGCTATGAGATTCACCTTGAGAATGAGTGAAGCATTTGGTAAACGTGAAAGCTTAATCCTCGCTATATCAATCTTTAAGAAACCCTTGCTAGAGTTAGACCAGTAGCTCAGAGCCTCGAGCTACCATCAAGACTCAGTAGTGTTCCCAACATTTCGTGTGTAGTAGGAAGAAATGACTCGGCGATGAGGCAGTTTTTATTCCTCTGAGGAATCCAAATCTTGGAGCATTTAAACTCTGTTGACCTATCGAAATCGTAGACCATGAACTCATACAACTTTAGCAAGTCTCATCCTTATCGACGAAGTTCATCGAAACTCGTAGTAAGATCCTAGATTCACGTAGGGAACATGAAGATAAATCCTCGTGCGTATGCACTCACCTCTTCTAGAACTTAACGCGTAACTTGAATTGAATCGCGAGGACGAGATTCCTTTTAAGGAGGTGAGGCTGTGATAACTCGTAATTTCCTCAATGCGTCGTAAATGAAGAAACAACAATTAGAGCAACCGTTCCATCTAAGTTGAGATACGATATGTATTTATAGTTGTTTTTATCACAAATAATATTCTGAGAGCATTGGCGTAATTCCTGAGTCACGAATCCTTCGTTTGCTAGCTCAAATGAATTCTGAACCTAATATATCGAAACATTTAGAAAGTTACATGACTGGTCCTTGTGAATATTACCCCTCCTGGGACTATATATACTCCCACCCTTTCCCACTATCTCATTTTTATCATTTCCTTTGTCTCTCTACAAACACACACAACACAATTCTTTCTCTCTATCTCTAGTCATAATATCCGGCCACCCAAACTAGGGTTCCGGCCAAATTTCCGGCCACCACCAATATTTACACCGCTTACCTAGATGATAGATCGGACTATGGTGGTTCTGTTTCTGCAACCCACGCACCCTCAAACACCCTAACGCGCCCTAGATCGCAAATCTAAGATTTGGATAACTAGGGTTTTGTTGTTAAACAATTGTCAAGGGTTCAAGTGGTCACGATTCGTACTTGTGAAGACACCACCGACTCCTCTCGGTAAAGCCTAACAGTTTCATTTATTGTTGTTTTTAATATTTATACCGATTATATATTTATATATAAGATTTTATCGTTGTCATGGATATACAAGTGTTAAAACAAGATCTATAAATGTTTTTGACAAACCGTTCGTGTGGTAGAAACTCGTATTGTGGTGGTCTTAGTGTGATTGGAAACTGGTTGGGGTAAACCCGACTAGGGTTTTGAAATCGTGAACTATGGTGTTCACATGATGGTGTAGAATTGCTTACTAATCTTATTTTGAATCTCGGGTTTGATTTTGTATGTCGGCATAACAGTTAGTAGTAGTGTGACATTTTGTGGTATAAGAAGTGATTTGAAACGAGTTTTAATTGATTCGGTGTGATGATTAAATGAGATAAAAATACTTAGTAACTAGTTCATGTGGTAAAAAGATGTATACGAGGATTGGGTTGTTTGTTATGGTTGTTTTGTGTCGAGTTGACTCGGTGAGTCGAGTTGACTCAGCCGGGTCAAGATTGGACTCAAGTCAGTATGGTTTGAGTCAAACTCAATGGTTGACCCAATCGATTTGGGTCAGAAACGGTAAACTCATCTTGGATAATCTTTACCTGCTCCATTGTTCGACCGTCTACCGGTTCTTGGCCTTCAGGGAGTCTGGGTGTAGCATCAACCAATTTGCTAAACCATTCATATTCCCCAGTGTCATTTTCATCCAACCATGAGATGACAGAACCTTTCTTTTTCTTTTTGGTTCGTGAGGATGATTCTGGTTGAGGTGATGGTCGAGGTGATGGTTGTTGCTGGGGCTCAGGAATGTCAAGATCCTCACCACCGGTATAAGTGAAGTGATCACCGGTTTTCTGCAGTGGTGGTAGAGAGTCTACATCCTGAGGTTTGTCAGATGAGGGAGGTCGTTGAGTAGCTTGTCTTGTGGGTGTAGTGGTGGTCTTAGGAGGTGGTGGTGGCATGGATGATGATGACCCGCCGGTCTTCTTCTGACGTTTAGCATTCGGATCTTGATCCTTGTCATCATCATCTCTTGGTCGCTTATCCAGACTAGCAACTTCCTTGCATGATGTTCTTAGTTGATGTGCTAGAAGTGCGTCATACAGCTTCGATTCATCAGGAGTGAAAGATGAGACCCGTGGGGACATCTGAAGTACCAACTGTGATATCAGATCATCTTCACTAACGAATGGAGGCTGGACTGGTCGGGTTTGCATAACTACCGGTGTCGTTGTAATCACCTGCTTGACCAGTGTCTTGAGCGTTGGATAGAATTGATTCTTGAACATCTATTTGGTGACACAAGGGACCATGTTGAGAAGAAAGTGATTAGTGTAGTTATGAATTTGTTCATTCATTTCTCCTTGAACATCGCTGGTGAGAAATACCTTGATCTGTTCTCTTTCTCCCTCGAACTGGTCCATCTGTTGTGAAAGCTCGATGACCTTGTCAGCCAACATGTTCAATCTTGTTTCCTGAAGACTTTGTTTGCATTTTCTAGATTGAAGCAATGCTTTCTGGATCTTAGCTTTGGTGTGAGATGCCCAAGTATCGGATTTCTTCTTGATTGATTTGGTAGATGATTTTGTTATTTCTTTTGATGGTGGTGGTGATGAGTGAGAAGATGATTCGGTTTTGGAGGTTTTAAGGGGTGGTTCTGAAGATTGCTCAGGGTTGTGTTTAGGGTTATCTAGAATATAAGCATCAGTTTCCCTTCGAATGCGATCCTCTTCCACCTTATTAGCAGCTTCTTCTGCAACCCTTTCTTTTTCCACTTCCAAAACATCTTTCTCAGTAATTCTCTCATCAGTATCTTTGTCGTCCTCTCCATGATCGACCATTTATTCATCCTCCTGCTGCTTTTCATCTACAGATTCCTTGGTGGTGGCATATGTTCCTTTACCGGGTTGATTAACTGGATCAGGAACATATGTGGAGAGAACACCACCGCTGGAACCTACAGGTCCTTGAATTTGTTGGAGAGTAAATTCAGCAGCCTGGTGTTCAAGTCTCTTCTGCTTCAGTGTTTCTCAAAATTTCTCATCTTCATCCATTGAGTCATACTTTTTAGCATCAGATTCCTGTTCATCCATAGGCTTCTTCCCTTTGTCTATCTCAGTCTTTTTATCTAGGGAGTCGTACTCTTCGAAGCCATGTATCAGCCTTGTCCTCTTTCCCTTGTTTAATGGTTGTGTCTTCTGTACGCTCCTCAGAGTAAATTGTGACCTCATGAGACTCGGTTGCAGAGTCATCATCTTGTTGAGATGACGGCTCGGGTGAAGGCTCCTTCTTGACAATGTTAGTTGGAATCCTTCTCTTGTATGTACTTGAAGATTTCTTGGACTTAGTATGTGTACTTCTGATAACGCTACACGCGTCGTTCGGGGTCAAAGGAACTTCCTTTTCTTCGAGCAAGTTTTATAACACCCTAGGCAGTGAACCTAATCGTTGTAGTGTAGTATTAGGGTAAGCCACGGGTATTGATGTCATTCTCTAGGGGAATAGGAATGCTAGTGAGGAGTTACTACGCTAAGGTTGGGGTTGAGGAAGATTATTTTTTATCTTTTTATGTTTTTCAGGAAATGGAAAGGTAAGAATCTCGGGGTTTGGATTTGGGAGTTGGTATTTCTACCGATTACTCTACTTGTCTACTTATCTAATCTAAGGTGAGGGTAGTCTATGTCTAATTATTGTGTGCTCGTATGATGGTTTAAAGATGTGTTTACTTAGGTTTTATTACTCCTTAATTATCTCCTATTGATAGTTGAATTGTCACGTCCTTATTTTTAATCGCGTTGTGTGTCTAAAGTCATAGGGTATGCGTTTGTCCCTAACTCTTTGAAACTACCAAAGGGTCTCGTCTACAAAATCTCTAGGAATTATAAACTCTAACTCTAAGGTACTCTTTGGATGGTTTAGCCTATAACTACTCTAGGTGTTATAGTCTAAGGTTCACAAAGATTAATCAAGCATTAACTACACAACGAATGACCTATCGCATTACTAGATCATTAACAATTAAGATAAGAGACAACCAATCAATATTCAATAATTAAGTTTCACATTCCCTAAGCAAACAAACAAATAAATTAGCCGGACATGGAGAACATGCAAGCATACACACAAATAATTGAATACATAATTGAATTAATGAAGTAAAACACTTATCTTGATCTAAGATAGGGTTTGGAACCCTAAAATACTGTACAAGACAGCCTTGGTTCGGTTTAGGTTTTTACTCCAAAAGACTACACTCTAAAACTGAAAAATTCGGATTCTATAAATAAGATTACAATCGCGACGGCGTCACCTTATGAATTGTGACACCGTCGGGTCGCCGTCATTAGGGTTTCGTCTTGGCTACGTTAGTCTTGCGACGGCATCACCTTATGCTTGTGACCGTCCCCTTCGTCTCGACACCATCGGATCAAATCTAGGCGTGCGAGTTGCGACGACCTACTCTTTTAAAACGACACCGTCACTTGAAAATAAGCAATTTGGCTACTGCCCCGTCACAAAAGTTATGCAACGGCGTCATAGATAACACCTGGCGCCGTCACTTGTAGAACCTGATGCCGTCCCCTTGTATTTTAGCAGTCTGAGTGGCTCGATTCTTGACTTTGGCCATTTTCTTTGTATATCCGCGCCTTTTCGTCCAAATAAATGCCATTCCAGCAATTTGCCTTCAAGAGACCTAAAAAGTGAAAAGGAACGATATTAAGTAATAACGGATATAAAAGTGATCAAATAAGGGCTTAAACGACCCCTCAAAAAGGTACATTTTAAAACCTTATCAAATATCCCTACACTTGGTATTTGCTTGTCCTCAAGCAAATGTGCTTTTAGCCAATTAATTTATAAGTTAGGGGTCAAGAAGCATTGGTTTAAAACAATCCACAACACATATAAGCCCCGCAAAATTCATAACAAGCACGGAAATTACATATTAGCACCTCACATGGGGTGTTTGGATACTCACATCTCTCGGGTGTATATGAAATATATCAAAGTGGAAATGGAAGATAAACACTCATTAACCGGTCCTAGTACATAGATTACCATAGGCTTGAGAATAGATCAAACCTCCATCGCTTTGGCGTAAGCACCTAGGAAAGACTGTCAAAGAGGTCTTTAAAGGGTTGTAATGTTAGGCTTACGGTAGGGAAACAAAGGGTTTGGTGGGATAGGCTATTTAGTGGTGGCAAGTCAAAAATCTTTATGTTACAAGCATATGAAGAATGGCGTTGCTAAGCCAAGACTCGACACTCTAAACTCTAGATAACTGAAACACACAAACATAAATTTAAAGATAGATGTAGGATGGTAGCTCGTATGTTTTGTTTTTTTGTTTTTTTTTCATACACTTTTACTCTACCATCCTCTACGGTAACATTAAAATGATAGGGATGTATAGGCACATCCCTACACTTGAGTTTTTATTACTCTAACACAAATTTGACCTGAATTGAAAAGATCAAAACACTTGGAGTACATTATTACGCAAATAAGGGAATTTGAATTAACGTTCCTTTCCAGTCGTTTCATAAACTTTAACTTTTCCCATGAGTCCCAATCGTCCCAAAACTGTGTACAAAGGATATGACTCGACTTAGCAAATCATGCAAGCAACTAGATAATTGAACTAAGGGTTTAGGGTGATAACAATAATGCACTAAAAGTGAGTGCATACAAGGTAGGCTAAGGCGATTTGGGTGTACATTTGGGGGTGGGGTGTAAATAATGCTCTTCATTGATATTCCGGAAAACCGAAAAATCAAGAGAACCGCGAAAAGGATAGGCTCAGAGGGGTTAACTAGGGGTATCGTGTACTAAAAGTGAGTACAACGCAAAGGTGTGGGGGAATTACTCAACCGAGGTGGAAAAAGTAATTATATTACGGGTATCAAACAAGGGTTATCCTAATGCCTCTTATCATTTAGTTATTCCTAACTACACAAGTGTAGTCTTACTAGCGATCTCGGGATGCATCACAAAACAAGTTCTAGAATCTATAATACTACCGGTTCACACTCTAAGCATTAAAGATGAATGCTTTAATTCCTACTAATCTAAGGGCGATCCTCACATTTTGGGTGGAATTTAAGTGGTAAAGGGTTTTTGTGCTAGTCATATAACTTCCTATCCGTGAGACGCTTTTGTTAAGACTGATGGCCACTCCTATATGTCATGAAAAATTAAAAATTTGGTGCCAAAATTACCCTAACCGACATTTTCTCATGGTTTATTACACAAATACAATTGGACAAAGCAAATAATCAAGGATAAGCATAGTTTCAAAGTTCCCGTTTTATTTTCCCTCCCTACACTTAAACTGAACATTGTCCCCAATGTTCCCCGAAAGTATCAAAGTTATGATAATAGAAGGTAATTAAAAACGAAAGAAACTAATACTATCCTGATTAGCTCGGTAGGATCCGTGTAAAGTGGTGGTTAAATCCTTTTTAAGAAGAATGTATGCGTGAAAATCTCCTTCCAATCTTATGTATCTTCTTCTTAGTAAATTAAACTCGCACCTTTGAAGAAAACAAAGCGAAACCTTCGTAAAATCGTGGTAATAATATATATAAGACTCTACTAAACTAGGATATAATGCTTGTGGAATGGATGTTTACCGAATTTCTAGAAAATTAAGACCTGGAAAATTCCAAAAATTTATAAGTAGCTCAGAAAACTAGAAAAAAGTAATATGTTGTTTTACTCCTTCCACGCCGTCGGTTGCGATCTGAAGCCGTCAGGTTATCGACAAAAACTAGTCTGCGATTTTCTGGAAAAATTCGGAAAATTTACATCTTTAGAATCTGGAAAAATTTCTGCAAAACATCCATTATGACTCGATACAAGCATTTGACTCGAACAAACACACATATATATCTTTTAATTAATTGAAATTCTCATGTTTACGTCTCTTTCGAAAAGGTGTGTAATCCTCCTTACACTTATCCTTTATGTAAAATACCTTTATATGTGATTAAGACGAGGTTAAAAATATAATAAAGCATTTTTACAAATTTAAACATGAGAATAAGCAATCAATAAAAGATATATGACACTAACAAGCAAAAAATTAAGCATGGGTTGCCTCCCACGAAGCGCTTTTCTTTATTTATGAGTCTTGTAGCTAGACTTATAGTCGTGCTCCTACGTTTTCTCGTTTTGCATTCTCAATGAGAATTCTATCATGTTGACAAAATTTTCATCGACTCTATACCTAGGCCCTAGGGTCAAGCAATCCTTATAATAAAGCCTCCTTCTTTCCCACATAAATTTATAACCTTTTTCAACATCGTCCTTGCTTTTGTCCTCAAAACTTTGATGTTGTCTCGTTCAAAAATGGGTAGATGGCCATATTCATTTGTTTTTCAAGGCATCCTATAAGTGATCTCATCGGTTCCTTCCTTAAACCTAACCGTTCCATCATACTTGTTATGGCTCATCTTAGATGTTTCAACAAACGGTTTTCCTAGCACCACTTGGGATAGACTATAGTCAATGACGCATCCTATATCTTCTAGGACCACAAAATCAACTAGGTAGGTGAAATTTCCTATAAAGACATGTACATCCTTGACTCTTCCCACAAAGTTGCAAACTCCACCTGGATACTTAGGGTCCCTCCTAATATTAAGTCGCTCATTCATAATGTCATTGTAGACAGAAGATGACATCACATTAATGGGAGATTCCGTATCTATGTAAGCATGGTCGACACTCGTATATCCGATCATACAAGGAATTTTTAGGTTCCAAGGATTTCCTCTCCTAATCTTTGGGCATATCCTAATGATAGGTGATCGGGGATTATCGATTATTGTAACATATAGGATTTCACAAACACACTAAACCATAATCACTATGGGGCGTGTAATATGTTTAGAGAGAGAAAGTTCTAGAGAAAGAAATGGAAGAGAGTTGGGAACTTTAGTGAGAGAAAGAAAAATCTTATTATGAGCTCCAACTCTCTACCTTGGGAGGTAAAGAGTATTTATAGTACTTACATAAAACGCCACCTGACGGGCTGTGGATCAGGCATACAGTGGGTAAAGACCCGTCCATCCTCCACGGTGTTACTAAACTAAATACTACTTAACATCAAATAACTACGACTACAAGCTTTCTAACAATTACATATACTTGAGGTGACCGACACTTTAACTACTGGATTTTCCAAATCCTAACAATCTCCCCCTAAGGGAGGTCACCTCAATCACACATTAAATTACATTGAAAACAAACAGTTATTACATTGAGATTGTTCTTGTATTCTTGTTCTGTAGCTCGTAGTCTTTGATTCTTCATTTTTGCATGTTTTGGATAATCTGAGTGGAGGTCTTTAACTGATCCACGTGATACTGAGTTTGAGCCAGCTTTGAGATCATCAGCAACATTAAATCTCTGAATCATCCTTTGTGGTGCTGGTATGGTGTGACTTTTGGACCAACATGCTCACATTCTGATCCATGATTTATGTTAGATATAAGATTTCACAAACACACTAAACCAAAACCATATGGGGCGTTAACTAAGTTTAGAGAGAGAAAGTTCTAGTGAGAGAAAGGAAGAGAGTTGGGAACTATGTGAAACAAAGAAAAATGGTTTTGAAGCTCCAACCCTCTACCTTGGGAGGTAGAGGGTATTTATAGTTTCTTACAAAATAACGCCACCTACGGGTGGATCGGGCATACGATGGGTAAAGACCCGTCCGTCCTCCACGGTGTTACTTAACTAAATACTACTTAACATAGAATAACTACGACTACGAGCTTTCTAACGATTACATATACTTGAGGTGACCGACTCTTTAATACCTGTAATTTCTAATTCCTAACAGTCTCCCCCTAAGGGAGGTCACCTCAAACACACATTAAAATTACATTGAATACAAACAGATTTTACATTGAGATTGTTTTTGGATTCTTGTCCATGTTCTTTGTTATGTAGCTCGTAGTCTTTGATTCTTCATAATTGCATGTTTGGATAATCTGAGTGGAGGTCTTTAAGTGATCCACGTGATACTGAGTTTTGAGCCGGCTTTGAGATCATCGACCACATTAAATCTCTAACTCAACCTTTGTGGTGTTGGTAATTTGTGATGTTGTGACTTTTGGACCGACATGCTCACATTCTGGATCATAATTTATTCTTATCAGAGTAGCGGAAGCTTTCGTTGATTCATTATATTGGCAGCAGCGTAGCAAAAGCATGGAGTGAAAATATCAGAGTCATTGATGCACCAATCATGATATCTTTAGATATGAATGTGTTGTGTGAGCATGCGGCTATGGATTGACCACTCCATTACGATCACAAGCGTCGGGTGTACGCATAAGGCAGTTAGCAATAAAGCGCACGAAAGTGTCTTTGATCACTTTTGATGAATTGAGGTACCACGCCCACGGTTCCCGTTGATCGATTACAAATGCTGCACGTGATCAAGTATAATTCGAAGAATTTCCTTGACGGGGTTTCTCATTTGCTCTAGCGTTCTCAAACCGGAGCGTCTCAAAGAAGACAACACAGAGTGAGTGAACCAGCGAATAGAGATTCACTGATTGATGAAAAGAGATTTGGAAAAACAATCATGTATCGCTCAATAGAAATTGTTTTTGCAATACAACGAAGTTTTAGAGAAAACACATTTATCAATCATAAACACCTTTTGATTTGAAAAAATTGCACACAGTCAATGTGCTTAGAGAAAAGAGTTTTTTAAGCACAACAACCGGTTTTACAAAGGCATCCGTCAATCCATTTTCTTGGACCTGGATTGATTCAAAATTGAATCGCTCCACTGATGAGGTCCATATGACACATTCAAGTCTTGGCAATACCACAAGGATAGTGCGTAGGACTCATAAGATATAATCTCATATTCCACATTGTGTGAAATAGTGAGTCTTCAAGAAATAAGTGTCCTAAAGAGATTAATTGACGATCTCGTGGCTCTAGACTCAATTTGTGCATATTTGGTTCCTATGTCGGAGACTAGGGAGAGGGTCTCCTTCTTCAATACCAACTATCTCTAAAAGAAAGTCGATAGATTATGTCGGTTCCCTGTGAGAATGAAACAAGCCCTTTTAGGAGGAACTTGAGTAGCTTGGAAGTTTAGTGCGGTCGTCCTTTGGGTCCATGACGTCTTGTCTTCAATACCAGTGTTACCTTAGTAACAACCAGTAACATATGAATTGAACCGGTTTACGCCCTAAGGTTGAATAATTGGAGGGCTATTTCTTTTCACCCTTTTTCTCATTCAATTCTTTTTCATTCTTCAACCCCTTGAGTGCTTACCGAGACTTCATAACTAGAACCTTGTTGGGTTTATTCCATTACTAGCTCAGTCTCAGTCCGCACTCTTCCCATATTCTCATTTTTCTCCTTTTTTCATCATACCTAAGGACTTCTACACTATCTAGTGGATTGTCCCTGGGTAGATCCCTCGGTTCGGCGGATCATGGGACCACAACCTAACCTTATCATCCTTATATCACCATACATAAAGTAAAGTTGGTCGGTCTTTTTGGTATCGTTCATCCGCCATAGGAACCAATTGAAAACCATTTGAAAATCAATCAAGATACTTGTGATATAGAATCAAAGCATTTTGTACCTTAATTGTTTTGATATTTTAGAAATGCTCCCCCTCAACATATGCATAGAATTTAGAATTTGTTTAGCACATGGAGGCAAGAGATCTTTGAAATCGTTAGATTGAGAATGAACGGTCCAATCTTTTGATTAACATTTTCTAAAATGATCATCATCACTTCCCAATCAATTTGAGTAAATAAAACATTTTGAGGAAGGATGAGGTTTTCAAAAGTTTGCTCCCCCTCAATATGTGCCTCGAATTTTGAAAGAATTTTGCACATATTAGAGGGAATCTGCACTTAGAGACAATTCAGACACGTTTCAATAATTTGAGGTTTAAAATAGTTGATCCCCCTCAACGTGTGCATGGAAAATTTGAAATCGTTTGTCACTTGCGGGGAGGCAAACATACTAATCACTTATGAAACCATCTATCGAATTATCGGTTTAAATCCAATTTAAATCACAAATTCTCCCCCGATCACAATTATCAAAACATTTGAGATTTGTGATCTCGGTAGATTTAAATCGTTTTTGAAAGCTTTTTAAGGAGAATTGTGACTTGATTTTGAAAACGTTTTAATGGATAAGGATCGAATTTTGAGACTTTAGACTCCAAAGATTTAAACATGCTTGAATATCTTTTGAAAGCAAACCATTTTTTTTGAAAAAATACACTTTATAATTAAAAATCATTCTCCCCCTCAATCAATGACATACGTTGTTGATTGAGAGATAGATAGTTTTAACAACCGTTTAGTACAGATGATTTTCAAGAATTGAGCCCGAGTAATTTTTTTCAAATCAATTCGTTTTCATTGGATAGTGAGAATTTTGTATAGAATCAGAGCATGAGATTTGAAAAGCAAGATAAAGCATGGCTCTGTTCTTTCTTTTTAACACGGTTCTTGCACGAAATGACAATAAACCATCATTTTTCTTCGCCTCATTTTTTTTTTAATGAAAAACTATGTACATTCGATGAACATCTAAAGACCCGTGACATTCTTTGAATATCAACACAAAGTCCGTAGATGATATCGAATTGAGAAAAACATGACAAAATGACAATATTTTTTAAGGATTTTTTGAATTTTTCACATTTTTATGGATTTTGAAAGTTTTATAATTTTCTATTTGATTTTTTTTGAAGGTTTTGTAATTTTGTATTTTGCTTTTAGAAAAAATATATACAAAATATAGATGAAGAAAAGACCTTTACTCCTCGTCTTCCTCCTGAAGGCGTTTGAGTGTTTACGGTTGAAGGCTTTTCAAGCCAAGTCGTGGAAGAATAAACTCAAAACGTTCTCTTGGAAGAGCTTTCGTGAAGATGTCTGCTAATTGGTATTCAGTCCTCACAAAATAGAGTTCCACCACACCTCTTTCCACTTGTTCCCTGATGAAATGATGTCGGATGTCGATATGCTTTGCTCTTGAGTGTTGAAAATTGTTGCATGAGAGAGCAATAGCACTTTTATTATCACAGTACAAAGGGATTTTGTTGAATACAAAGCCATAGTCGGTTAATTGAGATCTCATCCATAGGATTTGAGCACAACAAGATGACATGGCTATGTATTCAGCCTCTGTAGAGGAAATAGAAGTACTCATTTGCTTCTTTGAAGACCAGCTTACATGCTTATCACCCAAAAGCGAGCACCTCGGGCGTACTCGGCGAGTATCTTGACACCTGCATGATCGCATCGCATATCTTTGTTAGTGACATACCGGTGTCCTTCGGGTACCAAAGTCCCATGTTGATGGTTCCTTGGAGGTACCGAAAGACCCGTTTAACCGCTTCAAGGTGCATTTTGGTAGGCTTAGCACGGTATCTAGCACACATGCATACAACGAAGAATATCAAGTCTCTTGGCGGTGAGGTACATCGAGGGATCGATCATGCTCGATATTTTGTTTGGTCTACCATGATCCAGTGGTCCTCATCCGGTTTAGTGCGGCTCAATCATGGGAGTGTCAATAGGGTCACTAGAATTAAATCCAAATTTCTTTAGAATCTCATTTGCATATTTAGATTGATTTATAAAAATGCCTCAGGGACTTTGTGAAATTTGTAATCCCAAGAAAAATGACATTTGTCCCATCATTGACATTTGAAATTTGGAACCCATTTCTTTTGAAAAACGATCACATTCATTGGGGTCGGTCGAGGCAAAGATAATATCATCAACATAAATTTGAACATGAATTAAATGTTTGCACGACTTCACGGTGAACAATGTTGGATCAACTGTTCCTTTCTTTGAAGCGGTAGAGAAGAAACTTTGATAGCGTATCATACCATGCCCTTGGAGCTTGCTTTAAACCGTAAAGAGCCTTCTTCAAGCGATAGACGTGAGTAGGATGCTCGGATTCACAAAGCCTTCGGGTTGGTGGCGTGAGCGACTTCTTTAAGATCTCCGTTCGAAAGCGCCGTCTTTACATCCATCTGATAGACTACCATGTTCTTACTTGCGGCATTAGCCAAGAATATTCTGATTGCCTCGATTCGAGCAACAGGAGCAAAAGATTCTTCAAAGTCAATACCCTCCTCTTGGCGGTATCCTTTAGCAACCAATCGAGCCTTGTTCTTTAACACATCACCATGCTCATCAAGTTTCACTTTGAAGATCCATTTTAGAGCAATGTTCATAGCACAATCTGGGCGGTACTAATTCCCATACATCAAGTCGATCAAACTCATGAATTTCTTCTTGCATGGCATTGAACCAGGTGTCTTCATTCATGGCGGATTTAACATCTTTTGGTTCGATCTTAGAGAGTATGGAGTTGAAGAAGCACCATAAGGCATCTGTTGAAAGTTGTTTCCGTGTGGATCTTGGGCGAGAGGATTTCCAATGATGTTGTCTAGTGGATGATCGTGAGTCCATTTTCTGAGGTATTCATGTGGCTGTTGTTGAGGGCTGAAGTAGCGAATTGATGTCTCGAAGTAGATGGTTTTGATGATGATTGAGGAGCAAATATGTTTTCAAATGGAGCATCTTCGGGAGTAGCAAAGGGATTGACTTCATCACGTGAATCGAAGCATTTCCATGATGTACACTTGATGATTGAAGATTTGTTGATGAATCGATTGGTGCGCGCTTCTTGGCTTAATGATATAGAAGTTGAAGGGTTACTTTCATTGACAGGGATAGAAGCAACCTCTGTTGATTGAATTGTCAAATCATTGTTACTTGGCTCAAATTGTTCATCAAACATTGGATCAAACAGTTTCTTTAAATCATCTTCTGAAGGTGGTACATATGGAGTTCTTGATGAGGATTTTGGTACAAGAGATGAACCAATGGGATGCTTTGAAGTGCGGGTCTGAACTGGATTGTCCAGAGCCATTTGACCGTCGACTCATCAAGCGTGGCGTGAATTGTTTCCATGATATTTCGGGTTCTCTTGTTGTAGATTCGGTAACCTTTACTATTAGGTGCATAGCCTACAAAAACTCCAATGTTCGCTTTAGCTCTCAGTTTTCCTAAATCTTGACCATCATTAGTTGGATAACATAAAGCACAGAACACACGAAGGAATGAAAGATCAGGTTTTCTGTTGTGGACAAGTTCATATGGGGTTTTTCCATGAGCAAGTGTGAATCGGGATCGATTTTGTGTGTAGCATGCAGTGGCGATAGCTTCACCCCAGAGAAACATTGGAACTTTTGAGTAAATCGGCATAGTCCTTGCGGCTTCCACAAGAGTTCGATTTAGTCTTTCAACTACACCGTTCTGTTGAGGAGTTCGAGGAATACTTCTTTGATGACTGATTCCCATACTTTCATAAAACTCAAAAAGTTGTTTGTTAACAAACTTCAGTTCCATTGTCGTTGGATGATTGACCGTTTTGTTAAGACGAACTGCTGTTTGATGAGTTTGATGATGATATCGGAGTTTCATCCTTAGTCTTTAAGAATTTTACCCCGGTGAATCTAGAGAAATCATCAACCACAACTAACACATATTTCTTCCCAAAGATATTTTGCACTCTCATGGGTCCACATAAGTCCATGTGAATAGTATGGAGAACTTCTGTGATTGAGTTTGTAGGTTTGGGTTTATGGGCATACTTCTTGCTTTTTCCCAATTGGCATGTTGAACAAAGATGATCCTTTTCATATTTAAGTCTAGGGAGACCAATAACTAAGTCCTTTCTGGAGAGATCATTGATGGTGCCGAAGTTCAAGTGATTGGGACGACGATGCCATAACCATGACTTTGTTTTAGAAGCCTTTGACAACAAGCAAATTGGAGAAGACTTCATCATATCTTCGATAGAGATGGTGTATAGATTTGAGCCACGTGAACCTCTTAAAAGTTCCTTACCATCAAGTTCTCTAACGAAACAAGTATGTTTTTTGAAGGCTACTTCTAGATCAGAATCGTAGAATTGACCAACAGAGAACAGGTTATGACCAAGACCTTCCACATAATATACCCCGGAGATAACACTTTTTCCAACAACATAATCTCCATAACCCTTAATTGCACTGAAATGATCATTCCCGAATCTAAGCTGTCCGATGAATTTGCTCACGAAGTTCATGAGCATGACGGTCTCGGTCATATGCTTGGAACACGAGTCCAGTACCACGAAGCGATTTAAGCGATCTGCGGTTGAACACAGACAAGAATGGATAACTGGATAATTGGGATCCCCATGCAAGAATGGGTTCCACATGGTTAGTAACAATAATTGGAACACCCACATCAAAAATAGAAGCATCCATATCAGAAGTAGAAGCAATGGAATCATTGGGAATAGATGTAGTCTTTGGTGTGCGTATTTGACCTATTCAAAGTATGTTCACTTCTTAAGGGAATAGTTCTACCGATGAGCATCCATTTTCTAGTGGGCATAGTCTTAGCAGTTTGAGAACAAAGCTGATTATTCTTATGGCCAAAAGGTATCCAATAATAACCTATCTTTATAAATGTTCTTACTGTGGGTTTCCATTGTTTTCTAACAATCTTACGTCTTTGCCTTTTAGCCTTCTTTGCACGAATGTTAGCATTAACAATTTTAAGCGGGAATTTGACATCATTAGACAAAGCATTCACACCACTTTCATGATTAGCAACAGAATTCAAGCAGACATCATTACAAGGTTTTCAAATAGTATCGAATTGAATTAATTACGATGCGCCTATGGCTAATACTAGAATCAACACGATTCTTTTTATTCGACTCAAACTTAAAGTTCCTAGAATGGTCTTCTACTCTCTTCCAATGCACATTCTTAGCTTGCAAGGTCCTATCATTCCTTGTATTACCTTGAGACTTTGACACTGCTTTCGCTTTAATGTCACTTGATTACTCTGTAGAGGAATGGGAACATTAGTTGGTTGATCTAAATTTTGCATTCCTGAACTTGATGTGCAAGGATCTGAAGTACTAGAAGGCACATTAGTGTTTACTTTCTTAAAACTATGATTTGAGCTATTTGCAGGCACACTAAAATTCACTTTCTTAGCACTAACATATATGGAATCTGAACTACTTGAAGGCACCCTAAGATTGACATTCATTACATTGGGCATAGAACGGATTTCATGCTTGGCACTAGGCATAGAATAAGGCATCACGGCTTTGCCTTTTGCACCTAAGGATTTTGGACATGTTGCAATTACACATTCAAGCAGCTCTTGAGATCGTTTGGCCCGGAGGCAAGCAAACCTAATTTCTCTATCAAGAGGTTTATTAATGAAATCCTCTTCAACAATCTCACGGAGACATTCTAGACTATCCTTAAGGTGAGCACAATAGTCATGAAATGCAAATTCATTATTCCTAAGATGAGGAGGAATATATTTAACCGTCACAGTGTATTTGCAGTCTAAGGGTGACTTTGAAACAACATTCTTATTAAAAACAAGTGGCAGTTTCCCATTTTCCCGACTTCTCAGATTCTCAATTTCCTTTTGTAAAGACGTTATTTTTTCGTTGTTTTGGTCACGAGTGACTTTCATTGAATCATATAACTCTTTAAAGTGTCGTTTAACTTTTTCATTTTCTTCTAGAAAACTCTCGTTTTCCTTTTGTAAGGCA
The DNA here is from genome assembly GCA_910596185.1 of Chrysanthemum makinoi. Lineage (NCBI taxonomy): Eukaryota > Viridiplantae > Streptophyta > Magnoliopsida > Asterales > Asteraceae > Chrysanthemum > Chrysanthemum makinoi. The sequence continues at coordinate 256,924,543 of OU343222.1, read as the reverse complement.
TTAACCAAGTTTTGAAGATGAAAAGTTTGAGAGTACTGAGAATCTAAAGGAGGAGGCATTTCATTGTTCTTTTCACCCTTCAATTGAGAGATTTGGACTTTCAATTTTTTGATCGTGTTACAATGAGCTCGAATCTGTTCATCACGTTTGCTAATTTCAAAAACTGCATCAAATTCAGGAGCATCCAAGGAAGTCTTGATATTTGAGGTTTTAACATTTTCTTTTAGATGTTGATATTTTAGTTGTAAATCAAAATGTTCAACTTCTAGTTTAGAAAGATGCTTTACCAAATTATCGTGATCATCCCGATCAATTTTCTCATTAAGTTTTGAATTAATCTTTTCAAGCTCAATGACACGATCATGGGAGACTTTCAGAGCAAAAGATAATTCATGAAATTGAGAAGCATTAATGGAGCAATTAAGTAGCGATTGTAAAACACATCTTGAGCAATACATTGAGAAATAAGATTCTCATTCAAGGTATGCAAGTTCTTCCTCTCAATCTCATTATATTTTAATGCTCGCTCATCGTCACTAACCTCAACTACCATTGCATCAAATTCCTTTTCCATTCCTTTAATATCTGAACTTATCCCCATTTTAAGACTCTCAAAATGATCTTTTAGTAGTTTGAAGAAAGGCATGACCTCAGTTAGATATCATTCTTTTGTTTGTTCAAAACCCTTTTCCCCTTCAGTTATCCCGTGGGTGTGATCCTTTTCTTACAAGTTTTCTCAAAATCGACAAATAGTTGAAGAATAACATATTGGGTGATTAAGGTCTTGCTCTTAGTGGCAATAGTTCTAGGAACTAAATGCATTGGTGTATTTGGAGGATACACAGTCGCTGAGGCATTTTCTTAAGGGAAGGATTTGTTTCAACAAGATTTTCAGCTTTTAGCATATCTAAATCCTTTTTCCAGAACGTTTGTTCGGGTGTTAACAACGTCTGAGGCTTAAAATTGTTTAAGGAAATCCAATTATCCTTCTTGTAATCATGGGGTGTGATAATTATTTTATTCTCTTTACATTTAGGATCATCTAACTTCTTGTTCATCCTTTCCCTAGTGACTTCATCATATTTATTATCTTCCTCGGTTCACTTTCAGTAGCAACTAGGTTTTGTCTAGGTTTAAGGATTTCATTGCCATCATAGAGTACCTTATGAGCATTTCTAGCCTTTTTAATGACCTCTGGATTTGGTTCCTCAACACGGGGAATGCTATGCTTATCGCTTAAGACTCTATGCTTAGTGATCATGTGGGCAGTCTGAATGGTATTCCCTTGTGCGTACAACTTATTTTCAAGCTTGTTCTTCAAAGTTTTTAGATTAGAAAAATCATTCAAAAGTTTTGATTCCTTGGCATGAAATTCCTGCTTAAGCACTTTAACATTTTCTTGAAGTTATTGTTTTTGCTTAGCAGTTTTTGAAAGCTTTTCTTGTAAGGAATTTAACTCTTGTTTTAACACTTCTTCTCTAAAATTACTTTTTCTAATAATTGTTCGCATTTGGTTATCCAACTCCTGCTCACGAGTATTTAGCTCAAACTTAGCACGTTGTTCATAAATGGCAACTTGTTCTTTATAGGCATTAAGTTAAGAGATAGCGAGAATCATCGGTGGCCATCTGATGTATTCATCAAAACATAATCATCATTGACTACAGGAGATACATCACTTGATACAATCACACTTTTACTTTGTTTCACATATTGATCATATGGGACAACATTGATATTACCCATATTTCCAATATCGACTCAATGATTTGTTGATTGTATTTCATTATGTATCTTTTGCACATCAACTTCATCATATAATTTTAATACCTCAGAGATGATTTTGTCTTTGGATGGTCCAGCTTGTGGTGAAGTAGAGACCTTAGGAGAGACCATTGGAGAAATTCTAGCCATGAAAATTGTTTGTCTGATAGGTCCATCATCAACATCGAGTCGTATGCATCACGGTCGGCTGACTTGAAAGGCATTCGATGATTGTGACCAATCTCTGAATAGAACGCTCATCCACATGCATCATATGTCTTAGCATTCCCTTGACAGAAACAACAACTCTTCTTCATCCAAGGTTGCTCCATTGTCACGAGCTTGCACTAGCAACATCTTATCCACTGAAGTATTGCATTACGAGGGCGTTTTGGAGATGTGCAATTCCTTGCAATGTGTCCCTCACCACCACAGTTGTAACACTTGACTGTCTTGACTTGTCCTTGATTTCCATTCCTTCCCGATTCGATTTCCTCCATAGCCTCCACTGCTCCACCCCTTCTCGTCGTCTTGCCTTTCTTGGGACTGGCTGCACCATAACCTTCCCATCTCTAACTTGTAGCTTGATTGTGTGGATTGGATGTTGTTCTGAGGTTGTTGTTGGTGTGTGGGAGAGTGTTCATGTTTTGGCTGATCATGAGAGCTAGTTGACTAATGAAGTTTCCTACATATGCATCGACGCATCGGCTTGTTTGAACATTGGATTGGGAATGAGTTTGTGAGTTCCATCACCCATGGGTATAACTTGTGAAGCTTTAGTGTTAATCCCAATGTTTGAGTAGAAGGCGGTTGAATCATTTGATGAGCTTGTCTCTCCTGGATTTGTTTTGAATTGTTCAAGAATCCTCTTTTCAAACATGGCATGTCTCTTATTTTGAAGAAGGAAGGCATCTGATTGCTCATAATTTGTATTCTTCAATCCTTTAGTGAGCTTCACCGAAGTGACAAACTTGTGCCATTCGGGATTCATGTTGTTTACAAACTTTGAGTTCAAGTGAATGTTAGGCATGGTCATTCGATGTTCCTCATGTCATTAACAAGCTTGTGGAATCTCACGTAATACTCATAGACACTCTCATCTGGTTTCATCTTGAAGTGCTCAAATTCATCATAGATTTGTGATTTTCTGTCTTCCATGGTTAAATCAGAACCAGAAAGAAGCATCTTGACATTATCCCATACTGACCTTTGCTTGGTGTTGTGATTGATAAGCTTATAGATGTCTTTTGGAAGACCTTGTAGTATGATGTTAGAAGCCCGATATCGCATCGAATCTCTTCTTCTCCTTATCATTGAGCTCATCATATGTCTTTGGTCTATCTATTCCATAGATCATCGTTCCATCTTCAGCTGTATCAATTATGTCCCTAGTAGTCTCAACTAGACACGGTCCTTCATCAATCGATTTGAGAATGTTGACCCCATTTTCCTTTCCAAGGCGATTACAATCGATTCTTTGAGCCCAAGAGTCGTAGTTAGTTCTATCAAGCATAGGTGGGCGAGTATCGACCTGCTTTGCTTGAACATCCTCGACAACGATGGAGATGATAGTAGGAACGTTGGTAGACATGTTTCAAGCTCTACGGGATTTTACTATTCTTTGATTAAACCGGGAAATTGATTCTTTCACGGATTTTACTAAACCAAAAGAACAACCGTAAGAATGTATCACGAAGAAGTAATAAGCCTAAATGAACAAATTAAGCTAACCACACAAGCAATTACCAACTCGCAATCAATCAACTCGCTAAATAGCCAATTCGCATTAGCATCAACTTCATAACACTTGTCAACCAGCAATGAATCAAGTCATTTGAATAGCCAACTCGCTTTAGTATCAACTTCGCAACACAATCAACAAGCTTGAACACCAAATTAAGCTTAATTTAACTCGCTAGCTTTACAACTCGCTTAATAGCTAAGTCGCTTTAGATATCAATTAAAAGAAACAACTCGCTTAGAACCCAAAGTCGTATAAAAATCAACTTCGCTAAACGACCAAGTCGCATGTACCAACTTCGCATCCAATAACAAAGCAACTTCGCTTTGAAGAAAAAACTATCGAGACACAACTAAACCGTACAAACTTGAAAAATAACCACTTTATCAATCAAAAACAACCAAACCACAATGATTTAAGCCTTCCAATTCAAAACATAAACACATATGATGATCCTAAACACAAAAGTACAAGCAAAATTCAAACTTTAACACTAGAATTTGTCCAAATAAATCAAACTCTCCTAAACCTTTAATACCCCAAAAACCTTATGAAAATCCACCAAAACAAAAAGCATGAAAGATGAGTGATCAAACCATGGCTCTTGATACCAATTGTTAGATATAAGATTTCACAAACACACTAAACCAAAACCATATGGGGCATTAACAAGAGTTTAGAGAGAGAAAGTTCTAGTGAGAGAAAGGAAGAGAGTTGGAAAGTATGTGAAACAAAGAAAAATGGTATTGAAGCTCCAACCCTCTACCTTGGGAGGTAGAGGGTATTTATAGTTTCTTACAAACAAGCGCCACCTACGGGCTGTGGATCAGGCATACAGTGGGTAAAGACCCGTCCGTCCTCCACGGTGTTACTTAAATAAATACTACTTAACATAGAATAACTACGACTACGAGCTTTCTAACGATTACATATACTTGAGGTGACCGACTCTTTAATACCTGGAATTTCTAATTCCTAACAATTTCTTCTAATCAGAGTAGCGGAAGCTTTCGTTGATTCATGATATTGGCAGCAGCGTAGCAGAAGCATGGAGTGAAAATATCAGAGTCATTGATGCACCAATCATGATTTCTTTAGATATGAATATGTTGTGTGAGCATGCGGTTATGGATTGACCGCTCCATTACGATCGGTACCAAGCGTCGGGGTGTACTGCATAAGGCAGGTTAGCAATAAAGCGCACGAAAGTGTCTTTGATCACTTTCGATGAATTGAGTACCACGGCCCATGGTTCCCGTTGATCGGTACAAATGCACGTGATCGGGTATAATTCGAAGAATTTCCTTGGCAGTACTCTGTTCTCAAAGGAGCGTCTCAAAGACAACGGAGTGAGTGAACCAATGAAATGAGATTCAGCGATTGATGAAAGAGATTTGAAAAACAATCGTGTATTGCTCAATAGAAATTGTTTTTGTAATACAGCGAAGGTTTTAATGAAAATCAATTATCAATCATAAACACCTTTTATTTTGAGAAATAAGCACACAGTCGATGTGCTAAAGAAAAGAGTTTTTAAGCACAACGACCGGTTTTCAAATATATCCGTCAATCCATAACTTTGAACGGGGATTGATTCAAAAGATTGAATCTCTCCATTGTTTATGTCTAGTTGTCACATGGTTGATCTATTGGATAGATCTCACATGCCACCTACGAGGAGCTTGTTTGATGTTGGCTCCAGAAGGCTTTCCATCTTCATCGTGAATATGTAACCATATCACTTAGATATTACGGCAATACCACAAGGATAATGCGTAGGACTCATAAGATATAATCCCTCTTTCCACATTGTGTGAAATAGAGAGTCTTCATTGAAAGTGTCCTAAAGAAATTTATTGATGATCTCGTGGCTCTAGACTCAATAGTGCACATTTGGTTCCTATGGGAGACTAGGGAGAGGGTCTCCTTCTTCAATATCAACAATCTCTAAGAGAAAGTCGATAGATTATGTAGGTTCCCGTGAGAATGAAACAAGTCCTTTTAAGAGGAACTTGAGTGGTTTGGGAAGTTGAAGTGCGGTCGTCCTTTGGGTCCATGGCGTCTTGTCTTCAATACCGATGTTACCTTGGTAACCACGGTAGTATATGAATTGAACCGGTTTACCTTAAGGTTGAATAAATGGAGGGCTATTTCTTTTCACCCTTTTCACATTCAATTCTTTTTCCTTCTTCAACCCCGATTGCTTACCGAGATTTCATTACTAGAACCTTGTTGGGTTTATTCGATTACTAGCTTCGTCTCAAGCACTCTTCCCATATCTCACTTTTCTCCTTTTCCATCATACCTAAGGACTCTACACTATCTAGTGGATTGTCCCTGGGTAGATCCCTCGATTACAGCGGATCATGGGACCTCAACCTAACCTTATCATCCTTATATCACCATACATAAAGTAAAGTTGGTAGGTCTATTTGGTATTGTTCATCGCCATTGGAACCAATTGAAAACCATTTGAAAATCAATCAAGATACTTGTGATATAGAATCAAAGCATTTTGTATCTTAATTGTTTTGATATTTTAGAAATGCTCCCCTCAACATATGCATAAAAATTGAGAATTTGTTTAGCACATGGAGGCAAGAGATCTTTGAAATCGTTAGATTAAGAATGAAAGGTTCAATCTTTTGATTAACATTTTCTAAAATGATCATCATCACTTCCCAATCAATTTGAGTAGATACAACATTTTGACGAAGGATGAGGTTTTCAACGTTTGCTCCCCTCAATATGTGCCTCGAATTTTGAAAGAGTTTTGCACATATTAGAGGAACACTTAGAACAATTGATCCGTTTCAATAATTTGAGGTTTAAAATAGATGCTCCCCCTCAACATGTGCATGGAAAATTTGAAATCGTTTGTCACTTGCGGGGAGGAAAACATGCTAAACACTTATGAAACCATTTATCAAATTATCAGTTTAAATCCAATTTAAATCACATATTCTCCCCGATCACAATTATCAAATCATTTGAGATTTGTGATCTCATGGAATTTAAATTGATTTTGAAAGCTTTTAAGGAGAATTGTGACTTGATTATGGCGTTTTAAGCGATAAGGATTGGATTTTGAGACTTTAAACTCCATTGATTAAACATGCATAATTATCTTTTGAACATAATAATAACCAAGGTCTGGAACCAATTGTGTAACATTTTGTAAAACATTTAGAGTAGACCTTACTCAATTAAGTGCAAATTGTTTGAAAAGAACACTTTTTGATTTGATTGAAAAATCATTCTCCCCCTCAATCAATGACGAAAGTCGCTGATTGATGAATTGAGATTTTGACACTTGATAAGTTCATTTGATTTTCAAAAATAGAGTCTGAAGTGTCTTTCAAAACAATTGAGTTTTCAAAAGATTGCAAATATTTTTGAGAGGAATCATTAGAAGGAAAAATATTTGAAATTAAACATTTGTCTTGTTGATGTGAGCGTTTGTTTTTAGAATCAGAGCATTAGGTTTGAAACATGAGATAAAGCATGGCTTTGTCCTTTCTTTGAAAAGCGAGGTTCTTGCACGAAATGACAATAAACCATTGTTTTACTTTCTCCCAAAAATATATATATATATTTTTTTTAAGCATTCGAGCAACATCTAAAGTCCCGTGTCACTCTTTGACTGACAGCACAAAGACCGTAGATATATATCGAATCAAGAAAGAAAAAGACAAAAAGCTAATAATTTTTGAGAATTTTTTTTGAGATTTTTGAGATTTTTATGGATTTTTTGAAAGTTTTATATTTTTCTATTTTCTTTTTCTTGGTTTTATATTTTTGTATTTGGTTTTTTTTGGAATAAATATATACAAAATATAGATGAAGAAAAGACCTTTACTCCTCGTCTTCCTCACGAAGGCGTTTGAGTGTTTACGGTTGAAGGCTTTTCAAGCCAAGTGGGAAGAATAAACTCAAAAGCGTTCTCTCTGAAGAGCTTTGGTGAAGATGTACGCTAAGCGGTATTGAGACTTCACAAAATAGAGTTCCACCACACCGTTTTCCACTTGCTCACTGATGAAATGATGTCGGATGTCAATGTGCTTTGCTCTTGAGTGTTGCATGTTGTTGCATGAGAGAGCAATAGCACTTTATTATCACGATGCAGAGGATTTTGTTGAATTCAAAGCCATAGTCGGATAATTGGGATCTCATCCAAAGGATTTGAGCACAACAAGATGACATGGCTATGTATTCGACCTCTGTAGAGAAATAGAAGTACTCATTTGCTTCTTTGAAGACCAGCTCACAAGCTTATCACCCAAAAGCTGAGCACCTCGATGTACTTGACGTGTATCTTGACATCTGCATGATCGGCATCTGCATAGGCATTAGTGACATACCGGTATCGCTTCGGGTACCATAGTCCCATATTGATGGTTCCTTGGAGATACCGAAAGACCCGTTTAACCGCTTCAAGGTGCTTTTAGTAGGCTTAGCCTGGTATCTAGCACACATGCACCGAACAAGATATGCAGTCGCTAGGCTGTGAGGTACATCGGGGATCAATCATACCGATATTTCGTTTGATCTACCATGATCCACGAGTTGTCCTCATCGGCTTAGTATGTTCAATCATGGGAGTGTCAACGGTGTCACATGATACAAATCCAAATTTCTTTAAGATCTCATTTGCATATTTAGATTGATTTATAAAAATGCCTCCGGGACTTTGTGAAATTTGTAATCCCCAGAAAAATGACATTTGTCCCATCATTGACATTTGAAATTTGGAACCCATTTCATTTGAAAAGCGATCACATTCATTGGGGTCGGTCGAGGCAAAGATAATATCATCAACATAAATTTGAACATGAATTAAATGTTTGCGACTTGGTGAACAATGTCGATCAACTGCTCCTTTCTTTGAATCCGTGGATAGAAGAAACTTTGAAAGTGTATCATACCATGCTCTAGGAGCTTGCTTTAAACCGTAAAGGGCCTTTTCAAGCGATAGACATGAGTAGGATGCTCTGGATTCACAAAACCCTCGGTGGTGGCGTAAACCACCTCTTTCAAATCACCATTAAGAAAGGTTGTTTTCACATCCATCGATATGCTACCGATTTCTTACTGAGCAGCGACCAAGAAGATTACGATAGCTCGATCGAACAGCAGGAGCAAATGATTCTTCAAAGTCAATACCCTCTTCTTGGCGGTATCCTTTGGCAACCAATCGAGCCTTGTTCTTTAAGACATCACCATGCTCATCAAGTTTCACTTTGAAGATCCATTTTAGGGCAATAATCATAGCACAATCTGGGCGGTACTAACTCCCATACATCAAGTCGATCAAACTCATGAATTTCTTCTTGCATGGCATTGAACCAGCGGTCTTCATTCATGGCGGTTTTAATGTCTTTTGGTTCGACCTTAGAGATTATGGAGTTGAAGAAGCACCATAAGGCATCGGTTGCAAGTTGTTTACGTGTGGATCTTGGGCGAGGGGTTTCCAATGATGTTGTCCAATGGGTGATCATGTGTCCATTTTCTAAGGTGTTCATATGGTTGTTGTTGTGGGCGAAGTAGCGAGTCGATATCTCGATGAAGAAGGTTCGATGATGATTGAGTAAAGATATTTTCAAATGAAGCATCTTCGGGAGTAGCAAAGGGATTAACTTCTTCATTGATTCCAGAAACAATTCCATGATGCACATTCGATGATTGATTATTTGTTGATGAGACAGATTGATCGGCGTGGCTTCTTGACTTAATGATATTGAGGCTGAAGGGTTCACTTCATTCACGAGGGATAGGAGCGACCTTTGTTGATGGAATTGACAATTCATCAGCATTAGGTTCATAGTGTTCATCAAACATTGGATCAAACAATTTCTTTAAATCATTCTTGGATGGAGGTACATATGGAGTTCTTTGGGAATGAGTTTGGTACAAGGGATGAACCAATGGGACTGTTTTTGAAGTCTTGGTCGAAGCTGGATTGTCCGGAGCCATTTGACGGTCAGCTCATCGAACGTAGCGTGAATTGTTTCCATGATATTTCGGGTTCTCTTGTTGTAGATTCGGTAACCTTTCTTGTTTGGTGCATAACCAACAAAAACTCCAATATCTGCCTTTGCTCTTAGTTTACCTAAGTCTTGACCATCATTAGTTGGATAACACAATGCACCAAACACACGAAGGAATGAGAGATTAGGTTTTCTATTGTGGACAAGTTCATATGGAGTTTTTCCATGGGCAGTGTGAATTAGGGACGATTTTGAGTATAGCATGCGTGGCAATGGCTGACCCATAGAAACATTGGAACCTTTGAGTAAATCAGCATTGTTCTTGCGGCTTCCACAAGAGTTCGATTTAGTCTTTCAACTACACCGTTCTGTTGAGGAGTTCGTGGAACACTTCTTCGATGGCTGATTCCAACACTTTCATAAAACTCACTAAGTTGTTTATTAACAAACTTCAGTTCCATTGTGCATTAGGATGATTACGGCCGGTTTTGTTAAGTCGAACTGCATTTGTTTGATAAGTTTGATGATGATATCTGGAGTTTCATCCTTTGTCCTTAGGAACTTAACCCTAGTGAATCGAGAGTAATCATCAACCACAACTAACACGTATTTCTTCCCAAAGATATTTTGCACTCTCATGGGTCCACATAAGTCCATGTGAATTGTATGAAGAACTTCGTAACGAGTTTGTAGGTTTAGGTTTGTGGGCATACTTTTTGCTTTTTCCCAATTGGCATGTTGAACAAAGATGATCCTTTTCATACTTTAGTCTAGGTAAACCTACAACTAAGTCCTTTACGGAGATCATTGATGGTGCCAAAGTTCAAGTGATTGAGGCGGCGATGCCATAACCATGACTTGGGTTTTGAAGCCTTTGACAACAAACAAATTGGAGAAGACTTCATCATATCTTCGATAGAGATGGTGTATAGATTAGAACCACGTGTTCCTCTTAAAAGTTCCTTACCATCAAGTTCTCTAATGAAACAAGTATGTTTACTGAAGGCCACTTCTAGATCGAGAATCACTGAATTGACCAGATGAAGAATAAGTTATGACCAAGACCTTCCACGTAATATACCACGGAGATAACACTATCACCAACAACATAATCTCCATAACCCATAATAGCACCGAAATGATGGTTCCCGAATCTAACAGTCCCGATGAATTTGCTCACGAAGTTCATGAGCCATGACCGTTCTCCAGTCATATGCTTGGAGCGGCGAGTCCAAGTACCACGAAGCGATTTGAGCGATCTGCGGTTGAACACAAACAAGAATGGATAGCTGGATAATTGGGATCCCCATGCAAGAATGGGTTCCACTTGGTTAGTAACAGTGATTGGAACACCCACATCAGAAATAGAAACATTCATATCAGTAGAAGCAATGGAATCATTAGGAATAGATGCAGTCTTTGGTGTCGTATTTGACCTATTCAAAGTATGTTCACTTCTTAAGGGAATAGTTCTACCAGTAGGCATCCATTTTCTAGTGGGCATAATCTTAGCGGTTTGAGGGCAAAAGCTGATTGACCTTATGGCCAAAAGGTATCCATTGATAACCTATCTTACAAAATGTTCTTCTGTAGGTTTCCCTTTGTTTTCTAACTTTATTAAGCTTATGCCTTTTAGCCTTCTTTGCATGATTTTTAGCATTAACAATCTTAACGGGGCATTTGACGGACATTAGACAAACCATTCACACCATAATCATGATTAGCTTAGCGAGAATTCAAGCGAGACATCATTACATGGTTTGCAAATAGTATCGAATTGAATTAATTACGGTATGCCTATGGCTAATACTAGAATCAACACGATTCGTTTTATTCAACTCAAACTTAAAGTTCCTAGGTTGGTCTTCTACTTTCTTCCAATGCACATTCTTAGCTTGCGAGGTCCTATCTTGCTTGGTTTTGCCTGGAGGCTTTGACACCTTGCTTTAATGTCACGATTACTCTGTAGGGGAATTATGGGAACATTAGTTGGTTGATTTACTTTTTGCATTCCTAACCTATATGTGCAAGGGTCTGTACTACTAGAAGGCACATTGGTGTTGACTTTCTTGAAACTAGGCATAGAATTATTTGTATGCTTGGCACTAGGCATAGAACAAGGCATCATCGCTTTGCCTTTTGCACCTAAGGATTTAGGACATGTTGCAATTACACATTCTAGCAGCTCTTGAGATCATTTGGCTTGGAGGCAAGCAAACCTAATTTCTCTATCAAGAGGTTTATTAATGAAATCCTCTTCAACAATCTCACAGAGACATTCTAGACTATCCTTAAGGTGAGCACAATAGTCATGAAACGAAGGTTCATTATTCCTAAGATGAGGAGGAATATATTTAACAGTCATAGTGTATTTGCAGTCTGAGGATGATTTTGATGCAACATTCTTATTAAAACAAGTGGCGGTTTCCCATTTTCCGACTTCTCGATTCTCAATTTCTTTTTGTAAAGGCGTTATTTTTTCATTGTTTTGGTCACGGTGACTTTCATTGAATCATATAACTCTTTAAAGTGTCGTTTAACTTTTTCATTTTCTTCTAGAAAACTCTCGTTTTCCTTTTGTAAGGCATTAACTAAGTTTTGAAGATGAAAAGTTTGAGAGTCCTGAGAATCTAAAGGAGGAGGCATTTGGGATCCGGTCACATTGTTCTTTTCACCCTTTAATTGAGAGATTTAGGCTTTCAACTTTCCGATCGTGTTACAATGAGCTCGAATCTGTTCATCACGTTTGCTAATTTCAAAAGCGCATCAAATTCGGGAACATCAAGGATGTCTTGATATTTGAGGTTTTAACATTTTCTTTTAGATGTTGATATTTTAATTGCAAATCAAAATGTTCAACTTCTAGTTTAGAAAGATGCTTTACCAAATTATCGTGATCATCCCGATCAATTTTCTCATTAAGTTTTGAATTAATCTTTTCAAGCTCAATGACACGATCATGGGAGACTTTCAAAGCAACAGATAATTCATGAAATTGAGAAACATTAATGGAGCAATTAAGTAGCGAGTGTAAAACACATCTTGAGCAATACATTCAGAAATAAGATTCTCATTCAAGGTATGCAAGTTTTCCTCTCAATCTCATTATATTTTAATGCTCGCTCATAGTCACTAACCTCAACTATCATTGCATCAAATTCCTTTTCCATTCCTTTAATATCTGAATCTATACCCTTTTTAAGACTCTCAAAATGATCTTTTAGTTGTTTAAAGAAAGGCATGACCTTAGTTAAATAACATTCTTTTGTTTGCTCAAAACCCCTTTCCCCTTGGTTATCCGATTGGGTGTGATCCTTTTCTTACAAGTTTTCTCAAAATCGACAAATAGTTGAAGAATAACATATTGGTTGATTAAGGTCTTGCTCTTAGTAGCAATAGTTCTAGGAACTAAATGCATCGATGTATTTGGAGGATACCACGATAAGCTGCGGTATTTTCCTAAGGGGAGGTTTGTTACAACAAGATTCTCTGCTTTTTGCTTTTCATATCTTTTTCCAAAAAATTGCAGGGTTAAAGTTTGAGGCTTAAACATTTTAAGGGAGATCCAATTTTCCTTAGTGTAATCATGAGGTTTGATGGTTATGTTTTTTTTTTTACATATAGGTTCTTGAGTTTTTATTCATTTTCTCCTAGTGACCTCATCGATTTCTTATCTTCCTCGGTACACTCAGTATGAACTAGGTTTTGTCTAGGCTTAAGATTTCATTACCATCATAAATTACATTATGGCGGTTCTAGCCTTTTTGATTACCTCTTGATTTGGTTCCTTAACAAGGGAATGCTATGCTTATAAACAAAACTCTATGCTTAGTGATCAATTGAAGCGTCGAATGGTATTCCCTTGTACGTACAACTTATTTTCAAGCATGGTTTTCAAAGTTTTTAGATTGGAAAATTCATTCAAAAGTTTTGATTCCTTAGCATTGAATTCTTGCTTAAGCATTTTAACATTTTCTTGAAGTTCCTGTTTTTGCTTAGCGGTTTTAGAAAGCTTTTCTTGTAAGGAGTTTAACTCTTGTTTTAAGACTTCTTCTCTAAAGTTACTTTTTCTAATAATTATGCGCATTTGGTTATCCATCTCACGCTCACGAGTAGTTAACTCAAACTTAGCACGTTGTTCATAAATGGCAACTCGTTCGTTATAGGCATTAAGTTCGAGATAACTTGAGAATCATCGGGGCACATCGGTGTATTCATAAAAACATAGTCATCGTTATTTGCAGAAGATGCATCACTTGGTACTACCTCACTTTCACTTTGTTTCACATATTGATCATATGGGACAATATTGATATTACCCATATTTTCAATATTTGACTCAATAGTTTCAGTTGATTGTACTTTGTCATGCATCTTTTGCCCATCAGCATCATCGTATAGTTTTAATACCTCAGAAATGAGTTTGTCTTTGGATGGACCAACTTGTGGTGATGAAGAGACTTTAGGGGGACCATTGGAGAAATGCTAGCCATGAAAATGGTTTGTGCGATGGTTCATCATCAACGTCAGTCGTATGCATCACAATCGGCGACTTGAAAGGCATTACGATGATTGTGGCCTATCTCACGAGTTGGTTGCTCATCCACATCGCATCATATGTCTTAGCATTCCCTTGACAAAAACAACAACTCTTCTTCATCCAGCTACACCATTATCACGAGCTTGAACAAGCAACATCTTATCCACAGTACTCTGCATTACGAGGCGTTTTGGCGATGTCGCGGTTCCTTGCAAGCGTGTCCCTCACCTCCACAGTTGTAACACTTGATTGGCTTTGCTTGTCCACGATTTCCATTCCTTCCCGATTCGATTTGCCACATAGCCTCTACCAACTCCACCTCTTCCTTGTTCATCGCCTTTCTTGAGCTGGTTGTACTATAACCTTCCCATCTCGGCGGTGGCTTGATTGTGTGGATTAGATCTTTTACGAGGTTGTTGTTGGTGTGTGGGAGAGAGTTCATGTTTTGACTAATCAGGAGAGCCAGTTGATTAATGAAGTTACCAGCGTGTGCATCGGCATCGACTTGTTTGAACATAGGATCGGGAATGAGTTTGTGAGTGCCATCACCCATGGGTATAACTTGTGAAGCTTTAGTGGTAATCCTAATGTTTGAGTAGAAGGCAGTTGAATCATTTGATGAGCTTGTCTCTCCTGAATTTGTTTTGAATTGATCAAGAATCCTCTTTTCAAACATGGCATGTCTCTCATTCAGAAGAAGGAAGGCATAGAGTTGCTCATAGTTTGTATTCTTCAATCCTTTGGTTAGCTTCCCAGAGGTGACAAACTTGTGCCATTCGGGATTCATGTTGTTCACAAACTTTGAGTTCAGGTGAATGTTTGGCATAGTCATTCTAATGTTTCTCATGTCATTAACAAGCTTGTGGAATCTCACGTAATACTCATAGACACTCTCATCCGGTTTCATCTTGAAGTGCTCAAATTCATCATAGAGTTGTGATTCTCTGTCTTCCATAGTTAATTGAGAACCAGAAAGAAGCATCTTGACATTATCCCACACATCCTTGGCTTCGGTGTTGTGATTGATAAGCTTGTAGATATCTTTTGGAAGACCCTGAAGTATGATGTTAGAAGCCACGATATCGACATCGAATCTCTTTTCTCCTTATCATTAAGTTCATCATACATCTTTGGTGCGTCTAATCCATAGATCATAGTTCCATCTGCAGTTGTATCAATTAAGTCTCTTGTAGTCTCAACCTGATAAGGTCCTTCATCAATTGACTTGAGAATGTTGACTCCGTTTTCTTTTCCCAAACAGTACAATCGGATTCGTTGTGGCCATGAATCATAATCGGTTCATCAAGCATAGGTGGGCGAGTATCGACCTATTTGCTTGAACGTCCTCAGCTACGGAAGAAACAATAGTAGGTGTAAAATCCGAAAATCTAAAACGCGTAAAAAGACTATTTTGCCCCCTAAATTAAAATTTATAAAATACATAAAATACGTCATGCTTATTAAATGTTAATTTAATCTCACTTATAAATGATTGACAAACTTAATGTACGAGGTCATTAAAAATAATTACGTTTACATCTAAAATAGAAATCACACGTCTATACGTTTTTGCATGGGCCGAAATTTTATTTAAATACAAATGCATGCACATTAAGCTTAATATTTAAAGGTCCCAAATATTGGTAATTAAGTATATCTTGCTATTGTGAACCTCCTATTACTTTCGTCCAAGTTACAACCCGTAGCAAATCATTAAGGCCCAAACTAGGCTTGGACTTGGCCTTTGATTTCTCTGTTGACTCGTCAAACTAAACTCACAATATATATCCCTTGATTTTTTTTACGTCTCAAAATTTGGATACACACATAAAACGCAAACCTAAACCCTAGTTTCATCAAGTGACGGCTGCAATCTCTGCCTCTCCTCCTTTCGATACAAGGCAAGCACAAAAGGTTCCAAGGTAGTTCTGTCGTGAGTTTGGTCCTCTTGTTCTTCTCGTTCCACCATTCGTACGCATCAAGGTTTTGTTTCGTCTAAAACCTTTTCGACCTTACTTTTTTTTTTTTCTTTTTTATTAGGTAGTATATATGCCTCATGAATGCATGCATGCTATGGACTAAAGCTTGAATAAGCGATAAACTTGGTCACCAAGAACATGTAAACCTCAAATATGTTATGCATGTAATCGACACATATAAGACCCATGAATTGTTGAATGAGAAACCATATAAATCGACCTATGTACATTCTTTGAACACATCATCGCCTCGCCTGACCGCATTCATGCTAGCAACTGTTCTTTGATTTCTGTCATGGGTCCAAGTTGAATGCATGAATATGTATATGTTTATTATCACATAGAGTAATAAAAATAGTCAATGAAATCATCACATAAGTCATGAGTGGGATCATGAATAATAAAAAGATTCTGATTATTTCATGTGTAGGATCACTAAAGATTTAATATGATGAACATGCTAACTTCGACTTACTGTTTTGATTTATATTTGTCACAAGTATTGACATGTTAATAAAGTCACGTGAGTCACATGCATAAGTCACCTAAATATTGAATAGGATTAACATGCTATTTGACCCATACTATTTTGTTTTGAAACCTTTTCTCAACCCCATGACCATTCGACCATGCATGTTTTTACTTAAACAATGATAAGCTAAGATGAGTAATAGAGGTCTCGACATACACCTATGTTATTTTATTGTGTCAAATTAAAAGAGGTTAATGCATGTGAATAAGTTGGTTTAACCTTGGGTTGCATATCATTTTATAAGAAGAGCCTCGTTTGGTTTGTTATTATCGATAATGATTTTCAAAAGGGTCTCGTGTTACCTTGTTTGTGTCGTATGGATGTTTAAAAAGGGTAAACTTGGTTTAAGTTTAAAAGGTTTAAAATTAATTAAGATTAAAGGTTAGATATATTAATGAAAGATGTAGGGTTGGTCTTGTAAATAATGAAGCTAGAAGGTTAGCTCGTTAATTGAGTAAATGCATGGACTAAACTTAAAAGCGATAAACTTGTAATATTACATTTTAGACCTAAACTATTGTAACTTGTCATAATTAAACCCTAAACTATAATAATCATCATGTTAAATCTAATATAATATTAATTACATCATAAATGACTAACTTACTAAAATGGGTAAACCTAATTCATCAGGACTTAAAAGTATCACGTGGTATTTAATTTGTATAGGTTCTGCGAAGAAGGAGTGATCCTTAACTTAAATGTTTCTTGCTATTGTTGGTTTTGCTTTTGGAATAATACGGATATTTTTGACCTTTTCGATGAAAGGTTCTCATGATTTTTCTTTCTTTGGCTTTTCTCTTATGCTTATTAGGGTTTTCCTATGCCATTCTATGAATCCCATTCTGTTTACAATGCGAATCTCTGTTTATGCAGACATGTTTGTTGAACCTTGCTATATCGATTTGGACTTTTCGTTTGGACCTTATGATTATGAACCGATATATGTATTTACATTTTGACCTTTATGATTACCTATGATGCTGTGTCATTTCGACGATACATGCGACCTAAGTTAGTTAACACGACCATTATTTCACTAGGCATGGGGTTTCATGTCGTGTCGATGATGCACCTCACGACATGACTCTAGAGGCTGATAGAGTGATGTTCTGCGATCCTTAGTGGTGGAACATATTTTTATATATATGTTAAGGTAGGTATGGATGCATCCTAAGGTACATTTTATCGATTATCTGTTTATCGTTATCGTATTATCGATGATTGATCTTTGCGTGCATCTTGCGTCCTTCATAACTCAGGTGATCCCACATATGTTGCCTTATGTGTGATTATTTACGATATATGTTACAGGGCTCGTGGTAGATGACTAAACCTTTATCCGTTATTTTGTTTTATGTATTCCGCTTATGATTACGTTATTTTCCTTCGCACCATATTACGTATTAGTTTTACGTTTCATATTACTTTGTTGTTATATCACGTTCCTTGGCTTTTGGGCTTCGGCCGCATTTCCTTTTCTTCCTTGGCGGTATCTAAGCTTTAGGAATGGGGTTGCTTTGGGATTGAGAATGTGAGTGTGGACTTACCTTAGAGATTTTAGCTTTGAACTCATGATGCCATTTTAAGACCTTTGTTATTCAGTTTATTTCATTGGAATTTCTTTCATTGGGGAACCTATGTATTTTAAGTCATGTTTGACTTACTTTATTTCATAATTTATGTTGAGACTTCCTTTTGTTATTTTATGTTTGCTCTGATATGACACCATATTTGCGATTCCTTTACCCTTGTCGGGTCGGGGCGTTACAGTAGGAACGATGTTAGCCATGATTACAAGTTCTACGGGATTTTACAATTCTTTGATTAAAGCTGGAAATTGATTCTCACGAATTTTACTAAACCAAAATAACAACCGTAGAATGTATCACGAAGAAGTAACTGCGTCTAAATTGACAAGTAGCTAAACACAACTTCGGCTTAATGTCAACTTCGCTAAACAATGACTTCATTTCGAAAGGCAAGTAAACAAGAATCAACTAGCTAAATAGCCAAGTCATTAATATCAACTTCGCAACACAATCAGCTCAAAGCGATGCAACAAATTAAGCTAATACCCAGCTGCGGTATCAGCTTCGCCTTACAATCAACTTCGGCAAAGCAAGTATTTTGGAATCAGCACAAGCAATAGCGAATCGCAAGCAGAACCTGACTAAGCAACCCGCAAATTAAGCAAAAGCAACTTTAAACAATGGCCAAGTCGCGCATAACAACTCGCATCGGTAACAAAGCAATAAGCTTTGAAGAAAAAATATTAGAGACCTGACTTCGCTTAGTACAAAGTTCAAAAATACCAACTTTATCAATCGAAAACAACCAAACCACAATGATTTAAGCCTTCCAATTCAAAACATAAACACATATGATGATCCTAAACACAAAGTACAAGCAAAATTCAAACTTTAACACTAGAATTTGTCCAAATTAATCCAACTCTTCTAAACATAATACCCCCAAAAACCTTGAAATCCTGCTTAAACAAAGAGCATGAAAGATGAGTGATCAAACCATGGCTCTTATTACCATTGTAACATATAAGTTTCACAAAACACACTAAACCATAATCACTATGGAAATTGTAATATGTTTAGAGAAAGTTCTAGAGAAATGGAAGAGAGTTGGGAACTTTAGTGAGAGAAAGAAAAATCTTATTATGAGCTCCAACTCTCTACCTTGGGAAATAGAGAGTATTTATGAATGCCCATAAGCATACGGCGGTACGTGGTCGGGCATACGATTGGGTAGAACTATCCGTCCTCCAGTTTTACTAAACTAAATACTACTTAACATCAAATAACTACGACTACGAGCTTTTTAACGATTACATATACTTGAGGTGACCGACACTTTAACTACTGGATTTTCCAAATCCTAACAATTATGTATTGATGGTAAGCAACCTCTTCCTTAGTGGGGTAAAGATTGAAATAAGTGCTATCCTCTTCATTCGCGTTCATTCTATTGCTTCCTAAGCTCTCTATCTGGCTTCGAGATTGGTTGGCCAAAACTGGATCATGCATTGTTATTTGTTTGGTGGTAAAGTGTTGTTTGGTGGTTGGTTATCACCTTCCATGATGAAAAGTGATGGGGTTTACGAACAAAATTGGGGACGGAACGGGGTGGAAAATTTGTTGATGGGATGAAGCAAAGGCTAAAGAGTGGACTACTAATGACTTCGAGCGGCGCCAAACATATGCCTTCGCGGCGTCGTTGAGTCGAACTTCCTTTTCTTGAAAGTTTTATAACACCTGGCGATTAACCTAATTGTTGTAGTGTAGTATTAGGTAAGCCGGTATTGATATCATTCTCTAGGAATAGGAATGCTAGTGAGTTACTACATAAGGTTGGGGTTGAGGAAGATTATTTTTTATCTTTATGTTTTTAGGAAATGGAAGGTCTGTGAATCGGGGTTTGGATTTGGGGTTGGTATTTCTACCGATTACTCTACTTGTCTACTTATCTAATCTAAGGTGAGGATAGTCTATGTCTAATATTGTGTGTGCTCGTATGATGGTTTAAAGATGTGTTTACTTAGGTTTTATTACTCTTAATTATCTCTATTGATAGTTGAATGTCACGTTCTTATTCTTAATCGTTGTTATTGTCTAAAGAAATTAAATTGAGGGTATCGTTTGTCCTAACTCTTTGAAACTATCAAAGGGTCTCGTCTACAAAATCTCTAGGAATTATAAACTTTAACTCTAAGGTACTCTTTGGATGGTTTAGCCTACAACTACTCTAGGTGTTATAGTCTAAGGTTCACAAAGATTAATCAAGTATTAACTACACAACGAATGACCTATCGCCTAACTAGATCATTAACAATTAAGATAAGAGACAACCAATCAATATTCAATAATTAAGTTTCATATTCCACTGGCAAACACACAAATAAATTAGCTAGAGACATGGAGAACATGCAAGCATACACACAAATAATTGAAGACATAATTGAATTAATGAAGTAAAACATTTATCTTGATGTAAGATAGGGTTTGGAACCTAAATGTAGCCTCAAACTTTATAAAGATAGCGTCACTTCATTGGTGGGTAGATAAAGTAGTATACTTGCTTATAGGGACTAGTATGCGTTTTAAGTGGCAAAGTTAGAGCCTATAAATACCTACATGACTCTCCATGAGAGTGAGGTCAACCTTTGGTTAAGTGTAGTGTGTGTTTATTCAATAAAGTATCATTTGTTTTCTCCTCCCTCTTTCTAGTTTCTCTCACTAAAAGGATGAAGATGTTCATCTTCTTACAGTAAGACCTCCCAAACCATAAATCACATGTTAGCGGTCCAACAAGTGGTATAGAGCCATGGTTATCTTGTGTTGATTTATGTCGGTTTTCTCATGTTTTATTTGTTTGGTACTTTTGGGGGTCGGAATTTTTTTTTTAAGTCTATTATATGGGTAACCAGTTTTACATGTTATGGTATCCTTATTTTTGGTCAGCGTCGTTCTTTACATGTATCATTCTTTTAAGCATTTTTGGTACAAAATATCGGTGAAATATTGTGAAATTGGCAATTGACCATCGGTTTTATGGTCATATGGGTAAAAAAGGAAGCATGTTTATGCCTCTTCTGGGTTTCTAAGAAGCTGGCCGGAATAACATGGTCGGAAACTCGTCGGAAAAAGTGGTCAAAGGGTCAAAACCCTAAACTTACGCATAAGGATCCATCTACAGAGCAAGTTCTGCGTAGGCGTGAGGTTCTGCGTAGAAAAGTTAAGCGTAAGGTTTTACGCGCAAGCTTTATCGTAAGACCTGTTCTGCTTATAAGCCCACCGTTACAGCGTAAGCCGACCTAAGCAGGTTTTTGAAAGTAGTTACGCAAAGTTGGGTAAAGAAAGTTCACCCAGCGTAAGCAAGAAGCGAAAAAGAATACTCTGGCGTAAAAAGACCAAGACCACAATATCCAAATACCAAACACCATATACCACGAACCTCAGCTTTATTTGTACATCATCAGTCCAAAATCATCTCCTAGACCTAGACTCACTTCAAAGGACCCTCACATCTCTCCCCAACTCTCATTCAATCAAGACTCAAAAAGTATAACATTCATGATCTCAGATTCGTTCCAACATTTTTTGCAATCTTTTCAAGATTGTTGTAATTGAACCATCATCTTCATCGATCCATGTGGAATCAATCTTCCCATTTTATTTCCGAATATAAAAGAAAGATTATTAACAGATTTTGTTATAATCTCTCTTTTGCTTCGTTGGCTCGTTTAACTCAAACAAAAACATAAAACTTATAAACCTACCTGTGACGTTATATCAAAGATCTTGCAGTCTTACTCGTGGGTTCTTGATCGGTGCTCATATTAAAGAACGGTTGTTTATGTGTTTTGTTCTTAAGATGTGATATGAAGATTTCTTGTTCGGTTATAAAGATCCGTAGATGAAAGAACTGAGACTGATGAGTTTGTTTTTTTTATGATATAAGATTTGATGGTGGGTGGATTAAACAAGACAGATATGGGAGGCGCATATTTGAGATATGTGTTTTTAGGTTAGTGTTTTGTTGTCTTATATTTGGTTATATAACCGAATATGGACAAAGTGGTGTGATATGGTTCGTGGGCCTTTGGTTGACAGAAATGTGTTGATATTGGACGTGAATATTTCACATGTGCTATGTGGGCTTCCATGTTGGGGTGATTAAATTGAAAACAATAATTTGTTATCCGAATTTTTTTTGGATATAAAATTTTGGATACAAATTTTTGCTATAAGTATTCGAAAATGAGTGGTATTATTGGTAGGGTATTAATTTTCACGAAAGGATACAATAATTCACGGCTTGAGCGAAGATTTGAAAAATGACTACGGGGTTTTTGTACGGTATTATTAATGCGGAACTGAAGTGATATTTCACGGGTGGACTTCTTTATCTTTGACACGTTGGATAACTTGTTGGGGCACATTATGAAATTTGACAATCTGGTTATGACTGATGTAAGGAGTTACGTTGTAGTGCTCACAGTGTATAACCATCACTTTAAGGAGTTACGTTGTTATGCTCAGTGTCACACGCAGTTGTGGATTGATCAAAATTTAGAACAAGCATTAAGTCACAAAGTTGGGATGTTTACTTCCTTTTCAAGTTAGTAAATGTCGGGTTTTCTCCATATGTGGTCATTACAATTAGCCGGTGAATTCAAAGGAGGTTCGATTTAAGGTTGGTATGAGAGACGTATTGAGAGTACTTTTGCAACATATTCTCACGGAAATTATGATCAAGCTATGATGTTAATATGCATCAAGAAAGGTAATACAATATGCATAACATTATGATGATTCCGATGCTCGCAATACATCGAGGAGGGAAAGTTGGTATTTCATCTTCCGTGATTGGATTACGAAGGGATTTTGCTTAAGATGAAGAAGGAGTAGTGTGGTGTACATCGGGGCTTTTACAACTTGGATGCAATACTAAGTGAGTTATGTTATGATGTTCCCGAGCGACAACCATTACCATTCAGAGTTTACTTTCTCCGCTGCGTGTTTGAAGATTAAAGACGTGTTGGAAGAGAGTTGTCGGTTCAGGAGGAGCAAAAATGAAAAAGGCTCTAGTTAGGAGGGTAATAACCTAACTAGGCCGATTCTTTGAGAAGTTGAGCTGAAGATCATTTGCGAGGTCATCGGAAGGAGAACTTCAAGTTTTCCTCGATATCTAGACTCTGAGAGACTCTGGCTTCAAGAAAGTCAACATTGTTTATCACTATTGTAATTTACTTTGTTTTGTATTTATAGTTCTCATAGTAACCATTCACGTGTGTATTTATCTTGGAGGTGTGCCTCACTCTTTTATAAAGATAACGTCACTTACGTGAATTGGACTAGATCGTGTATACTTTGCCCTTAGGGACTAGTATCATTTAAGTGGCAAAGTTAGAGCCTATAAATACCCCTCATGACTCTTCATGAGGGGTGAGGTGAATCATTTGGTTATTTGTTGTGTGTGTTTATCTTAATAAAACCTTGTGTTTTCTCCTCCCTCTCTAGTTTCTCTCTCTAAAAAGGATGAAGATCTTCATCTTCTTCCACCAACCTAGACCTCCAAACCACATAAATCTTTATGTTAAACGGTCCTAACACTAAAATACTGTACAAGACAGCCTTGGTTTGGTTTAGGTTTTTACTCCAAAAAGACTACACTCTAAAACGAAAAATCGGATTATATATAGATTACAATCGCTGACGGCGTCACCTTATGAATTGTGACGCCGGTGCGCCGTCATGGATTTTGTCTTGGCCCGTTAGTCTGCGGCGGCGTCGCTATGCTTAATGACGTCCTTGATCCTCTAGCCGATGCGGATCAAATCTAGTCACGAGTTGCGACGACCTACTCTTTTAAAGCGACACCGTCACGAAAATAAGCAATTTGGCTGCCCGTCACAAAAGTTATGCGACGGCATCATAGATAACACTTGACGCCGTCACTTGTAGAGCGGCGCCCGTCCCTTGTATTCCGGCGGTCTGAGTGGCTCGATTCTTGACTTTGGCCATTTTCTTTGTATATCCGCGCCTTTTCGTCCAAATAAATGCCATTCCAGCAATTTGCCTTCAAAGAGACCTAAAAGTGAAAAGGCGATATTAAGTAATAACGGATATAAAAGTGATCAAATAAGGGCTTAAACGACCCCTCAAAAAGGTACATTTTAAAACCTTATTAACTTCCAGCACTTCTAGCTTTGCGTGCTCTGGTTTTGGGTTTCGGAGCAATTGTCTCATCTAAGAAACCAACTTTCTTCACCTTGATTGCCTCAGTGTAGTAAATGTATGAGGTGGCAGCTTTGACCTTGTAAATGCGGTCGGGAAAACGACACCTTGCGGGTGGTCGTCTTCTTGACCTTACTTCCTTCGATGTAGGCTCATTGTTCATGGTGTGTTTGTTGGGGTCGTCAAGGCGCTTTGGAATGTCTTCGTGTTTCCTGAGGATGTTCTGGATGATCAGCTTGGTGAAACGAAAGAAGGGAATCCTAGGTCCTTGCTTCTTTAGATGTTGCATCATATCCTCCCAGATGAGGCTAGCGAAGTCAATGCGGTGTACATGAACAAATCCCCAAAATATCTGCAGATGCATCAGTTTTAGATGTTCATGGCCGCTATCCCTTCCTGAGACAGGCTTGGCGACCATTAAGTAGATGGTTCTCCAAGGTTGAGGGATATTCTTGACATCGACTCTTGAATGGGTGGAAATTACCCCAGAAGCCTCATCATACCCAATATTTAACATGAATTCCAGAATCCCATCTTCATCAGGAATGTTGACATAATCAGCTTCAGAGCTAATGGCTGGGAGTTGAAGAGCTGCACAAAGATCATCTACAGAGACCATGATCTCCTTTGTGTCTAGTTTAACCTTGACCACATGATCGTCGACTGTCCTTTCCATGGTGTACCAGTATTAGTGCAAGTAGAAGTCCAGAATAGACGCTGATCTGGTAAGCTTGGGTCTGAATGGATGATTTTGAAGGATGTCCACAGCAATTCTGCATGACGATTCAGCACAAGTGAAATTGTTGAAGTCGACATGGAGGTTGTTCTTGCGAATGATCCTGTCATAACCAGGTGGGAAGGTGTTTGCCATTGTGAGTTCAACTGGGGCATCGATGTTTTCTTGATTGATAGCCATTTCGTGATCTGAAAGATATTTAGACAAAATAACAAACATATTGAAACACATTATGTTAGTCTTAGCTTGATTTATTGTCCAATTACTTGTTTGAAGTTATCATGTTTATGAATTTTACGGATACAAAGTCACTTCAGTCCAATTGTTTAATGTGATAAGTTACGAGAACGAATTAATTTTGAAGTTTTAAAATCTAAAGTCTCACTTAAACACATAACATGTTAACTTTTGAGAGCTTATTAGTAACTTTTGATGTTATTGACTTAAGTGTAACAAGTAACAAGTTAGTCTACGCGTAACAGTTCAAAACAAGGTGGATAGTTGGCTTAAGCGTAAACAGGTGAACTTATGCGTAAAGAAGGAGCTTAGGCGTATGCGTAAGCTTAAGCGTAAGGGCAAGTCTTAGGCGTAAGAAATTATTACGCGTAAAACGAGTCCAAAGGCTTATGTGCTTACGCGTAAGGTTAATCAAAATGTTACGCGTAAGTTTTACTCGTAAGAGTAAGGCTTAGGCGTAAACATCCTAGTTTACGCATATCCTTCCAGCATACGCGTAGTCCCACTGTAGACCCCTTATGCGTAAGAGTTACGCGTAAGATTTCTCTTATGCGTAACCTTTACGCATAAAGGTATTCCTTATGCGAAATCAAGAATACCTTTTGTTTGATCTTTATGAGTAATCAACCTGAGATATCACAAACATGAAAACTTGATTACAAAGTAATCCTAATACTATCATAAACACAAAACAGGCATTATACAAAATCAGTTAAGCTTAAAATTGCTTAGGCGTAAAGCTTGCTTAAACCCTAAACCCTAGATCCTACGCTTAACAAATTCAACCATGGAATTCAATCAAGATTTGTTTCTGCATATTCCTAGATGTCTACGGATTGGATTAGAACAAATTTTAACACAAATAACCCACAAAATCAAAAGATTCAAACTATGTGAACCTAAGAACCCTAACTTTTCAATTCTTACAATTTGTTGTTTCTGGGTAAGATTGAGTGCTCAATTCATGTATCTAATCATGTTCTAACACAAACCTAGCCATCTAATTGCACCAAAACATACAAATAAGAATTCTCCCAAATTGACACATGAACCCTAATTATCAAAATTGACCAATTAATGTTTCTGGGTTAAATTAGATGCTTGAAATGGGTTTATCACAGTTTTAGAAATGTTTTAACACCAACCATTTCACCACAAAACTCACTTAGGCGTAATCTCATTCATACGCCTAAGCATAAACTTTCAAAATCAAATATTTCAATTTTGAACCGTTGGATTGAAAAGTTTTTCAAAACCATTGTTTAACAACATGATCAAAACATTTTGGTACTTACAGATTTTGAAGTGGATGAACGGATTTGAAGAACGATTATGGATCATTGGATCTTGGTTGGTTTTGAAATAAATGCTAAGAGTGAATGCATTGAATGAGGTAGATGGGAGTTTTTGCTTAAAATTACTTTTCAAAAATGACAAAATCAGTCCCTCAACTTCAAACATTATCAACCAAGACCCATTAACTTCCATTTTGGTTAGACAAAACACACTTTAGGCAAGAAACTTAACGCTACCCCCTCTCGACTATTGAAATAGTGAAATTTATAAGCATTTGAGTCTGAGGAGGGTATATTACAGGATAATTTTCCACCATTTAAATTGAAACAACATATTTTAGGTAACATGCGAGTACAAGGTTTTATAAAACTGAAAAATATTTACTTTCTCCCCCTCAACACTTGTTTAGAAAAAATGGTGAAATGTTTAATGGAACACTGTGTTGATGGAAGTTTTGTACTTGCGATGTTTGGTTTTCAGATAGAAATTTAGATAGAAGAATATTTTTGGATTTTATAAGATTTTATATTTTTGTATTTTGTTTTTGAAAAATATTTACAAAAGAGGTTTTGGTGTTTGACTTTTCAAGAATGTTTTAAAAGTTCGTCCAGTTCTTCTGGAGTCAAACACCTCATACTAATACGGTGAATCAAACCAGTAAATCTTGCGGGAGGCAAGGGTTTAGTGAGAAGATCCGCCAATTTGTGTTATGTACTTACAAAGTATAATTCAACAGTACCCTTTTCCACATGCTCTTTGATGAAATGATATCGAAGATCGATGTGCTTTGACTTTGAGTGTTGAACGGTGTTGCACGAGATCGCAATAGCAATTCGGTTGTCACAGTACACCGGAATTATGTCAAATACATAAGCATAGTCCTTGAGTTGTGTTCTCATCCAAATGACTTGAGCACAACACGCAGACATGGCTACATATTCTGCTTTAGTTGACTACATCTATGTACAATCTTGTTTCTTCGATTGCCATGACACCAATTTATCACCAAGGAATTGTAAACCTCCTGAAGTACTTTCCGTGAATCTAAGCATCCTGCGTGGTCAGCGTTTGAAAAAGCTATTAGTTCAAAACCAGAATCCTTCGGATACCTGATCCCCAAGTTAATGGTTCCCTTGACGTATCGGAGGATTCTTTTAGCCTCAGAGAGGTGTCTTTCAGTTGACCTTGACTGATAACGGGAGCAAAGATATACAGAAAATACAATGTCGGGTCTACTGGTTGTTAGATACATGAGAGACCTAATAATAATTCGGTATTTGGTAGGGTCAACTAATTTTCCATGTAAATCAGCATCCAGTTTGTTGGTATGTGCCATTGGTATTGCATAGGTGTCACAACTTTGCATTCCATATTTATTCAATATTTTAAGAGCATATTTGGACTGACTTAAGAAAATACTATGGGGTGATTGATGAACTTGTAGTCCTAAGAAGAACGTAAGTTCACCCATCATTGACATTTCAAAATTTGTTTTCATTAGATGTGAAAAAGCGTTTGAGTACTTTTTGTGGGTAGAACCAAAAATGATGTCATCATAAATCTGAACAATTAAAATGTGTACCCCATGATATTGAATAAACAGTGTTGGTTCGACTGATCCTTTGATAAAATGATTAGCAAGGAGAAAGGATGACAATTTATCATACCACGCCCGAGGGCCTTGTTTGAGACCGTACAGAGCCTTGTTCAGTTTGTAGATGTGATTAGGGAACTCTGGATCAACAAATCCTTCTGGCTGGCTAACATATACTGTTTCCTTCAGTTGACCATTCAGAAAAACATTTTTGACATCCATCTGATATAGAGTGATGTTAATGTGAGCCGCAAATGCCAGAAAAATTCGTACAGCCTCAAGTCTTCCTCCTAACGTTAAATTCGTTGGTAGCAAGTGGCTTTTCAAGAAAAATACTGACATGGATGGTAAAGTACACACCTATAAGGCTCGTCTTGTAGCAAAGGGATTTACTCAAACCTTCGGGGTTGACTACGAAGAAACCTTTTCTCCTGTAGCATACATTAGAGCCATTAGGATTCTTATAGCCATATATGCGCACTATAACTATGAGATTTGGCATATGGATGTCAAAACAGCCTTCTTGAATGGTTGCCTAGAATAAGACATCTTTATGGCACAACCTAAGGGGTTTGTGAATCCAAAGTATCCAAAGCATGTATGCAAGCTGAAAAGACCCATTTATGAACTAAAGCAAGCATCAAGGCAATAGAATAAAAGATTTGATGAGGAAATAAAGAAATTTGGTGTTACTCAATATCTTGATGAGCCATGTGTATACCAAAAGGCTAGTGGGAGTAATGTTACTTTTCTTATCCTATATGTTGATGACATATTGATTATGGGAAAACATATTCCAAGTTTACAAGATGTAAAATCCTACCTTGGGAAATGTTTTGCTATGAAGGATTTGGTATATATTCTTGGAATCATGATCTATAGAGATAGATCTAGGCTGTTGATTGGACTTAGTCAAAGTGGTTACATTGACAAAATCTTGAAAAGATTTAGAATGGAGAATTCCAAAAAGGTATATCTTCCAATGCAAGTAAGACTTGACTTGAATAGTACATAATGTGCTTCTACACCTTGTTAGGTGGCACGCATGAATAATGTTCCTTATGCCTCGGTTATAGGAACTATCATGTATGCAGTGAGATGCACAAGACCTGATGTGGCGTTTGCCCAGAATATTACCAGTCGGTTTTAGCATAATCTAGGTAAAATTCACTGGACTGCTGTTAAGAATATTCTCATGTAGCTAAGAGCTACTGGAGATATGTTACTTGTTTATGGTGGGAATCCTGATGCAGAGCTTAAAGTAACAAGTTACTGCAATGACGGATATCACACAGATAAAGATGATACGAAGTCTCAGACGGGTTATGTCTTTGTCGTTAATGAAGGAGCAGTAGATTGGTAGAGTACCAAGCAGTCAACTACTGCCATATATTCAAAAGAAGCTGAGTACATAGCTGTGATGGAAGCTGTTTGGATTAGGAAATTTGTTTCAGGGCAAGATGTTATGCCCTCAAATGAAAGACCTATGAAGATGTATTGTGACAATTATGAAGCAATCATCATCGCCAATGAACCTGGAATTATGAAAGGCCCCAACCACTATCCTAGAAGATATCACTATGTTCGAGACAAATTGAAGTGGGTGAAATTAATCTACTCACAGTTCACACAGATGACAATCTAGATAATCCTTTTACAAACGCTTTAGCCAAGGCAAAGTTTACTCAACATGCTGAGAGCATAGGATTTCGTTTGGGTGATAGTCTCATGTAAATATGTGATTAGTATTTGGATAAGGGATGTTTAAAAAATTATTATTTTATAATTAATTAAAGTACTTGGTATGTTTTTTTTCATTCTATAATAAGTTGTATCATGTATTTTCATGTTTATATCCATGAATGACTTATGATGTTCTAAATTGCTCATTGTCAATCAACTATATGGGAATATAGTTGAATTAAAACATATCTGAGGGATTGGTTAATATACTTTGTCTATTTAAGGAAAGTCCTACCATACTCACATGATGTTCAAAAGATTGCATATCAGACTATCCCAACTAACAAGATGTTACTTTATGGATCTTTGTCATTAAGTAAATCTTGTATATGAGGGCATTATTTATCCTTAGACTTGAGACGCAATACAAACGGCGTGGGTGGATCCCATTTCTTGAAACTAGTCTACCGCTATTCGTAACTGCTAGTATAAGGGTTATTTTCATAAGTGTTGTGAAATTCACGGATTACACTTGTAACAAAAGTTGTTCATTCGAATTTGTTTTAATAGTATAATACTATTGGTCCTCTCGTGGGGTTGATCAGATGTTTGTATGGCCACACCCAAAAGAGATCCGGATACGTTTCGGTGATTTTGGTAATCTTGGTCAATCGATGAAACGAGAAACATAATAGTTAAATTATGGAATGACTTAGATCCATATCCATATTTAACACAATATTTGAAACAAAAGGATAGTATATGATAAATCATTTATTATGCTTCATGAAATCACGCTCTAGTAAATCCGGGGGCATTGGCGTGTTGCTAAACGCCTACCAATGTTATTACATTTATTGAAATATGTCCAAGTGGGAGCCGTTGGATTGTGAACATATTTCGTATATTTATGTCCGGAATGTACTAGAGCCTACCGGATCGCACATGTTACGTATGAGATTCAATTTATATAATTTATATATTATAGTAATATATTAATTATTAAATCATGAAAATAACTAACTAACGGTCGTTAAATAGATGTTACTTAACGGGAGTTAGTTAACGGGCGTTAAATGTTAAACTTGAGGACTAGAATATAACTAATAAGGAGAATGATCTAGAATCCCCTCCTTATGCATATGTTCGACCAATTATGGGTTTCCAAAGGGGAATTCAAGTCTAACTTGGACTCCAAGATATCACACTATACATACAAACCTTGTGTTCATTGTTTGGTATCTCTTGGAAAACCCTAACTAGCTTTTCTTCTCTTATCTCTTACTTTTTTGTCTTAATCGACCGAATTACATAACCCACAAGGGTTGTGTGTTTGATCTTGAACGAAATCAAAGTGATTGGTTAGTTATCGAGATCCAAGAACTAGCACTCTAATTGAATTGCTAAATAATACGTGTGTGTGAGATCGTAGAGAGAACCTATTTGGTTTTTTTGTTGGTTTGTAGATCGACTTCCGCAAGAGACGATTTATATTAAACCTTAATTTAAGGTTTATTATGTTCTTGATCAAACCCTAATTGCATAACAAGATGCGTTATAATTAAGTTAATTATTTGCACTATATTATTTTTTCGGTTACGTACTTGATAATATGTTAATATTATATGATAATATAATATTATATATTAATATTATATACTATCATATAATATAATGATAATAGTATATTAACAAGGTACGTGATAATGATATGTTAATATTATATAATAATAGTTTTAATAACAAAGTGTTCGAGGTATACAACTAAATTATCCGTTTTATGGCTTCTACGAGCTTTAAAGTTAATAAAGCTTCTTAAAGTGGTAGTGAAGTGAAAAATAAAAGCTTGTATAAATAATGAAAGGAAACTTATTATGAAGACCTATACGATGATGATGATTTTGTTGAACCAGGTTTGTCTAATGCTCAAATGCGGTTTGCTAATACCTTTGACATTAGTCTTCTTGGTCAACTTAGACGGCATTTGTAGTAGGTCTCATGAGTGTAGCATGCCATTTTTTATGATAGTTTATGTTTGAAGCACAATTGGTTCGTTCTTTTCTCCTAATTTTAGGCTAATTTTAGGCTAAAGATGTAAGATTCACTCACATTCGTTGTATTTAATTATTTTTTAAAGTAATAAATTTATCTAAGAAACCCAGGAAAAGCAAAAACACGACATGTTTAATCATCAATCATTACACATCGTAGAACGACACACATCAACAACTAATTATGTAAAAATTAGAAACAAATTGGTTAGGTAGAAAGCACGTTATGCACTAGTAGTCATGCTACATTATTTAGCACGCGAAATGACTAAACCCATGAAATGACAGATGAAGAAACACATTGAAATGATAGAGGTGACAACATCCTAATGTATTGAGACATACGGCTTGTTTACTATGTTATTTATAAATAATAGAAAAATGTGTTCATTCCAACCATTTGTATGCAGTATGCGTAAATAAGACTGATGAATATGACATTTTGCTTGAAAGAATTTCTTGTGTCCACATTCATATCACAAAATGATCAAAAGCCTAATATCCTTTGCATTCATTATGTTTTTGGCTACTAAAATCATTTTTCAAGTTACTCCTTCTGCAATTGAACATAGGACTAAAATTGATGGAAATGAGAAGTAATTAAGGCATAAGGGACTGATAAGAGTCCCATTTGAGATAGACGATCTCTCAATAACAAGAAAGGAACTAAAAGGAATTTGAACAATTTTTTTCTTGTGTGTTTTAAATTCCATTTACTACGTTCATATAAATAGTGAAACAAAATAACTACTAGATACTTAAGGAACAAAAACAAGAACATGGTAAAACCGTAAAACTTTAGCAATAGTGATCCAATATGCAATCTTATGGTTATGCATGGAAGTAAAACGTGCATGTTAAGCACTTGTTATGCGTGTCTTCAAACCCAACGTTTGACTCAAACAACTCGTATAAGGGACAAGATTTTATTAATTTAGAACTACTTATATAATAGCAACATACTATGTTTCAAGGTTTTACCCACGTAGTAAACATGCAGAAGCTGATCATCTAAGACAAATTATATCCATATACAAGCCAGCTTCTGTACTGTAGTTATTTTCAAGAACCATAAGATGGAAAACAGGTACATACTATTTGATAGAAAACCACTACTCCTTCATGTGCTGCAGCATCCAAGGGGGCAAGACTATTGATGGTTGAGCTTGTCCTGGAATTTTCTCTACTACTCCATCACCTCCTACCTGACATGGAGTACTGCATTGCATATACAGGTGTGTATAAGTATATTTGAGAAATATCAAAGTGACTGTCCCTTTTTGATAGACACTTTCAAACAATTATAAGAAAACGAGTTGGTTCGGGTTGTATTTCTCCAAAAGGTTTAAATGGGCGGGAAAACCTTGACCCCGTGCACCCCGGCCTTTTGGGTGCCGACTGACCCTTCCCCAAGAACCAATCCCTGGGCAATGAGCATCCGTTCCAGTTACATTTAGCCAGGAGTTCGGATTATATTTTTTTATATCCCGGTCAAACAAGTACATACAAACAGAATTCACCAAATGCTAACTGGTCAAATGCCGTCGCTTACCTCCAAATTATACAACTAGTTATAAAATATAGTTTCGTAAACGTATTCAGCTATTTGACACATTTACAAATTTTGAAAATATAGACATTGTGTTGGCCGGGTGGTCCAACACATTTACATGAACTCATTTTCATCTGTTACCCAACAACCACATGTTTTGCCACCTCTAACGTTGGGGTTTCCATTGCACTATCATTAAAAACAATTTCTTTTTTGGGATACAGGACTATGATAATTTTATTAATGAACATATCAATCAATTCATTTGGGCGTTTATTCACATGCATACTCATATTACTAAATTTGTTATCTATTTCCCAGGAAGGCTTCGGGGGATGAAGGCTAATATTTTGAGATAATAGTAAGTTTTTTAATCTGAATGAGCTTGACGGTAACCTGATGTAGGTATCAAGATGAAGCATGTTATCGGGATTTTGCTGCTCTACCAGAGGTTGCTGTGCTGCTAGGTCTTTCTCTACTTCCTTAACCTGCATAGTTTTTACAAGAAGATGAGCATGCACATACAGTTCTTATTACATACGCTCTTCGTCCCATAAAAATTGCAGCAGTTTTTAGTATGACTGACAAAATTTCAAAATCTTGTTTTACAAACTTTGAGGCTAAAATAATGTATATGCCTATTGATGTCTGTTTTACAACCGGAGTTACAAAGTGGTATGTTTTTAGAAATTTAATCAATAACGAAATGCTTCCATTTAAGCCATTTTGTTTTATTTTTTTTTCTATGAGATGAAGAGAATAGAGCCTATGATTAAAAATAGGGAAAACGTCATCTAATAGTAACCAAA
Organism: Chrysanthemum makinoi; assembly: GCA_910596185.1. Taxonomy (NCBI): domain Eukaryota; kingdom Viridiplantae; phylum Streptophyta; class Magnoliopsida; order Asterales; family Asteraceae; genus Chrysanthemum; species Chrysanthemum makinoi. Next base: position 256,890,288 of record OU343222.1, on the reverse strand, counting down.
ATATATGACGGGAAGATATATTTACCTTTTTTGAGAGAACATTATTTTGATTCTGCAGTTCCTTGTCCTGTAGATTGTTAATTGTAGGATAATATTGCCAAGTTAATATTATGAGAGCCAATATAAAATCAAGAACATGCAGTGCTATACCTTCTTTTGGAGTACCGAAATTGATTCAAACATCATCTGGTTCTGTGAAAAATAGAGTTTAGTTTAGCACATTGCACAAAGGTATATGTTCTAAACAATGCTATTATGAATTTGAAGGAACTACATTTGTACCTTTCTTAACCTGATATGTTTAAGAGCTGTGTCAATTTGATGCTCCAAATTCTGAAGCTCTTTGAGACTCAAGGAATCAAGGTCTTCTCCCTTGAGATGCCTATGAAGAATAAACATGTAAACTAGATCTGAGCTCCATATCACACATTAGCGAACGCCGTCCTTAAAACTTGAATTATACACTAATAAAAGAATGTGCTTTAACACGTTAATCTATTAGGGCAATACCTTTGTGTCTTCTGCAAAAGCTCAAATCTGCATTTCAGCTTGGCATGTTCCAAAGTCCACCTTCCCTGTAGTTTTGCGTATACCCCATAGTTATATTTTTAATGCACTACAAATGTAATGAACTTGATACGGAAAGAGATGCTGTTTGAATAAAAGACAAGGCTCACATGTGATTCATTATCAGTTGCGGTAAGCTGCCTTTCTGCGTATGAGTATCTTTCATACCTCTCAAGGATCCTTTCCATGCTGTCGTCATAAATAATGTAAAGAGTAAGTATACGACTAAGTTAGAGATATACCATAATGCAGATATTAGAGGAAACTAAAACAGAAAACGAAGATAAACATTAATAGAGCAACAAATATTCAACAAACTTGATGTTTGTACCACAATTAAGTGTTACGAGAAACAACCGAGAAGCTTCAAAAAGATACTATTTTTTTCCAAGCAATTAAGGTGAAATGAGACACAGTAACATGTAAATAACCAAATTCTTGTTTGTACCGCTCAAAGTCTTTTCAGTAAGAGCATCTCAATGGGGCTAGTTTACACATGACTTTTCACTATTTGGAAAAGCTATTTGCACCATTTGAACCATTGGGACAATGACTTGTTAAAGACTTTTTAAAGAATGACTTGTATAACACCAAGTCTTTGACAAAAAAACCAACAAGTTATTAACATTAAATGACATATGCATTAATTGTGCAACAAAGCATTAAATGCATCAAGTCTTTAAAGACTTGATGCATTGTAGATGCTCTAAGAAGAACATATGCTTAACATAACTTTTTCTAGCGTAAAAAAGTAGAAATTTAGGAACCAATATCTGTGCAAGCTGATATATAAGTTTTACGAGAAACAAAGAAAAAAACCTACCGAGAAGCTTCAAAAATAAGAATGTGCCTTCCTTTAAAGAAAAGCTTAAACCTAAAACTGAGTGCCCCTAAGCTAGAAAAAATCAAACACGGCCAGATCCATGAAAGACAATTCCAGCAAACTTCAAACCAAATCCCCACCGTCTTGTAACTGATTAATAAGAAACACCGAACTATTTTGACGAGCAAATCTATATGATACTATCATCCGGTTAGTAGCCTACTCCAATGTTTTTAAACAAAATTAAGTTGTATAGGTTACGAGAGTGAATTACTTTCTCACTGTACATTGCATGTTCACATGAGTTCATGATACAAACTCTTTGGTTAGGAGGGACATCATGTGCCAAGTGTTAGCATTGGATTGCTTGTTTTTAACAGAGAAAAGTTTATGATGGTGCAATCGGTAAACTGTCAGCACTAATATTGTTGGAAAGAAACCAACAAACCTTGTAAGCTATCGCGGAATAATGACTCAAACTAATCAAACCCCAAACATTACTGTATTGGTTAACGAATGAGCAAGGAAAAATATTACAAACTAGCATCCCCTCACCTCTTTTTATAGAGATGAGGGGGGTAAGATCCTTAGGCTTGTCACAGTGGACCTAAGAAAATCGGTCTGTCGTGTATGTCGACCGACTTGGAAGTCGGTCGAGGAAAAAAAACATAATCGGGCGTAAATCCAACCGATTTTAAACACACAGTTGTTTCAAAATTTAGTTACCGTTCGACATTAAAAAAAAAAAAAAAAAAAAAACTTTTTTTAAAAAAAAGCTTTACCACTTTACATCCTATAAATACCAACCTCAAAACCAAAACCCTTTTTACGTTAATCGTCACTTTGTCTCACCGCAACGATCTAATACGGATTATCATCAAGAACCAAGTGGGTCGTCGTATCGTCCTAACATGGACTTCTTTTATCCTTCCCAACTGTATCACAATTATTCCCCGCTTCGTAGTGCTAATTTTGAAATGGATTTGGAGGATTATATGCTTGAGTATCCGACTCAACAATACTCGATCCAAAACTATCCGAGTCAAGATGCTTCGATGGGGCAAGGTTCGGGTCACGGTTCGTACCACGATTCCATTCCTGTTGAAGAGACGTCACCCATCAAACCAAAGAAGCCTTCAAGACGTGCTACAAAGGCGAAGGACAAAGGCAAAAAGCCCGAACCAACCAAAAAGGCCGAACCATGGACAAAGGCGAAAGAGATCGCGCTTTGTAGAGCTTGGGTTTTTGTGTCGGAAAATTCGCAGAGAGGAAACGCTATCAGCAGGCATCGCTTTTGGGAGGAGGTGATAGCGTACTTTCAAAAGGAAACTGGCTTAGAAAGAACCTACGACTCCATCATGACCAAATGGAAGAATAGGATTCGTAATAGGGTTGGGAATTTTTGTGCTATTATGGATAATATCAAGCAAAATCTTGGAAGTGGTGAGAATGATGCAGACGTCAAACAAAAAGCTCTTAAAGAATACCATATGATGTACGGTCATGATTTTACCTTGGAGGAGTGTTGGAAAATTTTGAGGACTCATGATGCTTGGAAGAATTGTGAGATGCCTGCTTTCAGAACGAATAGTCATAAGAAATCAAAGGGTTCTACAACTACCTCGGGGTCAACACAAGGTCCTTTGCATTTCCAATACGTGGATGATTCTAATGATGAGGAAGAGACTAGAGAATCACGACCAGAAGGTCGTGATGCAGCCAGGAAGAAATCATCCTCCTCCTCTCGTGATCATTCATCAGAATCATGTGTTAGTTCGTTAGCCAAAACCTTTTTCAGGTTCAAGCCGACAAAATCGGGAAAAGGTAATGGTATAGAAGATGTGTACATAAGGTTGAGAGAAAAAGAGCTAGCGATGAAAGAGACAAAATTGAGCTCCAAAAACAGCAAATGGCATTCATGGCCCAATCAAAACGGGAGCAAGACTTAATTTTCAACAATACCCCAATCGACCAAAGTTTACCCTCACGACAACTAGCCGAACTGATGAAAATTAAGGCAACAATCAGTGCACGCTATGACTTAAATTATTAGTTTAAGTTTTTAAGGTTATTTGAATAAGAGTAAATTACACCGTTCGTCCTTGTGGTTTGCGTTGACCGCAGGAGTTCTTCCTTTGACCAAAAAAGTTGCACCGTCCATCCTTAAGTGACAAACGTTATGCGCCATTAGTCCCTCCCTCTAACGGAGCCCACTAACGGCCGTTAAGTCTTGTTAACCTGATGGTATAATCGTCATTTAAACACCATAAGGACGAACGGTGCAAGGACGAACGGTGTAGTTTACACTTTTTGTCCGTTTTTCTCCGTTTTCTTACGTTTTCTTACTTTTAACTCCGTTTTTTTATGTTTTCGTCCGTTTTCTTACGTTTATTTACGTTTTCGACTGTTTTCTTACGTTTTCGTCCATTTTTTTTTATAATCCGTTTTATTACGCTTTACTCCGTTTTTTTACATTTTCGTCCGTTTTCTTACGTTTTCATCCGTTTTTCATCTGTTTTTATACGTTTTTTTCCGTTTTAATACGTTTTCTTCCGTTTTTCTTACGTTTTACTCTGTTTTTTTTACGTTTTCGTCTTTTTTTTACGTTTTCATCCAATTTTTTATGTTTTCGTCCATTTTCTTACGTTTTCGTCCATTTTCTTACGTTTTTTCCTGGTCTGTTTTTTTACGTTTTCGTCAGTTTTTTTTACATTTTCGTTCATTTTCTTACGTTTTCGTCAATTTTTTTTACGTTTTCGTTCGTTTTCTTACGTTTTCGTCTGTTTACTTACGTTTTACTCTGTTTTTTTTAAATTTTAATTGGTTTTTTTTACGTTTTCGTCCGTTTTCTTACGTTTTAAAACGTAAGAAAACATAAAAAAAAACAGACGTTTTAAAACATAAAAAAACAGACGAAAACGTAATAAAACGGACGAAAACTTAAAAAAAACATCTGTTTTCGTCTGTTTTTTTACGTTTTGAAACGTCTGTTTTTTTACGTTTTAAAACGTAAGAAAACAGACGAAAACGTAAAAAAACAGACGAATAAGTAAGAAAACGGACGAAAACGTAAAAAAACAGACGAAAACGTAAGAAAAATGCGAAACGGCAGCGAAACAGAGTAAAATCGAAGAAAACAGACAAAACGTAAGAAAATAGCGAAAAAGTAAGAAAATGATGAAAACGTAAAAAAAAGAGGTAGTTAAAAGTAAAGAAAAAACGAGTAAAACGAAAGAAAAAGAAGAATGTCTTTAAAACGAACAAAAATGCGTATATAAAGCAGATAATAAAAACGGATGAAATTGTAAAAAACATAGTAAAACGTAAGAAAAAAGGAAGAAAACATAAAAAGACGGACGAAAACGTAAGAAAACGGACGAAAACGTAAAAAAACCGATGAAAACGTAAAAAACAGAGGAAAACGTAAGAAAACAGACGAAAACGTTAGAAAACGGATGAAAACGTAAAAAAACAGAGTAAATCGTAAGAAAAACAGACAAAAACGTAAGAAAGTGGACGAAAACGTAAGAAAATGGATTTAAACGTAAAAAAAAGATGAAAACGTAAAAATACAGAGTAAACGTAAGAAAAACGGAAGAAAATGTATTAAAACGGACAAAAACGTATAAAAACAGATGAAAAACCGATAAAAACGGATGAAAACGTAAGAAAACGGAAGAAAACGTAAAAAAACGGAGATAAAGTAGAAGTTAGTAAAAAAAGAAAAAAGCGAAAAAAAAACGGATGAAAACATAAAAAAATGGACGAAAACGTAAGAAAATAGACGAAAACGTAAATAAACGTAAGAAAACGGACGAAAACGTAAAAAAACATAGTTAAAAGTAAGAAAGCGTAAAAAAACGGACGAAAACGTAAAAAAAATGACAAAAAGTGTAAACTACACCGTTCGTCCTTGCACAGTTTGTCCTTATGGTGTTGAAATGACGATTATACCCTCAAGTTAACAAGACTTAACGACCGTTAGTGAGCTCCGTTAGAGGGAGGGACTAATGGTGCATAATGTTTGCCACTTAAGGATTGACGGTGCAACTTTTTTTGTCAAAGGACGAACTCCTGCGGTCAACGCAAATCAAAAGGACAAACGGTGTAATTTACTCTTTGAATAATTTACGTAATGTTTTTAATATTTATTTGAATTTACTATTGTAACGTTTTTATTTTTAATGAATTTTAAATTTGTTGTTTAAAATGTTTGAATTAAAAAAAAAAAAAAAAAAAAAATCGGTCATTTACTGTGGCAACTTGGCCGCCGGAAAAAGAAAGCTTATTTATGGAATTCGAATTCAATAGGACGGTTGCATGCTTGCCAACTAATTTCCTGATCTATGTATAATCCTAAACTCAATTTTTACTAAATACAATTAAACCCATAATATTGTCTAAGTAACATAAACCCTCCTAATTGTATAACTCTTGCGTTAGTGTTTATTTTTATGGTACAGTTACGGTAAGGGTTATAGTACGTCAAGGTTATAATTTAGTTCTAGGATCAGAAATAGACTAGAACTGCCAGATTAGAGTAAATCTGAAGGATCGATATAAATTCTGGACTAGGAAAGTTAGTTTTGATGTTTATGTTGGAGATCGAGGAGACTATATTGGTTATGATGATACTTAATTACTTATGTTTCAAATCAATATTTCACATATATGCGATCGAAACTTTACATGAGAATCTTTTACTTGTAACTTCAATGAATAACCATTGGATTTACTTTTATTTGAAAACGGGAATAGATTAGCTCTTATGTAAGTCACAGTTTTGATTAAAGTAAATCAAGAGGCCATGGTACCATCCTGTATAAGCAAGATTGTACGTACATCAATGCATGGAGTTTTATGTTTGACCAGAAACACATATACAACCTTAAGAGCTTATTCACTCCTAGCCTCTCTTACAATAGTGAATCTGTTATAATTAACAGAAATTAATAAGATGATTCATGATTGATATGACTTAGGATATATATGTTTTAACTTCAGTATTTAAACAATAGTATATCTGTTGATCTTAATTAATCAGTGAGTCTCAAGCACAAGCTCATCATTATCTTCCACGTTTTGTCTTCAAAGTAGGGCGTGTGAATCCGTCACCGTTGTCGGTTATCAGGGGACTGACAACGGGGGTTCGGCATGGTTAGGCATGAATCATGCCGATCTGTGTATACAATGCCACAAATTCGGCATGGTTCGGCATGAACATTCGGTTTGTGTATTCGGTATAATTTACCGATTTGGCATGGCATATTGTGGACGTTGGATTTTAAAAAGTAGCCGTTGGACATTAAATGGCTTATAGCCGTTGCATGCTAAAAAAAATAAAATAAAAAAAAATTACTCTCACTCTATAAATAAACAAACTCAATTCTATTTTTGACCACAAATTCAATCACATCTCTTTACACGGTTAAAAACCATTCTCATGGATCCAAGAAAATCAAGAGGTGGTTCGTCGTCATCCAAAGGCCGTGGACGAGGTTCTCGTTCCATCCGTCCACAAATTCAATCACAACCCGCTCCATACATTCCTCAAATGAGTCCTTAATATTATCCTCAAATAACTTCTCGACCGTACTTTCAACCCCAATATTTTCACCAACCACCACCATTGACTCCAACTCAATACACAATGTCCCCTACAAGTGACTTTGACCCGTTAAATCGAGTACCGTGACGGTCCTAATGCGGCGTGAACAAGTGTTGAACGAGCTACCGCTATATGACTTGGATGATGATGAAGATGATGTGGTTCCCGAAACGCAACAACCAACTCCCATGGGTATATTTTTTTTTTGTTAAAATTTTATTTGTTTTAATTTTTATTTGTTAAAATTTTATTTGTTAGAATATTTATTTGTTAAAATTTTATTTGTTTTAATTTTTATTTGTTAAAATTTTATTTGTTAGAATATTTATTTGTTAAAATTTTGTGTTTGTTAGAAAATGATGAAGAAATTCAAGAAGTCCAATAAGTGCAAAAAAGAAGACAACCGAATAAAGCGGAAAAAAAATCTTGGACGCCGGTCGAAGAGGCGGCTTTGGCTAAAGCTTGGGTTCATATCTCGACATGTAGAGTCGTTGGGAATGAACAAAGTAGAGATAGTTTTTGGAAAAGAATTCTTGAGCATTTCAAGCAAAACATGAAAGACACAACTAGATATTTTCATGCCTTGAACACAAAGTGAAAAACTATGAATAGCGAAATGGGTGTCTTTAATGGGCTATACATCCAACAAGTAATTTTTAAACTTTTTACTTTTATAATTGTATACTTTTAATAATTTATACTTTTTACTTTTATAATTGTATACTTTTATTAATTTATACTTTTTACTTTTATAATTGTAGAACCGTATTCGTGAGAGTTGGTGTAGCGATGTCAACGTGATGACAAATGCCTTGGCCGAAAAGTTCTTGGCGACAAAAATCCGTATCCTTGAAGAAAAGCATATGTTTAGGGCGATGAAATTCTATAAGGAACCGCACGATAACATAACCGACCCAAATATACTAGCGTTCACTCTTGACAAAAAACGTGAGCTCGCGGTGAAATATGGATGAACTTGCGATTTTTAGATATATGATTTAGTTCGTTGTTTTTATTAATGCGATTTAGTTGATGTAATTTTCTTTTAAGTATTAATAAAATATTATGTTTTTCTTAAATTGTTTAATATAATTATAAAATAATAATAATAATAATAATAATAATAATAATAATAATAATAATAATAATAATAATAATAATAATAATAATAATAATAATAAAATAGATGAGGCATGGGTTAGGCATGGTTGCCACTAAAAATCTATTGTTAGATATGAGATTTGTATGAGATGAGATGGAAGGATATTATTGGTGGGTGATTAGGCATGAAAAAACTTGTTAGACATGGTTGTCACCACCCTCAATTTACTGAAAAAATGTTTCTCTTACATAGCTTAGTATTATTATGTCTTATGCAAAGATTAAAAGAATATATGTTGTATATGATTGTGAGCTAATCGCCTCTATTTAAGTATGATTTAAGATCATTTGATGGCAAAAGATTATTTACATATTAAGGGATCAATCTTCACCCTCCATTTTTATTTGATCTAATGGATGAGATTAATCTCAACAATTTAAAAAACCCACTTTCATCATTTTTTTTTCAAATATTAATATCTTTCAAACCGTTAATCGTTAAGCGAAAAAAAATATATCATTGCGACGAACATTTAATTATCTTTCTATAGATAGGCACTTTGATATACTTTCGACAAAAAAAAAATCGTATTTTTCACGTTTTTTTTTTTAAAGTTTTTTTCGTTTTTTTAACGTTACTGAAATTTGTATTAAAAAATCATATATGATAAAACACTAATTTAATATCACATGTGATATTAGTGTAATATCATATATGATATGTAATATCACATGTGATATTAGTGTAATATCACATATGATATTAGTGTGCTATCACATGTGATATTAGTGTAATATCACATATGATATTACATATCATATATGATTTAACACTAATATCACATGTGATATTCAATTTAGTGTTTTATCATATATGATTTTTTTTATGCAAATTTCAGTAACGTAAAAAAACGAAAAAAATAACGAAAAAACGTGAAAAAAATGAAATTTTTTTCTTTTTTCGAAAGTATATCAAAGTACCCGTCTATAGAAAGATAATTAAATGCTCGTCGCGATGGTGTAAATATTTTCACTTAACGATTAACGGTTTAAGAGATATTTAAATTATAAAAAATATGTGAAATAATAAAATGCTTTTAATCTTAGCAATTGATTTTTTTTTAGATGGATGGTGGAAATGAGTCCCTTAGTATGTGAGAAAAGTTTGGTATGTAAAATAACTCTCCTCTTTAAGTATTTATATACAACTATATCAACATTAAATGTAGATCATAAAACCTAATACATGTAACATATAGAGTATGATAATTTGTCTAATACATATTTTGCATAGTAATGTGCTTCTTGATTGCTTACTAGGTATCTTAATTATTCCCCTAATATATTAGTAATATATATTACTATTCATTACAAAATGGATATTCCGCTCCGTCAGATCGAACAATTCCGTTCAGTTATATTATTTTCATACATAGCCCTCTTTAATGTAAATGGATTACACTTTAAACTCTTAACTTTTACTTAAAAGGTGATTAATAATTTATGCTGTTGAACATTTGACTTTTAGAGCTCCTGGTACCCTACGTCAAGAGTGGCGTTTTTCCTCAAAAAGCAACGTGAAGGCGCGAGCTCCACACCGTGGCTCGTGTTTTCGAGTCATGCACCGTCGTGACAAGCCGAAATGGTCCCTAAAAACACATCCGTACGACGCCACATGCACAACGTGGTTCGCGTTTTTCCATCAAATGCTCCCGTTTTCACCCTTTTCTTTCCTTTCTCTTTTTCGAACGTTTGTGTTTGGTTTCTGATTTTATTTATTTTTTTCCCAATTGGTGAGTGTGTAATGACATATGAAGATAGAGGCGTAATGAATGAAGATGTGGGTTATAGATAAGAAAAAAATGGCAAAATGCTAACCGTGAAGGATGGACTGGACTTTTATGGGCCAAAATTTGTTGGTGCTTAATTGCTTATTAAGTGTACTGGGTTAAATGTAGGTTAATCCGAGTTTAGTTGTAGTGGTATTTGGCTAAATTTTTAGTGTAATCTTTTTTATTAAAGAAAATTTAATTTTAGTTTTGTTGCATTTAAATAAATGGAAAAAAAAAATGTGGGTTTAAGGGTGCATGACAACACAAGAATCTGGTATTATAGGAGGGAGGGGTGTTTTTGATATTATGGCGAATTTTGGTGTTATGAAAAAAAATGTTGATATGCCAGCACTTTTCTCATAACACGAACGGAACACCTCCTTGAATGGTACCTTATGCTCGTAGTGTGTCTAGTTTTGTTTTCTATATCTATTTTCAATTTACATAAATGTAAAAGATTATATATAAAGATAAAAAATATCATTACAATATTCGACTTAATATTAATATATGTTAGCTTAACAAATTTAGAAAATAATATTAACTTAATATATCGATATTTCAATTAATATATTTTCATCAAAACAACGTGTTAACTATTTATACATGCAAGTATTATGTAAAGCGTAAATGGAAATTTTTTTAGAAATATTATGTTATTGTTGTTTGAGGCATTTACATACATTCCACATACACACCACTATTTACATATTTCCTCAAATCTTGCTTTAACAAGCTACATCATGCATTAAAAACTTGTATTTGAAAAAATATGTAAATATTAGTGTATATGTAAGGATGTATGTAAATCCCCTTGTTGTTTTATAGCCACCGCAACAAGATAAAATATACAAATGTGCAGCAACGCGTGGCTAATAATGAAACTCATTAACTACAAGGCTGTGTCCTTAAAGGAGGTATTTCGTGTCATAGAAGGAGAGCAAAAATTAAGATTACAGGTCTTGTTAGTGCTAATTAATGAATAAAAAGCAATGGAAGACAACCTATATCAGCTTTGAGTTAAGGGACTCATCATATCCTCGAGTTATGATCCAACAACCACAGTTTTGATGATTGCACAAAATTAAAATTTGGTTTTCATTAGGTGAGGTACATAGAAGTAGCCAACTCAACATCAGTTGTGTAACATTCAAGTAATTGTGTTTTCTTTTGTACACTAGACCATTACGTGATGTTAATACCTATTTGATACCCAGGACTGCTAGAACTCCACATCTGTTCTTCTCATTCATACTCAGTAGCCTCCATGAAATGTCACTTAGGTTGTGTTTGTTTTTTTAAAAGAGGCTTTTAACAGTCTCTAAATCTGAACCGTTCAGACGCGGTCAGACATTTTGGCCGTTCAGTCTTTTTTTTTTTTTTTTTTTTTTTTTTTTTTTTTTTTTTTTTTTTTCACGTTCAGACGCGATCAGAGGCAGTAAGATCTTAATGGTATAGACTTGAGAGGGGTGTCTTAATGACTCTTGTTGACACAAAAATAACCAAAAAAAAAAATAATACGAGCAAGCAAATGTGCGGTTCAAACATGAGTTTTTTTCCCGTTCAGATGCAGTCAGATTCAGATTTCCCGTTCAGATGCGGTCAGATTAAGATTTAGATGTACGATTCAGATTCAGAGCCTCTTAAAAAACAAACACCACCTTAAAGCATTAGGTGTCGTGGCTAGGTTCACCTCTTCATTACCGTCACATCACCTCCATATCACTATAACAAACCTCCATAACTAACACCCCCCCCCCCCCCACTCACAACAAACCTCAACTTAATAAAAATATTAGTTTTACGCATTTGAATTAAAAATAAAAATAAAAAAAATCAAAACACCCGTTTTTTTAAGCGATACAGTTTGAGCGGGATTATTTAAATTTAGATTCAAATTCAAATTCAAGACCAGATTCAAATTGGAGCGGGATGATTCAAATTCAAACTCAAATTCAAAATCATATCTGCCTATATATACAAACCAGAAGTTGAAGTTTCACACAACTCACACACACAAAAATGTCTCGCAAAGATTTCTCTCAACAATTCTCAAGTCCACCACAACTGTCAGAAACTACAACACAATTCCCAAGTCCACCACAACTGCCGGAAACTGCCTTTCCACAAGAAGTTGAAGTTTATTCAACTCCACTAGAAGACGTCTTTCCGGTTTTCCAACCGAAAAAATGTATTTGTAAACACTCCACATTTTAACACTGCACATGTGGACCTCCAAAATAATCCGTTTGGGTTTAGTGAGGCTTATCTTCGTGAACTTGAGCAGGACGAGGAAAATCTTAGGCAGAACTGGTTTGACATCATGAAAGGAAGCCAGGGAAGCTGAATATCTTAGGCAGAACTGGTTTGACATCATGAAAGGAAAGTACTATGCTGGCGAGTTTAGATCCTCTTCGAGTGAGGAGGGTTACAACTCAGATGATTCGTATTCTTAATTTGTTATTTCAATTAATTTGGTGGGAGTTTGTATTAAGCGTATTATGAATTTGCTATTTTCACTTTAATCTTCAATTAATTTAGTGTTTTAACTTAAATGTTCAATATAACTTGTGTGTTTAGTTTTATGTTTGCATTTTTTTTACATATCATTTTTAACCAAACAATTTGCATTTTTTTTCCTCCAAAACACTTCATCATCCATTATACATTCATCTTCCATGTTTATATATATATATATATATATATAGACACACAACCTCTCGTCGTGCAGACGAAGAGTTGCTTGGCGGCGAGCCACGGCGAAGATGAGCGGTGTCATGGCGAGGTGTCGGCGAAGTGCCACATAGGCACGGCGAGGTGGAACGACAAGCGACACCTAGTCCTCTTAGAAACTTTAATTATGTCTTCACAACTCGATCAAATGAGGTTGTAAAAAATATTTGGAATTTCTATTGAAATAAATACACACTCCTGGCGTCTTAGACTTGCTCTCCTTCCCACACGTCAAAACTTAGACATCAAAGGAGTCGATCTACACTCTACATGGTTCTGGTGTGTGATGGAGACATAGAAACTTCGCAACACCTTTTTATAGAGTGCCCGGTTGCTGGCAAGTTATGGACTATGGTTTCAGCCTAGTGGAACATTGGAGATTACCCAATGACGTTTTAAGTTTAATATCATGCGCAGACTCAACAAATCTGCCTACATTCATTAAGGGATGCTTCGATGCGGTAATTTACACAACAATTTGATCATACGAAGATATAGGAATAGAATTTGCTTTGATTCAAAACCTCCTAGGAAGGATGTATTATGTGAAGAAATAAAGGTACTATCTCACACTTGGATCCTTTGTAGGAACATATATAAAAGCGAGTCCTAATAGGTTAGATTGAATTTGTGATCAAATGTACGCTTGTAAAAGCTTGTTTTAATAAGTTGAGCTAACAACCGAAGTATATGTGCTAAAAGTATTTGGTTTATGTTTTTGCAGGACAAAGTATTAAGTTTATAATCATATGCTACTATAAACATTATTTCTACTTAGATTTCAAACATTACTCCTAGACTGTTCAGGGTTACTCTTTGCAATATAGCTAAAATGGTAGTCAACACTACCACATTTACCAGTTTCCCCATCGCCGTTTTCCCCGGCGACAAGTGTCGCTGGGGAATCATCACTAAACGACAAAAATATATCCTACGTGGCACGAAGTCTCGTAGAAAAGTCAGCTAAATTATGAAGAGGTTTTCCCCGGCGACATGTCGCCGGGGATACGGTTGTTATATTTTGACCGAAAATTTCATCGTGCAACGTGGCGGGAACTTTTCCCGCTTACCTTTCCCCAGCGACATGTCGCCCGGGATTCATTTGATTATTTAAAATATGTAATTAGTGTTAATTTTATTACTTTAAAATTTTATTTTGCATGTTTCCCCAGCGACATGTCGCCGGGGATTCATTCGATTATTTAAAATATGTAATTAGTGTTAATTTGATTACTTTAAAATTTTATTTTGCACTTTTCCCCAGCGACATGTCGCCGGGGATACCGTTTGACTTTATTAGTAATAATAATAATAATAATAATAATAATAATAATAATAATAATAATAATAATAATAATAATAATAATAATACGTATACTATAACATAACGACTCATCTGTTCAAAGTCTAATGTCTAACCATAACATAGCAGCGTCGACTCATCCGTTGAACGTCTAATGTGTAACCATAACATGTCGACTCATCCGTTGAACGTCTAATGTCCAACCCTAACATATCGACTCATCCGTTGAACGTCTAATGTCCAACCCATAACATATCGACTCATCCGTTGAACGTCTAATGTGTAACCATAATATACCGACTCATCCGTTGAACGTCCAATGTGTAACCATAACATATCGACTCATCCGTTGAACGTCTAATGTGTAACCATAACATATCGACTCATCCGTTGAACGTCCAATGTGTAACCATAACATATCGACTCATCCGTTGAACGTCTAATGTGTAACCACAACATACCGACTAATTCGTTGAACGTCCAATGTGTAACCATAACATACCGACTCATCCGTTGAACGTCTAATGTGTAACCATAACATACCGACTCATCCGTTGAACGTCTAATGTGTAACCATAACATACCGACTCATCCGTTGAACGTCTAATGTGTAACCATAACATACCGACTCATCCGTTGAACGTCTAATGTGTAACCATAACATACCGACTCGGATGTTGAACGTCTAATGTGTAACCATAACATATCGACTCATCCGTTGAACGTCTAATGTGTAACCATAACATACCGACTCATCCGTTGAACGTCTAATGTGTAACCATAACATATCGACTCATCCGTTGAACGTCTAATGTCCAACCCTAACATATCGACTCATCCGTTGAACGTCTAACGTTGAACATCTAATGTCCAACCCTAACATATCGACTCATCCGTTGAACATCTAATGTCCAACCCGTCCAACCCTAACATATCGACTCATCGGTTGAGCGTCTCGACCATAACATATCGACTCATGTCCAAACCATAACATATCGACTCATCCGTTGAACGTCTAATGTGTAACCATAACATATCGACTCATCCGTTGAACGTCCAATGTCTAACCATAACATATCGACTCATCCGTTGAACGTCTAATGTGTAACCATAACATATCGACTCATGTGTAACGTCCAATGTGTAACCATAACATCGACTCATCCGTTGACGTCTAATGTAATAACCACAACATACCGTTTGACTAATTCGTTGAACGTCCGTCCATGTGTAACCATAACATACCGACTCATCCGTTGAACGTCTAATGTGTAACCATAACATACCGACTCATCCGTTGAACGTCTAATGTGTAACCATAACATACCGACTCATCCGTTGAACGTCTAATGTGTAACCATAACATACCGACTCGGATGTTGAACGTCTAATGTGTAACCATAACATATCGACTCATCCGTTGAACGTCTAATGTGTAACCATAACATACCGACTCATCCGTTGAACGTCTAATGTGTAACCATAACATATCGACTCATCCGTTGAACGTCTAATGTCCAACCCTAACATATCGACTCATCCGTTGAACGTCTAATGTCCAACCCATAACATATCGACTTATCCGTTGAACGTCTAATGTGTAACCATAACATACCGACTCATCCGTTGAACGTCTAATGTGTAACCATAACATATCGACTCATCCGTTGAACGTCTAATGTCCAACCCTAACATATCGACTCATCCGTTGAACGTCTAATGTCCAACCCATAACATATCGACTCATCCGTTGAACGTCCAATGTGTAACCATAACATATCGACTCATCCGTTGAACGTCTAATGTGTAACCATAACATATCGACTCATCCGTTGAACGTCCAATGTGTAACCATAACATATCGACTCATCCGTTGAACGTCTAATGTGTTACCACAACATACCGACTAATTCGTTGAACGTCCAATGTGTAACCATAACATACCGACTCATCCGTTGAACGTCTAATGTGTAACCATAACATACCGACTCATCCGTTGAACGTCTAATGTGTAACCATAACATACCGACTCATCCATTGAACGTCTAACGTGTAACCATAACATACCGACTCATCCGTTGAACGTCTAATGTGTAACCATAACATACCGACTCGGATGTTGAACGTCTAATGTGTAACCATAACATATCGACTCATCCGTTGAACGTCTAATGTGTAACCACAACATACCGACTAATTCGTTGAACGTCCAATGTGTAACCATAACATACCGACTCATCCGTTGAACGTCTAATGTGTAACCATAACATACCGACTCATCCGTTGAACGTCTAATGTGTAACCATAACATACCGACTCATCCGTTGAACGTCTAATGTGTAACCATAACATACCGACTCGGATGTTGAACGTCTAATGTGTAACCATAACATATCGACTCATCCGTTGAACGTCGAATGTGTAACCATAACATACCGACTCATCCGTTGAACGTCGAATGTGTAACCATAACATACCGACTCATCCGTTGAACGTCCAATGTGTAACCATAACATGTCGACTCATCCGTTGAACGTCTAATGTCCAACCCATAACATATCGACTTATCCGTTGAACGTCTAATGTGTAACCATAATATACCGACTCATCCGTTGAACGTCCAATGTGTAACCATAACATATCGACTCATCCGTTGAACGTCTAATGTGTAACCACAACATACCGACTAATTCGTTGAACGTCCAATGTGTAACCATAACATACCGACTCATCCGTTGAACGTCTAATGTGTAACCATAACATACCGACTCATCCGTTGAACGTCTAATGTGTAACCATAACATACCGACTCGGATGTTGAACGTCTAATGTGTAACCATAACATATCGACTCATCCGTTGAACGTCTAATGTGTAACCATAACATACCGACTCATCCGGTGAACGTCTAATGTGTAACCATAACATATCGACTCATCCGTTGAACGTCTAATGTCCAACCCTCGTGCTTGAGCAGTTTTAAGCTGATTACGGTCTGCCATTCACAAGTGGCAGGCTTGAGTGATTTAGCTTGACTGTTTGGCACGCATCAGTAAACCAAATGCTTAGTAGTAAAAACCTTATGCGTAAGATTTCCTTAGGCGTAAGATGAGCTTATGCGTAGGAAATACTTAGGCTTAAAGTGTCTACTCGTAAGCTTTTATGCTTAGGCGTAAAACTAGGGTTTTACCCAAAAAATCCTTTACACTTATCCAAGTGTAAAAGATATCCAAAGTCGAAGTGTTTTCAGGCTTATCCAAGCATGAAAACACTGAGTAAACCAACAGCTTCAAAGATCAAATGCAAAAAATCCTTAGGCGTAGAAACTGATAGGTGTAGACAGACTTAGGAGTAGTCCTTACGCGTAAAACTAGGGTTTTACTAGGCGTAGGAAGTACCAAAATTTACCCAAACTGATTTTTATGTCCAAAAGTGTTTTGTAACTTGATTTTAATGATGAAACAGCTTCAAAATCACCAAAATAACAATAAAGTTTAAAACTTGATGATTCAAAACCTCTTTTCACCTTACGCGTATAAAAGTTCACACGAATCAAAACCAAGCTTTAAAACTAATCTACACGCGTAAAGTTTGAAACTTGATGCAAAAAACTTAAACTTTAACACTAAATAAACCTTAAAACACAAGAATCTTGAGTTTACAACTGTAAAAACCAAATCTTTAAGCGTATGAATGTTTAGAACCCTAAAACCCACGCGTATAGTGTATGACTTCAAAAAAAACAAAAATTTTTCACCCAACTAGATGGCGATTGATACCACTGTTAGGTCACCATAAGTTAATACAAGAATCAATATGATAGAAATAAGATGAAAGAGAGATTGGTTGAACAAACAAAACATACACACGTATGAATAGAGAATGTTTATGCGTAGAGAATGTATTAAGATGAACAACCAACCTTCAAGAGAATGTTTACATTAGTATTTATAGGGGAAGGGAGCTAGGGCAACATGTCTAGTCCTTTCCTTTATTATTGGGCTTGGGCCAAGGCTCATGGGCTTTCTACATAAGCCTTCCCATTAATACAAACATAAAAGCCTAGTTTAAGCAACCTATTACATATTAATTACTAACACTTGAAATACAAGTTAGGAGTGATTCCAACAATTAGCAAGTGTTAGTCATTTCTATGTAAAATGTTGCATTATTATGGCTTTTATGTTAGTAATTAAGGCTAGGCTTATGTAGAAAGCCCATGAGCCTATGCAAAGGCCCAAAAGGCTAAGGAAGGGACTAGATGTGTTGCCCTAGCTCCCTTCCCCTATAAATACTTTGTTACCTCTCTTAGGAGAGGTGTTGTTCACTTAATCATTTACGCATAACCTTTCATTATATCATACGTGTGTTTGTGTGTTCAACCATCCCTTCTCACCTCATTTCTATCATCTACATACTTGTGTTAATTTATGGTGACCTAACAGTGGTATCAATCGCCATTTAGTTGGGTGAAACACTTTTGTTTTTGAAGTTTTTTTTTGGTCGTACGCGTAGAGTTCTCACGTTACACATTTTTCTCTTGCATAAAGCTTTAATTTTTTCACTTGTAAACTCAAGATTCTTATGGGTTAAGGTTTATTTAGTGTTAAAGTTTCTGTTTTTTGCAAAAAGTTTCAAACTTTACGTGTTTAAGATTGTTTTTAAACTTGCTTTTTGTTCGTGTACTTGGTTTACGCGTAAGATAAAATTTCATCTAAGTTTATGAAGTTTCAAACTTTCTGGTTATTTTGGTGATTTTGAAGCTGTTTTATCATTAAAATCAAGTTTACAAAACATTTCAGTGCTTAAAAATCAGTTTTGGTGAATTCTGTCAAGTTTAGGCCTAAGGAAACCCTAGTTTTACGCTTAAGCCTCTACGCCTAAGTCAGCAGTTACGCCTAACAGTCTTACGCGTAAGGAATTTTCGTCAAAGATCTTCAAAGCTGTTGGTAACTGAGTGATTTTCTTGCTTGGATAAGCCTAAAAACACTTCGACTTGTGGATATCTTTTACACTTGGACAAGTGTAAAGGATTTTGGGTAAAACCCTAAGTTTACGCCTAAGCATAAAAGCTTACGAGTAACACTTTACGCCTAAGTTAAATCTTACGCTTAAGGTTCCTTACTTCTAAGCATTTAGTTTATGCATAAGTTTACATTTAACCTAAAGCTTACATGTAAGAAGGATTTACGCCTAAGCCCATAGTTTACGCGTATGTGGTCTTTACGCGTAACATTATCAATTTAAGCCTAAGCTTGTTAGTTTACGCCTAAAAGTACTTCATCAACAACATCAAGTTTCATTCGACTACAAAGATCCATCGTCTACACAAGTTTCAAAGATGTCTCAACCACCATACTCCAACTACTTTCCTCATGAATACCCTCAACAACAACAACAACAACTACAACAATATCCTCAACAACAATTTCAACAACCAAAACAAGTTGGAAACTACTTTCCTCAATTTGCACAACCTTTTTCACAACAAATGCCTCAACCAAACCCTCGTCAACAATATCAGTATGCTAACTACTTCCAATACCAGTTTCCAGCTAAGTATGCTATGAATGGCACAACTATAACAAATCGTAAAATCCCATACCGGTTTTCATGGCCATATTTTTTTTGTTCTTTCTTTTTCTTATCGAACTATATTACGACAAGTTACGGATTAATTTTTTAAAACTTACCTCGACCTCAACAATATTTTCTTTTATTCTATAAATTATATAAAATAAACTTTTATTTATTTATTTATTTATTTTTATCCTTACCGGGTCTCTTAACCAAACCCGATCCACCTCTTTTGTTTATTAGGCTCGAGTTAACAAACCAACCCAACTCAACTTTCATTTCTCACTTAGGCTCAGCCCATTCGTCTCAACCCCTAAGCCCAGCACATCTTGTTGTATAAAATAATTTGGCAAGTGAAAATATTGGCACTATGCTTCTGTGATGATAAAAGAACACAACCTAAACAAATCATCACTTGGTCAAACATATCATGCAAAGTCAAACCAAGCACACCCAATAAATTTTATATTGCAAATACAAAAATTGGCATGTGATTTCCTTATGAACATCACGAGGCACACAAGCAAAACAACATGAACTTTAGCATGCATGCACATGTATACTAAAAAGAGACAAGACAAGGGCGTTTTTCTTTTTTTGCTTCTGTGAACCAACGACTATAACAAGACAACATATAAACTTTGGTATATTTTTTTATATCGTGCATGTGTATGTGGTAGCAAAAGAAGGGACAAACACCTACACTAAGCCACCCTAAGATATATTTTAAATACCTACTTGACTTGCCTTTTTACCTAAATAACTAAGGACCTAGTGTTCCATGCTCATTTGGATAATGACTCAACCTCAAGCTCATGAACCATCTTATTCACTCGACTAGGACAACACATTCAACTCCTTCACCTCACCTTGAAAACATGCAAAGGAGGGACTTGCAAATTCTTAAACCATACCCGATTCCTTCCTATAAAAACCCTCACCATCACTTCCACAAAAACATACAAGCACTACCACATTTACCAGTTTCCCCATCGCCGTTTTCCCCGGCGACAAGTGTCGCTGGAGAATCATCACTAAACGACAAAAATATATCCTACGTGGCACGAAGTCTCGTAGAAAAGTCAGCTAAATTATGGAGAGGTTTTCCCCGGCGACATGTCGCCGGGGATACGGTTGTTATATTTTGACCGAAAATTTCATCGTGCAACGTGGCGGGAACTTTTTCCGCTTACCTTTCCCCGGACATGTCGCCCGGGATTCATTTGATTATTTAAAATATGTAATTAGTGTTAATTTTATTACTTTAAAATTTTCTTTTGCATGTTTCCCAGCGACATGTCGCCGGGGATTCATTTGATTATTTAAAATATGTAATTAGTGTTAATTTGATTACTTTAAAATTTTATTTTGCACTTTTCCCCTGACATGTCGCCGGGGATACCGTTTGACTTTATTAGTAATAATAATAATAATAATAATAATAATAATAATAATAATAATAATAATAATAATAATAATAATAATAATAATATTATACTATAACATAACGACTCATCTGTTCAAAGTCTAATGTCTAACATAACATATCGACTCATCCGTTGAACGTCTAATGTGTAACCATAACATGTCGACTCATCCGTTGAACGTCTAATGTCCAACCTAACATATCGACTCATCCATTGAACGTCTAATGTCTACCCATAACATATCGACTATCCGTTGAACGTCTAATGTGTAACCATAACATACCGACTCATCCGTTGAACGTCCAATGTGTAACCATAACATATCGACTCATCCGTTGAACGTCTAATGTGTAACCATAAAATAACGACTCATCCGTTGCGTCAATGTGTAACCATAACATATCGACTCATCCGTTGAACGTCTAATGTGTAACCACAACATACCGACTAATTCGTTGAACGTCCAATGTGTAACCATAACATACCGACTCATCCGTTGAACGTCTAATGTGTAACCATAACATACCGACTCATCCGTTGAACGTCTAATGTGTAACCATAACATACCGACTCGGATGTTGAACGTCTAATGTGTAACCATAACATATCGACTCATCCGTTGAACGTCTAATGTGTAACCATAACATACCGACTCATCCGTTGAACGTCTAATGTGTAACCATAACATATCGACTCATCCGTTGAACGTCTAATATCCAACCCTAACATATCGACTCATCCGTTGAACGTCTAATGTCCAACCCATAACATATCGACTTATCCGTTGAACGTCTAATGTGTAACCATAACATACCGACTCATCCGTTGAACGTCTAATGTGTAACCATAACATATCGACTCATCCGTTGAACGTCTAATGTCCAACCCTAACATATCGACTCATCCGTTGAACGTCTAATGTCCAACCATAACATATCGACTCATCCGTTGAACGTCTAATGTGTAACCATAACATATCGACTCATCCGTTGAACGTCTAATGTGTAACCATAACATATCGACTCATCCGTTGAACGTCCAATGTGTAACCATAACATATCGACTCATCCGTTGAACGTCTAATGTGTAACCACAACATACCGACTAATTCGTTGAACGTCCAATGTGTAACCATAACATACCGACTCATCCGTTGAACGTCTAATGTGTAACCATAACATACCGACTCATCCGTTGAACGTCTAATGTGTAACCATAACATACCGACTCATCCGTTGAACGTCTAATGTGTAACCATAACATACCGACTCATCCGTTGAACGTCTAATGTGTAACCATAACATACCGACTCGGATGTTGAACGTCTAATGTGTAACCATAACATATCGACTCATCCGTTGAACGTCTAATGTGTAACCATAACATACCGACTCATCCGTTGAACGTCTAATGTGTAACCATAACATATCGACTCATCCGTTGAACGTCTAATGTCCAACCTAACATATCGACTCATCCGTTGAACGTCTAATGTCAACCCATAACATATCGACTCATCCGTTGAACGTCTAATGTGTAACCATAACATATCGACTCATCCGTTGAACGTCTAATGTGTAACCATAACATATCGACTCATCCGTTGAACGTCTAATGTCCAACCTAACATATCGACTCATCCGTTGAACGTCTAATGTCCAACCCATAACATATCGACTCATCCGTTGAACGTCCAATGTGTAACCATAACATATCGACTCATCCGTTGAACGTCTAATGTGTAACCATAACATATCGACTCATCCGTTGAACGTCCAATGTGTAACCATAACATATCGACTCATCCGTTGAACGTCTAATGTGTAACCACAACATACCGACTAATTCGTTGAACGTCCAATGTGTAACCATAACATACCGACTCATCCGTTGAACGTCTAATGTGTAACCATAACATACCGACTCATCCGTTGAACGTCTAATGTGTAACCATAACATACCGACTCATCCGTTGAACGTCTAATGTGTAACCATAACATACCGACTCGGATGTTGAACGTCTAATGTGTAACCATAACATATCGACTCATCCGTTGAACGTCCAATGTGTAACCATAACATATCGACTCATCCGTTGAACGTCTAATGTGTAACCACAACATACCGACTAATTCGTTGAACGTCCAATGTGTAACCATAACATACCGACTCATCTGTTGAACGTCTAATGTGTAACCATAACATACCGACTCATCCGTTGAACGTCCAATGTGTAACCATAACATACCGACTCATCCGTTGAACGTCTAATGTGTAACCATAACATACCGACTCGGATGTTGAACGTCTAATGTGTAACCATAACATATCGACTCATCCGTTGAACGTCGAATGTGTAACCATAACATACCGACTCATCCGTTGAACGTCGAATGTGTAACCATAACATACCGACTCATCCGTTGAACGTCCAATGTGTAACCATAACATATCGACTCATCCGTTGAACGTCTAATGTCCAACCCATAACATATCGACTTATCCGTTGAACGTCTAATGTGTAACCATAACATACCGACTCATCCGTTGAACGTCCAATGTGTAACCATAACATATCGACTCATCCGTTGAACGTCTAATGTGTAACCATAACATATCGACTCATCCGTTGAACGTCCAATGTGTAACCATAACATATCGACTCATCCGTTGAACGTCTAATGTGTAACCACAACATACCGACTAATTCGTTGAACGTCCAATGTGTAACCATAACATACCGACTCATCCGTTGAACGTCTAATGTGTAACCATAACATACCGACTCATCCGTTGAACGTCTAATGTGTAACCATAACATACCGACTCATCCGTTGAACGTCTAATGTGTAACCATAACATACCGACTCATCCGTTGAACGTCTAATATGTAACCATAACATACCGACTCGGATGTTGAACGTCTAATGTGTAACCATAACATATCGACTCATCCGTTGAACGTCTAATGTGTAACCATAACATACCGACTCATCCGTTGAACGTCTAATGTGTAACCATAACATATCGACTCATCCGTTGAACGTCTAATGTCCAACCTAACATATCGACTCATCCGTTGAACGTCTAATGTCCAACCCATAACATATCGACTTATCCGTTGAACGTCTAATGTGTAACCATAACATACCGACTCATCCGTTGAACGTCTAATGTGTAACCATAACATATCGACTCATCCGTTGAACGTCTAATGTCCAACCCTAACATATCGACTCATCCGCTGGGGATTATAATAAAAAAAAATTAAATAGTTTCCCCGGCGACATGTCGCGGGGATAGAAATACCCACCAAATTTTCGTTATCGCGCCATTTACGCTAAACGACAAAAACTATACCTTTCCCCAGCGACATGTCGCCGGGGATTGTCGCCGGGGAAAAAACTTTATCATAAAGTAGATCTGGATATCTTCTTCACTGCAGAAAACGAAAAAAAAAAAAAAAAAAACTTATCCTCCTCCTTCCTGTGGCGATTTCTGCAGCAAAAACCATCACCGATTCACCAACAATTATCAACCATCACCACCACCGCATCCACCATCACCACCAACGCATCCACCATCACCACCACCACACGTTACACGGTTTGTTTTACAAATTTTAAATGTTATTCAACTAAATTAGTTAATTATATTATGATTTTTGCAGATTATTATTGTTGTAAGTTGTTGTTAATTAAAAAAGTGAAGTTTTTTTTTTTTTTTTTTTTTTTTTTTTGGCAGTAGCCGACGAGGACCGACGAGGAGCAAGAGCGAGGTATGTTATAATTTTTGCAGATTATTATTGTTGTAAGTTGTTAACTTGGAAAGTTAATTTTTTTTTTTTTTTTTTTTTTTTTTTTTTTTTTTTTGGCAGTGGGCGACGAGGAGGCTAGACAAGGTATGTAATAATTTTTTTTTTCTCCTTTTGGTATCCCGGGTGACATGTCGCTGGGGAATGTTTATTCATGTCGCTGGGGAATGTTTATTGTTTAAGTTTTGTTAGTTTATAGTTATTATTAGTTCAATTGCCTTGAAATGTGCTCGTTTATAATTATAATAATTAGTTGTTTAAATTTTGTTAGTTTATATTTATTATTTGGTGAAAAAAGTGAAATGGTATGTATGTTAAAATAATGGTATGTATGTTAAAAAAGTGAAATGATATGTATGTTAAAAAAGTGAAATGGTATGTATGTTAAAATAATGGTATGTATGTTAAAAAAATGAAATGATATGTAGTTTATAGTTATTATTTGTTGACATGTGCTCGTTTATATTATTTTGTTAGTTTATAGTTATTATTTGTTGATATGAGCCGTTTATAGTTTATAATAATTAGTTGTTTTAGGATTTTAGTGATTAATTTTGGAAAATCCCCGTCTAAAATTAATCATCCTATGTTGAAGCCCTCATCAATGTTGATGATGATGGTGTTGAGAAAGTTTATTCTAGTGAAGAAGAAGATTGATCTTGAGTTGTAACTTGCAAAATACACTTATATATTTGAATGAATGAATGAAATTGTTGTGGATTGTTTAAATGTGTATATTTATTTGGATGTGTATGTATTTGGATGTGTGCATGCTTATATTATTTTGTTCATGAATTTCTATATCTTATGCTAATTGTACTTGTACAGATGTCGACAGATGTTGCACGGTCCCACGGCGGTGACGGTGGCGGGGAGGATCGTCCCCCTCTAGACCGCGTACCCACCGGTTGCTGGGCAAGCTTCATTAACAAAGGTAAGAATTTCGGATTATTGTAATACAAGCATAAATTTGATACATATTTATGACTTTTATCACTAACTTGATTTTGCAGGCAAAGGGAAACGAAAGCCCAATTTGGAAGCAGAGCGGCAGGCTGAATACCCGCGACAAGACCCGGAACCTTTCGCTGAAGGCAATCGCAGACGAAAAAGGTCCCGTGTCGATCACTTTTGAGGTGGGTGACAAACAAACCTTAAACCCTCTCGGCCCCCATGCGGCGCATTGGTCTAACTACATCGGGGAGGTCGTTAGGAAGGTGCCGGTTTACTACCCTTCTTGGGAGAAGGTCCCGAAGGAGAAGAAGGCGGGAATCATTTCAGATATTGGGGTCAGTTATCCTTTTATGTTTATTTCATTATCGTGTTCATTTATTTAATTGTGTATATTTATCTAAATTCGCTTATTTATTTATATCATATAAATAAATAAACAAATTTAAATAAATATATAAATTATATCTCTAACTCTCTTTTTGTTTTGTTGTATATGATTGCAGACCCTATTTGACCTCAGGCCGCACATCACTCGCCATTTGGCCCAGATCTACGAAGGCATAAACTCGCACCTGCAAAAAGCCTACAATACTAACAAGGCTTCTTTCAAAGCCAAACATTGGAAGGTAGACCCCACCACCGGGGATTACGATGCGGAGGCGATTAGGCGGGCGCGTCCCGAGAAATTACAGCGGGGTGATTGGGATGAGTACATTAAGTTTTGGAATGATCCCAAGAACATTTCTCGAGCCGCTACAAATCGGCTTAACTGGCAAAAGAGCAAGGTCATATCTAGCAGGGATCCGGTCGCTGTCTCGCCTTCGAGATAATATGGTAATAAACATTATAATTATTTTACATGCATATATATACACACACACACATATATATATATATATATATATATATATATATATATATATATATATATATATATATATATATATACATATATATATATATATATCCGATTATACGCTTTGGTGTGTTGTGATTTGTCGTTTTTAAAATTATTCATCTTATATGCGTGTGTATGTACAGATGCAGGCATCAGAGACTCATGAATACCCGTCACTCATCGACACTTATTGGCGAACACATACTGTTGATGGGGTATTCCTTAACGATGAGGACCGCCGGATATATGTAAGTTTTGTTTCAAAACACACTTTAATGAATTATCGAGAAATAATGTAGCAACCCGACTAATATATTTACTATCTTGTGTTTTTGTCACTATATAGGACGAGATGAAAAGCTTGAGCCACGGGTCAATACACGGAGGATCAAATCAATGCGTTGGCAAGAGGGGGTAAGCTTCGTGGGCATATTCCCGGTGTGGGTCGCGTATTGCCATCACGGGCCACATCCAGGCCAAGTATGCCCGCCCCCGGCGAGTCGGTCACCAAAGATGTAGGCTTTATCATGAGTCTCCTCAGAAGCGACGACAGATACGCGGATATGTTTAGGGAGTATGACTCGGGTGGTGCTAGCGGGAGTGGTGGGTGTGGTGATGACGAGGAGAATGGCGGTGATGAGGATAACAACGGCGAGAGGTAGTTGTGTATATATTATTAGTATGTTACATTGGTACTAGCTTTAGCTAGTTGTGTTATATATTATTAGTATGCTACATTGGTACTTTAGGTAGTTGTGTTATATATTATTAGGTTCATCTTGGCGCCATTTAAACACTTGTTTCCCTATCTATCAATGCACATATTGACTTTTGAGTCGTGTTTATGTAAAAGTTGTGATCTATTTGTATTGCGTTGATCCGTTATATGGTATTTGTGTTTTGGTACAAGTTGTGGCGAGTCTATACAGGTTTTGGTACAGGTTTATTTGGTAGATTTTTTTCGGAAAAATTCGGAAAAATCTGGAAATCGCCTGCACTGCAAGGCTGCATTAAAAAAAAAATGCAGACCTTTCCCGGCGACATGTCGCGGGTAGCGATAACACACACTAAACGTTGACAAGTCAAGAGCGAAAACCAAGTTTCCCCAGCGACATGTCGCGGGGATAGTAGGCTAACGTTGACTTGTCAACAGAACCATAGTATCCCCGGCGACATGTCGCCGGGGATACTTAATCAATATAATTAGTGTCTTAATTATTTTGCTTAATTCGATTATTCCCCAGCGACATCGCATTTGGGGATAATGTGCCAGTGATGTACTGCTTCTTTGACTTAAATTTGAGTGGGACCCACGTCGTTGCCGGGGATTGTCGCTGGGGATACAATCCCTTACGAGGCTTCTCCAGCTAGGCTTCCCCAGCGACGTGTCGCTGGGAAAATATCCCCAGCGACATGTCGCTGGGGAATCTCCCCATATGTCGCTGGGGTAGCCAGTGAATGTTGTAGTGCAAGAGGAGTACCCTGGTAGTCAATCTAAACATCGTATATTTTTTTCTAAAATTCCAAAAGTATTACAGTAAGTATTTAAATGTTACTATAATTCGTACTTTTCTATGTTTTTTATTTATGGTGGATATGATTGCCACCTGCATATTTCATTATTAGCACGAATACCTTCATTGTTTCGTACTGATATAGATGCAACATTACTATTTGGTGTTTAATGTTATATAGTAACCTTTCATTTCTGTTTATTGCCCCAATCATGTCATATAGCCTATTGGCGTTGAAGTTAAAAAATTTGATCTATATCGTTTATTTAATCAAATCATATGTCGATTATTTGTTGAAAATCCCACTTTCTGTTCTTTACCAACAAAATTTTATTAAAGGCACTATGTCAGAATCTGTTTACCAGATTTGTATTAGTTTTAGGGCGTTGATACTCACACCATTTTTTTTATACATACACCATTATTGTACTTGTTGTATTCAAATTAGGAGATGATGTTCCCACGCTATATATATTGCATTGCATAGACGACTTGTTAAGTCCTATATACTTACAGGGTTTAGTAAAGCTTAAGTCACGAATTTGCTTCACGTACTTCATCACAAGATCGTCGTTCAAGATCTTCTTTAGAGCTTGTCACTACTTTTAGTCATGGTATTGATAAGGTGGTTTACAAAGAGATAGGAAAGAGGGGAAATTCAAAAAGATTTTTAGATTTTCAACATCTTCTCACAGAATAGCTTGGGCGTACACAGATTCATGATGCCTCTGATAGATCATAAGTTCATAACCATCGTGTGGAGGGGGGGGGGGGGGGGGGGGGGGCGGGGGGAGGGGGCGGGGGGGGTAAAGATGTATACATGCAGGAAGTTAGAGGTTTACAAGTCATGAAAAAAAGGCTATCGGCATATACACCGTGATTTGTGGATTTTTAACTCTGTTTGGATTTATCAGCTCAATGAAGAAGGGCTATAGGCATATAACCATTGTTTGGTTGGCTTAAACTTGGTATTATCATTTCGGCTTTCGTGGATTGGTAGATGTGAAATATTCATCACAGTGATAAGAATTTGTTAATATCAAGTACCTCAAACAAACATTTATCATTTTTAAGACAAAAAACAAAGAAGCTTGCATAGTGTGGTTTATCGTATCTTCTACATTTTCAGTTTCGCCTAAAGACAAGAGATAGTTTAACTACATCAAGTTTCGAAGCTATTAGAGGGATTGTAAGTTTGAGGGTGAGCCGGTTCAGAAACTTTAAATGTGTATTGAGTTTTTCCAACATTAAGAATAGAAACTAGAATAGGAAGATTTGCCATTTCTCTGCATTTAATCAAGTAGTTAACACTTAACACCATTTGGCTGTGAGCATGTGATTACTTCGATTGAATAAAAATAGACTTTCCCAATAAAAGTAAAAGTAAGTAGTAACAAGTGATGAGTTGCAAAGTATATATGAGGTGACATAGTATATGTGTTTTCGTTCTCTCATTGGTTCTTTTCCTCATTCATGGGCCTTATTTGCAGGAAACTTAGGAGCAAGATCCTCTCAAGTTGTGTTATATAACTTAAGTCAAGTTGTGTTATATAACTTGAGTCAAGTTGTGTAATTATGAGCCATTGAATTTGATATAATAGCTCAAATGAAAAGAATTTTTTCTGATTTGAACCATTGGATTAAATCCAATGGCTCACAATAGGCTAACTTGACTCAAGTTGTATCCACAACTTGAGAGGATCTTGTTAAAATCATAAACCCTAAAAATTCACATAAAATATTACTACTAGATTTTGACACTTGTGAGCATAGTACCCCCACCATAGAGCATACCCCAACCACAAACACACCAAAAAAAAAAAAAAAAAAAAAAAAAAAAATAAATAAAAATAAAAAACTAATCTAACAGTCTAACATATAGTTAATTAAAACACAAAACTGTAGTTTGCATGAAACTTAGTTTCTTTGTTTAGAAAACGTTCAATATGCAAGTCAGTAAAGTTATACTAGCGTCAAAACCATGTTTATAGATAGGGGTGTTTGGGATTGTTTTTTTAGCAGTATATTCATTGTTGTGTTGTGATACAAATTGTTTAAATAACTAACAAAAAAACCAAACTAGTTACCAAACTCTTCAAGATATTTAATTTTAAAAAACAATTATAACATGAGTAACTTTCGTCATTTGATGTATTATTTAAACATAAGAGCATACATGATGATGGTTATGCTAATTTATGACCATGTTAAAACAACGTATAGATCTGATTCATGCACTCCTTTATACGACGATTTCTTCGAGTTTAAATTAAGTTTCATATCAGTAGTATAACTTTTCAAATGGTATATGATTATGCAGCAAATCATTCGTTTCGAGAGCGAAAAAAAAGACTTACGAAGCATCCGTAGCAAACTCGCAGAGCTTTCCTTTGGCAGAGAAGACAATGAGTCCAACATCGGCATCGCATAAGACAGAAATCTCATGAGCTTTCTTCAACAAACTTGTTCTACGTTTTGAGAAAGTGACTTGACGATTTATTTTGTTTTCGATTCTTTTCAACGTCACCCGTCCCCTCCCCATTAAGATATAAGATTACAATTAGAATTCCTGTTGTACAAGCACAAACTGTAACCAGATGGTTGAGGTGAAGGTGTGATTTGTTAAATATGTGGTAGAAGAAGGAAAAAAGTGACGGTATTCCTTTTTTCTTAGTTTAGAATATGTCAAGGGCGTTAGGTGCAACATCAATAACTGATTCGTGCACCTCGGTATTTATTCATTAACACCCAAATAACTAAAACACATTTTTTAGTAATAACATCCTAGTAATAACACTCAATAAATGTTATTAATGCATGTGGGTTTCATAACACTTAAAAAAAAATTACGCTCACTCACAAAACAAAAAAGAGAAAACAATAAAAGAGAAAACCCAGGACGAATGGCTATGCAGTGTCATCTAAACAAATGGGAAGTGATTTGCGCATTTCAAAATTTGATGGGCACACTCTAATATACAAGTGCAATAATCATCCTGTACAACTATTTACTGCAATGATTAAAATGTGCTAATTAAATTTTAAAGTGTACACCTTCCAAAAAAAATTGCCCATTGAGCATGTGTACCGTAGTCCACCTGTACTATATTGGATGTTTCTGCTTTTGCTAGCTTATTATTGGCAAATTTCCATTCTTTTCTAAATATATCCAGCAAAAGTAAACATTCTTCCACATAAAAAAAACGTTACATGTATGCAAACAAGCAAACAAAATTATTATACCGTACTAGTACATGATACATTATGTATTGCAAATTTTATAAAACCACAAATAAACTCTTGGGTCCCGCAAACTATATTTTGTTGGCATACACTCCTCCCACAAAAATAAATAACTTTTTCGCATATCATTAATAGAAGAATTCCAACGAGTGTTAACATGGACTACCGGGGCATCGATTTAGACACAAGTTCGGTGTACGATTTGTGCCGAAGACTAGAAACACCTTTTTGTTAATTGTGACATTGTTAAGGAAACGTAGATAGTGTTAGCATAATAGCCCCCATAATTAGTTTTTAAGGTTTTATCATTTGTTTCTAATATATATACTCATTGCATTGTGAGTTTGATTTTTACATGGTATTAGAGCTCAAGGGTTGTTAGTATTGCGGATCAAACTTTTATTTAGTAATTGGTTTGTCTGTTTTGTTTTATGCTTCTTTTGTTTGATCGTATTTAGAGTTACGTACTTGATTGTTATTTAACTATCACATGCTTCCGCGATTCATTTTTGGGGTTTGTTTGTTTCTACTTATTCGGATGCTCGTATTAGGGTTTGGTATTTGATTGATTGGTTATTTTCTAATCATGGTTTTTCGTAAAGATGATTCCTTGCTATCCATTAGTGTTCAATTAGATGGTAAATAATATTTATATTGGAGCTATGTATGAAAAAAGAAATTGTGGTAGAAATCGATGTGGTTTGGTTTATACAAGTTGTTGTTCTCGATCAATGAAAACTAAAAACCTAGATGACACAATTAACCTAGACGTGCCCAAAGCCTTCGATAGTGGTTTATACTTTAAACATACCTATGGACCCTATGTTAGATTCGTAAAAATTAACCTAGACGTGCCCAAAGCCTTCGATAGTGGTATCAGAGCAAGGCTGTTGAATCTTGCTCTAATCTTGGTTTCAGAAAAAATTAGGTTTTCTAAAAATTTGGGGGTTCTTTTAAAATTAACTTGATTCAACTCAATTAACCGTGGTTAATTGGGTTCTTTTGATTCCAATTGGCTATTTCTTAAACGGTTTACAAAACGCCTAAAGTTTTGAAAAATTAGGGTTTGGGTACTTTTGGGGATTTTGATCTCTGGCTTCGATTGGTGGTTGGTTAATTGTTCATGGTTGATTTACTGGTGATTCTGGTAAATCTTGGTGGTTCTTCGGTCGTCTCCCTAATTCTTGAAAATTAGGGTTTGGAGATTCATTGATTCTGGGTTATTAAGATCGTGTGGGTTGTGATTCTTGACTAAATGAATCAAGATCATAACCTGGGTTCTTGTTCGCTGCTTATGGATCTTTGCGTGCTCTTGTAACACTCTCACGTTCTCTCTTTTAAATTCTGTTTTTATTTTCTTGCAATAGATTGCTAGAGGTTAGGATTTGGGATTTTAGAAGTTGAGATTGGTTGATTGTAGTGTTAGGGTTCTTTTTTGTTTCTTATTTCTTGTTTGTGTGCTTGTGTGCGCCCTTGACCTACCACCTTGAGTGGCAAGGAAAACCTGAGAACTACTTTCTTGACTTTTCTTGAGTGTTTGTGTGATTCTTGGTTTCTTCATTATGTCTGTGCAGAATTCTGATAATTCTGTTCATAATTCTGATGATGATGAGGATGATGTTCCTATTACTCTTATTAGTAAACTTGATCTTAGTCATCCTCTTCATCTACATCCTAATGATTATGCTACTTTGACTGTTGTGTTTATTAAACTAAAAGGAACTGAAAATTATAATGTGTGGTCTTGTGCTATGTTATTGCCTCTTGAGGGCAGAAATAAAACTGTATTTATATATGGTACATGTATATGATCACATGTTGATGAAGTTTTAGGAAGACAATGGGACAGGGTTAATGCCGTTGCTTTGGGATGGATTTTGAACTCCATATCAGAAGAATTATTCTTGGGTCAAATTTTTTCTAAAAAGGCTTCTGATGTGTGGACTGAATTAAAAGAAACTTTTGATAGAGTTGATGGTTAAGTTACTTTTAATCTGCATCATAAAATCAATTCTTTGTCTCAAAATGGTTGTTTTATTGCTGAATACTTTAATAAACTGAGCACTTTTTGGAAAACAATTTGATGATTTAATATAGTTACCTAGGTGCACTTGTCATGCTGCTGATGATTTTAAAAAGCATAACCAGTTAATGAAACTTATGCAATTTTTAATGGGTTTGGATGATTCTTATATGCAAATAAGAAGTAATGTGTTATCTAGAGATCCTCTACCTGATGTGAAAAGGGCATTTGACATTATTTCTAGTAAGGAATCTCACAGATCTATGGTTACTGGTTAAGTTGGTGGGACTTCTAATAGGTCTCAGTCAACTGTGTTCAACTCCAGTGTGCCCAATAGAGGTAATTCTCAGAGGCCCCCCATCCTCTGGTAATTACTCAAGGCCAAATAATACCACTAGGTCTAATGATAATAGAAGGACTACTGGTGGTCATGTCTTTGTTTGTGAACATTGTGGCTTTAATGGACATACTGCTGATAGATGCTTTAAGCTCATTGGGTATCCTGCTGATTTTGGAAAGAATAAGAGGAATAATAACAGTAATAATAATCAGGGTGCTCAGAACTTTAACAAAAGGTTTATAAATAATAACAATTCTTTTGGCTCTAGTTCCACTTCTACTTTTTCAGATGACCAGATTTCTAAACTGATTTCTTTGATTAAAGAAAATTATAATAATGTTGATGGAAATGGGAAAGGAGTACATGCCAATATGGCAGGTATTATTTTAAACAATATCAAGTTCTTTAATCAAAATTTAAAAAGGTTTTTCTGTAATAATAGTAAGTTTAGATCTGCACTTGTTGCAGCTGGACTTATTGTTGATTCTGGTGCTAACCAGCATCTTACATATACTGATAAATATTTAGTTAATGTGATTGATATTTCCAAACTTAGAATTAAAGTTTCACATCCCAATGGGACTGAAGCTTTAATCACCAAGGTTGGCAATATGGTTCTAACTAAACATTTAACATTATATGATGTACTAGTTGTACCAGAATATTGTGTTAGTCTAATGTCGCGTGATAGTGGGCTAGAGAAAAACAGTTTGTTATTGCATTTGATGAGTCATAGTGTTATGTTTTACCCTAGGATTTGAGGGGAGTGAACGTGCTAGGGATTGGTAAACAAAAGGATGGTTTGTATTACTTTGATGGAAATCAAGGTACTAACCTGGGATTTGAGAATTCTAGTCCTACCTGTAATTTGACTAAAGACTTATGGCACTGCAGGCTTGGTCATCCCTCTAATAAGGTCTTGTCAGTTTTAAAAGGTGAAATCTTTTATGAAAATAAGAATGACATTGAACCTTGTGAAGTTTGTCAAAAAGCTAAACAAACCAGAGAATCTTTTCCTTTAAGTGACCATAAAACCAAAGATCTTGGTGATATTGTTCATCTTGATCTTTGGGGTCCCTATAGAATTACAAGTAAAGAAGGCCACAGATTTTTTCTAACTATTGTGGATGATTTCACCAGGGCTGTTTGGGTTTATCTGCTTAAAAATAAGCATGAGGTGTTTGATTGTATTCAATTTTTTTATAATCTGATTAAAACACAGTTTGAGAAATGTGTTAAGATTTTTAGAAGTGATAATGGAACTGAATTTGTTAATAATCAGTTCAATAAATTTTGTGAAGATAAAGGCATTGTGCATCAAACATCTTGTGCTTATACTCCTCAACAGAATGGGGTTGTAGAGAGGAAACATAGGCATCTTTTAAATGTGGCTAGATCCCTTATGTTTCAGGGGGGATTACCTCTATTTTTGTGGTCTGAATGTGTTCTAACTGCCACTTATTTGATTAACAGATTGCCTTCCTCAGTGCTGAATGGAGAGTCTCCCTTTAATCTTGTTTTTAAAAGAAAACCAGACCTAAGTCACTTAAGAATGTTTGGTTGTTTGTGTTTTGCTACTATTCTTACGAGTCATGATAAGTTTAGTAGTAGAGCAGAAAAATGTGTTTTGGTTGGGTATTCTAATTTTCAAAAAGGCTATAAGCTTTATAGTCTTGAAAGGAAACAGTTTATCTTTTCTAGAGATGTAAATTTTTTTTTAAATTTTTTTCCTTTCAAGATTAAAAACTCTTCTGCTGCTCCTGACCCTCTGAGTCAGAGTCTAAACCATGTTAATTTCTTTGTTGAAGTTGCTGGTGAAGACTCTAACACACCCAATGATGACAATAAGCTAAAAGTTACCCTTTTGGGTAATATTAATCAAAGTGGCCATCATTTGGGTGATGGCAGCAACTCCCAGCATTTGGATGGCCCAACTATTGACCAATTGGAGAATGAATTGGGGCATTCTCCTGGTTACAATGAGGCTACCAATGCTGGTGAGAAGGCTGCAACACCAAGTGATGTGAGTGCTTCTGAGGGTGACTTTAGTCCCTATCCTGAACAAGCAGCAGAAGTTGGTTTGCATAATAATGGTCAACCTTCTTTAAGAAGAACTGGTAGAACATTAAACTTTCCTAACAAATATAATGATTATATTGTTGATTCTAAAGTAAAATTTGGTCTTGAAAAGTTTGTGACTTATGCTAAACTCAAAAATGATACTCTATGTTTTGTTATTGAACTGAATAAAAGTTTTGAGCCTAAAAATTATGGGGGTTGATGTACCAGCACTGGGTTGATGCAATGAATAATGAGATGGAAGCTTTGCAAAAAAATGATACTTTTGAGCTTGTTGTTTTACCTGAAGGCAGAAAGGCTATAGGTTGTAAATGGGTTTTTAAAATAAAATATAAATCTACTGGTGAGGTAGATAGATATAAAGCTAGACTTGTAGCTAAGAGCTTTAACCAAATAGAAGGGGTTGATTTGATGAAACCTTTTCACCTGTTGTGAAGATTGTTACAGTTAATGTCTTATTAATCTAGCTGTTCAACAAAACTGGCCTATATTTTAGCTTGATATCAATAATGCCTTTCTATATGGTGATTTACATGAAACTGTGTATATGTCTTTGCCTTATGGTTTTTTTAATGCTAATGATAAGAGGGTTTGTAGATTGAAAAAGTCTTTATATGGTTTAAAACAAGCACCCAGACAGTGGAATGCTAAGTTAACTAGTGCATTGCTTGAGAGTGGTTTCATACAAACTAAAAGTGATTATTCCTTGTTTATCAAGAATGATTCAGGTAATATTGTTGCTTTACTTGTGTATGTTGATGATATTATTGTCACTGGTAATAACTTGGCTGAGATTGAAAGTTTTGAAGTGTTTCTTAAGTCTAAATTCCAGATTAAGGATTTGGGTAAACTTAAGTATTTCTTGGGAATTGAAGTGATTGAAACTGATAAGGGTTTATGCTTAACTCAGAGAAAGTATTGTTTAGATTTACTTTCTGAATTTGGTTTACTAGCTTGTAAGCCATATGCTTTTCCTTTAGAACAAAGTGTTTCTATTTCTAATGAGCCTACTGCTTCTGATCCTGTTCTAGATAACATAACTGAATGTAAAAAACTGATTGGAAAACTGATATACTTAACACACACTAGGCCTGATATATCATATGTTGTACATTGTTTGAGTCAGTTCATGCATAAACCACTTAAGTCTCATCTTAAGATAGCACTTAAAGTTTTAAGATATTTGAAGGGTTCTCCTGGTAGGGGAATTCATATTGTTAAAAGTTCTTTTGAAAACCTTGAGACTTATGTGGATGCATACTGGGCCAAATGTGTTGTTACTAGAAGATCTGTTACAGGATTTTGTATTTTTCTAAATGGTTCACTGGTTTCATGGAAAAGTAAAAAACAAAACACCCTTTCTAAGTCTAGTGTAGAGGCTGAGTATAGAGCAATGGCCTCTGCTACTTCAGAAATTGTTTGAGTCTTGAAAATTTTAAAAGACTTAAACTGGGAACAGTTTTTTGCCAGTCAAACTATTTTGTGATAGCCAGGCTGCAATTAAAATTGCTGCAAACCCTGTCTTTCATGAAAGGACTAAACATTTGGAAATTGATCTACATTTTGTGAGAGAAAAGATTTTGGCTGGCGTTATTAAAACTGAAAAAGTTCAGTCTGTTAATCAAACAGCTGACATTTTTACCAAAGGCCTGGATAAGCTGCAACATGAGAAACTGGTTTATAGACTTGGTCTTTTTTATGTGTTTCAAGTTTGAGTTAAGGGGGGATGTTGAAATATATCTCAAACTGAAACACTAACTCACAGGGACTAAACTTGTGTGTTTTGTATTCTCAGTTATAAGCTTAAAGTAAGGATTGGTGGAAAAGAGCAAGTTGGTGAAAGATGAAGGGGTGTTCCTGCTATATTGGAGAAGAGGGAGTCAAGCTTGGTCAAAGTCCTATATAAGGATCATAACCCGTTTAGGGTTTGATCATCTCTCATATTTTCTCTCTCAAAGATAGACTGCATCCAGTCTTCTCTCAACCAAAACTTGTGTTTCATATTGTTGATTCAGTAATTGCTTAAGAGTGATTGTGAGGAGTTGTTATTGTATGAACTATTAATAATTAGTCAATAATCTTCCACCTGAGTAGCAGTGGGAAGATTTGTGGGTTATTGTTACAATTTTGTGATTCTTGTGATTGTACTGATTGAGATCAGTTTCTGATTGATCTTTGAAATTTTGGTTGATTAATAGAAGTTGTTCTTGGATTAAGATCCAAGAGTTGTTACTAGTTAATATTGTATTTTCCTACAAAAGACTAAAAAAATGATATACTTTTCAACTAGATCAAGCCTTTATCATTTGCTTGGATCACTACTACGGCTAAATAACCAACTGAAAATTTGAAACATTTGTTTAATAATATGTGTAATGCTCTATCCTCAAGTATGTAAAATCATTTCCATACCTTAGCTCCACATTGGGATTTTAAAGTTCTTGTCGTTCTAAAAGAAAATATGTTTGTTTACGAATAATATTTCTAACATAAGAGATCGATGTGCTTTGTACAGTGTGAAATTATTTTCAAGCCACCATTATGCATTCTCTATATTGCAGCTTATTATGCAGTGTTCATACTGCAGCTTGTATTTTCCGAAGTAATATTAATAACATAGAAAACACTTCTCATTATGTATCATTCACGGTTAGTACTCATAAATGTCCATCATAATTTACACTCATTTTAAGAAAAATGAAACCATCACATTGTGCATCAATAGAATTTTATTTTAAGCTTGCAAACAATTTTATTTGTTACATCTTGAAGTGGAAATTTTTTAATTACATAAACTAAAATAGAAAGATGAAAATTTAATTTTGTTCAAATATTCATTATGTATCAGTCACGGGTTAATACTCCTAAATGTCCATCACTTCTCAATATGAATCACTCACGAGTTAATACTCACTGCTTTCAAATCTAGAGGGTTGTTAAACATAAACTTCTTCCTGGAGTTTACCATTTAGAAATGCACTTTTGACATCCATCTGGTATACTTTGAAGTTCATGTATGTTGTATATGCCAAGAAGATCCTAATGGCTTTCATTCTAGCAACATGAGCAAATATTTTTTCATAGTCAATTCCTTCTTGTTGACTGTATCCTTTGGAAACAAGTCTAGCTTTGTTCTTAATGATTATTCCATTCTCAGCAGTCTTGTTCTTGAAGACCCATTTCATGCTAATGACTAGAACATCTTTGGGACATTTGACTAGAGTCATAACTTTGTTTTCTGTCAAATTGTTCTAGTTCAGCTTGCATGGCTTGTACCAAACTTGGGTGTTTCAGGGCTTCTTTGACTGACTTTAGTTCAATATCAAAGAGAAAATCAACAAACAAACACTTATTGGCTGAGGCATCATTTAACTTAGCAGCTATGCTTATAGTGAGCATGCCTTCAGTTGGCTTTCCAATGATGTTAACAAGTTCAATGTCCTGAGACCTGGTCCATTTATCTTGGTGGTCTGAGATATGAGCTTGTTTAGGTTTCAAGGGTTTGAGGAATAGCTTAAGTAGTTGGAGATTCATTGATGGTAGCCTGAGATTCAACAAGGTATTGGGTTTCAGCTTGTTCAGTTTGAACAAAGGGAATCTCAAGTTCTTGAACATTTTGTTCAGTATGATCAGTCCCATTGGGA
Source organism: Chrysanthemum makinoi (assembly GCA_910596185.1). NCBI lineage: Eukaryota > Viridiplantae > Streptophyta > Magnoliopsida > Asterales > Asteraceae > Chrysanthemum > Chrysanthemum makinoi. The sequence continues at coordinate 256,850,809 of OU343222.1, read as the reverse complement.
ACTTGTTGAGTATCAATGAATTCACTGATAGTTGATTGGGGAAGGTTGTGAGGAATGATGTAGTAAGAAACATAAGCATCAACCTGATACTGAGTAGAAGAATTGCTTTCAGGATGATATTCATCAGAAGGATATCTTGATGAGTCATCAATTTCTATTTCTTCCATAGAGGTGTTTGAGTAACTAATTGCCTCAGTACTTTCATCAAAGGTTATACGAAAGGTTTCCTCAACTTGTTGTCTTCTGGTGTTGAACACCTTGAATGCTTTAGACATTAGTGAGTATCCTAAGAAATAACCATCATTAGCTTTGGCATCAAATTTGCCCAAATGGCCCTTGTGATTGTGAATGAACACAGGACATCCAAATACATGGAAATAGCTGATGTCAGGGTGTCTTCCTTTGAAGATCTCATAGGGTGTTTTGTTATGTCTTTTGACAATTAATGACCTGTTTTGTGTATAACAGGCAGTTTTGACTGCTTCAGTCCAGAAATGCTTAGATAACACTGAACCATTTAACATGGTTCTTGCATCCTCTATGAGTTTTCTGTTATTCCTTTCAGCTACCCCATTTTGTTCAGGGGTATAGGGAGATGAGAAATTTTGGAATATTCCTTTTTCATCACAGAAACACTAAAGCTCATGATTTTTGAATTCAGTACCATTGTCAGTACTAATTTGTTTGACATGAATGTCATTTTGATTCTCAATCTTCCTGATGAAGGACATGATTGTTTTAGCTGCCTGAATCTTTTTGGTGAGGAAGTATACCCTACAAAGCAAAAATCAAAAGTTGGGGATCACTTTGAAGCTTAAATGTATAACTTGAAAATAAATTTTAAGCTAAAACAACCATTACACTTAAACCATTATTAAACTATAAACATAACATTTTAACTAAAAAAAAAAAAAAAAAAAAAACCATTAAATTTATACTGGAAACTGGACAAGCATAGTAACGCCTTCTGACGTTCACATTGTTCCAGCATGTCCTGACGACCACCCGCCTACCACAACCACAACGCACCATTATTAAAATTTGATCGAAGATATTAAAGATAAGATTTTATGCGAAAAAGGAGAGTTTAGAGATGAGCGGTGAAAAAGTTTAGCTTTTAATAGCCTAAAAATACTGTAGCAACCGCAGAAGCCGCGTTGTACTCGCACGGTTTAATAAAATATGCGAAATTACGAAATGACTATTATGCCCTCGAACTAACAAAATTAAACGGAAAGGAACGGGTATGATCAGAGCATTACGGGTCAAGGGACCTCTTTGGACTCAAAAACTTGAAAATAACTCACGGCAATGAAAATGCTAACTTTTGTCCTCCGATGATTTTTTTGACAAGTTTAAGGACCAATTTGTCTAAAATATTTATTTACAAATTACAAATAATTAAGAAAAAGTAAGATCATTACCATATGCACCAATACTATTAAATTTCTTACTTTTTGATAATATTTTGTGGTCTAGTATATGACAGTAAATATTTAATTACAAAAATAAAACTGTAAAATTTGTGACGGTCGAATTAATTATTTATGCCCTAGAATTTCAAATTTTTTATTTAAATGAAAAAAGATAAGGAAAAGAATACATAATGAAAAGGTACGTTCATGGAAGACATGAAATCATGATATTTGGTGGGACAGTTGAAAATAGAAATAGTTCAAAAAAAAAGTTGAAAATAGAAAGAATCTTGTTGTGAAAATAAGGTGGTATTGGAAAACCATAGTGGTTTTATCTAAAACGTTGTCGACTTCTTATTGGTTGATGACCTGCTTATGTAGGTACACAAGGGACCACTTTCAACCATGTCTGTCGTTGTGGGAATGGTTCATTTCGGGTGTTGATGGTCCAATTTCTTCAAATGGAATCATGATTTGGACTGGCGTTGTGAGTGGTGACTAGGGGTAAGCAAAAAGACCGAGAACCGAACCGGAACCGACCCAACCCGAACCGATTTTTAGAACCGCGGTTCGGTTCTCGGTTCTTCAATTTTGAAAATATCGGTTCTCGGTTCGGTCCGGTCCGGAACCGCGGGTATCGGTTTCGGAACCGAAGAACCGCATGTCTCGAATTGGCCCAATGGTACTTGAGTCATTAACGTACTCCCCTTTCATGTGATTTAATTAAGGGCTATGCTACACCCACACAAGTTTTACACAAAAATGATGTTTCATGCTTCTTGGCCACTCAATGATCTCACTTGGCCAACTAATGCTCTTACATTAGTGGCCAAGAGGCATGCCACATCATTTTGTGAATTTTTTTGTGTAAAACTTTTATGGTTGTAGCAAAATTCTTTAATTAAAAGGCATTTGAGGGTTGTATATTTTAAAAGGCATATGATTTAATTAAAAAAAAAAAAAAAAAAAAAAAAACATACTCAGTTATATATTATTTGAGGTACATGTTTTGGTTTTTAAATGTAAATTGTTAAGATCTTTGCTTTTTTAAGTCGTATAGATATTGTTTTTAAAGAAGGAAAAGGATGAAAGTAGAGGTATGACAGGGTTAATTTTTCTTTGTTTTTTAAAGTCGTATGGACATTGTTTTTAAAGATTGTGTTGCCCATTTATAAACAACAAATAGCGTAGCTCGGATATTCCAATATACTTGAATCGGATAATATTCTCGATGGTTTATACGTAGATTAATGCAAAAATATATAAGGTATTTAATTTTGGGAAAATAAAAAAAAAATTGCGGTTCCAATCGGGTAGAACCGAAATACCCGAACCGGAACCAAGAACCGAACCGGAGCCGAACCATACTTTCGGTCCGGTTCTCGGTTCCTAAAATATTCATTTTTCGGTTCTTTCGGTTCCGGGCGGTTTCTGAACCGCGCTCACCCCTAGTGGTGACCCACTTCTATTGACCCTATCACAAGTAGTAATGGTGATTAAAATGTGGTCCTTTGAGTCAATAGAAGTGGGAATTCGAGCTCGGGTGAAAACGAGCTCGGATTAAAATGTGGTCCTTTAGTTCCGCATGAGTACTAGGGGTGAAAACGAGCTTAGTCGAGCCCGAGCCTGTCAGAATTCGAGTTCGGCTCGTTTATGTTTTAAAAAGCTCGAGCTCGAGCTCGGCTTGTTTCGAGCTTTAAATACTAAGCTCGAGCTCGGCTCGTGGTATGTTATATAGGCTCGGGCTCGGCTCGAGCTCGACTCGTTTATACGATTTGGCAAAGAAAAGTTAAAGATTGGCTCGAGCTCGAGCTCGACTCGTAGTATATCTGTATTGAGCTCGTTAATAAGCTCGAGCTCGGCTCGTATATATGTTTAATACTAAAAATATCATAATGTCGTTTAGGGCTCGTTTAGGCTCGCGAGCCCAAACGAGCTTTGTATGTAAAGCTCGAGCTCGAGCTCGATTAATAAATGAGCTGCAACTTAGGCTCGAGCTCGGGCTCGAGCTCGTTTAGGCTCGGCTCGTTCAAGCTTTTTACCAATTCGATCCCGAGCTTTCACGTGCGGCTCGACTCATTTCCACTCCTACGCATAACTGTTGGGTTCAGTAAATACCCAAACCATCTAGGATTTGAATAGAAAATACCCTAAGTGTTTAGACCGTTAAATACTAACAGGTCACTGAGTGCATAGTCCCAGTGAGCCATCTTCAAGATAATCAGTAGAGGCGAAGAAGTCTCTCCACTCAGTAAGGCGGAACTTAAGGGTGAAGACTGAGTCAAGAAGAAGATGGTGGATTCAGTGAGTGATGACAATAACTCACTAAATCCTAAACTCACCAACTACTACATGAAGACAAACTGAAGTAGAAGGCTGAAGGCAATGAAGACTGAAAGAATGAGCGGGATTAAGACGGGATAAGTTTGAATCGATAAGGAAGTCCTTATCAACCAAAGTCAACTTTCCCTGAATGGCAAACTATCAGGCTCAGTGTCATCACAGACTTACGGAAAACAACCTTGTCTCTTACTTAATATAGTGTTTGTAAACAGAGACAAAATACATCAGTATTTTGTCTTCTGTAAAATGTCAGTTTGTCACTTAGGATAAAGTTAATACTCATACTTGTATAAATAGCATAAGAGATGGAGTGAAAGATTTAAGCTTGTGAATTGTAAAACACACACACATACAAGCCATCTTTCACTCCTCCAAATACAACTCAGTCCCTGAGATAGCTCAGTGGTTCCATAATAGTTGTGCTCAGGACTTAGCCTGAGCTTAGTGAGGAGTACCAACACTTTGTCATTTCAATCCCAAATACTGTTCCGCAAGTACTTGGGTAATGTATTCTTCATGATTCATTTCTAATAAAGAATATTATGTTGAAAATTTATCAGTGTGTTTTTTTTACTTATGTCATTTCAGTTATTGATTCACTATTAGTTTGTTTTTAAATACTCAACTGTTTTTATACGATAGTGAATAAGGAACAACAAGTGGTATCAGAGCAGGTGATATAAAAACCCTTTTCCAGGTGCTTCAAAATTGTTTTAAATCAGGAGAATGGCTGAAATTGATGTACCCCAACTAGTCGACAAAAAGGGTGGAGCTATTCAGCTATTGCCCTAGACTTGAAGTTGGTAAATTTAACAAATGGAAAAAATGTATGCTTTGCTATTTGATTGGGATGGAACCTTATTGCATCAAGTGTATTAATGAAGTTCCATTTATCCCAAAGACTGCTGAAGGTTTGCCTAAACTCAAGCCTGGGACTCAGGATGAAAGAAGAGTGGTCAACCAGGATGAAAGACTCAAAAGTATCATCATATCATGTCTCCTGCGATATTATGGAGTCGGTATAAGCTGTAGTACGGCTAAACAAACCTGGGATGACCTGGTCCATAGTCATGAAGGCCCATCTGATACCAAGGAAAACAGGATAATGAACCTGAAACTTGAGTATAACACCTTCAGGGCTAAGGACTCAGAAAATCTGTCTCAAACTTACACCCGATACAAAACTCTTTTAAATGATCTGTCTAATGATGGTGTAAAGTTGTCTAAACATGAAATCAATGTTGGTTTTGTCAATAGTCTCCCTGAGAAGTGGCTAAATTTCTCTCAGGGACTTAGGAATGCTAATCATATTCAGAATCTTGAACTTCCTGAAATTTATGGGAAATTGGTCTATTAGGAAAACCTCATCAACAGACGATACCCTGGCTTAAAGAACTCTCAGGAAGTCAAGAAGTCCCTGACCACCACTTCAACACCAATATCAACTGCTTTCTATTCTAACAATGTGGTTCAAGATTTTCAAGAAAATCAGATGATGAGCATGATGAGAGATCAAGTGAGGAGTACCTAAATGACCTGAACATTGAATTTCAGGAAAGGGCACTCCTTGGTAACTCTCGAAGGTTTATAAAAAGAAACAAAGGTTTTTCAAAAGAGGTCATTTTGCAAAAGACTGTTTTTCAAAAATAATTTCTGAACCCTCTTACAAACCATCAGGGTCAAATCAGTCCTCAGGCTTTAGCAAATTTCAACAAAAAATCTATCAGTCTCATCAAAATTTTCAAAACAAATCTGATCAAAACAAAAATGTAGATTTTGAAGCTAAGTACAGGAAAGTCAAAGCTAAGCTTGCATTGCTTGAGGCCAGTCCCTCATAAACAACAAACAATGTTAAATCTATGCAGGGTAAAAACAAGGGCCTAGTTGCTGAAACTTTCGACTGGGATGAAGAGCCAGTCTCATCTGATGATGAAATGGTGCATGTCAGTGCACTGATGGCCCTCCCAGAAGAGGACAAGCTAGCTGTTGGGAAGAATCATGCTAGGAATGGAGAATGGGTCAACATCACAATGAAGAAGGTAAATATTTTGCTTTCTATGGATGATGACTCTGATTGGAAGTCTTATATGAACTATATCAATGTTGACCTTAAGTTTGTAGAAGAGCAACGATTAAATCTTTTTTCAAAATATAACAAGCTAAGTTTTGAACTGAACAAGTGTAGGGATGAACTACTTCTTTTAAAACAAAATAAGCTTGAGGCTATCACTTTGCAAATTCAAAACACTGAACTAGTTAAAAGAAATCAGGCCCTTCAAGATGAACTTAAAAGGGAAAAAGATATCATTGGAAGTTGGACTGCTAAGAATCCAAGGGTCTTTGATGCTGTGGGTGCCCCCAGTAGCAAAAAGAGAGTCATAGGTGAAGACCATCTCCCTGACTTTTACAACAAAGACCAGTCTCACAAACCATTTGTGTCTGGTGGCATGATTACTAATATGTTGACTATTCCTAAGCCCAGTGATTGGATTGAACAGGTTAATCCTGAGAGTAAGCTTCCAAATTTCGATTCTGGAAGGATACTAGAGCCTGAAAGCCAAGCTCTAAAGAGCATGCTTGGACTCCCTGATGTGCCCAGTAGTACTTAACAGATCTCTGAGTCTGAAGCGCAATTCAAGCAGCTTCCTCCTGAAACCTCTTGAGGGTGCTTCTCTAGCTTGAGCTTACTCCATTACAATTCAATCTCACTCACCAAAAGAATGTATCGGACTTGGTAGAACCATCTGAAAGACCAACCAAAACCAATCAACAAGAGTCTATCCCACTGAGACTTCCACATCCTCAGTCCGTCCCCAGCTGACCAAATTCAGCAAGTGATGAACTGTGAGGAAGCTAACGATAAGATGGAATCCATCGAAAAGTTCCGATTCAACAATCAAGGAAACAAAGTCAGCCTCCTCTAGTCCTCAAAGTCAAAACCACCACCAAACCCAAGCAGAAGTGTGATCTATGCCACTATACCAGTCATACCACTGACAAATGTTATAGAATCCTTTTTTGTATGATCTGCAAAAAGGATGATCACAGAACTTCTGATCACTTACAATATGTAAGTTCACTCAGTAAAGCAAACTATACCAAATTTGGTCATCAGTATGCTTCAACCTCCAAATCTGCTCAAAAGTATAAAGCAAAACCCCTTCCTCCTTGTCCACACTATGGCTTTAACGATCATCATCCTGATGATTGTCTCATGAACACATGCTGTGATATTTGCGGAAATTCAGCTCATGAGACATTCCAGCATAACAGTGTCATCCAAGCAAGGAGAAGTTCCAAGCAACCAAGAATCACTGAGTCATCCTCAGTCTCCAAATGCAAAACATGTGGTAGCACAATGCACTCAACAACTGACCATGAGTCAATTGCCAAATTCAAACAGACCTTTAGACCCAAGCCTACTAGTATGTGGGTCAACAAGATAAACTAATCCAGTTTACTAATTGTGTAGAGACACGCCAGGGAGCCTATTTGGCATCTAGATAGTGGATGCTCAAGAAGCATGACTAGTGTTAAGGAGTATCTGCACAAGTATGTAAAGGAACCAGGACCCAAAGTAGTATTTGGTGATAACTCATCATGTCCCACTGAAGATTATGGTTCAGTATACTACAATGGAATAGTTTTTTTCTAGAATAGCTTATGTCAATGGCGTAGTTCCCTATTCACTATAGTATAAAAACAGTTTTAGTTAAGTAAACAAGACTAATAGTGAATCAATGACTGAAAATATATAAATAAAACACGAGAGTAATTTTCAACGTCATATTCTTATTAGAAATGAATCAGAAGAATACGTTACCCTAGTACTTGCGGAACAGTACTAGGGATTGAAATGACAAAGTGTTTGTAACTCCTCTCTAAGCTCAGGCTAAGTCTGAGCACAACTATAAGTACCCACTGAGCTATCTCAGGGATTAAGTTATATTTGGAGGAGTGAAAGATGGCTTGCGTGTATGTGTGTTTTTTACAATTCACAAGCTTAACCTTTCACTCCATCTCTTATGCTATTTATACACGTATGAGTTTTAACTCTTTCCTAAGTGACAAACTGACAATTTGTAGAAGACAAAATACTGATGTATTTTGTCTCTGTTTACAAAGACTATATTAGGTAAAGGGACCAAGTCACTTTCTTCATGTCAGTAATGATGGCGGAGCCTTTTTAGGGAGGTTGACTTCTTGAAGATAAGTACTTGTCTTTATCGCTCAGGAATAACCGTTTTGTCCGCCCATCTCAGTCTTCATAGTCTTGAGTCTTCATTTTCAGGTGTCTTCAGGTTTGTAGTTGGGAGAAGTTTGAGGGATTCAGTAAGTTATTGTCATCACTTACTGAATCCACCATCTTCTTCTTGACTCAGTCTTCACCCTTTAAGTTCCGCTTACTGAGTGGAGAGACTTCTTCTATGTCTCTTCTTGAGCGTCTGAAGATGGCTCACAGAGAGACTATGCACTCAGTGACCTGTTAGTGTTTAATCGGTCTAAGCACTTAGGTTATTTTCTATTCAAATCCTGGATTAAGGGTTTTGGGTATTTATGAAACCAACAGCTCCCCTATTTGATATAAAAATAGCCTAAGTGTTGGATCGATGTAAGTAATGGCTTCTTATTACACTGAATGTACTAATGAATACAATAAGGAACAATGAATATTTTAACAAAACATACATCGTTTATTGATCAAATTACAAGGTTCCTATCACTAGTACAAGAGATAATTCAAAATGATGTCAGTTCAAATGGATTCCCAGTGCTTCAAGCTTGACTTTCTTGGTGATGAGTGTTTCTCTGTCAGGATGGTCTCTTATCTTGGCATTTAAGTCAGCACAGAACCTGACATTTGCAGGAGTCTGAATTTGAGAGGCAACTGGTATGTAGCTTAGCATTGCAGCCACACCTGCCTGATCAATGTCACTCCATCTTTGAAATACTAGGTTTCCATAGACATCAATGTGGAATAGGCCTCTTTCAGGCTCTTCAATGACGGAAGTTCCGAACTTTACACCTTCGGGCAGCTCCCTGTTACACTCCAGTCCAGGCACTTTAATCTCAGGCTGGAACACAACTCTTTTCCTTTTGCCAGTGGATGATTGTGGTTGAGATCCTTGAGGTGCATTTAAGGCAGGCTGAATTCCCAGTGTTTGGTGTATCTCTCGTCTTTCATACCTTTTAATGAGCATCTTCATCAGCTCCTTAACCACCGCATTTTGCTTCTTTTCAATTATTGGACCGAGTTCATCGAGTTCAGTGATCCCAAAGTCGGTGAATTTTAAAGGGTCATGAACCTCGAAATGTCTTTTATCATCCCCCCTGTAGACGTTCATTGCCAGTGGTTTAGACCTGGGAATGATTTTGACATCAGTGATCTTCTCAGGCAGTCTTTTGCTTGACATTGTCCAATTATAATGGTCAATTCTTGCTTTCCTAATGGCTGCAGTTCTTTTGTTCTTTTCTTCCAACTGCGTTTTCATTTAAGCCATTTTTGCTGCCTGAGCATCCTTGAACTTTGTCATGCCTGACCCTTTTCAAGTTTCTAGCATCTATTCTAATGTTTTCAGCTTCCTCAAAATACTTGTACCAGTGCTTCTATGCTCTTTCTCTCTCAGCAAGTTTCTTTTCCTTTCCTCTTAGCAAGGTATGCACTTAGCTTGTGTGTGCGAAGGTAATCGGTGTTGCCGATCTAAAGGTAATCTTCAGGCTCAGGTGGTGTTGTCATTATGCCTTTTCCTTGTCTGTCTGAAAAAGAAGATGCTACCAGGGGCGGTGTTGTTGTTATTATTGGTGTGATCACTGTCAGTGTTGTTGTTGTTGATGTTGGTGGTAGAATTGATGAGATAGGTATTGCTGATACTGGTGGTGTTGGCTCCTCCTCAGTGTGAGAGGAAGTCTCTTCAGTAGTCTTCTCCCCATCAACTGTTGCCGCAACATGTGTGAGAGCAAGATTTTCCTTAGACACTGGGGGAGCTTGAGCTGCTTGACCCTTAAAGGCTTGATAGATCTCAGTGACCATGGCCTTGATATCTGAAGTATCGGTTTGAATACCAGTGACCTTTGCCTCCAAATTTGCCTGAGATACTTCCAAAGTAGTCATTCTGGGCCCGAGATTCCAGGCCAAGGAAGAAGATGTCTGAGCCAAAGTAGCCACCTGAGTATTCACAGAGCCCAATGTAGCTTGAAGAGACTGGACTGAAGATTGAAGACCCTGAACATTTGCAGATTGGAGCATTTCGATCAGTTCAGTGAGGCTGGAGGATTGTTTTAAGTAAGCCTCAGTAGCCTTCAGCACTTTAGAGTTGAGCGCTGGGTCTTCTTTGATAAATTCATTGATTTCATCTATCTTTGTGCCTACACCCTGAAGGTGCCTGAGAATTTAGCCAAGTTGTCATCCAGTCTGTGAAGATTGTCATACATCAGATCCCTGTGCTCATGAACGTTTTCATCAAAAGCTTGTACCTCAGCTTTCATATCTGCATAACTGGCACCAGCCTCAGTGTGTTGTTCCCACAGTGTTTCAGTAATCCCGGAGTATAGCTTCCTTGAAGCTTTGGTGATCCACTGAACAAGCTGACTCTCGGTTAGTGGAAGAACACTGTCAAATCTTTTGAATTCATCAGTGGAGGAAGAGGAGTCAGAGTCATTATTGTTAGGCTGGAATGGTGATTCAGTATGCTCCTGTGGATCAGGCTGAGGTTCTTATTCAGATTGAACCTCAGCGTCCACTTCTTCCCCTGCTGATAAAATAACATCCTCACTTTCAGCAGGTTCATCATCAGAGAAAAGTATCCTAGTAACATCAGCAACAGTCAACAAGGGTTTGGTGATGGGTTCTATATCAGCGGGTGGTATATTTCCCTCTAAGTCTTTGTCCCCCGTTGACCCCTCAGACAGGGGGAGTTTCCCAGTGCCTTCTTTGGAGTCAGGATTGGTTTGGGGTCCCTACGGCGGGGTTGCTCCTTTCCCTCGGTCTTTGTCCCCTGAGACCCGTGAGACACTGATGGGTTTTCCTAGTGCTTTAGCAGAGTCAGTAAAGGTGATATCCCTATCATGCGGGTTGTTTGGTTTCCTAGAGTCTTTGGGATCATTCAGTGTACCCTCGGACAAAGGCTTTGATTTGCTAATGTCATCACTCGGGCGTTAGGGAGGCGCTCCCTACCAGCGGGTTGTTTGTTTCCCTCTGGATCTTGGGGAGTAGTAGTTGAGACCAAGGGCACTGATTGTGATTTATCAGAGTCCTTCGTTGTCACCAGGGTGGATGTTGCTTGGTCACGTGGGTGGTGGCGATCCTTGGGCTTTTTTGCCTCTTGGGATGTGTTCCTGAAGCCTCAGGGCCCTGAGACTTGGGTTTGGTCTTAGTCCCAGTCTGAGACTTCCCTTTTTCTCTTTATGGGAGCAGGGTTAGGAGACACTGATTCCCTAGTTGTTCAGAACCATATGGGCCGTCAATTCAATATTAGTGATGAGGGATGGGTCCTTTTGAAAATTTGATTGACTCAGGATGCCAGGTAAAGCACAAAATTTTTCTTCCTAAGGATAATTTGAACCCAGTAACACTTGCAAAGCACAAGAGACAAACCTAGGATACGAAATGTATTTCTTCCTAGTTTTGCCTGTAGATTGGTTACGAGATCACTCAAATGAAATGATATACCTATGTCGACAGTGACCCCATTCATCAAGCAATATGCCACCGAGGACCTGAATCACAAAAGTGAATAGGATCCTCTAAGCCACGGGGAATGAGCTTTTGGTGATTGGGGTCTTGTCCAAAAATGTTGGATCCAAAAACAATTGTTTTAACCCATCCTTCACTGTGGAGGGTTCAGGATGGGAACATAAACTCCCTGTTGTAATCTAACCTGTTGAGGTGCAAAAAAGTTTAATATCAGGGGGAATTGTTGACCCCGTTAAGACTGAACGATGAGATATTCCTGAGTGGTCTAAGGTTATTCTCATCAGTAGAGGGGGGGAGGTAAAGGCTTATCTGTAGCCCAGAAACCTTGAGGAGGTTTGGTTACAGAATAGAGGGAACATGAACAAAGACAGTTTTCAGTGGGCAGTTATACAAAAATTTCATAATATCCTTATAGGCTGGGACAGTTTAAGGATATTCAAAGTTACCTATGACATTATTTGTTTTAAATTCAACATTGTTAAGATCACCTACCCACTGTGAAGCAAACTGAAGAGATTGTGTTCTTGCCATTTCCATAAAACATTTTAGGGTTTTGAGAAGAATAATTTGACAAGAACAATCAAAGGTTTTTAAATCTCTTAAGTTGTGATGAAACACTTTTGTAAAGGTTTACAAAGAAGTTTTTTCAGAAAAGTATTTGAAGAACACAAAGATTTCTGGGTTTTAAATGAGATTTTGACAGAGTTTTGTTAGCAGAAATCTTTTGTGTGTGTTATAAGGATTTTGTGAGGGTATTTATAGAGTGTTTAGAGGGGTAGTTTGTGCATATATGTGGATTTGTAAAGTTGGTTTTTGAAACTTTTTGAATTTCCACATTTAATGCCACCCTCCACAACCCGCAGTAAAATCCCGTTTTTCAAGGATACAGTTGCAATGTACAGTAAAAGTGCACTTTTTGCAGTAATAAAATATCCACAGGATATTTTTGTGAGAGGGCATTTAAAGCCAAGTGGGATGAGGTAAGTTATTTGAGGGACCCTTGGTATGGATGACAGTAAGATAAGGAGACATATATTCTATATTAAATTGGCATAGTTACCAACCTAGGACATTTAAGTAACTGATACTTGAAGCATTTAGTTACTCATTCAATGCTCAATATCAACTGTCAGGGTTCCTGAATGAGTCTTACTCATTCAGTGAGAGGGTTTTTTGAGGTTCGCAGAGAGGCGGAACCATTAGAGAAGACTCACTGAGATTGGTTTTCAGATACTGACTTTCAATGTCAAGCATCCCTAGTTCAGTTCAGTCTCCTGAAGGTAGGTTCATCCAAGGGTTTGGTGAAGATATCAGCAAGTTGATATTCAGTAGGGATGAAATGAAGTTCTATGTCTCCTTTCATTATGTGGTCTGATTCGTAATGAAGTGAGTGGTGAAAAACAAACACAATATCAATATATCAAATTAACCGTAAAATTCGGCAAATTAACCCTTTAGGAAAAAGGTCAACGTGCCAAACCTCACGAGTGTGATAAAAGTGATACCGGGAAAGTGATTTTCCGGGTCGTGTTACAACGAGGTGTGAATGGAAGGATTCGTTGAGTTTCGTGATTTGAACTTGAATTGGTTTTTAATGATTTTGGATTTGAATTACGTTTCTACAAATTAATGAACGGGAAGGTAATTAAGGAAAGGGAATCCTAATAAACTAAAAATAAACTATCACTAAGCCTAAGGAATGATAAAACGAAGCTACACTAAGTCCTAGGGTGCAAAAACTAAAAAACGTAAAAACCGGCAACCAACCCGAGCCATAAACGTAAAAGTTTTGCAATTTAAGGGCTACGGGGGTGGAATTAATTTTCCTATGTTCTATTTGACTAAAAATAATTTTAGAAAAAAGCCGGGAATTTTTTTGACTTTTAAATTAATTACTACGAATTAAAAACTATTTTAATCTAATTAATTAATTAAAAATACTAAACTATTTAGGAAAAATCTGAAAAATTCACAGAAAGTACTTTAGATATTACTGATTCTAGGAAAAATAAAAAAAGTGGTGGTTGCTATTGAAAATAAGCAAGAAATAAGCTAAAAATAGCTTATGAGCAAAACTGTTTTTTAAAGGTTAAGAGGATTGTTTGTGCAAATCTTGTGAGACAAGTCCCAAGGGCGCAGATGGTTTAGGTGTTGTGTTTGTGGTCGTGTGCTTTGAGCTGAGAGACCAGGGTTCAAATCCCTTGGCTCCCACTTTTTGCCAAATAATTTTTTTAGATTTTTTTTTGGGACTTGCAAATGACTTAAAAATTAGACTTCTTTTTTTTTTTTTTTCTACAAACACAAATCTTTTGCAAGTTCAATATAAGCCAGAAATAAGCTATTTTGTCCTATCAGTTGCACTAAAGGAATTAAAAGCTTAATCTACTAACTGTTTTGCAAACGGTTTTATGCGAGCTATCCTAAAAAAAACTATGGAGGAGATAAAATCTAACACCAATCTAATCTAAGATAAACAAAGGAGTCCAGGAATGAGCAAACAAAAACTAAAGCAGCACTAAGGGGCTGCTACAACAGTGGTTCAGCAACTAAAACGGTTCCATGGGGGTGACTTTCAAGCTAGCTTTAACTATCTAAAAGCTAAGATAAAAAATTCAAAAAAAAAAAGAAAAAAAAATGTGAAATAACTAGATTACCATCCAAATTACATGCATACCAATTTTTAGCTTATAAGGACTTGTAACGAGCAAACTAAAACTCACAAACATTAGCTAATTAGGACGATTGATTTGGTATGACAGATTTTAAGCAAGAGTACCAAATAGCATTCAAAAAGCATAAAATAAGCAAATGACTAACAAACCTAATCTATCTATCTAAACAACTTCTAAAATACCTAAATAAGCTAAGGCAAATGACTGATAATCAACAAAAAAAATAAAGAAGTAAGTGACATGTGCTACTGTTGCAGCCTAACGAGAGCTATTTAGAGGCTTATTTATAAGCTGAAAAGTGACTCCAAGAGCATGGTCAAGCTACAAAATAAAAGTTAGCATAGTGGAGATGTAATATAAACCAAGTGAGGGACAAAAAGAAGCTGTTTACAGCTTGAAAATAAGCTAAGATCAGCTAGCTGTGGCTGTTTTGGAACTGAAGCTGAAAACAGAAATCAACTTGCAAAAGGCGGTTTTAAACTTTAAGTTAGACTATGCTGGGGTGGATTTAATTGCATACAACTGAAACTAGATTGATGTAGGAATACAGGGACTTAAGAGGAACCAAGTTCGTCAACTCTAAACATCAACAAGCTGTGAAAAGAGGGCAAGAACAGCAGCACAGACTGCTGTTCTGCACAATGTGGAAATCAAAATATTCTTTTTTAAAACAATTTGATGCAAACTTGATAAGTTTCAATTAGCCTATTTAAACTAACTAAATGAAACCATTTGGACTTTGACTTGACAAGTCAAACGGGTAAAATCTAAGTTTTTGACCATTTAACACATTGAACCAAACAGTCCCTTATGGGTATAGATCACTTAAAAAACAGATTTTATGACTAGTACCTGGGTTTTTCTTTATACAAACTGAACCAGTAACTTAAAATAAGACTTTTTAAGTAAAATGAAAAACGAGTAACTAGCAAATAAGCACTAAGTTAGACAGATAAGTAAACAAGAAAACTTTTTCATTGAAAAAAATTCAGACATTACAACTGATAAAAACCAATTTTTTTCCTTAAACACCTAACTCTAGACTGCCTTATAACATGGCATACAAAGGTCTATTTATACTACTTCTGAGGTCTTCAATCTCTTCTCTTGTGTTTCTTCTGTGTGAGCAGTCAAGCCAAAGACCAAATTTGTGCTTTCTTCAAATGATCAGGTCCATCCATTAAGTAGGTACCAAAGAAACTTAATCTTAGCCATCCACTGGGTCTTTTGTGCTTGGATTGCCACAGTGGCAGATCTTGGGGAAGGGTAAAATAGATAAGTGGGTTTGGGAGTTGGGATTATTTGGGTAAAAGAGATGAAGGAGGTTTTGGGGTATGGTGAAGCTGGGTAAAAGGATGATATGGAGGTGGAGTGTTTGGGGAGAAGGAAAAGGGAATTAGGGTATCTAGGGTTCTTGGGCGGGAAAATGGGGAAGGAGAAGAGGGGTAGGGTCTGTTATTACTTTGACCGGGTTTGGATGGGTTGGGGGGATTGGGTTTGGACTTGGATATGTAAGGGTGTTGGGTTTGGACAGGGATTGGGTAAGAAATGGCCCAAAGGTGAAATGGATTTGGATTACCAATTTATCAATCTAAGGATGAAAAGTGTACAAACCAAAACTTCAGGGACTGGATGTGTAATTTCTGAAAAATGATCCAAGGGCTGGACTTGTAAATCTCAAATAGGTTAAGGACCATTTTTGCCAAATGTGAAATTCCAAGGACTAAACATGATCATTTTTAAAATCCCGGGATCAAAACTGTAATTTCTCAAAACTTTTGGAACTTTCCACCAAAGGATTAATTATGACAATTTATGATTCCAAAAGGACCTTTGGTGATTTTTCTTTTTAAATAGTGCTCAGGGACTATTTCTGTCAATTTTTGAAAGACGGGGGACTGAAACTGCCAATTATGCAAACTTTGTTCGTTTTTCATTTGTTTTCAATAATTTTGCATCTGAAACATATAAAACACAATTTTGAGATATTTTCAGTATTTTGATGCATTTCGGAGTGTTTTTAGATGTTTTGCAGCTCAGATTTGACCAAAAATGATGAGTGAATAAGCACTCATCAAATCCCCCACACTGAACCATTGCTAGTCCCTAGCAATCTTTTGAGAAAACTTAATGGATTTGAATCTCTTTACCAAAAGCCATTACTTCTGGAGTAGCCAAATGTTTTAGTTCAAGTAAGAACTATGGTACACCGATAACCATATGATTTTGAGCAAATCACCAGCTTTCAACGGTTTTGATTTGTCTTTATCAGAAGCCGTTTGCTTCTGGACTAGCCAACTCTTAGATAAAATATCTTTGGTGAGTCGATTACCAATTATGGTTTTCCAACTGCTTTTACCACAAGCCATAAACTTGCGGGCTAGCCAACTCTTCACTAGTTAAAGATATGGTGAGCTGAACACCATACAATTTGGGCAAATTGCAAGCCGTCAACGGATTTGAGATATCTTTACCAAGAGCCGTTTGCTCCTGGATTAGCCAATCCTTTTGTTTTTTTTTGACATGGCGGACTGATAACCATAAGCTGAGTAAGTGCAAAACACTTACTCCAAAAAAAAAATTTTGGCCAAAAATGGGGGAATAAGATGGTAAAACATATGATAAAATTCGTGAGAATTCCCCCCCACACTAGAAATGAATATTGCCCTCAATATATAAAGTACCGGCGGTTAAGCGAAAATAGAACGTAAAGGAAATACTACGGCCATTGATTTTTTTTTTTTTTTTTTTTTATTTAGCAAACTTTATATACAACAGCGGGGGGCAACTCCCCCACACTAGGGTGGTAGAAGTAGAAAGAAGTCAGAAATATGGGTGAAAACCCATATAGCGTGCTATGTTTTTGATTCCGGTAGCTAGCTTGACTCGACCCCGATTCATTTGTTCATGGGGGAAAGTTTGGAGATCCGGGACAACCAAGGATGGTATGTCCCCTCCAAAATAATGTTTCAATCTATGTCACACCTTGAAGTTTGGTCCGTCGGTTTGAGATAACTCAACGGTGCCATATGGAAAAACTTTGGCAATGGTGAATGGACCGGTCCAACGGGTCTTAAGTTTCCCCGAGAAGATTTGCAATCTAGAATTGAAAAGAAGGACTCGGTCACCAACGTTGAAAACGCGGTTCTTAATCTTTGAGTCATGGATCTTCTTTGTCTTTTCCTTGTAAATCAACGAGTTCTCGTAGGCTTGATCACGGAGTTCATTTAATTCGTTGAGTTGAACTTTCCGGTGATCACCGCGGATTGATGTCAAAATTACATGCTTCAAGGCCCAATAGGCTTTGTGCTCGAGATGACGGGAGATGACACGCCTTTCCATACACAAGCTTGTAAGGAGTACACCCGATGGATGTTTTGTAAGCGGTAGGAAGGCCAAAGTGCATCTTCAAGTTTGTCCGACCAAGAGGCACGGTTTTCACCTACGGTCCTCTCCAAAATTCTTTTCAAACCACGATTCGAAACTTCCACTTGCCCACTAGTTTGTGGGTGATACGCGGTAGAAATACGGTGAGTGACACCATACTTAAGCATGACTTTTGCGAATTGGTCATTGCAAAAGTGCGTACCGCAATCACTAATGATGGCAGGGAGTCCGAAACGGGTAAAGAGAGACTTCAAGAATTTCACAACTAACGGGCGTCGTTGGGGGTAGCGCTTCGCCTCTACCATTGGACAAATAATCGCCGCCCAGAGTATATACTTGTTCCTCGAGAAGACGGGAACGGCCCATAAATCGATGCCCCAAACGTCAAAGATCTCGCACACTGAATGGCATTTGAGGCATTTCATCTCTTTTTAGAGATGTTGCTATGGGTTGGCAAGTGTCGCAAGATTTGACGAGGTCATGGGTATCTTTGTAAATTGTGGGCCAATAGAAACCGGAGGGAAAACACCCTTCTGGGCGGGTAGTTGGACCATGATGTCCCCCCGTGGGTCCATTATGACAAGCCTTGAGCATTTCATCGGCTTCTGGCCGTGAACACACCGTCGGATGACTTGATCCGCACAAACCTTAAACAAATAGGGGTCGTTCCAGAAATAATGCTTAACATCTTTGAAAAATTTGTTCTTTTGTTGGGACGACATTCCTCACAAAAAAGTTACCCGCATGATAGTTGCAACGTCGGCAAACCATGGGGTACTCGAATTTCATGATGAGATACCACATAACGAGTCTCGAGAGGAAACGTTTCATTTTTCTTTTTCTCGAGCACACTTGATGTGGATTTTCAAGACGAGAGATGATCAGCCGCTAGTTCTCGGCTCCTTTTTATCACGGATAATGATATCAAATTCCTGTAGGAGGAGAACCCATCGGAGCAATCTCGGCTTTGCATCTTGCTTAGCAAAGAGATATTTGAGGGCGAGTGATCCGATACACTATGTTTGGACAAGATCAAGTATGGCCGAAACTTCTCGAAAGCATACACCACGGCTAGTAATTCTTTTTTCGTCGTAGTGTAATGTGCTTGAGCTTCGGTCAAAGTTTTGCCAGCATAATGTATAGGCTGGAATGTTTGATTTCGTTGCCCCAAAACGGCACCTATGGCGAAATCACTTGCGTCGCACATAAGCTCAAATGGTAATTCCCAATCGGGGGCAACTAGAATCGGAGCTTCCGTGAGCTTCTTCTTAAGAGTTTGAAATGCTTCAACGCACTCATAGAGAAGATGAAGAGTGGTCTTTTCAAGAAGTCGGGTCATAGGGGGGACTTTTACGAGAAGTCTTGAATGAACGGCGGATAGAAACCGGCATGACCAAGGAAACTTCTAACTCCTTTAACGGTTGTGGGATGAGGTAGTTTTGCAATGATGTCAACTTTAGCCTTGTCAACCTCAATCCCGCTCTTAGAAATCTTATGGCCAAGGACAATTCCTTCTTTAACCCAAAGTGACATTTCTCCCAATTTAGACTAAGATTAGTGTTTTCACAACGTTCAAGCATCTGTCCAAAGAGGGAGACATGTTTGGAAAGAATCCCCAAAGACCGAAAATCATCCATAAAGACTTCCATAGTCTTTCGATCAGTCATGGAAAATGGCCATCATCACACCTTTGGAACGTACGGGAGCATTACCAAGCCAAATGGCGGGCCCGGTAAGCAAATTTCCATAAGGACACGGAATGTGGTCTTTTACTTTTCTTGATTTGGGTCATGGAATTTGAAAGTAACCCGAGAAACCATCGAGAAAACAATAGTATTTGTTTCCCGCTAATCTCTCAAGCATTTGGTCCATGAAGGGTAATGGAAAGTGGTCTTTACGGGTGGCTTCATTTAACTTTCGATAGTCAATGCACACACGCCATCCCGTAACCAATCGAGTCGGAATCAAAATCGTTTTCATCATTTTTCAACAACGTGATGCACCTTTTGGGCACAACAATGAACGGGTCTCACCAAGGACTATCCGAGATAGGGTAAATCAAGCCGGCATCGAGAAGTTTTATGACTTCCGCTTTGATAACCTCATGAATTTTAGGATTCACCCTTCTTTGGTGTTGAACCGCCGGTTTGAAGTCATCTTCCATGAGAATTTTGTGCGTACAAAATCTCGAGTCAATACCCTTGATGTCGGAAAGGTTCCAAGCGATGGCTCGCTTGGGGACTTCAAAACCTTTATGAGAGCGGTTTTTATCCTCACTCAAGTCTTAGCAATGATGGACGGGGGTGTGTTATTGTCACCTCCAAAAATGCATACTCGAGATGAGGTGGTAAGTCCTTAAGTTCGAACTCGGGAGGATCATTAGATTTTTCAATGGTTTTGATTTCCTCTTTATGAAGTTCTTGAGGAGGGAGTGCGTGATGAAGATCTTCATTGAGCATCTTCTCGATGGAAGAATATTTCTCCTCAATGTCGAGGGAGCGTGATCAATTCCCATGGAACAGAATCACTAGCCAAATATGCTTCAATCTCTTCAAAATAAAGTCACTTCCCTCAAACGGAGTGAGGGGAGGGGAAGAGAGAGCAACAATAGGATCAACCGAAGTGGGATTGCCACTCGAGAATCCAAGAAGTTCTTGAGAATACTCCTCTGACACAATGTCAATGACATCAATTTTGTTGACGGGAATGTCTCCATAATTGGGGAGTATTTCGTAACTTGATTGAGATTGAAAGTAACGGCTTCCTTACTTACCCGCAAAGTGATTTCCCCTTCATCAACATCGACAATGCCCGACCGTTTTTAAGAAGCACCTCCCAAGGATGAGGGGTACTGGGGATCGGCATTCAAATTCGACAACAACAAAGTCGGCGGGGAAATGAACTGCCTACTTCACAAATACATCCTCGGCTATACCTAGCGACGAGAGAAAATTGCGGTAGCGCTCGAGGATCATACATGTAGGTGTAAGCGGAGGTAATGAAGCTTTTTCCACTGGAGTGTGGCATCAAGTTAATGCTAGCGCCAAGATCGGCCAAAGCGGGAGCATGAACCATGCCTTGAAAATCACATGGGATGAGAAATTTTCCGGGGTCTCCTAATTTTTCGGGAAGTTTTTAAGGATAACGCGAACAATTTTCGTTCAAAGAAGTTTTAGCCATTTCGGAAATCTTTTCTTTGTTATTCAACAATTTTTGATGTTGACCGAACTTTGGCATCAGAAGAAGAGCGTCCGCGAAACTAATCTCGAAGTGCAAATCTTGAAATATTTGGATAAGCTTCTCCATTTGTTGACTAGTTTTATCACGGAGCTTTTGGTCATTAAGCCTTGAAGGATAAGGAAGTGAAGGCTTAGGAATGGTCATCGGAACAACGGGTTCCGGAATTGGAGGTAAGACCACCGGAGATTGGACTTGTGCGGTACTTCGTGGGCTTGAGTTATGCACCTTGTCCTTTGATACCTCGGTTTCTCGTTCCACATCTGTAACACCCCCAAATTTGTTAAGCGGAAGCATACGTGTTATTCGGGAGCGTTACGGAGTTGGTGGATCATAACACAAGTAATAAAGAACGGAATACATACTCCGTTTGATTTCATAAAATGGTTTTAAAATATTATCTTACAGCATAGTTTAAACAAATGGGTATATCCCATTAGTTATAGTGGTCCCAAAGTAAAAACATCATTTTTGTGTAAAAACACTTCTTTAAAATTTCTACGACCATACATCCGCTTCTTGCCTTGCCTTCATGAACAAATCTTAAAGACCTGAGAAAATATAAAAGGTCAGCTAAAAGCTGGTGAGTTCATAGGTTTAAATTAAAATAGTAAGCTTGGACCATAAGCAAAGGCATATAATCATTACAACGAATATAATGATATATGTATGAATGTCTATTACGTTAGCTCTAAGTTCATGCAACCGATACTACGACAGCTTCTGTATGCTAAAAGATGTCATACAATATAGGGGCCCATAGCAAGTGTTTTGTCCCTCAACACTTGATTCCGATATGGTATACGTTTCGTCTTGGCCTAAGCATGGCCAACCGAACGGAGGAGTCACCCTCAATAGATCTATTTATAACATTCGCGTTTCCCAAAGGGGAATTGACGGTTCATGAAAAGGGCATTCTCTAGGGACATAAGGGCTTAGGCTAAACCACGTAATAGTAATCATGTAATAGTTTTGGTCCATAAAATGTTTTGCATATTTCTCACCCCAAGATGTATAAAACAATTTATCAAGTAAAAGTGGGGCTATGAAACTCACCTTAGCAGTAGGTAGTCCAAAAGTGGGATTTCAATGAATATTGTGAAGCTGCACCGACACGCGACCTAGATAAGGAGGGCAATGTTTAGTTCATCGTTCTTAAGTATTGCTTACTTAAAATGGTATAATTAATTTTATTCTTATATAATGGTTTTAAAATCAACCTTTAGTTTGTAAAAGAAAATAATTTAATAGGTTTACTAGTAAGTATATGAATGTATATATACTCTTTTCATTTTGACGTTAGTATGGATTTTAAGATCCAAGTTTGATTTAAGATAAATAATTGGAATGTTCCATTAATAAGTATATAAATGTATATACACTTATTTAAGTTGACACAAAATGATATTGTCAAAAGTAATTATTAGTTTGTCTATTTTCCAATTGAATTTAGAAAGTACTTGAGTTAATTTTTGGAAACTCTCAAGTTTAATAGTTGACCAAAATGATATAGTAGTCCTTGTTTTATTCATCAAAGTTTGTTTTTAATATATATATATAGTTCTCTACTAGAGATCGTTACTTGACACGTATATATATATGTCTACCCATTGTCGTTAATCATGGTTATTGTGTGTCAAGTTTTTAAGCCTTTATTGTCTTATATAGTTATGTAAGAAAATAGTTTTTGCACTTGTTTACTTGGTAACTCGCGTACGCTTATAACTTATGTGATATATTGCGCGTATGTGTATAAAGACTTATTCGTCGTTGAGTAATAGTTTTACATTTAGATCCTTTCCTCGTGTGTTAGCTCATTTTACTCGACTGGACACTCGAAGTTTCGTGGGCTGTGGCCCGGCGTTGGTAGCAGTTGGGTACCCAGTTTGGGTTTTGGGCCCAAACTAGCTAATAATCCCTTTTAATGAGACTAAGTTTGACTTGGGCTGTGGCCTCTTTCTGTGGCTTACACGAATGGGAAAAAGAAAAACAAGGAGAAAACAAGGAGACTAACATGTAGCATTTGAATTAGATAACTAATAGTTTTGAAGTGTTACACATTGTCAAGTTGTTGCCAAATGTATCCTCAAGTTAGATATAGGCGTATAACATAGGTTTCAAGACTTGAAGTGTACCTAGTTTGTTTATGCTCTATCTTATGTTGTCGAGACTCTCGACTAGTGAATATGATTCGCCACTTTGGTACTACCAAGAAGTAGTTGTCGACCCATTTTCATAGTCCCTAGCACATCTATTCGATGACCATTAAGTACTTATCAAAGATGAGCAAACAAGGGAAGATGACAAGTGAAAGACTCTCGAAATACATTTTAACACAAGAACACTCTCGACTCGGGTTTCTCACTAGGCGTACAAGGAGGCTTTGACCCATGGTTCATCTTTGAGTTACAAGACAAATAAAGACTAGCATGTTTCTCGAGTACAAGCAAGGTTAAAAATCAAGTTTCCGACATACTTTTAAATGATGTGAATGTTGACGGAAAAATGTGAGTCTTGACATAGTTTTACTAGTAGTCTTGTAAACAAAACTTGACTCATTTACTTTGTCCTTGTCCTTGTCTCGACAGAAAAACCAAGACCCCTTGTTCACAAATGACCACTTAAGACTAGTTTCCATTATTTGTTTATCAAAACGCAAGTATTACAACATCAAAGTACCTAGTTACATAGTCAAATTACTAAGTTCCTATAAGACCAAGCCCTCATTTTCTTGGCTTGCTTCTCGACAGGAAATAATCACAACCCAATGACAACATAAACCTCAACATGACTAGATCAAGCTCTAAAGTAACAAAACTATACTCATTTTGTAAAGTTGTACATCTTATACTTACAAACTTAAATGAAAACAAGACATCACAAAAACAACTTTATTATGAATGTTTACATAACAACGAAAAAATAGAAATCATGAGGAAGGAAAAGACTATGAACCTTATCAAGAATGAAATGTGAGTATGTTGATGAGAGCCAAGTCGAGGGACCTCCACACAAATCAACCCGTATACCGAATTTTGAGCAAAACCCAACAACTTCTTGGTCACTTTGAGAATATTACTCTCTTGTGGTGAGTTTGAGTTTTTGATTTGTGGGTGTCCTTGGTCTCTCAATGTTTCTTATGAAGGGGTTAAGAGGAAAGTCCTTGGTCATCTCTCTTCATCTTGGAGTTTTGTTTGAAGCCAAAAATGGCTTATTTCCAAGACATCCGAATTTTGGATATAAAAGATATAGTGGTGCAAAGATCTTTACTTCTTCCTTGTGATTTGTTTTGATCTTCCTTGGATCCTTCAAGATAGAGGAGCATCTAGGGAGATTTGAGAAGCAAGGTTTATCATGGATTAGGTATGAGAGAGGTGAGTGTGTTGGATGAAGATGTTGGCTTATCTTCAAATGGAAATATTCGGCCTAGGGAGGGAGTACAAGATAGAGGTTGAAGATGGATTTGATTCTTTTTTTCTTGGTTCTTGGTCTTGCCGTGAGTGGGGAGGTAAGACAAAATGGTTGGTGTTTTAAATTTTATCAACTCTTTTCTTGTAAGGTATAGTAAGAGTTTTTAATAAAATGTTAATGTAAGTAAAGTAGATGTATTGCATACTTGTTTATTTTGTATAAGTATTTGTAAGTGAGATAATTTTTGTATAAAATGTGTGCATTTACATTATAGTTATGCATGTTTGCACTTGAGTCTTATCAAGCCTTTGTTTAAGTGATAATGTGTTTAAGTATTTTGTGTCCCGCGAAGTCATATTGTGACCAAGGTATCATCGTTTGACAACTTTTTACCCGTGGTATTTTATTGTTATGTGTTTGAATTATTTCATCCTTGTAATATTCCATGTCGCTGACATTTGTTAATTGTTTTAGCGAGTCCTTATCATAGTGTCGGTGCGCGTGTGGTGTCGGTCACTGGGAAGAACGAGATAACCTCTCGTCTTATAATTTAAATCATAAGACAAAATAAAATATTCATAAAATGATATGAATGCAAAAGTGGTGCAGTTACCTACTGTATGCGAGTTAGCTACTCAAATGATCAGGCAAAGCTTATGCATGCTTAATAAATTTGGCTTAGTAAAATGAGTTACTAATTATCAGTTAAATTTTGGCGAAAATTTACCGTGTGTCACAACATCCCTCACCGGAGAAGGATTAGGCATCGAGGGTCCCTCGTAAGATTTACCACTTCGGGTAGCAATAGCATTCAATTCACCTTTTGGGTTGGGAATGGTATTACTCGAAAGAGTTCCCGAAGTTGAAGCTTGATTCTTTTGACTCATGAGACTAGCAATCATGCTTTCAATCTTGCTATGAGATTGATCAATTTTGTTACTAGTAGCTCTAAGCTCGGAAGTGAAATCATTCTTCAAAGTGGTAATTTGATTTTGCATGGACACCATCTTAGCTTCATTGCTTTTGATGTAATTAGTAATGTCAATGGAAGCTTTTGAGGAGGCGGGCATGCATGTTTTGTTGAGGAGCTTGGAATCGGTTTTGATTGAAATTTCCTTGATTTTGAAAACCTTGATTTTGATTTTAAAAATTCCGATTCTGACTCTGATTTTGATTGAACTGATTATTTCTATTTTGCACATTTTGATTGTTCTGATTTTGATTAAACCCGGGTGGTCCAAGGAAATTGTTAGAACGATAGCTTAGAAGGTTTCGGTCCCCTTGCGGTTGGTAGGAATTACCTCCCATATTGTAGGAACCAGAAGCGGCATAAACGCTCTCTTGAGTGAAGCCACCGGAGGTTGGACACTCAAAATAAGGGTGTGGACCACCACAAGTTTCACAACTCTTGTTTAACGGACATTCACTTGTTGATTGTTATTATTTTGACTCATTTTAAGTACGGCAGTGGATATTTCTTCAATCTTTTTGGTTAGAGTCGTGTATTCCGAAGATGGAAGGGTGGTAGATCTCCTTGACTCACTCCTCTCGGCTGAGGAATCCCAATAATTGTGGTGGGCAATCATGTTTTCAATGAGATCGTAGCACTCTTCGGTCGCTTTTCATAAAGGTAAATACCACCGGCAGCAGCATTGATTGTGTCACGATGTCTCAATGTTAACCCGTTATAGAATGTATCTATTTGGGTGACAAGCAACATGTTGTGGTTCGGACATCGATCAATCGAAAGCTTATAGCGTTCCCATGCCTCAAATAAGGACTCATCGGGATGCTGCCTAAAGTTGCTGATTTCATTCCGTAGTTTCGTCACCATCGACGGTGGAAAGTATTTCGCCAAGAATTTAGAGATTATTTCGTCGAAACTATGGATTGAGTTCTTGGGAAGACGATCAAACCATGCGGTGGCATGAAGCGTCAAGGAATATGGAAAGAGGTATAAGCGAAGGGCGTCATCGGTGACCCCATTTTGCTTCATACTTTGGGTGACGGTGAGAAATTTGTCGAGATGCTTGTTGGCATCGTCACCTGGTGATCCGTGAAATTGGCAAAAACTTTGGACTTGTTGAATCATGTGATGCTTAAGTCCCAAATCCGTGGCCTCGATGTTGACCGGGGCAATTGGACCGCCCCGTCCATCCATCGTAGGTTGGCAAAGCTCCTCCATCGCTCGGAGATCTGAGCCGGATCTTGGGACAGGTACTGGACTTGAGGTCCGCTCCTTGGTTATGTGTCATTGTGATTTGTTGACGGTACGTATCTCGGCACGTTTGCTTGGTTACGGTTACGTCTACGAGCTTGCGGCGAATGAAAAGCATGCACTTTCAAAACAACACTTTCAATTAAAACAAGACCGAGGCAAAACACAGTGAACTTAAACCAATAATCCCACGGGAAATGATCACTTCTATAAGTAAAACGCACAAAGGAGCGGAGAGACTTTGTAGGTCAGCGCGAAGCTTATTAAAAACCCGTCTCTTTACAACCGCAATTTAATGTCAGGCCGTCCTTATACCCTCACACAGTTTGTTAAACCGATAAAAGTAAACCAAAACACGAGCGACACAAAGGCAAGTTTTAAATCTTTAGTTCGGGAACTTATAATGATAACACCTCAGTTGAGAATGTTATATTGATTGTGTCTTCTATTTATTTAAAACAACAAGGAAAATCTTTTGTATTTTTAATCTTTTATATATATATACAAAGAAAAGAAAAATATTTTTGTATTTTGTATTTTTATAAAAACAATAACTTCACGAGGAAGGTTCTTCAAGTCACTAATCGCAAAAATCACGATATTTTCGCAACACACCTCCCGGCGTAAACGGCGCCAAAATTTGATTCGTAATGAAGTGAGTGGTGAAAAACAAACACAATATCAATATATCAAATTAACCGTAAAATTCGGCAAATTAACCATTTAGGAAAAAGGTCAACGTGCCAAACCTCACGAGTGTGATAAAAGTGATACCGGGAAAGTGATTTCCCCGGGTCGTGTCCCAACGAGGTGTGAATGGAAGGATTCGTTGAGTTTCGTGATTTGAACTTGAATTGGTTTTTAATGATTTTGGATTTGAATTACGTTTCTACAAATTAATGAACGGGAAGGTAATTAAGGAAAGGGAATCCTAATAAACTAAAAATAAACTATCACTAAGCCTAAGGAATGATAAAACGAAGCTACACTAAGTCCTAGGGTGCAAAAACTAAAAAACGTAAAAACCGGCAACCAACCCGAGCCATAAACGTAAAAGTTTTGTAATTTAAGGGCTACGGGGGTGGAATTAATTTTCCTATGTTCTATTTGACTAAAAATAATTTTAGAAAAAAGCCGGGAAATTTTTTGACTTTTAAATTAATTACTACGAATTAAAAACTATTTTAATCTAATTAATTAATTAAAAATACTAAACTATTTAGGAAAAATCTGAAAAATTCACAGAAAGTACTTTAGATATTACTGATTCTAGGAAAAATAAAAAAAGTGGTGGTTGCTATTGAAAATAAGCAAGAAATAAGCTAAAAATAGCTTATGAGCAAAACTGTTTTTTAAAGGTTAAGAGGATTGTTTGTGCAAATCTTGTGAGACAAGTCCCAAGGGCGCAGATGGTTTAGGTGTTGTGTTTGTGGTCGTGTGCTTTGAGCTGAGAGACCAGGGTTCGAATCCCTTGGCTCCCACTTTTTGCAAATAATTTTTTTTTTTAGATTTTTCTTTTTGGGACTTGCAAATGACTTAAAAATTAGACTTCTTTTTTTTTCTACAAACACAAATCTTTTGCAAGTTCAATATAAGCCAGAAATAAGCTATTTTGTCCTATCAGTTGCACTAAAGGAATTAAAAGCTTAATCTACTAACTGTTTTGCAAACGGTTTTATGCGAGCTATCCTAAAAAAACTATGGAGGAGATAAAATCTAACACCAATCTAATCTAAGATAAACAAAGGAGTCCAGGAATGAGCAAACAAAAACTAAAGTAGCACTAAGGGGCACAACAAGTTCAGAACTAAAACGGTTCCATGGGGGTGACTTTCAAGCTAGCTTTAACTATCTAAAAGCTAAGATAAAAAATTCAAAAAAAAAAAAAAATGTGAAATAACTAGATTACCATCCAAATTACATGCATACCAATTTTTAGCTTATAAGGACTTGTAACGAGCAAACTAAAACTCACAAACATTAGCTAATTAGGACGATTGATTTGGTATGACAGATTTTAAGCAAGAGTACCAAATAGCATTCAAAAAGCATAAAATAAGCAAATGACTAACAAACCTAATCTATCTATCTAAACAACTTCTAAAATACCTAAATAAGCTAAGGCAAATGACTGATAATCAACAAAAAAAATAAAGAAGTAAGTGACCTGTGCTACTGTTGCAGCCTAACGAGAGCTGTTTAGAGGCTTATTTATAAGCTGAAAAGTGACTCCAAGAGCATGGTCAAGCTACAAAATAAAAGTTAGCATAGTGGAGATGTAATATAAACCAAGTGAGGGACAAAAAGAAGCTGTTTACAGCTTGAAAATAAGCTAAGATCAGCTAGCTGTGGCTGTTTTGGAACTGAAGCTGAAAACAGAAATCAACTTGCAAAAGGCGGTTTTAAACTTTAAGTTAGACTATGCTGGGGTGGATTTAATTGCATACAACTGAAACTAGATTGATGTAGGAATACAGGGACTTAAGAGGAACCAAGTTCGTCAACTCTAAACATCAACAAGCTGTGAAAAGAGGGCAAGAACAGCAGCACAGACTGCTGTTCTGCACAATGTTGGAAATCAAAAATATTTTCTTCTTTTAAAACAATTTGATGCAAACTTGATAAGTTTCAATTAGCCTATTTAAACTAACTAAATGAAACCATTTGGACTTTGACTTGACAAGTCAAACGGGTAAAATCTAAGTTTTTGACCATTTAACACATTGAACCAAACAGTCCCTTATGGGTATAGATCACTTAAAAAACAGATTTTATGACTAGTACCTGGGTTTTTCTTTATACAAACTGAACCAGTAACTTAAAATAAGACTTTTTAAGTAAAATGAAAAACGAGTAACTAGCAAATAAGCACTAAGTTAGACAGATAAGTAAACAAGAAAACTTTTTCATTGAAAAAAAATTCAGACATTACAACTGATAAAAACCAATTTTTTTTTAAACACCTAACTCTAGACTGCCTTATAACATGGCATACAAAGGTCTATTTATACTACTTCTGAGGTCTTCAATCTCTTCTCTTGTGTTTCTTCTGTGTGAGCAGTAAAGCCAAAGACCAAATTTGTGCTTTCTTTAAATGATCAGGTCCATCCATTAAGTAGGTACCAAAGAAACTTAATCTTAGCCATCCACTGGGTCTTTTGTGCTTGGATTGCCACAGTGGCAGATCTTGGGGAAGGGCAAAATAGATAAGTGGGTTTGGGAGTTGGGATTATTTGGGTAAAAGAGATGAAGGAGGTTTTGGGGTATGGTGAAGCTGGGTAAAAGGGTGATATGGAGGTGGAGTGTTTGGGGAGAAGGAAAAGGGAATTAGGGTATCTAGGGTTCTTGGGCGGGAAAATGGGGAAGGAGAAGAGGGTAGGGTCAGTTATTACTTTGACCAGGTTTGGATGGGTTGGGGGGATTGGGTTTGGACTTGGATATGTAAGGGTATTGGGTTTGGACAGGGATTGGGTAAGAAATGGCCCAAAGGTGAAATGGATTTGGATTACCAATTTATCAATCTAAGGATGAAAAGTGTACAAACCAAAACTTCAGGGACTGGATGTGTAATTTCTGAAAAATGATCCAAGGGCTGGACTTGTAAATCTCAAATAGGTTAAGGACCATTTTTGCCAAATGTGAAATTCCAAGGACTAAACATGATCATTTTTAAAATCCCGGGATCAAAACTGTAATTTCTCAAAACTTTTGGAACTTTCCACCAAAGGATTAATTATGACAATTTATGATTCCAAAAGGACCTTTGGTGATTTTTCTTTTTAAAATACGTGCTCAGGGACTATTTCTGTCAATTTTTGAAAGACGGGGGACTGAAACTGCCAATTATGCAAACTTTGTTCGTTTTTCATTTGTTTTCAATAATTTTGCATCTGAAACATATAAAACACAATTTTGAGATATTTTCAGTATTTTGATGCATTTCGGAGTGTTTTTAGATGTTTTGCAGCCCAGATTTGACCAAAAATGATGAGTGAATAAGCACTCATCATGGTCCCCGATGAAGTGATATCTGATATCAATGTGCTTGGTTCTTTGATGAA
This sequence comes from Chrysanthemum makinoi, assembly GCA_910596185.1. Classification (NCBI taxonomy): domain Eukaryota; kingdom Viridiplantae; phylum Streptophyta; class Magnoliopsida; order Asterales; family Asteraceae; genus Chrysanthemum; species Chrysanthemum makinoi. Next base: position 256,820,372 of record OU343222.1, on the reverse strand, counting down.
GGACGGGGTTGTTGGAGATTGCAATTGCACTGGTGTTGTCACAGAAGATGGGTACCATTTTGTAATGGATGTCATAGTCACTGAGTTGACTTTTCATCCACAAAACATTGGCACAGAGCATCCTCGCAAAGCCTACATAATTCACAATTTCTTCATGAAGACATAGCCACCGATTGTTGCTTTTAGCACTCCAACAAACCATTGTCCTCCAAGAAATTGACAGGACCCCGAGGTACTTTTTGTCCATGTTACCAAAGATAATCAAATCGATTAACCTTTAAGATTAAACCCTGAGCACTTTGGATAGTAGAGTCCAAGGCTTGGGGTTCCCTTCGTAATTCGAGTATTCTTTTGGCTGCAGTGAGGTGGGATTCTTTGGGATTGATGATATTGCTATTAGACAGACCGAGAATTGTATGTCCGGTCTCCAAGTAGCGCTTAGATACATCGTGAGCCAACAATCCCTCTGAAATGGGTTTGATTGACTGATTTGCCAGTGATATCAGGTCTAAGGTTGTTAGAGGACCATTGGTGTCTTCATCGACTGGCATCATGATATCTCATATTTCTTCAAGAGATTTCGGTGTACTTCTCTTTGCTGATGAAGATTCCTTTATCAGTTTTCCTGATTTGTAGTCCAAGGAAGTATGTAAGTTCACCCATCATGCTCATTTCAAACTTCTTTGTCATCAGTTTTTCAAACTGTTTGCAAAGTTTGTAATTTGTTGAGCCAAAGATGATGTCATCAACATACACTTGAACTAGTATCACATCTTGTTTAGTCCTATAGACAAACAGGGTGTTGTCCATCTTTCCTCTGACAAATTTGTTTTGAATCAGAAGAGAGTTTCATACCAATATGCTCGAGATTGTTTAAGTCCATAAAGGGCTTTGTCAAGCTTGCAAACATAGTCAGGGAATTCACTACTCTCAAAGCCTGGAGGTTGCTGAACATACACATCTTCCTTGAGATCACCATTTAAGAATGCACTGTTGGAATCACTCCTAAACCTTATTCAAGTGTTAGTTACTCATATGTAATAGTTAGCTTATTATGGCCTTTATGTTTGTTATTAGCCTTAAGCTTATGTAGAAGGCCCATGAGCTTAGGCCCAAGCCCATAGGAGAAAGGAAGGGACTAGGAGTGTTGCCCTAGCTTCCCTCCTATAAATACTATGTAATAACCCTCACTTGAGGGTTGGTTGTTCAATCTATTTCTTTCATTCACATCTTACGCATAACCGGTCATAAGCATATCGTGTGTGTTTGTTTGGTTTATTGTTCAACCGCCTCTATCTCTTTCTTGTAAGCTTGTGTTGTAAAACTAGTGACCTAACAGTGGCATCAATCGCCAAATAGTTGGGTTAACACTTTCGTTTTTGAAGTATTTTGTTTTAGGTCTTACGCGTAAAAGTGGTTAACACTTTGGATCGCTTAAAAACTCGTTTTTTACACTTTTTAATCCAAGATTCTTGTACTTTCAACGTTTTAAGGTGTTAAAATACTTGTTTTTGGCAATAAGTTTCAAACTTTACGCGTGGATCTAAGTTTTAAGCTTGTTTTGTTCGTCGTGGGTATCGCTCTACGCATAACCTGCTTTTAAGAGATTTGGATCATCAAGTTTCACACTTTTGTGTCTTTTGGTGTTATTGAAGCTATTTCATCACACAAAAACTGGTTTAGAAACATATTTGGGCAAAATCATTTTTACGAGTAAGTCTACGCGTAAGAAAACCCTAATCTTACGTGTAACTTTATCCTTGGTTTGATCTTCGATTTCGTGGTTTACTCCGTGTTTTCTTGCTTGGATAAGCCTGAAAATACGCCGACTTTGGATATCTTTTGCACTGTGAAGTGTAAAAGATCACTTGGGATAAAACCCTAAAATTACGCTTAAGCATAAAGCTTACGCGAGAAATCCCTACGCATAAGATTCATCTTACGCCTAAGCCAAGTCTTACGCATAAGGTAATCCTACGCATAAGTTTCTACGCCTATCTTTGTGTCTCCGCGTAACTTTAGAGTCTTTTCCATACTTACGCGTAAGCTAAATCTACACGTAACTCTTGATTGTTACGCGTAACTTTGGTGTTTTTACGCATAAGTGCTACTTGGTTTTATTGTGATTTCTACCTAAGGATACTTCATCAACAAAGGTTCATTCGACTACAAAGATCCATTTTACCAACACAAGTTTATCAACATGTCACAACCACCATACTCTAACTATTTCCCTTACACTTATTCTCAACGCCAACAACAACTTAAGTCCACAACATCAACAATGGAATCAACAACAAGCAATTTATCAACAACAATTTATTCAACAACATACTCCACAACTTGTCTGAAATCCACAACCTCAAATGATTCAACCACCACCAAGTCTTCAAGTTCAACCCTACACAAATGGATTCAATCAACATCCATCAAGGAACACTATGAAGGAACCCACTTGGTTTGCAAAGATGTGTGAAGCTTTAAGTAGCCAACAATCAATTCATGAGGCCGGATCACTTGATAGACCTCCAATGCTCACTTCCAGAAACTACGATCAATGGGTGATAAGGTTCTTTAGGTTTTGTGATCTAAAGAAGCCACATGGAAAGTTCTTAAAGAAGGTTATCTTGGAATTTGAGATGCCTACTCATTGTACCCGAGATCCAAATGCTATTCCACCAAGAGATGAACAAACAAACATTGCTAATCAAGCAGCACTTGAATCCTCAAGAACTTCTACACTATGAAGCTGATGAGCTTGCAATGCAATACATCCTCTTAGGATTACCTAACCCAATTCTTCGAAGTGTTGATGCTCAAAAGACTGCAGAGGAAATGTGGGATCATATTCATCTTCTTATGGAAGGATCTCAGACTCAATCGAGGATTTGGAATCCAAAATTTACTTGGCTTATGAACACTTCATGATTGAACCTCGAGAGACACTAGAGTCCTATCATCATCGATTTTCGACATCATCAATGATTTGGATAAACACAACATCATCATGCCAAGAATTGCAGTGAATACTAAGTTCCTGAGTAGTCTTGGTCCCGAATGGGAGAAGTATGTCATTTTTCTCCTCCAAGAATTTGCATCATTCTACATATGGATTGTTGTACGATTACTTGAAGCCTCATGAAAAGGAAGTTGATAGGAAAGGATTCTCCGTGCTCAAATTGCTCCACCGACACATCCGAAAAATCAACAACTTGCCTTATATGCTCAAAATATTTATTCTCCTCAACCAAAGAACTCAACCAATCGCTACAATCACACCACATGATCCTTCACAACCTCAATCTCAACAAACTCAATTGGTTCCATACAACAACAACAATGCTCAAGCCCTTGTTAGTGAAGCTAATGAGGAATCGATCCGCTTGAAGCATTGCAACAAGGATTTGCTATGATTGCTAATGCCTTTAGCCGTTATACCAACAAATCCAACAACCGTATTCGCTCCTCATCTAATACAAGGAATCAAGCTGTTGTGAACAATGGACGAGTTGAAGTTCAGAATCGTGGTTATGGTCGTCCGATGGGCGGTGGTCAAGGGTTTAATGCTGTGGGTAGGAATAACAATCGAGATCCAATGGTGGAACAGGAAATGCTCGAATGGGTTGAATGGTCTTCGATGCTACAACTGCAATGAGAAGGGACACTTGGCTAATGCATGCCCAAAGCCAAGGACTAGGGGCAATGCTTATTTCAAAGAGGCTCTTCTTTGGCTCTTAAGGATGAAGCCGTGGAACTCTCACGCACAAAGAACAGAGCTTTATGGCAAATGCCGACTCTGATGATGATATGGAGGACTTGCAGTGCCAATGCAGTTATGTTGATGGCTAATATGCATGAGTTACACATGAGTGACACAGCCCAGTATGACACCGATGGCTTGTCTCGTGCACCAACAAACCATATTTATCTCTCGATCTCATATCTCCGCCAACATCCGAATCCGCAAGGCTCGAATGTTCAAAATGCGCATCCACATCTCATTCCGACGATTTTCAACTAGACCCGTAGTTATATTTGACGATCAAGATGACCAAACGGTTTCCCTTGATAATCAAATTGACTACGTGGTTATACTTGAGGATCTCAGGAATGATCATGTTGAGACTCACGTTGAACACGCCGAACTTTTGCCTCATCCAGATTTTGCTCGCTTAATACAAGACCAACAGACCATAGTGGAAAAATGTCATGCCATTAATCAGGACTTGAAATGCAAAATGCACTGTTAACCAAGGATTTTGAATGTTTACAAAAGCAACTCAACTTTTTCAAAACTCAAGAAAAACGTGAAAACGGTTTTGAAGCTGCCTTTGCCAAATCTTATCAAAACGAAAAATATTTAGAAAGACAGATGTATGATCTAGCCGCTTCGAAGAATGCTTTGTTGTCCAAATAGAACAATCAAACATGAACATAAAAAGCAAATTAACGCCTCACCTTGGAAAATCAAAAAGCTAAGGCCGAAGTTGTTAACTTGTCAAAAAAACTTCTCTGATACAAAAAGCATTCAACGAAACTAATAGATGATCATCTTGAAGAAATCATCGGCTTGCAAAACAAACTTAAAGAGTTTAAAACTGTTGTTTACAAACATGGCGAGTCGGTCACAGCCATTGAAAAGTTTACTTTAAAACCCAATCCAAATGGATATGGACCTAATCTTGCTGATTACAAACCTAAGCTTTCAACCAAAGCATTCAAACCAAATCCTCAAGTTTCCAAAGGCAGTAATATAAAGTTGATAATTTCGTATGAGTGTTGTTGAATATCATCGCCAAGAGGAATTAGATGCGTAAGACGAGAGTCGATCAAAATTAGAAAAGTTGTTTACAACAAACCTTTTAACTATTCAAAAGCGGTCACTTTCGCCACACCAACGGATTCTTCTAACACACCAAGGATAATCATAAAAACACTTGAGTCTTCTAATGTTAATCCCCAACCCGATTATGCACAAACTTATGGTCCTTTACCTTCCATCAGTGAAGTAAACTCAAAACCCGAAAATCGCAAAATTCTTCGATATTTTGACATTTTCATGGCTGACCTCAAAACTTTACAACATGAGATAGAATATCATTCTCAAATCAAAGTTCAACACTTTCAATCGCCTCTAGCGCGAGAACAAAGAGACATTTTTCGTAAAAAATCTTTACCAAATGTTAAAAATTTGAAAAGTTGTGCATTGTCTTGGGAAAGGGACTTTCATAAGGAACTTGGATTAATGAAGGTCGCTTTGAGAAAACGTAAACATCTATTTCTAACACTAAACGTAAAAAGAAACTGTTGAGAAAAGATGTTGATCGACTCTTGGAAGATGTCATCTATGCTGATGTCCATAATGATGTGTTATTGAATTCTTTGTCATATGCATTTGATTATATCTCTGCCGATATCGTTGATTCTGTGGTAAATGTTGAGAACACCGATAATGTGCTTCAGATCGAGTCCTTAAAAGTTGAAAACAAACGATTGTCAAACGAACTTTCAAATGCAATACGTCGCCTTAATTGGTGTCAAAAAGATATTCACGATCAACAACTTGCTTTTCAACACAAAATCGCCAGTTGCATGCAAAATCTTCTCGATCCTAAAATTGAGCAACTGGATGATCAAAACGTGTCTTTTAAGTGTCAAATCTCAAAATATGAACAAGAACTTGTAAAAGTTAAAAAGGAATATGGTGTCATATTTGATTTACTCAAAAAGACTCGTGATGAAGCATCAAATGAACTTGATCATTATCTTGCACACACTAAAAAAGTTATGCATTTTGTCGAAATGTTCGTCTCGAAAATCAAGATCCGATTCACACTATCTTCAAGTTAAGAGAAATGTTAGGAAAGTATGAACAACTTCCGCCAACCGTGATTAAGAGAATAGCCCCAAGAACACTTAGTAATCATGAACCTAGAATCGCTGATGCCAAATCACAAGTTGCTAACGTGCTTCCTTCTATCAAACAGAATAGTTGCGTCTTTTCCAAACGTCCGCACTTCACAACCTAGGAGCACTACATCGAAGAATAGGAAGTTGCGACCTAAGAAAAGATCAATTAAGAATGCTAAAGTAGAAGAACACCCTAGGACTATGAATAAGACTCACGCTGCTTCCACTATAGATATTGCCTCGGCACATGTAATAGAAATAGTGATGTAACGAATGCTAAACCGTTAAGTACTTTTGATATTCAGTCCGATGCACCTTGTGTTATTTGTCGTAAAAGTATGAATTCTGATTGTCATGATAAATGTGTTGCTAAAGCTATCATCTCTCGTTTAAGGAATCCTAAGAACCGAATACCTCTAGGCCCACTAATCTTTCTAAGTCTGTGCTTGGTAGACCGCCTCTTTAGATTCTAAGAAACGCTTTCTGTCCCTCAGAGCTCCAGTTTCACCTCCTAGGAATGTAGTACCACCTAGTGCATTCACTAAGACTAAAGCAAATACTAGTTGGAGATGGCATAAATGGATATATAACACACTAGGATTTAAGTGGATACCTAAAGCTATTGATGTGTGTATATCTACTATAACCGCTACGGAACCCTCTAACATTTCGGGTTCCACATCTACTTCTATTCCATCCGTCGTCGTGTGTAATGCAGTGATACGATCATTCTCGATTGTTGATAGCGGATGTTCCCGACACATGACAGCAATCTTAAACTGTTATCAAACTTTATTGCAAAGTTCATTGGCACCGCCGTTCGGGAATGATCACTTCACAGCTATCATGGGCTACGAAGACTACATTAATGGGAACATCGAAATAGCGTGGTTTATTATGTGGAAGGCCTCGGTCACAACTGCTTTCAAGAGGTCGGCTTTGTGATGGAGATTTGGAGGTTGCTTTCATGGAGAAAACTTGTTTCATTCGTGATCTACAAGGAAACGACCTTATGTCTCGCTCGCGTAATTCAAGTCTTTACACTATCTCTATGCAAGACATGGTTGCTTATTCTCCCATCTGCTTACTTTCAAAGGCAACATCAACAAAATTCTGGCTATGGCACCGCCGCTCTCACATCTAAACTTTCAAACCATCACCAACCTTGCTCGACACAAACTAGTTGAAGGACTCCCACGATTTCGGTATTCTAAAGATCACCTTTGCTCACCTTGTGAACAAGGCAAAAGCACTCGTGCTCATTTTCCTTCAAAGGTGGAACACGCTCTCAAAGATGTGCTTCATCTTCTTCACATGGATTTGTGTGGCCCGATGCGCCTGCAAACGATCAATGGCAAACGCTACATCTTAGTAATTGTTGATGACTATTCACGCTGGACTTGGGTCTACTTTCTTCCAAGCAAAGATCAAGCTCCACAGATGATCATCACCTTTCTCACGAAAATACAAGTTCAGCTACGAAACACCGCTCGACAAATCGTAATCGATAGAGGCATCAATTTGTTAACCAAACTCTTCGTGAATTTTATGAGAAAGTGGGAATTCAAAGATCGACATCTATTGCACGCATACCGTAACAAAACGGAGTTGTTGAAAGACTAAACCTAACGCTAGTGGAAGCCGCAAGAACAATGTTAATCAATGCTAAACTTCCAGATTACTTATGGGCGTAAGTCGATCTACTGCATGCTATACTCAAAACCGTTCTATGATTACAAAACGCCACAACAAAACACCTTTTGAGCTTGTCCACAACAGAAAACCGAATCTCAAACACTTTCATGTATTTGGATCTCTTTGCTATCCGAATAATGATCGTGATGACTTTGGAAAGCTCAAAGCCAAAGCCGACATTGGAGTCTTTATCGGATATCGTGATAATTCAAAAGGTTTCCGAACTGAATCGCCGTGACAAAAGGTGATGGAAACGATTCATGCTCATTTTGATGAACTTACGGAAATGGCTTCGAGTATAACTTGGAACCCGACACAACCGCTTAAACTTCCCCAAACCCCATCATCACCGAACAAAGCCCCCCAACTTACTCACAACAAATGGAAAGGTTATTTGCTCCACTCGCTGACTATATTGATGAACGTTCCGTGTGTATCCGCCAAGTTTCCGCCGCCAACCCGATAATACTCTTATACCGATACACTGCTACAACAACTACTGTTGAAGAAGCACCACCGCTGACTCCAACACAACAGCTTGAACAAACCGCCCAACAATGATGAATCCGGCCGATGATGTTCTCAATGAAGTACCCCCACCGCAGATTTTGATCCAAATGCTCTTTCAACCCGCTTGCTAATGAGATCGCCGCACTGATGTCGCTGAATCTTCAACAAACCATTTGAATCCTCGACCGCACAATGTATACCAACATCAACCCTCCACACATAGATGGACAAAAGACCATCCTCTCGAAAATATTATTGGCAACCCGAATCAACCGGCCGTTACAAGACAACGCCTTCACTCGATGGTGAACATTGCATTTATGCACTCACCGCCCGCCAATCTAAACCTAAAACATCAAAGACGCAATGACAAAAGACAACCGGATTGAATCCATGCAAGAAGAACTCAACCAATTCAAACGCCTTGAAGTATGGGAACTGGTTGAAAGACCAACAGGGGTCTACGTCATTGGTCTTAAATGGATTTGGAAAACAAATTGATGTCAAGGAAACGTTATCCGAAATAAGTCACGCCCGTGGCTAAGGGTTATCGCCGTGAAGAGGGAATAGACTTTGAAGAATCTTTTGCTCGTGCCGCCGCCTTGAGGTCGTTCGATATTTCTCGCGTCGGCTCATATGAATATGACGGTCTATCGATGGATGTCAAAACCGCTTCTCAATGGACAACTTAAAGAAACGGTTTATGTCACCAACCGGATGGATTCGTTGATCCCGAAGTTTCCAATCACGTCTACAAACCTAACAAAGCTCAGATGGTCTCAAACAAGCTCCCTGCATGGTACGATAAGCTATCATCTTTCCTCATTGCCAATAATTTCACCAAAGGTTCGGTTGACCCAACTCTTTTATACAATATCACGGGGCACATATCTTAATTGTTCAAATTTACGTGGATGACATCATTTTGGGTCTACACATAAAAAGTTTTCAATCGCTTTTGCAAAACTAATGAAGAAAAATTTTGAAATGTCCATGATGGGTGAACTCACGTTCTTTCTCGGACCGCAAGTTCATCAATCACCCCGTGGTATTTTCTTGAGTCATACCAAATATGCCCTTGAATTGTTAAACAAATTTGGAATGAAAACTCAGGACACCTATGCCACACCAATGGCTCATACCAAGAAGCTAGACTGATTTACATGGGAAATTGGTGGACCCTACAAAATACCGTAGTATTATTGGGTCTCTCATGTATCTAACACCTAGCGACTGATATTGTCTTTGCCGTATATCTTTGCTCGCTATCGCGACCAACTCAAACCCACCTCTCGAGGCTAAAAGAATCCTCCGATACATAAAGGAACCATTAACTTGGGGATCCGTATCCGGCGATTCGGTTTTGAACTAATCGCTTTTCGTCAGACGCCGACCACGCAGATGCTTAGACTCACGGAAAAGTACTTCGTGAGCTTTACAATTTCTTGGTGATAAACCGTGTCATGGCAATCAAGAAGCAGGATTGTACATCGCTGTCCTCAACCGGCGTAATATGTAGCCATGTCGGCGTGTTGTGCTCAAGTCATTTGGATGAGAACACAACTCAAAGACTATGGTTACGATTTGATGTAATCCCGATGTATCGCGACAATCGGAGTGCCATTGCGATCTCGCAACTCAGCCAAAGACTCAAATCAAAGCACATCGATCTTCGATATCATTTCATCAAGGATCACGTGGAACATGGTATTGTTGAATTATATTTTGTGGGTACGTAATACCAATTGGCGATCTTCTCACCAAAGCCTTGCCTCCCGCTAGGTTTAATGAGTTGGTCCACCGGATTGGTATGAGGTGTTTGACTCAAGAGGAATTGATGACCTCCTAAAACAGTCTTAAAACCTCACAAACACCAAAATATCTTTTGTAAATAAATTTTTCAAAAACAAAATACAAAAATATAAAATCCGATAAAACAACAAAAATATTCTTCTATATACTTTTCTTTCAACATGGCAAGTACATTTTTCCACAACACTTTAATCTTTCAAAATTCAAGATTTTTCCGATCAAGTGTTGAGGGGAGAATACAAAGATTTAACTGCTTCAAAACATCCGTACTTGCATGTTATCATATCTCTGTTGTTTCTCTTATCAATGGTGGTAAATTTTTCGGTTCAATGACACTCTGACTAAAATTTATAACCTTTCATCATTTTTCTTAAGTCGAGGGGGAGTGTCATCAAATTTCTTTCTTAAAATCTTTGTTTGGAAACCAAAATGGAAGTTAAATGGCTTTGTTTGAAAAAGGAAAAGGTGGAGGGACCAAAAATGTCAAAATCTTAAAGTTATCTTAAATAAAACACCTCCCACCTACCTTTAACTTCACATTTATTACTCTTAACCTAAAACATCCTACGATAGAAATCGCTCAAGAAATCCATGCTTTAGATCATCATTTTGTAAGTGTTTTCATGATCTTAACGATAATACAAGCTAAGGTTTTGAATTTCAAGCAAATCCTACGGCTAAAACGTTAGTTATGTGTGATTATGTGTTCTACGCATAAGCGTATGAACACACAATCAATGTGAGTGTGTTTTTGGTTGAAAAGAAAGTGTCAAAACGTGTTTTTAACAACAATGATACTATTTTTACCCTCTAAATCCACCCAGAAACACTAATTGATGGTTTTTGAATATTAGGGTTTATGAGTCGATTTGGGTGTTTACAAATGTGAAGAGTTTTGTTCAAAAAGATTGTTGTGTAATGTTTATATGATGATGAATTGATGATTTCCAAGCTCTATAACCACCCAGAAACTCTAAATGATTAAAAATTTGGAATTAGGGTTTAAAGTTCATAAGTTTGGGCATTTTTGATTCTCCACGATTTAGATGTTATAACTTGGTTTATAGACTCTCACAACATCTTAGAACTACCAGAAATTGTTTGGTGCAAATCCCATGGCTAGAAATTATACGCGTAATTCATAACCCTTAGGGTTTTGACCTACGCGTATGACTTTCTACTCATAACTGTTTAACGAATGTTCATGCCATGATTTGTTATTAAAATGAATTTTTGTGTTAATATTGATGATTTGATGAATTTATTTCAGGCTTGCTACGCTTAAAATTCAGAATCAAGGTCATTTGAATCTCTACGCATAAGGATTACCCTACGAGTAGTCATGTTATGCGTAAGAATAAATCCTACGCATAACTATTACGCGTAAGGTTCTTCAATGGGACTACGCAGATCCTCGTGAAGGATATGCGTAAACAAGGACCTCTACGCGATAAGGTCTACTCTTACGAGTAAGCCTTACGCGTAAGGTATAAATACGCCTACGCGTAAGCTCTACGCATAAGGTCCCCTTTTCCTACGCTTAACATTTCTTACGCGTAGTTAAGATCCTACGCATAAGTTTTGTCTACGCAGATGTCATTATCTTACGCTTAACTTTGCCAATTCTACGCCTATGCCTTGATTGACCTTCATTATGAATTGTTACGGGTACAAACTTGTTAATAAACTTATCATAACGTCACGAATCCAATAATGTCACTAATAAACTTAAACGCTTGATATGTTGTGAACAATAAGTGATAACATAAACTTTAAAACTTAAAGTTAACTAACTCACGAAACATTTCACGACGCCATTGGACTATTGGACAAACAAGTGACTTAGGACTCGTAACAATCATTGACACCGTACATTCAATAACTAGACAATAAGACCTTCGTTGACTAACATTATGTCTTTCGATATGTTGGTTCTTTTGGCTAATGTTATTTCGATCACGACATGGTGAACAAATGAATGTGGATGCATCGAAGTTCTTACAATTGCCGATATCTTTCCGAGGGTTATCCGAGAAAGATTGGAAAGAACAACCTTAGGGTTGACTTTGACACCCTCACATGCTCAAAATCTTCTTGTCTCATTGCGTGGATATTCTCGTGAATCATCCCTACCGTAACATGCTCTCACACTCGCCACAGCTCCAGAGGTCTACATTCAACAATTCGAGATTCTATGCAGAGGATCACTAGTCAAAGTGCGTGACAAAGTGACACTTAATCACAAACAAGTCACTATCACTCCTGCAAACTTATGGGCTGTACTCATCATTCCGCACATCGCGCCAATGACTTCTTTGCTACACCTATCAAGAGACAGCTCGCAATTTCTACTTAATATTGGCTATGATGAAGCGTCATGAATTATTAACAAGCACTCTCACGTGGATCTTAAGAACATTCCTCAACCGTGGAGAACACTCTACGTCATCATCACTAAGTCCGCTCTCGGTCGCGGATGGCTATGAGCATCCCAAGCTCATGGAACTGCAAGTCTTTTGGTCATTGATCAATAAGAAGGACATTGAAATCGAAGCACTGATATGGGATGACATGATGTCATTTCACAAGAAGCTTGGCTCCAAGATTCCCTATGTCGATACACTGTTGATCCAGAGAGCACTTGGGCTTAATCCTGATATTCCCAAGAGGCTCAATGACCCTGACAATCACGACATGTTGTCCGAACCTATCCTTTCTATCGTAATCAAGGAATCGACAACAAAGAAACAAGGTGCCGTGTCTGCCTGATCACCTTCTGACAAATGAAATCAAAAAGCTTGAAACATACAAAAGGTATCAAGTAGCGGTACGAGAAGGCAAAGTTGGTCATCTCGATGAAAAGCCTTCTTGAACTCCTACTCGGAGAACCAAAAGAGGAAGTGCCGAAGTGCAATAAGCACATGAGAGTCAAAGGAAGGTTCCAAAGAGGAAACCTACTCCAAGGAAGAAGTTCCTCCAAGGAAGCTCCTATTCCTACACCTCAACCACAAAGAAAGCTAACCGGACGAAAGCTCAAGATACACAATCGTGACGAGGAGGTCCACTACTCAAACCGCAGGATGACTCTCCATCAAGCACCAAAACCTCCTAGTCCAATAGCCTAACATGGTAAAGGAAAGACTCCTGTACTTGTGCCATATGATGAAAGCTCAGAAAGTGATGAAGAGCAACCGGATAAATCATACAGGAAGAAGTTCAAATTGCTTAGACTTCAACACGTTGCACAACAATTTGCTCAAGAACAAATGGGTGGCCCCGTAGGGTCAAGTGGTGCAGCTCAACCTTCACCGTGATCCCGATGTTAATCAACCCGATAAGGATCCGTGCCACCACTTTGGTACAACAATAGACACGTGTTGAAGATACTCTTGAGTTTGATTTTGAAGAACCGTAATCCGAGAAGCCGAGAAGGTTAAAGCCGATGAAGAAGCTGCAGCCAAAGCCAAAGCCGATGAACAAGCTAATGGCAATGAAGAAGATGTTGAGTATGATACGCTTTCTTCTAGATAGTCCCCGCACGCATCAAAGGAAGAAACTTCTGAACCACCAAAGGACCCGGAGTCTCCTCACATCTCATCATCATCCGATTCTTCTTCTCACTCTTCACCACCACCATCAAAAAGATCAACCAAATCATCATCCAGATCATTGAAGAAGCCACCTCGATCTTGGATTTCTCATACTCATGAAAGAATTGTAAAAGCCGCCCAACAAGTCGAAAGAAGGACATGCTCTACAAAACAATTGGTTTGTCGACCAAATGCAAAGATCTACATGATGAGAATGACAAGATGCGAATGAAAGGGAATACATACGTAAGCTCATGCGGATGATCTACAAGGGAAAATGGACGAATGATCGGCTACACTCACAAGTACCTTTCGGATATCGCTCCTAAAGTCACAAAGGAGATGTTTACCGACAACTATATCCGAATCTTATGCAGATAGCCAAGCAAACTATAAGATCAACACCCTTAACCGTCACAATCAATCCATCCGATCCTCGTAGTTTCTCGATAATGAATTGGTGGCCAAGCTTGTCACACAAATGTCTACACGACCGACATTTACTCGATGAAGGAAAGTTCGTTTCAAGCATTTTGGACTACCAACTCCAAGAAGCATGCAGATTCGAAAAGTCCAAACGCCCTAGAGACGATGAAGATAAGGATCAGGATAAGAATGATGAATCTAAACGACAAAAGAAGTCTGGTGAATCATCTTCCATGCCACCACCTCCCCAACGGCCTCCTCGCTCAACAAAGGTCTCCTCCTCGTTCTTCTACCGATAAACCTCATGATTCGAGACACCACCCTGCACTCAAAACCGGTGATTACTTTGAGTATACGGGTGGTGACGATGAAGAACACCATGAGCCCCTACAACAACCCACTTCTCCCAAACAAGTACGAAACCGTAATCCTCATCTAGGCCTAAGAAAGAAGAAAAGCGCCAAAGGCGACGCCCTATCATGGCTAGATGAAGACACCACAGAGGAATTTGAATGGTTTTCTACACTTGTCAATTCCACTCCCTACCCTAAAGAAGGTCAAGATCTGGTAGACGGTAATACATTGGAGCATGCTAAGATTATGCAAGAAAAGTTCCATGTGAAGAAGATGACGAAATCTGAGTTGAGGCGAATCAAGAATGAAGCTTTTCAACTGTGGAAAGACAGCTCAGAAAGTGCCATCGAGGTCTAATATCACCTTGAAAACATTGCTCGAGCTATGTCTAACAACATGGATTGGCTCAACCTAGAAGCAAACATAGACTTCACCAAACGGACAACCCTCCATACTACACCGACTGGTCAAAACCTCTACCAACAATTGGCCAACCAGATGAACCAAGGATTCCATTCCGATATTTCTTCAAAAGAGACTTGGATTTTCTTCTACATGGTGGCGATGGTTCAAGGAAATACGCTACATTGTTGACACTTCCATTCCCGCAGCCTATATACTCAAACCGCATAGCCATCGAGGAACGTGCCAATCACTTGTTCTCCAACAAAGTGGAAGCCTATGACCGAGATGCACTGGACGGGATTCATCATTGGCCTAACGCCAAGAATCTACTACGTAAGCCGCTGTGTTCGTAAGTCTCAACATGCAAGATTAGTTCTAAAAGTATCGTTGCCATCAAACACGCCGATCTTTCATCTAAGTGGGACTACACCTTCCTAAAGAATATCGTGGTCAAACGACAAGATGAAAAAGATTATGCATTCTCTCGGTCGACTTTGAGAATTTGTCTATCAACAACATCGAAGACATGTACCTTGCCAAAGTACGTGGTCGTATGAGACAATTCTCCACGCAAGTACAACGTGAATTCATCAAGTCGCTGCTCATCTTCATCGACGATAGTTATCCAAGAACGTAGAAGATCTCCAACCGGCAGCTTGAATCTTATCGACGTGTCAACTTCACTCCACCGCAGCTTGATCTACCCGACATCAACCAACTTCCATAATATACGCTCATCAGAAACCTTTCGCGCCGTTTACCGCAGTGAACTTCAAAGAAATTGCTTGATGGCGTGCAGAGATCTTCATAAGTTTGGTGATCACACTTTGAAGATGGTTAGGGACGGATTGGCTTACCCGTTGAAGGATATACACCAAAAGATCGGGTCTCCTAAGCGATGGAATTCTCGTGATCGAGGGACGTGAAGAGGATCATCACCATGATTGATGAACGGTTGTATAGAAGGGATCACCGTAAGATGGAAAGCTATGTTGGTGGTCGCACCAGTGAGAAACATCATCGGCTTTCAACGCCGACTCACACTCCTCGGCGACATCTCCGACTACCCGTACCCCTTGAACTGCTTCTTTCATTATAATTTGGATGTATGATTTTTATGTCTATGGCTTGTGCACACATTACAAGCTGTACAACCCGTACTTGTAAATAAAGGACCCAAGTGGTACGCTTCGCCACAATCCTTATAAAAGGAGCGAAAGCTTCTTACTTTTGAGTAAAACCTATCAAACCTTTCATTTTTCAAGGTTTTGCTCAAAAGAACAAGTACTTCCCTTATGATTTTCAAAACCTCAACCGTTTATATCACTTGTTGAGGGGGAGTATTTGAATTAAAACTTTGTTCACAAATTGTTCACAAGTGGTCATTCTTCCCGTAACACTCAAAATGGTCATATTTATTCTCAACTTTTCAAAAATAACATCATATATGCCATTTTTGAGGGGAGAAAATACGTGATAAGAAATATGTTGTGTAAATGCAAATGAATCTTTGTGCTATAGACTTAACCCATGAATTGACGAGATCTTAAATGTTAGTAACTCGAAAAGACTTGTCCGGACGGGTAATAATTTCAAGCTAGTTCGCTAGTCATGTAAACGTGTCTCGAAAGGACTTGTCCGAGTAGAATGTACCATTCGAGAAACTCTTGGTAGACATGAACTCTGACGGGTTTGACAACCTTCGAGGATTGTCTACACCTTCAAGGTAGTTATTAGAGCTAGTTGTCACCTAAAAGCTGACAATGCAACTCTTTAACTATGCCACGTAACCGTGTCTCGCGGGGAATGTCTATCTTGAGTTGATCAATTCAAAATGTGCGCGCGCTTTCCTCACTGTGCATTTTAACCGTTAAAACTCTTAAGCACATGTGGAGGGGAGTATTTATGCAAAATCTTATCTCAATAGTGGTACTAAAATGTTTTTCATTCACAAACACTTTGAGAGATTTTTCACAATAGTGGTTTTATGGCAACATAGGTTAGTCATGGAGTTATAAGGTGACTAAGGTTAGGAATAACCGTCCTATGATCCGCCAGAGTCGGAGGGATCTACCCAAGGACACCACAAATAGTTAGTATTTAGAAGTCCTTAGGTATGATTGTAAAAAGGAGAAAATGAGAATCGGAGAAAGAAGGAGTTGAAGAATTAAAAAGAAATGCAAAGAAAAGGGTGAAAAGAAATAGCCCTCAAGATTATTCAACTTAGGCGCATAACGGGTTCAATTCATATGCTACTGGTTGTCACTTGATGACACCGGTATTGAAGATTAAAAGTCGCCATGGACCCAAAGGACGCATGCACTAAACCTTCTTAACCACTCAAGTTTCTCTCAACAGAAGCTTGTTTCATTCTCACAGGGAACCCTACGTAAACTATCGGCTTTCTCTTAGAGATTGCCGGTATTGAAGAAGGAGACCCTCTCCCTAGTCTCCGCCAGAAAACCAAAACGCACTATTGAGTCTAGAGCCATGAGATTCATCAAAAGATCTCTTAGGTACACTTGACATTTCATCACTTGATATTCAACAATAAGAATTTCAGTGGTACATTATCGAGTCCTTCACAGATCTTAGCAAACTGTCGAGAACATTTATGAGAGGTTCACATTTGTGATCCTCAGTGATTGAATGGAAACTCCCGCCAGTGGTCAACATCAAACACCGACAGCAGGTCGCTTCGCAACTCCCGTGGATTGCGCTTTAGTGGTCTCAAACGGTCTATGCGTGAGGTGATGCTTTGGTGTACCTCAACGACTCATCTCAATCGTAGGTGTACTTCGTACATCATGTTATCTCACTTGTGGGACTCCGATTCAGAAACCGCCTTTGTAAGAATTAGAGTTGTGTTTTCACACTATGCCGTTAACACTCTCGAAGTTCAAACTTGTAAGTGCCGGAATCCGCTTATTACTAACCGCTTTAATGTTTACTTCTTATGGAAGCTCGAGCGAATGATCGTGATTCTTCTCATGCTCACGCCAACATCATCACTAATGGAAGTTCTATCCTAAAGCAACACAACAAATGTAATGATTCTTCGTCAAATCAAAGAATCTACAAAGTTAAAGACTTAAAGAACTTCATCAAGATCTGAATTCCAACGCCAAAAGAGCGTGTGAGCATGTTGAAGAATGACGTGGAGACATCAGAAAATGGGCGCACTGAGGCGCACTTGATGCATAACAACATACTATCACTTTCATCACAAAGAACAATGATCAAAGAACAAAGTTAAAGATGACGCCAAAGCATAACTGTTCAAAGAAAACTATCTCGCTACACTCGGGAGATGGTTCAAATCAAGGCAATTCTTCTCACAAGAAAGAAGAATGTCAGAAGACGCCAAAGCTACTATTACATCAACGCCTTCACCGTTTTCATCACCAACACTTGAGTGTTTGTTACTCATATGTAATAACACTTGAGGGGAGATTGTTGGAATCACTCCTAAACCTTATTCAAGTGTTAGTTACTCATATGTAATAGTTAGCTTATTATGGCCTTTATGTTTGTTATTAGCCTTAAGCTTATGTAGAAGGCCCATGAGCTTAGGCCCAAGCCCATAGGAGAAAGGGAAGGACTAGGAGTGTTGCCCTAGCTTTCCTCCTATAAATACTATGTAATAACCCTCACTTGAGGGTTGGTTGTTCAAATTATTCCTTTCATTCACATCTTACGCATAACCGGTCATAAGCATATCGTGTGTGTTTGTTTGGTTTATTGTTCAACCGCCTCTATCTCTTTCTTGTAAGCTTATGTTGTAAAACTAGTGACCTAACATGCACTTTTAACATCCATTTGGTAGACCCTGAAGTTCATGTATGTTGCATATGCAAGGAAGATCCTGATTGCTTCCATTCTTGCAAAGAGAAATGTCTCATCATAGTCAATGCCTTCTTGTTGATGTAACCTTTGGCTACAAGTCTGCTTTGTTTTTAATGACAAAGGCGTTTTCATTTATTCCTGAAAACCCACTTCATTCCTATGACAATGACACCCTGAGGACATTTGACCAAGGTCATAACCTTGTTTTTATCAAACTGTTGAAGTTCTTCTTGCATAGCCGAACCCAAATTTGATGTTTTAGAGCCTCAAGTGACACTTTTGGTTCTATTTCTCGATAGGTAATCAAGATATAGACATTCATTGGCTGAACCTGCAGTTAACTTAGCAGCCATGCTTCTAGTGAGCATGCCCTTAGTGGGTTTACCAATGATGTTTACAAGCTCAATGTCATGCGATTTTGTCCACTTACTTTGTGGTTTAGGATCTGAGCTTGAAGAGGTCACTGGAGACTCAGGAGTGAGTTCAGGAGCATGAGCCACAGAATCATTAAGAACATCTATTGAGATATCTTATTTTCAGGTTGTTCATGAGTCACGGGATCATGAACATTTGTTCGTTGTTACCTATCCCGTTAGGACCTGATTAATTCTCAATGAGTTCACTGATAGTTGGTTGTGACAAGTTGTGAGGCAAGACATAATATGAGATGTACGACGCATCACGCTTGGTATCGTGAATTGATTTCAGTAGTTATACTCAACAGAGGATATCTTGATGAGTTATCAATTCCTATTTCCTCCACCGAGGTGTTGGTGAACCGATGCTTTTGAACTCTCATCAAAGGTGACATGAAAGGTTTCCTCAACTTGTTGTCTCCTTGTGTTGAATACCCTGAAGGCTTTGGAGATCGTGGAGTAACCTAGAAAGTATCCATCGCCGCCTTTTAGCATCAATTTGCCTTGATGATCCTTGTGGTTATGAATAAACACGTGACATCCAAACACATGAAAGTAGCTGATATCCGGAAGTCTACCTTTGAATATCTCATATGGGGTTTTGTTATGTCTTTTGATAATGATTGACCTGTTTTGTGTGTAACAGTCGTTTTGATGATACCCGAAATGTTTTTAACGTGAGTGAGCCATTTAACATGGTTCTTGCAACCTCAATGAGAGTTCTGTTCTTCCTTTCAGCTACCCCATTTTGTTCGTGTAGGAGATGAAAAGTTTTTGTAGATTCCTTTTCATCACGAAACTCTCAAGCTCATCATTTATGAACTCGCATCATTGTCGGGTTCATTTGTTTAACAATAATGTCCTTCCTCGGTTTTCAATGTTCTTGATGAATGACATTATTGTGTCACCGCCTGACTCTTTTGGAAAGAAAGTATACCCAAGTGTATCTTGAAAACTCATCAACAATGACAAGAGTATACTTCTCATGCCGATTGATCTAGACCGACCGGGGTCCAAAGAGATCCATATGCAAGAGTGTGAAGGCAAATTTTGATGGAGAAATTTTATTTTGTTTTGAAAGATGCTCTTTGATGTTTGCCTTTTCACAGCTGAGCATGGTTTGTCTTTTTGCAAAACCAGTGATGTAAGCAAGGACCTTGTTTTGTTTTGCAAGGTTGTTGATATTTTGAAGTTTAAGTGAGAGAGTCTCTTTGTCACGACCGGTTGATAGTTTCGGGTGGCTGGCAAAGAGAGGCGAGTTCCATCTTGAGAAAGAGTTGACATGTCTAAGACATAAACATCATCTCTTCTAGGAGCTATCAAAAAACTTCTTTGTTGGCATTGAAAATGGTACCTTGTTTGTCATTGAATTGCACAATGTACTTTGCATCACATAGTTGACCTGACAGCGATGAGATTGTATTTGAGACCATTGACATAAGCTATTCTAGAGCTATTCCATTGCAGGTTTACATGAACCATAACCTTCAGATGGGACATGATGAGTTATCACCAAATACTACCTTGGGTCTGTTTCCTTTACATACTTGTGCGATACTCCTTAACACAGTCGGTCATGCTTCTGAGAATCCAATGTCTAGATGCCAAATAGATCCCCTGTGTTCTCTACACAAGTAGTAAACTGAATTAGTTTCTCTTAGTGACCCACTTCTATGGTGGGTTTGGGTCTCAAGGTCTATTTGAATTTGGCAATCGACTCATGGTGATTGGTTGAGTGCATTGTGCTACCTACGAGGTTTTGCATTTGGCTGGGATGACTTAGTGATTACAGGTTGCTTGGAATTTCTCCCTGCTTGGATGACAAAATCATGCCATTGAGATGTCTCATGAGCCGATTTCCGCAAATCTCTGACATGTATTCATGAGACAATCATCACGATGATGATCATTAAAGCCAGCGGTGTGGGCAGGAGAAGGATTTTGCTCTTTGCTTTTGAAATTTGGAGGTTGAAGCATCCATGACCAACTTTGGTATAGTTTGCTTTTATGAGAGAACTTACATATTGTAAGTGATCGAAGTTCATGATCATCCTTTTGCGCATCATACAAAAAGGATTCTATAACAATTGTCGTGGTATGGACTGGTATAGTGGCATAGATCACACTTCTGCTTTGTTTTGGTGGTGGCTTTTGACTTTGAGGAACTAGAGGAAGCTGACTTTGTTTCCTTGATTGATTCAGGGACTTTTTCGATGGATTCCATCTTATCGTTAGCTTCCTCACAAGTTCGGTCGGTTGCTTGAATTTGGTCACCTTCAGTGGGGATCGAGGATGTAGAAGTCTCAGTGGGAGTAGACTCTTGTTGAGTTGGTTTTGATGGTCTTTTAAGGATGGTTCTAGCAAGTCCAGATCTTTCTTTTGGTGAATGAGGATTGAATTGCATTGGAGTAAGCTCGAGCTTGAGTGCAAAGACCGAAGAGGTTTCAGGGGTGGAAGCGTTGCATTAGAATCGCTTGGACTCAATGTGTTTAGTATTATCGGCACATCAGGGGAGTCCAAGCATGCTCTTAAGAGCTTGACTCTCGTGCTCTAGAATTCTTCCGAGATCGAAATTAGGAAGCTTAATATCGATTAACCCGTTCAATCCAATCACCGGCTTGGGGATAGTCAACACATTGGTAATCATGCCTCCGACACAAATGTTTTGGGAGATCTTCTTTGTTATGAGAGTCAGGGAGATAATCTTCACTTATGACTCTCATTTTGCTGCTGGGAGCTCCCACAACATCAAAGACTCTTGGATTCTTAGTAGTCCAACTAGCAATGATATCTTTTTCTTTCTTAAGTTCATCTTGAAGAGCCTGATTTCTTTTAACTAATTCAGTGTTTTGAATTTGCAAAGTGATAGCCTCAAGCTTATTTTGTTTTAAAAGAAGCAGTTCATCCCTACACTTATTTAGTTCAAAACTTAGCTTGTTATATTTGGAAAAAAGATTTAATCTCGCTTCTTCAACAAACTTAAGGTCAACATTGATATAGTTCATATAGAATCCAATCGTCATCATCCATAGAAAGTAAAATATTTACCTTTTTCATTGTGATGTTGACCATTCTCCATTCCTGGCATGATTTTTCCAACAACTAGCTTGTCCTCTTCTAGAGGGCCATCATTATGACATGCACCATTTCATCATCTCGATGACACCGACTCTTCATCCTAGTCGAAGGTTTCAAAGAACAAGGCCTTTGTTTTACCCCTGCATTGTATTTAACAGTTTGTGTTGTTTCTGAGAGTGAGGCCTCAAGCAATGCTAGCTTAGCTTTGGCTTTCTTGTATTTAGCTTCAAAATCCAGTTTGTTTTGATCGATTTGTTTTGAAAATTTTGATGAGACTGATAGATTTTTGGTTGAAATTTGCTAAAGACTGAAGACTGATTAGACCTCGATGGTTTGTAAGAGGGTTCTAAATTGTTTTTGAAAACAGTCTTTTGCAAAATGGCCTCTTTTATGACACTTAAAGCATTCTGTCTTCATTGCTTTTAGAGTTGAAAAACCTTTGTTTCTTTTATAAACCTTCGAGAGTTAGCAAGGAGTGCCCTTGCCCGAAATTCACGTTCAGTCATTTAGGTACTCCTCACTTGATCTCTCATCGGGCCTCATCATCCGAGTTTTCTTGGAAATCTTGAACCACATTGTTAGAAAAGAAAGCAGTTTATATTGGTGATGAGGTGGTGGTCAGGGACTTCTTGACTTCCTACGACTTCTTTAAGTTAGGGTATCTTCTGTTGATGAGGTTTTCCTCATAGACAAATTTCCCATAAATTTCAGGAAGCTCAAGATTCTGGATATGGTTAGCATTCCTAAGTCCCTGATAGAAATTCAACCACTTCTCAGGGAGACTATTGACAAAATCCACATTGATTTCATGTTTGGACAACTTAACACCATCATTTGATAGTTCATTTAAAAGAGTTTTGTATTGGGTGTAAGTTTGAGAAGAGTTTCAGTCCTTAGCCCTGAAGGTGTTATACTCAAGTTTCAGAGTCCATTATCCTTTTCCTTGGTATCGATGGGCCTTCATGAATATGAACTAGGTCATTCCAGGTTTGTTTAGTCGTACTACGACTTATACAGAACTCCATAATATCGCCAGGAAGACAAGATATTATGATACTCTTGAGTCTTTGGTCCCGTTGACCACTCTCCTCTCATCCTCGAGTCCACTTGAGCTGTGTTTAGGCAAACCTTCAGCAGTCTTTGGGATAAATGGACCTTCATTTATACACTTGATATAATAAGGTTCCATCCCAATCAAATAGCAAAGCATACGCTTTTTCCATTTGTTGATTTTACCAACTTCAAGTCAGGGGCAACAAATGAATAAGCTCCACCCTTTTATCGACTAGTTGGGGTACATCAATTTCTCGCCATTTTAGGATCCCGATTAAAAACGTTTAGAGTGGCTTAAAAACCGTTTTATAACCAGCCTTGATCTAATATCACTTGTTGTTCCCTATTCACTATAGTATAGAAACAGTTTTAGTTAAGTAAACAAGACTAATAGTGAATCAATGACTGAAAAGATATAAATAAAACACGAGAGTAATTTTCAACGTCATATTCTTATTAGAAATGAATCAGAAGAATACGTTCCCTAGTACTTGCGGAACAGTACTAGGGATTGAAATGACAATGTGTTTGTAACTCCTCTCTAAGCTCAGGCTAAGTCCGAGCACAACTACAAGTACCCACTGAGCTATCTCAGGGATTAAGTTGTATTTGGAGGAGTGAAAGATGGCTAGCGTGTATGTGTGTTTTTACAATTCACAAGCTTAACCTTTCACTCCATCTCTTATGCTATTTATACAAGTATGAGTTTTAACTCTATCCTAAGTGACAAATGACAATTTGCGTAAGACAAAATACTAATTTATTTTGTCTCTGTTTACAAAGACTATATTAGGTAAAGGGACCAAGTCACTTTCTTCATGTCAAATCTTGATCTTGATCCGTTTAGGGAAGGTTGACTTCTTGAAGATAAGTACTCCGTCTTTATCGCTTCAGGCATAACCGTTTTGTCCCCCATTCTTCGTCTTCATAGTCTTCAGTCTTCATTTTTAGTTTGTCTTCAGTGTTTGTAGTTAGAGAGAAGTTTGAGGATTCATAAGTTATTGTCATCACTTACTGAATCCACCATCTTCTTCTTGACTCGGTCTTCACCCTTTAAGTTCCGCCTTACTGAGTGGAGAGACTTTTTCTATGTCTCCTACTGAGCGTCCTGAAGATGGCTCACAGAGAGACTATGCACTCAGTGACCTGTTAGTGTTTAATCGATCTATGCACTTAGGTTATTTTCTATTCAAATCCTGGATTAAGGGGTTTGGGTATTTACTGAACCCAAAAAATGGTCTCAAATACAATCTCATCAGTGTTAGTCAACTCTGTGATGCTAAGTACATTGTGCAATTCAATGACAAACAAGGTATCATTTTCAATGCCAACAAAGAAGTTGTTTTGATAGCTCCTAGAAGAGATGATGTTTATGTCTTAGACATGTCAACACTCTCTCAAAATGGAACTTGTCTCTTTGCCAAAGCCACTGAAACTATCAACTGGTTGTGGCACAAGAGAATCTCACACTTAAATTTCAAAAACATCAACAACTTGGAAAAACAAAACAAGGTCCTTGGCTTACCATCACTGGTTTTTGCAAAAGATAAACCATGCTCAGCCTGTGAAAAAGGTAAACACCAAAGATCATCTTTCTAAACAAAACAAAATTTCTCCATCAAAAGATGCCTTCACCTCCTGCACATGGATCTCTTTGGACCAGTCAGTCCTAGATCAATCCAAAGATGAGAAGTATTCACTTGTCATTGTTGATGAATTCTCAAGATACACTTGGGTATACTTTCTTTCCAAAAGTGGTGGTGATAAAATAATGTCATTCATCGGGAACATTGAAAACCGAATGACATTCTTTATTAAACAAATCGAATCAGGCCCGACAATGGTAATGAGTTCAGAAATGAAGAGCTTGAGAATTTCTGTGATGAAAAGGGAATCTCCCAAAACTTTTCATCTCCTTACACCCCTGAACAAAATGGGGTAGCTGAAAGGAAAACAGAACTCTCATTGAGGCTGCTAGAACTATGTTAAATGGCTCAGCACTCTCTAAACATTTCTGGACTGAAGCAGTCAAAACAGCCCGTTATACCCAAAACAGGTCAATCATTGTCAAAAGACATAACAAAACACTATATGAGATATTGAAAGGTAGAATTCCTGATATCAGTTACTTTCATGTGTTTGGATGTCCTGTGTTTATTCATAACCACAAGGATCATCTAGGCAAGTTTGATGCTAAAGCTGATGATGGATACTTTCTAGGTTACTCAGTGATCTCCAAAGCCTTAAGGGTATTTAACACAAGGAGACAACAAGTTGAGGAAACCTTTCATGTAACCTTTGATGAGAGTTAAGAAAGCATCAGGTTCACTAACACCTCAGTGGAGGAAATAGGAATTGATAACTCATCAA
>OU343222.1:256709644-256794807 GCA_910596185.1 Chrysanthemum makinoi | reverse complement strand
AATATCTCCATGCATAAAATAAATTGGTCGGTCTTTTTGGTATTGTTCATTCCGCCTTGAAACCAATTGAAAACCATTTGAAAATCAATCAAGGTACTTGTGATATAAAATCAAAAGCATTTTGTACCTTTAATTGTTTTTGATATTTTGAAAAAGCTTCCCTCAACATGTGCTTCACGATAGCAGTTTTTTTAGCACATGGAGGCAAGAGGACTTTGAAATCTTAGATTAAGAATGAAAGATCCAATCTTTTGATTAACATTTTCTAAAATGATCATCATCACTTCCTGATCAAATCTAGTATTTTAAGTACTTTGAATGAAATATTTTGGGAAGGATGGGGTTTTCTTATGATTGCTCCCCCTCAATATGTGCATCGAGATTCAAAAGAGTTTTGCACATATTAGAGGGAACTTGCACTTAGAGACAAATCAATCACGTTTCAATTCTTTTTGGTTTAAGATAAAGGCTCCCCCTTAACATGTGCATGAAAAATTTGAAATCATTTAGCACATGTGTTAGGATTTATAAAATCCAATCATTAAAGAGTCGGTCACCTCAAGTATATGTATTTATTAGAAAGCTCATAGTCGTAGTCAAGTTATGTTAATAAGTAGTTAGTTTAGTAACACCGTGGAGGACGGACGGGTCTTTACCCACTGTATGCCTGATCCACAGCCCGTAGGTGGCGTTTATTGTAGGACACAATAAATACCCTCTACCTACCAAGGTAGAGGGTTGGAGCTTCAATACAATTTTTCTTTGTTTTACATAGTTCCCAACTCTCTTCTCTTTCTCTCTCTAGAACTTTCTCTCTCTAAACATTTTGTACGCCCCATATGTTATTGGTTTGATGTGTTTGTGAAATCCTATAAGTTACAATTGGTATCAAGAGCCAAGGTTTGATCACTCATCTTTCATGCTCTTTGTTTTGGTGGATTTCATAAGGTTTTTGGGGTTATAAGTGTTTAGAAGATTTTGAATCATTTGGTCAATTTCTAGTGTTAAAGTTTGAATTTTGATTATACTTTTGTGTTTAGGATCATCATATGTGTTTAGGTTTTGAATTGGAAGATTTGAATCATTGTGGTTTGGCTGTTTTTTATTGATAAAGTGGGTGTTTTTAAATTTTGTACGAAGCGAGTTGAGCCACGGTGTTGAGTTTCTAGGAAGCGAGATGCTTTGTAATAGGAAGCGAGTTGGTTTATGCAACTTGGATATTAAGCGAGTTGACTGTTTAAGCGACTTGAGTTCTAAAGTGACTTGGCTATTAAGCGAGTTGTATTGGCAGCGAGTTGGTTTATGCGACTTGGTTGTTAAGTGAGTTGTCTCTGTATGCGATTTGGCTATTTAGCGAAGACTCTTTATGGACTTTGATTTTAGCGAGTTGTTTCTTTTGCAGCTAATTTGTCTTGAAGCGAGTTGACTGTTTAGCGAAGTTGATACCAAAGCTTAGTTGACTGTTTAGCTACTTGTCTATTGAGACTTGTCACTTCTTCGTATACATTCTTTACGTTGTTCTTTGGTTTAGTAAAATCCCGTGAAAGAATCAATTATCCGGTTTAATCAAAGAATAGTAAAATCCCGTAGAACTTTGTAATCATGTCTAACAACGTACCTACTATCGTTTCCACTGTGAAATGGAGGACGTTCAAGCAACCGAACCGATACTCGCCCACCTATATGCTTGACAGAACTGATTATGACTCATGGGCTCAACGAATTAGGTTGTACTGTTTGGGAAAAGAAAATGGGGTTAACATTCTCAAATCAATTGATGAAGGACCTTATCAGATTGAGACTACAAGAGACATACTTGAAACTGCTAAGATGGAACAAGGATCTTAGGATTGACGAATTCAAAAGTATGATGAGCTCTGATAAGGAGAAAAAGAGATATGATGTGATATCGGGCTTCAAACATTATACTTCAAGGTCTCCCAAAAGACATCTACAAGTTGATCAATCACAACACTGGCCAAAGGTTGGGACAATGTCAAGATGCTTCTCTCTCTGGTCTCCAATTAACTAAGACAGAGAATCACAACTATATGATGACTTTGAGCACTTTAAGATGAAACCAGGGAAAGTGTCACTGAATATTACGTGAGGTTCCACAAGCTTGTGAATGACATGAGGAATAATAAGATGACTATGCCAAATATTCAAATTTAAACTCAAGTTGTGAACAACATGAACCCGAATGGCACAAATTTGTCACCTACCAAGTTAACTAAGGGTTTGAGGGACACTAACTATGAGAAATTGTATGCATTCCTACTTCAGAATGAGAGACATGCTATGTTTGAACGAATGATTCTTGAACAGTTCAAATTCAACAGGAGAGGCAAGCTCATCTAATGATTCAACTGCATTCTACACCAATGTTGGGATTACTACCAAAGCTTCACAAGTCATACCTACTGGAAATGGTAATCACAAACTCATTCCCGATCCAAGGTTCATAACCCCGATGTCGATGTAGTCATGGAACATTTCATCAATCAACTAACCCTTATGTTTAGCAAAACTTGAACCTAACTCCACACACACAGCCTACACACTAACAATGAAATCGTGAACGCATCCAATCTACACAATCATGCTCTTGTCAGAGATGGAAAGATTTTGCAAAACCAGCCTGCAAGGAAGGCAAGTATGAACAAGGAAAAGTGGAGGTGGAGGATATGTGGCTAATCAATCATGGAAGGAATGCCATCAAGGACAAGGGAAGCCAATCAAGTGCTACAACCGTGGTGGTGATGACACATTGCAAGGAACTGCACATCTCCAAATGCCCTCAAAATGCAGAGTACCTTGGGACAAGATGCTCGGTGCAAGCTCGTGACAGGAGCGGTTTGGATGAAGAAGAGTTGTTGTTTTTTGCGGATGGAAATGCCAAAACCTATGATGCTGATGTGGATCGCCAGCCAATTCGGACATATCGAATCATCCTAATGCATTTCGTGCTGATTGTGATGCATATTACTCGATGTTGATGATGAACTAACCGCCCAAACAATCTTCATGGCTAGCATTTCACCAATGGTCTCCAAAGGTTTCATAACCACAAAGCAGTCCTTCCAAAGATTCAATCATCTCTGGGGTATTAAAACTATATGATGAAGTTGATGAGCAAGAGATGCATAACAAAGTACAATCACATGTAACTAATGAATCGGATATGGATAATGTGGGTAATAGTAATATTGTCCCATATGATCAATATGTGATACAAAGTGAAAGTGAGATTGTACCAAGTGATACATCAAGCACAATGATGACTATGTTTTTGATGAATACACTGCATGTGCTCCTGATGATCTGTTATCTCTGAACTGAATGCCTATAAAGAACAAGTTGCTATTTATGAACAACGTGCTAAGTTTGAGTTAACTACCCGTGAGCAGGAAATGGATGACCAATGCGTACAATTATTAGAAAAAGTAATTTTAGAGAAGAAGTGTTGAAACAAGAGTTAAACTCCTTACAAGAAAGCTTCCTAAAACTGTAAGCAAAAAACAAGAACTCCATGATAATGTTAAAGTGCTTAAACAAGAATTTAATGCTAAGGAATCAAAACTTTTGAATGACTTTTCCAATCTAAAAACTTTGAAAACAAGCTTGAAAATAAGTTGTATGCACAAGGGAATACCATTCATAAACTCACATGATCACTAAGCATAGAGTTCTCAGCGATAAGCACATCATTCCCCTCTTAAAGGAACCCAATCCTGAATATGGTAAAATGGCTAGAGAAGCTCAGAAGGTAATATATGATGGTAAGGAAATCCTTAAGCCTAGCGTAAAACCTAGTTGTACCGGGAGTGCACTGAGGAAGATATGCAATTAGATGAGGTCACTAGGGAGAAACTGAATATGAAGCTAAAAGATCCTGAGTGTAAAAAGGAAAACATAACGTTCAAACCCCATGATTACACTAAAGAAAATTGGATTTCCCTAAACAGATTTAAGCCTCAAACTCTATTAACCCTGAACAAGTTTTTGGAAAAAAGGACATAGATATGCAAAAGCTAATGCACTTGTTAAAACAACACCACCTTAGGAAAATGCCTCCAAAGCAATGTGTATCCTCCGAATACACCCATGCATTTAGTTCCTAGATCTATTCCCACTAAGAGCAACACCTTAATCAGCCTATATGTTTTTTATCAACTATTTGTTGATTTTGAGAAGACATGTAAGAAAAGGATCAAACCTACTAGGATAACTGAAGGGGAAAGAGGTTTTGAGCAAACTAAAGAATGCTATTTAACTGAGGTCATGCCTTTCTTTAAACAATTAAAAGGTCAATTTGAAAGTCTTCAAAAAGGAATAAACTCGGATATTAAAGAAATGGAAAAGGAATTTGATGCAATGATTGTTGAGGTCAATGACTATGAACGGGAATTCAAATATAATGAAATTGAAAGGAAAAATCTGCATATCTTAAATGAGAACTTAGTATTGAGTTGTGTGGCTCAAGATGTGTTTTATACTGTTACTAAGCACTCTATTACTGCTTCTCAATTTCTTGAATTATCTGTTGCTTTTAAAGTTTCCCATGATCGTGTCATTGAGCTTGAAACAGCAAATTCAAAAATGCATGATAAAATTGAACAGGATGATCATGATAACTTGGTCAAACATTTTTCTAAATTGGAAGTTGAACATTTTGCTTTGCAATTAAAATATCAACATCTCAAAGAAAATGTTAAAACCTCAAATATCAAGACATCCTCAGATGCTCCTGAATTTGATGCAGTTTTTGAAATAAACAAACGCGATGAACAAATTCAAGCTCATTGTAACACGATTAGAAAGTTGAAAGCCCAAATTTCACAATTAAAGGGTGAAAAGAACAATGTGACTGGCTCCCAAATACCCCCTTTAGATTCTCAGTGTTTTCAAACTTTTCATCTTCAAAACTTGGTTAATGCTTTACAAAAGGAAAATGAGAGTCTTCTAGGAGAAAATAAAAAAGTTAAACGACACTTTAAAGAGTTATGTGATTCAATGAAAGTCACTCGTGACAAGAACAACAAAAAAAATAACATCTTTAGAAAAGGAAATTGAGAATCGAGTGAGTCGTGTAAATGGGAAAATGCCACTTTGCTTTAATGAGAATGTTGCATCAAAGTCACCTCAGATTCTAAATATACTGGATCTGTAAATACATTCCTCCTCATCTTAGAAATTACGAACTAGCGTTTATAACTATTTCGTCATCTTAAGGATAGTCTAGAATGTCTTCGAAATTGTGTAGGAGGATTTATAAATAAGCCCCTTGATTGTCAAATTAGGTTTGCTTGCATTCAGGCCAAACGATCTCAAGAGCTGTAGAATGCTTGAGCAACATGCCCTAAATCCGATGCTAAGAAGGATAAAATAGTTGTGCCTTGTTCTATGCCTGATTTTAAGAATGCCAATCTTGATATGCCTCACTCAGGCCCAAAGTTAAGCATGTAAGCTTCAATGTGCCTTCAAGTAGTTCAGATCCCAAAGACTTCTAAACCTAAAATGCAAAAAGGTAGCAAAACTAACTAATGTTCCCATCCCTCTACAGAGTAAAAATGACACCAAAGCGAGCATGTCAAAGCCTCAAGGCAATACAGAGCAAGATAGGACCTCGCAAGCTAAGGGTAATCAATAGAGGAAAGTAGAAGACCACCCTAGGAACTTTAAGTTGGAATTGAATAAAACGAATCGTGTTGATTCTAGTATTAGCTTTGCTTACTGAATTAATTGAATTCTACTACTACTTAAAACATGTAATGAATGTTTGATTTCAAGTTAATCAGAATGTGTTGTGAATAATGTGAGTAATGGGGTAAAATCCTCATAAGAATGTTAATTTATCAAAAACAAAGTTAGAAGGCTAGAAAGCAATGGTGGAAGAAGGTTAGAAAACATTGGAAACCCAAAGGAAGAAAATTTAGTAATGTAGGTTATCAATGGATACCAACTGGCCATAAATTCAATCTTAATGAGTTGTGCCCTAAATTATCTAGACCAATGCTCGTTAGGAAATGGATGCCTACAGGTAGAACTATTCCTTTAAGAAGTGAACATACTTTGAATAGGTCTAATGCACACACTAGCTCAAAGATCTACCCCTAATGATTTCATTGTTTCTACTCGATGTGGATGTTCCAATCATTGTTACTAACCAAATGGCACCCATTCTTGCATGAGGATCCCAATTATCCAGTTATCCATTCTTGTCTGTGTTCAACTCAGAGACATCAAATCGTTCGTGGTACCGGACTCAGTCGCTCCAAGCATAAGGACCGAGACCGGCCATGCTCATGAACTTCGTGAAAATTCATCTGAATTGTTAGATTCGGAATGATAATTTGGTATTATGGGTTATGGAGACTATGTTGTTGGTGATAGTGTAATCTCCGTATATATGTAGAAGGTCTTGGTCATAATCAAGCTTTCTGGTCAATTATGTGATTCCATCTAGAAAGCGTTTTTGAAAACATACTTGTTACGTTAGAGAACTTGATGGTGTGGAACTTTTAAGAGGAACACGGGGTTCAAACCTATACACCATCTCTATCGAAGATATGATGAAGTCTTCTCCAATTTGCTTGTTGTCAAAGGCTTCAAAAACAAAGTTATGGTTATGGCATCGTCGTCTCAATCACATGAACTTCGGCACCATAAATGATCTTTCCAGAAAGGACTAAGTAATAGGCTTACCTAGACTAAAGTATGCAAATGATCATCTTTGTTCATCATGCCAATTGGGAAAAAGCAAGAAGTATGCCCACAAACACAAACCTACAAACTTAGTTATGGAAGTTCTTCATACCATTCACATGGATTTATGTGGACCCATGAGAGTGCAGAATATTTTCGGGAAGAAATGTAGGACCTTACTTTTAGCAACCTTATCACACAAATACCCACGTTTTGCTTAGAACACGTTAACACACAAACAAACTATGCATGAAACCAAAGAAATAAAGATGAGAAAGATGGTGACTTGATATATAAAACCGTGTATGTGAAGATAAGATGAAAACAAGAGAGATGTTTTATTTCAAGGAAAACACACACAACACATTCAAGCACACACCTCAAATGACTCATTTGAGGTGTATTTATACTACCTTACAACTTAACCTAATGGGCTTGGCATGGGTCGTGGATATGGGTTGGATTGGATTGGGTTACATGAACTTATACAAGGCTAGCTTAACTAAATGTCTAACCATTTAGCTTAGCCCAATCCACGAGCCCGTTGACTATTCTAGCACTATATCTAACACACGATATAAAGTTCCTAAATGTGAATGACCATCACTTCTAATAAAAACTATTAAGGCTAACAATCTCCCCCTAAGGGGTGGTCATTCAAAAGATGCTCCACTTGATTTGGTCTTCACTTTTCTCGAGCTTGAACTTTGTGTGTAGATATAGAATAGTCTTAATTCATTGTTCCTTCATGCTTTGTGATCAGATAATGTGGTTGTCTGCCATTGTCAACTTCTTTGGTTAGGTGTCTCCACGTCTTTCTCCACCATGCTCACACTTCTATTTGTCTTTAGTTCCATGAGATGAAGTTCTCTAGTCTGTAAACTTTATAGATTCTTTGACATTGACGAAGAATCATCTTTAACTTTGTGTAGCCTTTGATTTGATGAGAACTTTCATATGTTGTTGGTATGAGCATGTGGCGAGTCTCAGACGATCAATCCGCCCGGAGCTTCCATAAGAAGAAAACATGAACAGTTAGTAATAAGCGGATTCCGAACTTACAAGTTTGAATTTCGAGGGTGTTAACAGCATAGTGTGAAAACACGCATCTAATTCTCACAAGGGCCGCTCCCTAACCTGAGTCCCACAAGTGAGATAACACGATATACCAAGTACACCTACTAGTCATGAGTCGCCGAGGTACACCAAGCATCACCCCACGATCAGACCGCTTGAGACACACAGCGTAATCCACGAGAATTACCGGTGACCTCGCCGGCCGGTCGCTTGATGTTGACCCCAGGTGAGTTTCCATTCAATCATTTAAGATCACAGATGTGAAACTTCTCATAAATGTTCTGGCAGATTGCTAAGATCTCCGTAGGACTCTAGAATATATCACTTGTGTTCTTATTGATGAACAAAAGTTTATGAAATGTCATGTGTTCCTATGAGATCTTTTGATGAATCTCGTGGCTCTAGACTCAATGTGCATTTTGGTTTTCCTAAGCGGAGACTATGGAGAGGGTCTCCTTCTTCAATACCAACAATCTCTAAGAGAAAGTCGATAGATTATGTAGGGTTCCTAGTGAGAATGAAACAAATCCTTTTAAGAGGAATTGAGTGGCTAGAAGGTTTAGTGCAGCTGGCCACTGGTCCATGACGCTTTGTCTTCAATACCAAGTCATCTTAGTGACAACCAAGAGTGATGAATTGAACCATGCTTCTAAGTTGAATATGGAGGGCTATTTCTTTTCACCCTTTCTTTACATTTCTTTTAATTCTTCAACCCCTTCTTTCTCCTTTCTCACATTACTCCTTTTTTCAATCATACCTAAGGACTTCTAATACTAACTATTTGTGATGTCCTTGTAGATCCCTCCGCTCTAGCGGATCATATGACGAATTTCCTATCCTTAGTCACCTTATAACTCCATGACTGTCCCATGTTGCCATAAAACCATTTTTCTTGAAAATCTCACGGAGTGTTTATGATAGAAAACAT
The DNA here is from genome assembly GCA_910596185.1 of Chrysanthemum makinoi. Lineage (NCBI taxonomy): Eukaryota > Viridiplantae > Streptophyta > Magnoliopsida > Asterales > Asteraceae > Chrysanthemum > Chrysanthemum makinoi. Next base: position 256,786,094 of record OU343222.1, on the reverse strand, counting down.
GTTTGAGACACTCCGAGTTTTATATTTTCGAAACACTCCCCTTCACATGTGCTTATGAGTTTTAAAGAAATCGCACATAGAGGGTAGAGTTCGCCCTTTTTGAATTGATCGGCTCATGATAGACAATTCCCCACGAGACACGGTTACGTTGCCTAGTTAAAGAGTTCCATTGTCATTTTTAGGTGACAACTAGCTCTAATAACTAACTTGAAGTTGTAAACACTCCTTGAAAAGGAGGTTAGACCCATGAAGGTGCATATCTATCACAAGTTTCTCGAGATGGTACATTTACTAACTTAGATTCCCGTCAATTCATTGGTTCCGTCTGAGTCGAGCTCATTTTGAGATTCAAACCACGATCATTAAAACTTTTAGATCACATTTTAATCACGCCTCCCCTAAAAAATAGCATATTCGATATTTTTTGATATCAACGGTTTAAACAACATTTTAGAATCATTTGGGGAGACAAACGGATTTGATTTAAGCATGAATTTGGAACATTTTAGTTTTATACCCCCCCTTTAATAAAGCATAATCAATTAAAGGGTTTTAGAGGGAGTTATCTTGAGCACAAAGTATTTTGAAAGATTTTGAAAATCTTTTGAACAATCTTGAAAAGGTGCTCAAGATGATGATGATTTCTCACCATTTTTAAATGCAATGCACTGAAGCGTACACTTGATTTTTCTATAAAAGCACGAGTTTTGATTTGAAAAATAATCAAAAGTCATCATTTTAGTCCGGTTTCGCATCAAGTATACGAAAGCCATTGTTTAAGAAATTTTGAGAAACGACATGTTTTAGAAAACATATAAATAACTCTCGCTCAAGCATCTGTAAATACCCGTATCATTGTTGAATGACATTTCTAGAAACGCATGAATATCGATTATACAAGAGACATGTCGTGAGAAGAATATTTTTGGATTTTATATTGTTTTTGTATTTTTGAAAGTTTTATATTTTTATATTTTGCTTTTGTTGGTTTTCAAATTTTGTATTTTGTTTTTCAAAAATATTTACAAATAAGCTTTTGGAAAATCATTTTCAAGAAGATTCGAAGACGTTCTAACTCCTCGTGGGTTAGGCTTCTCATTCCAATTGTCGAACTAAATAGTCAAACCTTTCTTTTGAAGGGCTTTAGTTAATAGATCGGCGAAGTTGGTAACTGTCTTCACGAAGAATAATTCAACAAGTACCTTTTTCCACATGTTCTTTTGATGAAGTGATATGACTCGATATGCTTAGTCTTTAAGTGATGAACAGGATTGCATGATATGGCTATGGCACTTTTCGAGTCACAATACATAGGTATTTTATCGAAAGTAAAGCCATAATCTGAGAGTTGTGTTCTCATCCATAGAACTTGAGCACAACACGCAGATAGAGACACATACCGGCCGGGAAAGTGCAAAGGTAAATTTGTTTCGACCAGACCTTTTACTAACTTTTCACCCAAAAATTGTGCTCCTCCGATGTACTTTTTGTCAGACTTGATCACCTGCGTGGTCCGCATCCGAAAAGGCAATTAGATCAAATCCGGATTCCTTCGGATACCAAAGTCCCATGTGAATGGATGTCCTCAAAATCAAAGATCCGTTTAACCTCTTTGAGGTGCGTACCGTAGGCTTTGCCCTAAACCGAGCTAATAAGCAAACAACAAAATGAATATTCGACGACTAGCAAGAAGATACATGAGAACCAATCATGCTCCGATATTTCTTCGGATCAATAGGTTTCCCAAACAAATCGCTCCAATTTTTGGTGAAGTTACCATTGGTGTTCCGACCGAATCACAATTATCCATACCATGATTTTTTCAAAATCTCAGTAGTGTATTTAGCTTGATTTATAAAAATTCCACGAGGGGATTGATGTATTTGTAAACCAAGAAAGAATTTTAGTTCCCCATCATGGACATTTCAAATTTACTTTTCATGAGATTTTCAAAATGTTTTGAAAGATTCGGATTAGTGGACCCAAAGATGATGTCGGCCCACGAACTGAACAATCAAAATGTCGTTTTTGCATTTTTGTGTAAACAAGGTAGGATCAATTGTGCCTTTGGTGAAATTGTTTTGGATAAGGAAAGAGGAGCCACATACCACGCTCTCGGAGCTTGTTTCAATCCATAGATTGCCTTTTTGAGTTTGTAGACGTAGTCCGGATGTTCCATGTCTATGAAGCCTTCTCGTCGACTCACGCACACTTCTTCTTCGTGAGTTCCATTCAAGAACGCAGCGTCTTAATGTCCATCCGATAAACCGTGATGTTTTTGTGAGCGCAGAGGCTAAGAATATCCGGGACGCTTCTAGTCTAGCTACCGGCGCCGAATTGACTCTTCAAAGTCTATCCCTTCCTCTTGTTTTGTATCCTTGGCCACAAGACGAGCTTTGTTGCGAATGACAATCATTTCTTCATCCCGTTTGTTCTTCCATAACCATTTAAGATCAATGACGCCAACGTCAATGGGTCTTGGAACCATTTCCCAAGAGTCATGTAGACGGTATTGGAGAAGTTCCTCCCGCATTGCTTCTATCCATGGGGTTCCGCCATTGCCTCGCTAATGTTCTTTGGCTCTCTATATTGCATTGAGCAAAGGTAAATGCATGTCGCATCGGTGGCAAGTTGGCGTCTCGTCCGAATTGGCCTTGAAGGTTCACCAATAACTTGTTCAATTGGGTGGTCTTTGTCCACTTCAGAGTAGAAGGATACCGTTGGTTAAACGTATGCGAGTTAGATGGTTCTCGTAAGCTTGAAGATGATTTAGCTGATCCGTAGCAAATGGTTTTCAAATAAGTCTTCATCTAACGCTGCATCGTTATGATTTTGGTTTTGCTCATCAACTCACGGTAGAACGGGTGCAACAACCGTAGTAGATGTAGATGATGTAGATGGAGTTGGTGCATTGGTTTCGACCGTTGTAGATGCATCTTCTCTTGGTGGTGGAGGATGATTTTGAGCGGGTGCAGCAGAATGATGGTTTGATGCATTTGTCGAAGTTCCACCATAGTATTCATCGAACATTAACTCGAAGAAATTTTCCCATTCTTGTTCTTTAGGATTGTCAACCGAAGTTGATTGAGCTCTTTGAGGTATGAGTCCTAAACCGATGTGTCCGTAAGTAGCCGATTTAGTGCGGGTTCTTGAGCGAGTCTCTCAGAAGCCATATGTGAAAGTTCATCAAACTTCACATTCATCGTCTCCATGATCCTCCTAGTTCTCCTATTATACACCCTGAATGCCCTCGAAGTTATTGAATATCCAATGAAAATTCCAATATCACCTTTAGCTTTCAATTTACCTAGATCTTCTCTGTCGTTCGTCGGATAGCACAAAGCGCCAAACACGTGAAGTAAGAGATATCGTTTTCTGATGTTCACAAGCTCATATAGGGTTTTATTGAATCTTGGATGGATAAGGGATCGGTTCTGAGTGAAACAAGTAGTGGCAACAACATCATCCCATAGAAAAATAGCACTAGAATAGATTAGCATTGTGCGAGCACCTTCCACAAGAGTTCTATTTCTTCTTTCAACTACCCCATTCTGCTGTGGAGTTCTAACAACTGATGTCCGATGTGTAATTCCAACATCTTCAAAATAAGTTCTTAACTCCTGATTAGTGAATTCAGTTGTCGTTGTCTCGTTCTTACAACCCTTACCGAGTTTGAAGAAGTACTTGAATACGTTTCAGTAGGATGATGATGCCTGGTAAGCCTTTTGATCTCGAACTTAACCCATGTATATCTCGAATAATCATCGACGATAACAAGAATATACTTTTCCCATTAATGCTTTCAACTCTCATTGGGCCACATAAGTCCATGTGCAACATATGCAACTTTGCTTCCGAACTAGCATGATTTGGGTTTATATGATGCTCTTTTGCTTTTTCGCGCATGATCGCACATAAGTGATCCTTGGTGTATTTGAACTTTGGAAGTCCAAGGACGATGTTGTCTTTGGCAATTTTGTTGATGGTGTCAAAATTGAGATGGGATAAGCTTTATGCCATAACCGGACTGTGTCCGGATGCTCGTGTCATAAGACATATTGGTGATGAAGAGGCCATTTGATTGATTTCGATAGCATACAAGTTTGTATCACGATTCCCGTTAAAGAGATCAGTGCCATCCAAGTTTCTAACGAAGCAAGAATTTTCCCAAAAGCAACCTCTAAATCGATCACGAACCGCCCGACTGAAAACAAATTGTATCCAACCCTTCGACATAGTAAACCCGAGTGATCAAATAATTTCCAAAAGGTAGATCTCCATAGCCCATGATAGCTGCGACATGATCATTTCCAAACGCATTTCCCTTATGAATTTCCAGACGAAATTGATCGCAGCTTCTGATTCAGTCATGTGCTTGGAGCAACCCGAGTCGATGATCCAAAGACATATTTGGATAACCTGCCAATAATGTAGAAGAAGATTTCGGAAACCGTTTTGATTTTGGTTCTGGGTTAGAGGTAAAATCCGATCACACTCAAAGAAGTTTTCAATGGGTATTCGGTTGGTCACTCATTGTACCATTTCAGGTGTAAATCTACCCTGGGTTTCCAAATGTCATCCCTAAAGTAAACATTATGCTCCCTATCAGTAGTGTAGAGCCTAAGTTTCGCAACTAGTCTTCCTATTTGTTTAGCATAAGTTCTTTTGGGAACATTCTTCTTAACAGGCTTAACAATCTCATTCTTAGAAACACAATCATCATGAACATTAGTTAAAGATTTCTTGCAAGTTAAACAAAGAGATTCAACACATTCATTAGACTTAGCAAGTTTCATAGGTTCACATTCGAGATGAAATGTCTTTCTTATTCAAAAAGGTAAATTCCTAGGGTGTTCTTCTACTTTTCTCTTTTATTCAAGCTACTACTCCTAGAGGCAGCCTCTATTGTTCCTTGTATGCTCTTAGGCTTAGTCTGCTGCTCCTAGAGGAGGTGCTTCTAGTCCGTAGAAGGTAAGGCACACGCATTAGGATTCACATTTTTATCAAAGGGTGGTTTCACCTTTCTAGTCTCTTTGAGTGCTTTTCTAAACTTATGTCGTTTGTTCCATATGTTTTAGATGTGGAGACAGACGCATTAGTGGTACTCATCTTAAAAAGGCCAGGTGCTAAAACTTTGGTTTCTCGATAACCGCTTTTCCCTTATCAACATTTAGTTTAGGTAGGGTGGAGTGGATCGATTTTGATGTAACATTTTTCTCATTGACTTTTGGAGGGAGGTATAAAACAGACATTTTTGCTTTGGAAACCGGTTTGGGAACATTTGCTTTCTCCGCAGTCAATGGTTTTTAATCACAGTATCCACTGCCTTTCCTTTTGAATTTACCGGAGCCCTCAAAAGATCATTTTTCGCTTTCATGTCATTGTAGACACGCTCATACGACAATTTGTCATATTTGCATTCCTCAGTTTTCGATCAAGTTGTTTAAAATATGACACATTTTCTTTTCAAGTTTTTCAAGAGCTTTTTCATATTTTGAAACAATTTCGGAGGTCTCAGATCGAGTCTTTCATCTTCAACAGTAATATGTTTGCAAAATAATGGACATAATATCGTAGTCCGAACATCTTCAAGAGAGAGTCATTTAAAGTTTTAAACTTTGATTTGTTCAACACATTCCAAGAAGCTTTACTAGGGTTTTATGGATCCTTGACAAGTCACTGTTTCTTTCAAAAATGCTTATTCAAATGAATTACCCTTGCACCGATGGCATTCATTGAGGGGCAATTTGAGTTTCCAAAACTTTCTCTGTTCAATATCAAAACTAGAGAACCAGTTATTAGGTGTAATAGTGGTTTTAGTTTTAACAGCTGAAGATCCAGAATTCTCGTTTTCACATTGTCTAAAATACTTCTCGGATCACTTGAGTTAAAAGGATTGTTTGAAGACATTTGTTCAATGTTCAAAAGAGATTTTGAGACAACGACTGGTTTTGAAACGAGATTTTGAAACGGTGTTGACTCTTTGTTTGAAACATTTTGTGTGATGGAGAACTTTGACTTTTCTTTTGATTGACAAAAGTAATTCCGTTAATTTTGTTCCATTTGTTATAATCAATTGGTTTGATTTCCAAATTATTTTGTTTCATTTTTGATCTACCGATAGTTCTAACGCTTTCAAGAGAATCACGAACATTATGGGTTCATGCAAAACATTTTATTGCGAATATTCTGAGCTTTTCTTGAGGAACGAAGTGGTCGCTAGTGCCATTCTATTGGTAGTATGAAAACGCGGATTTACTTGATTAGAAAGCATCTTGATTGTTTGAGCAGTAATGACCCGTAAGAAGCAAATTTTCCTAAGTTTTTATCTTTCATTCTTATCAATATTTCATCAAGAAGAAAATCTTCTCGTTTTGAAAAATCATTAATCAACCTTCTTCTTTTTAAAGATTAGAAAAAATTTCTTTTGTTGGAAAGTTGGTTATGTAAATCAGAAATTTCCTTGTTTAAAGATTTAATTTTCAAGTTCAAATTCTCATCAAGTGTGTTATACTTGATTTGCAAAAGTTGTTCTTTAGAAACCAAATTTCGATAACCAATTTCTAATTCTGATTCTTTGTTTTTCCGAAATTCAAAGGCTTTTGCGTTCTCCTCTTGTAACTCTCGCCGTCAATTTGGCATTCGCGCCTTAACATCGCGATTGACCGTTCTAACTTCTCGATTTCAATGCCACGTTATTGATTAATGATTCAAAATAAGCACGTTTCCTCATCGGCTCAGTATTTTGTGCCATACGCTTCCACTAGGATCCACATTTGGAGTTTCGAGTTAGTATTGCTACAACCGGATTGTCCGTGTATGTATCATAAGTAGGTGCTGATGTCACGCACGCTCGTTCGTCATGAGTAAACACATCAAATATGACATTGTTATAGCATGGATCGATTGGTACCTCAGCTGACATTGGCCATGCAGTGAGGCGCTAGTCGGATCGCATATGTCGCATTTAGTCTCCTCAAGATTTGCCATGAAGATACAGTTTGCATTGAGTTCTTCGAGGTCTTCCAAATCATCCATAATAGCCATGAAGTCATGTTCTCAGACTCAATTGAAGTCCAAATTGTTCCTTTTGTACCAACATAATAGCTTTCTAAAGATATGAAGATCCTTCTTTTCTTAGTTGGACATTCCTTGCCATGTGACCCAATCCTTGACGTTATAACACTTAACCCGATTACCTCGACCACATTTCCATAATCCCAACGACCGGAGCAGCAACATTCCCATTCTCTTACCCACTTATTCCCAACATTCTAACCCATCGACACCACGATGAACCACCTGATTACCCATGCGAAATCCAGTAGCATATCCCTTCTGATTCCCAATAACTCCAACCATTTGTCCTTGATTACCCATGTTTACACCCGGTTGTGCAATTTGCCTGTTGCGAGTGTTTGATGAAATCCTTTGGTTGTTGTTACTGGTGTGGAATAGCGATTTCTAATGCTTTACCCAAGAATACAAATGCTTGTGACAAAGCTTTTCTCGTTCCATTTCAAGATCGCTGATTCCTTGTTCTGGTAATGTTGTTGTTCAGGTGGATAGTTTTGTTGTTGAGGGATGTATTGTTGCAAGTTGTTGTTAGTGGAAGATGATGAAGCTTGTTGTTGTGTATTCACTGGTTTGACTCTTGCAATGAGTGCCAATGGATCATGATTCTTTGCTAATCTTTCTTGCCCGACTTCATTCACTTCATTTTGGTTTTGTTTCAGAAAATCGTTGAGTTGATCAAAGTTCACTTGATGTAAGTCTTTTGTTTGGTTGACAATAGTGACATATCGTCCCCATTCTTCGGAAGATTCTTCAGAACTTGATGTTGCTCACGATAGTTCTGGGTGTCAACTTGTTTCTTAACAGCTCATTCATTAAAGTGCAGAACCTTCCATAGTAGGATTCAATGGATTCGCACGAGTGGATGTAACACGTTCACATATCGAAAGCGTTTAACCGCCTACAGCAGAAAGATGTCTCGTAAACCCAGTTGACAATATGAATTGCCATGTCATCTCGCCACTTGTTTCTCGATCCTCTTCGAGTATTCGATTCTTTTGAAGACGAAAAAAATTGGGACGGAGGTGTTGCATCAGATTTCGGGGTCTTGGACTTGTCGAGGTATGAAGGTTCCATCCTGAATGGATTTGATCATCAATTTTCCATTAGGTTTTGTCTTGATGTAACGAAGCATACGACTTGTCCATTGAAGATAACCACCTTTTTCCAACATAGAGGACGGTTTTCGACCTACTGCATGAATGTCTTGTTGAGTTGCTATTGATGAAGGTATGATCTGATAAAGTTGATGTAGGATCGATTCAACGATGAGGAGTTGAGGTTGATGAAGATTAAGCTCGGTTGAGGTTTTTCCGAAAGTCGTACTCGTAACCTTGGTTCTTAGCGTAAAATTTTTCTCTCCCAAAATTTGAAATTCACTATAAAAATCAATTCTAAGGTCGTATGAAAAATTGGAGTTATGACAACTTTGACGCAAATTTGACCAAAATTTTGAATTTAGGCCCAAAAATTTGAATTTTTTACCAAAATTTGCGTAGTTAAACCAAAATTTGAATCTCGCGTAAAAATTGAACGTTTAGTCTCCTCAAAAAGTTAAATTTTATTAAACCTTTATGCGTAGAAAGAGTTTAGGCGTAGACCAAAGAAGTTACGAGTAGGATGCTTAGGTAGAGATTGCTGGCCAGCATGGATTCTTAGGCGAGGTTGTTGTGGTGAGAAAAGACCCACGCCGTAGGGACAAACTTATGAACCCAACTTACAGAATAACAAGAGCTTACGCCAGAGGAATAGCTTACGCCAGAGGAATAGGGTTTTGCCTAAAAGTCTTTTTACACTATCACGTTGTAAAGAGATATCCAAAGTCGGCTGTTCCACAAACTTATCCAATCGGGGAAGCATCGAGTAATCGCTGAAGCTCAAGAATCTTCACCAAAAATTTATGCGTAGAAATAGGGTGTTGACTTTCTTGCGATAGAACTAGGGTTTTGACCTACGTAAAAAATTTCTGATTCAAACAATTTCTCTTGCACGCATAGCCTTAAAAACACTCTCAATAACACAAAACTGTTGACCGTTTTCACCCAAAGTGCTTAGAAAGCTTACAAGTAGAAATGACCAATGAACCAAATACGAGCTTAAAAATGAAGAAAAACACGTAAAGCTTCGAACTTTTGCAAAAAACTGAAACTTTAGCACCAAATAAACCTTAAACCACAAGAATCTTGAATTTCTAAGTGCAAAAGTTAAAGCTTTAAGCGTGAAAACTTTGATAACGAAGCTACGTAATACCAAAAAAACTTCAACCAAAAACACCTAAACCATTGTTAGGCGATTGATACCAATTGTAGGACCTTACTTTTATCAACCTTATCACAAACCCAACACGTTATACCACGCCACGGCGTAGAAACCTAACAACAACACAAACACAAACCTATGCGTAAATAAAGAAGGAAATATTAAGATGTTGGTGACTTGATGTTTATAAAACCGTGTATGTTGTGAGAGAGATGAAAACAATAGATGTTTTATTTCAAAGGAAAAACACACACACGCACTTTCAAGCACACCCCTCAAATGAGACTTTGAGGGGTTTATATAGTACAAGTAGAAGATGCCCTAATGGGCCTAGCATGGGCTCGTTTGGATTGGATTAGACATGGATTGATATAAGGCTAGCTTAACTAAACTAATACCCATTTAGCTTAGTCCAATCCACGAGCCCGTTGACTATTCTATCACGATATCTAACACACGTTACAAAGTTCCTAAACGTGAATGACCATCACTTCTAATAAAAACTATTAAGGCTAAAACTAGGTGCCTAGGATATGATCAAGCATGATTAGATGATTAGATTTTGATGAACACATTATTCCCATACATTTATATGATCTGATTGATATGTTGCATTGACTTTTATTAGTCGAGTTGTGTGATGTCGACTTCACCATATATCTGTGTGTGAGTTCACTAACGTATGCAGGTATATTGGTATAAAAGAATGTTCCCGATCCGGATCCTTCAAATAAAGATGATTGGATGCCGAAAGGAAAGGGTAACTATATCTTGGGTTGACAAATGAAGAAACGGAGCTTAATTTTACCTCAGTTGGCATTAAAATGCAACGTATGAAGTCTCATGCATCGACAGATCGCTTTCTTAAAGCCCTAAAGAACATCAACAAGCAGCCAACCACCTAACGTACCTTGTGCGGTGAAAAGTAGTGGATGATACCATTTTTCTTAATACAAACTTGATAATATTGTTTTGAAAATGGAAAAATATTGTTTTGAAAATAAATCGGACTCAAAGTTTTGAAATCAACCGGACTTTATTTTGTCAAATCATAAGATGATTTCAAATTAAATATTTTCAAACTATATTTCATCTATCAAGTCCGTTTGTACGTTAAAATGTGGAGATCTAAAGATTTAATGTTATGTCATGGTATGATTTTCTTTAAAACTCAAAGATCTTTCAAAATGAAATTTTTTCTGTTCTTGTTTGATTGTGAAATTGTTTTATTTTCCTTAAAGATCTCTTAAAACAATCATACCTTACACTAACAATCTTTAATGTCTTAAATTGATCCGTTTCGATCATTTTTCAGAATCAAATCTTGCCACGTCTTTCCTCAAAATTTTCTAAATGATTTAAATCAGATGGGATCACAAATCTCAAATGGTTTGATATTTTTTATCAGGGGAGAGATCGTGATTTAAATCTCAAATTTGTTTTAATGGATTTGGTTTTAGTCCGTCAAAGGCACTCCTGCCTCCATGTGCCAAACGATTTGAAATACACCATGCACATGTTGAGGAGGAGGATTTATCCAAAAACAAGATGAGTATTTAAACCGGGCCACATATTCTCCCATGTTTTCCAAACCTGATTAAATCACTTGAGATCCAAAATCTCAAAGGGTTTGATATTTTGATCGGGGGAGAATTTGTGATTTAATAATGAAACTTGATATAAGACGATCGCTTTGATTCAAAGTGTGTGTTCTCTAATATGTGCTAAACTCTTTCGTATATCGATGCACATATTGAGGGGGAGCGAATGGTTTATATTGGCAATCGTGAAAATTATTTCAAATGAACTCTTGCCTCTATGTGATAAAATGATTTCAAATATCCTATGCACATATTGAGGGGGAGAATTTACCAAGAAAATCAAATGGCTTTTTCCACGGAAATTGTGATCAAGAAATTATTTCAAAGAACTCTTGCCTCCATGTGCTAAACAATTTAAATATCATATGCACATGTTGAGGGGGAGCATTTCTAAATGATCAAAACTATTAAGGTACAAAATGTTTTGATCTCGTATCACAAGTACCTTGATTGATTTTCCAAATGATTTTTCAATTGGTTTCAAGAAGGAAAGAACAATACCAAAAGACTGACCAATTTACTTTATGCATGGTGATATAAGGATGGTTAGGTTAGGTATTCGTTCCCATGATCCCGCCAGAGCCGGAGGGATCTACCCGGGGACAATCCACTAGATAGTGTAGAGTCCTTAGGTATGATGAAAAAAGGAGAAAAGTGAGATATGGGAAGAGCGATGAGATAGAGCTAGAATGGAATAAACCCAACAAGGTTCTAGTATGAAGTTTTGCACTTAATCGGGGTGAAGAATGAAAAAGAAATGAATATGAAAAAGGGTGAAAAGAAATAGCCCTCCAATAATTCAACCTTAGGGAAGAAACCTAGTTCAATACATATGTTACTGGTGTTTGCTAAGGTAACACTAGTATTGTAGACAAGACGTCATGGACCCAGTGACGCACTGCACTACAACTTCCCAAGCTAATCAAGTTCCTCTTAAAAGGGCTTGTTTCATTCTCACGGGGAACCGACATAATCTATCGACTTTCTCTTAGAGATTGCTGATATTGAAGTAGGAGACCCTCTCCCTAGTCTCCCAGATAGGAACCAAATGTGTACAATTGAGTCTAGAGCCAAGAGATCATCCACAATATCTCATTAAGACACAAAAATAATGAAGACTTCACTGCCACAACTGAAAGGTATTTATTAAGAGTCCCACGATTATCCTTGTGGTATTGCCAACATCCAGTGATATGTAAAAAAAATATTCACAATGAAGATGGAAATCCTTCTAGAGCCAACATCAAACAAGCTCTTGGTAGGTGACATGTGAAGTCTTGCAAAAGATCAAGCTTGTGACAACTGGATAGAAACGATGGGGAGATTCAATCTTGAATCAACCTTGGTCCAGAATTGGAATTGACGAATACTTTTGGAAAACTGCTCGATGTGCAATCTTCTTTTCTCGAGAGCACATCTAATGTGTACTCATATTTTCAAATTCAAAAGTATCTCTCGATTGAAAAAATACTTTTGGAAAAACCGCTTGATGTGCAAATCTTCTTTTCTCTAGCATCGTCAATGTGTACTCATTTCAAATACAAAAAGTATTTATGATTGGAAATTGATATTTCTCATAAAACCTTCGTCGTATTGCAAAACTCTTTCTTCAAGCAATATGCGATTATTTTTCAAATCATTTTCATCAATCAGTGAATCTCAATTCATCGTTCACTCACCGTGTTGTCTTCTTTGAGACGTTTCGTTTGAGAGAACGCCTAGAAACACCTACAAACCCCTCACAAGGAGATTCTTCGAATTATACCTAATCATAGTAAGACTTGTACTGATCAACGGGAACCGTTGCGTGTACCTCAATTCAACGAAAGTGATCAAAGACACTTTCATGTGTTTTATTGCTAACCGTTGTTTCAGTACATTTGGACGGTTGCAAACATCGAATCGGGATCCAAAGCCGCATGCTCACAAGATCCACACTTAATTAAAGAAATCATGACCGTGCATATCTACGAACCTGGCTCAGATATTTCTATACTATGCTTCAGCTACGCTGCTGCAAATATCTTGAACCAGCAAAAGCTTCCGCTACTGGATGGAAGGATGTCATGATCCAAAAGTGTGAGCATGTCGGTCCAAAAGTCACAATGTCACATGATGGCTACACAATAAAGGGTGATCCAGAGATTTACTGTGGCTGATGATCTCAATGAAAGCTCGAAGATCATCAAAGATGTGGATCAGTTTAAAGGCCTCCACTGAAAGTACAAAGCACTCGGACTATGAAAAGTCACTACTAAAGCACAAAGATTGCGGAATTGAAGAATTGAAGTCTACGAGCTGCAACGTGTCAAAATTAGAATGCTAGGATTCGAAATGTAAAACATGGGGTGACCTCCCTTAGGGGGAGATTCTTAGGAATTGGAAATTCCATAGTGAAGTGTCGGTTACCCCATCTATAGTCTAGCATATGTTATCTCGTAGACATATCGTTATTTACTGTTTTATTAGTTAGTTATTAGCCTAGAATAGTTTAGAGTAACACCGTGGAGGAAAGACGGCACTTTACCCACTGTATGCCTGATCCACAGTCCGATAGGAGGACGGTATGTTTGTAACTATAAATACCCTTTCCATCCATGGAAGGGGTGGTGCTTCTGATAATCTAACCTTCCATATTTTGTGAACCAACTCTCTAGCAAGAACACCCTCTCTATCTTTCTCTCTCTAAATATGGCAAACATGTATTTTGATCATCCAAGACCACCCGAATCATCAACACAATAATATTTCGATCCTACGCATTCTTTGTGTTGCCTTGAGGCTTTGATCTGCTTGCTTTGGTGTCACTTCTTACTACTGTAGAGGGAATTGGAACATTAGTTGGTTTTGCTACTTTTTGCCTTCCTGAACTAGAAGTGCAGGGATCTGAACTACTTGAAGGCACATTAGTGTTCACTTTCTTAAAACTGGGCATAGTATGGTTTGTATGCTTGACACTAGGCATAGAACTATGCATCACAGCTTTTTCCTTTGGACCTAAGGATTTAGGACATGTTGCTATTAAACATTCTAGCGCTTGAGATCGTTTGGCTTGAATGCACGCAAACCTAATTTCACTGTCAAGAGGCTTACTTATAAAATCCTCTTCCACAATCTCACGGAGACATTCTATACTATCCTTAAGGTGTGCACAATAGTTGTGAAACACAGGTTCATTATTCCTAAGATGAGGAGGAATGTATTTAATACCACAGATATTTGCACCGAGGATGACTTTGATGCAACATTCTCATTAAAACTAGTGGCGTTTCCCTCTCCCGACCCTCAGATTCTCAATTTCTTTTGTAAAGACGTTATTTTTCATTGTTTTTGTCACGGTGTAACTTTTATTGAATCAAATAACTCTTTAAAGTGTCGCTTAACTGTTTATTTTCTTCTAGAAAACTTTCGTTTTCTTTTGTAAAGCATTAACTAGGTTTGAAGATGAAAAGTTTGAGAATACTGAGAATCTAAAGGAGTAGGCATTTGGGAGCCAGTCACATTGTTCTTTTCACCCTTTAATTGAGAGATTTGGGCTTTCAACTTTCTGATCGTGTTACAATGAGCTTGAATTGTTCGTCAATGCTTTATCTGAAAATCGCATCAAACTTCGAACATTTGAGGATGTCTTGATATTTGAGGTTTTGATATTTTCTTTAAGATGTTGATATTTTAGTTGTAAATCAAAATGTTCAACTTCTAGTTTAGAAAGATGTTTTACCGATTATCGTGATAACCTCGATCAATTTTCTCACTTATTCGAAGTTTTCGCTTTCAAGCTCAATGATACGATCATGGGAAACTTTCAATGCAATAGATAATTCATGAAATCGAGAAGTAGTAATAGAGTGCTTAGTAACAATATAAAACACATCTTGAGCAACACAACTCGAGATCAAATTCTCATTTAAGATGTGTAAGTTCTTTCTTTCAACTTCATTATATTTGAGTTCCTGTTCATAATCATTGACTTCAACTATCATTGCATCAAATTCTTTTCCATTTCTTAATATCCGAATTTATCCCTTTTGAAGACTCTCAACTTGACCTTATTTGTTTGAAGAAAGGCATGACCTCGCTTAAATAACATTCTTTATTTTGCTCAAAACCCTTTCCCCCGCTTATCCCTAGTAGGTGTGATTCTCTTACAAGTTTTCAAAATCAACAAAATTATAAACAAACATATAAGTTGATTAAGGTCTTGCTATTAGTGGCAATAGATCTAGGAACTAGATGCATTGGTGTATTTGGAGGATACACAAGAGTTATAGGCATTTTCCTAAGGGGAGTGTTTGTTTCAACAAGTACATTAACTTTTAACTTATCCATGTCTTTCTTCCAAAAGATCTCGTTCAGGTTAATTGAGTTTGAGGCTTAAACGTGTTCAAGGATATCCAATTTTCCTTAGTGTAATCATGGGGTTTGATCGTTATATTTTTATCTTTACACGCATGATCGTTAAGCTTATTATTCGTTTTCTCCCTAGATGAATCATCCAGTTTTCTATCTTCCTCAGTGCACTCAATGCAACTAGGTTTCTGTCTAGGTTTAAGAATCACATTGCCATCATAGATTACATTTTGAGCAGCTTTTGCTATCTTACCATACTCGTGGTGGATTCCTTTATAATTGGGATACTATGCTTATCAGAACTCTATGCTTAGTGATCGTGAAGCAGTCTCAATGGTATTCCTTGTATCGCATAACTTATTTTCATGCTTGTTTTTCAAGTTTTAGATTAGAAAATCATTCAAAAGTTTTGATTCCTTAGCCCTCAATTTTGCTTAAGCATTTTCACATTTTCTTGAAGTTTTTGTTTTTGCTTAGCAGTTTTAGAAAGCTTTTCTTGTAAGGAGTTTAACTCTTGTTTTAATACTTCTTCTCTAAACTTGATTTTTTTAATAGTTGTATGCATTTGGTCATCCATTTCCTGCTCATGGGTGGTTAACTGAAACTTAGCACGCTGTTCATAGATAGCAACTTGTTCTTTATAGGCATTCAGTTTAGAAACAACAAAATCATCATGGGCACATGCAGTGTATTCATTAAAAATATAGTCATCATTGAGAAGATGCATCACTTGGTATAGTCTCGCCACTTTTTACATATTGATCATATGGGCAACATTGATATTACCCATATTTTCAATATCCACTCAAAAGTTTCGATCAGTTTTGTCATGCATCATATGTTTAATCCTGATGATTGATTTCTGGACCACAGATGATGAGGCGAGACCATTGGAGAAATGCTAGCCATGAAATTGTTTTGCAGGTTCACATTATCGAGTCGTGATGCATCACGCCAATGACTTGAAAGGCATTCTCGATGATTGTGACCTATCTCCCAATTGTTGCTCATCCACATCGCATCATATGTCTTGGCATTGCCCTCAGCAAGAAACAAAACTCCTCTTCATCCAAAGTCGCACCATTATCCCGAAGCTTGCGAAGCAACATCTTGTCTCTCAAGTATTCTCGCGATTCGTGGGACGCTGAGATGTGCAGCTTCCTTGCTATGTATCCATCACCACCACAGTTGTAGCACTTGATTGGCTTTGCTTGTCCTTGATTTCCAATCCTTCCCCTCGACTCGATTTCCCATATATCCTCTACCAACTCCACCTCTTCCTTGTTCTCAGACGCTTTCTTGAACTGGCCGCACCATAACCTTCCCATCTCTCGACAAATGGCTTGATTTTGTGGATTGGATGTTGTTCTGAGGTTGTTGTTGGTGTGTGGGAGAGAGTTCATGTTTTGACTAATCATGAGAGCTAGTTGATTAATGAAGTTTCCCACGGATGCATCAAGATCAACTTGGAACATTGATCGAAAATGAGTTTGTGATTACTATTACCTATGGGTATAACTTGAGAAGCTTTGGTAGTAATTCC
This sequence comes from Chrysanthemum makinoi, assembly GCA_910596185.1. Taxonomy (NCBI): domain Eukaryota; kingdom Viridiplantae; phylum Streptophyta; class Magnoliopsida; order Asterales; family Asteraceae; genus Chrysanthemum; species Chrysanthemum makinoi. The sequence continues at coordinate 256,769,267 of OU343222.1, read as the reverse complement.
TACATTTTTGTAAAAGGAATCATTTGATGAGCTTGTTCTCCCCTCGTTGGTTTTGAACCGATCAAGAATTTTTCAAACATAGCACGCCTCTCATTCTGAAGAAGGAATGCATAGAGTTGCTCATAGTTTGTATTCTTCAATCCTTTTGTTACCTTCACAGAGGTGACAAACTTGTGCCATTCGGGATTCATGTTGTTCACAAACTTTGAGTTCAGCTGAATTTTTGGAATGGTCATTTTGATGTTCCTCATGTCATTTACAAGCTTATGGAATCTCACGTAGTATTCATAGACACTCTCATCTAGTTTCATTTTGAAGTGCTCAAACTCATCATACAGGTGTGATTCTCTGTCTTCATTGGTTAATTCAGAACCTGAGAGAATGTTGAAAACTAGCAGACCTTGATAGATCTTGAGCTTCGTAGATCGTTAGTATTGCTTGTGTAATCACAAACAAACTAAAAGAAAATCTCTACAACTTGTATTCTTTAGCGGAATATAAACACAAGTATAAAACACAGATAACTAAGAACTTCTTTGATCCTCTATGGAAAGTTATATTAATAATTTATAAACGTCTAATCCATAATTCATTCTATTGTTTCCTTTATAGACAAGGAATCCTAACTTCTTCTCTAAGAAACGTAAAACTAAATAAGATATACACAATCACTTCCTAATAAAGCTCATGCATATCCTAACTAACTATAGAAAATACGGAATAACTATATCCGCAGAAACAAACTAATAACTATATAACTTAGAGAACTATGTCTTCTAAGAATCCATACACTTCGCGTAATCCATTCAAAGATAATCTTCAGATAATTCAGACTTCACATAATTCCAAACAATCCTCCCCTAAACTGGAATTTGACTTGGTTAAGTTCCAGTTTCTTGATAGATCTTTAACCTTGCAAGTACTAGAGGATTGTAGTCAAACATTATCAACAAAGAATCAAAACAAAATCATCTCTTTGATGAAGAAACTCTGAAACTCCGGATCTTTGCAGCAACAAATGACAACATGTACATCAAAACATATTAGTATCATACTATTCTCATCACATCCGGATGTGTTAACTCCCGTGAGAGGTGAATCATTGAAAATAATGGATTTGATGTCTCTTTACCAATAGCCATCACTACCGGAGTAGCCAAATGTTTAAGTTCAAAACCATGGTACACGAGATAACCATCGATTTATTAGCAAATTAGCAACCATGAACGGATTTGAAATGTCTTTACCTGTAGCCGCTTTGCTCCAGGACTAGTCAATTATTAAAATTGGTGAACTGATGACCAAATATGGTATGCCAATGCCTTTACCACAAGCCATATACAAGTGGGCTAGTCAATTCTTGGATTCCAAAACGGAATAAACCATGGTGAATTGATGACCATACAACACTCGAATCAAGCATGGGTGGTTGCAAACCCTATGATTGGAGCAAACCATTACGCCTATCAACGATTTGATGTGTCTTTACTAAAGCTGTACCCTTTGGACTAGCCAACTCTTTGACATACACAAGGTATATCCGGAGTTAATAACCAAATGAATAATACAACAAACCGCAATAAAAGTTAGTTAAACAAAAAATATACATGGGTTTTTTTATTTTTTTATTTTTTTTTTAACTAAGAAATAAACAAATAAACAAAAATTACAAACCATACAAAGTACCATAATCAAGATGAACCTCTATGTGCCATAAACTGATTCTTAATAACACCAACACATTGTTCAGCATACAGATTATCATTGCCAACAGGATCCGGAGGAACTTCCAACTTTAAGCATGCCATAAGCTTCATGGATAATGGATAAGTTCTCTAGACATACAAACAAGAATACCACCCTTTGTCTTAACCACATGCACACGAGGCAGAGGATAAAATCTCCAAGACGTAACCTGCCACAAGTGAGAGTTCTTCCAAATAAAGTATCCTTTACCATTGGGAGATATTGAATCAAACAAAACATGAAGATCACCCAATAAATATAACCCAGAACCCTTTGGTGCATTAGAATGGTAATACTTATTGACAAGGTTATACAACGTAACCAAAATCGCCTATCCACCGATGCAAGATCTCCTTCATTAAATTGCATGGTGGTTTGATCCAAACGGTGAATGATATTAAGCTCATCATCCACAATGACCAATTAACCAAAACATCATGAGACCCTCAGAAAATCAGCACAGATCCTTCTTGGAAAAAAGATGACTCAGCCGCCTTTAAATCCACATGATTATCCTTGTGAGATGTCTCAACCTTAATATGCTTAGATGGAATCCGAAGCTGATCTCACGATTTCCTTAAAGAAGGGAACTTTCGTTTAGCCATCCTCTTCTTCCTCCTTCCAGGAAGATATATGTCCGAAGATGGAATATCTTCTGATGTCGCCTAAAGACAAACATTACCACATATTTTCATTCATTCCGTCAAGCACCTTGCCTCTTGCCCGTATAGATTTGACGGTAGTTGTTTCAGCTTCGTTAAACATTATCTCCTTCGTATCAACAGACTTCACAAATGAAGTTGAAACTGGCACATTAGGTTCGATGAGAAACCACGTAAGGTTCGCAGAAGCTTCAAGATAAGAAACTTTGTCAGTTGAACTAGGAACTTCAGAGTTACTAAAGTAGAAATAGAAGGTTCGCAGAAGAAACCCGGAAGGTGAAGGAATAGCCAAGAGTGGTCTTAAGGAACCACTGGAGACATCACCTTTGATGAAATATCATCAAAATTATCCACAATCTCAACAAATTTAGGTCTTTTGGCCTGTGGAGCACCTATAGTTCCAACAATCCTTTTCAAATTTGAAGAATGTTTTGAAGAAGATGAAGAAAACTTCATGATATAATTATATTTGTGCGAATCGAACAGATCGAGGCAAAGCCATGACTTGCTTCATTGTTAAACCTGAGTTAAACGAAGAACTCGATTTTTCACTACCATTCTCATTTTTCTTTCTTCTCGAGCTTCAGTTAGTGGTCTCTCTCTCTTAGCCTTGTTCTTCCTCGAGCAATTATAGCTTTCTTCTTAGCAGCTTTCTTTCCTTTTTGTTGTCCATGAGCCACCATTTGAGCTACAAATTGTTCACTATCAAAATCTGCCCCTAAAATACTCTGAGCAAGTGAAGGATTAGAAATAGCTTGCGAGTATAGACATCCCGTGTTCACAGCATCCGAGTAGCCATTGCATCAAATTCTTTTCGTCTCTCAGGTGGCAATTTAGAAATAGACTCAACTTCAATCTGTTGAGCCAATTCAGCACTTTTCTTCAAATTTGCACATTCATCTAACATCCTCTCTTGCTAACCTTTCTCCTCGTTTCATCACTGACCGAACCAAGCTTCGTCAATCACACCTTCTCTGCCTTTATCGAGATCCAAGAACAACATCAGTGATTGAGGAGTATCACTAAAAGGTACTTCATAAGATTCATCCAGATGTGCTTCAGAAGAAACATGTTGAGATAAATCTTCAACAGTGTTGAAAATAAATCTACTTCGATTCAAATTAAAATTCCTTCCAAAGAAGAAAACTTCGAAGTATCGCTGAAAGGTATAGAAGTAGGTTGAGATAGCACATTTGAAGCTTGACCACCTGCACCAGCAATGTCCATCAAAGGAGTATCGGCAACAACATGTTCTTCAAGATTTGAAATATCTTCACTTTGCAATGTATCCTTATGCACGATTGCTTTCTCCTCCGCTCTAGTAAACAAAATTGGCTCCTTTGCATCGATGATGTACCAACCTTTGAAGTAGAAACATTAGATTCTTGAGCCACATTAGCCAACATATCAAGTGACTTAAACCGAGCATCCATCCTCCTCATCGAAGAAACATCCAATCTCCTTTTTCTTCTCTCACCCAGTTGTACTTCCAAATCCTTAACCTTTCTTTGCAATTCTACAATCTCACCACCAAGCTTAGATTTAGTCTCTCCAGCTCCTTCTTGAGATTAGTAACCTCACCACATACATGTTTATTAGAGCATACAAAGATGTAAGTGTAATAGGGTCCTCAGCCCACCATCGATTGCTCTCGTAATGGGAGCATCAACGGGCCTTTCAGAAGAAATATCAACATGCTCAAAGAATGGAACATGATCATCAACTGAATCTCTAACAGACTAGGAGTAGGCACCTATTAAACTCAGGTCTCAACCTCATCATGAGGAACCTGTGTAGGTGGTGGACTAGATCTAGGTGAAGGAGTGGGTAAAGGTTGTTCAGAGTAACAAGATGTGCAGATTAGAAGGGCCTTCATCTAATGGCAATGGATTCCCATCACAGTGAATATTGTAGAAGGTGGAGAACCAACAACATTCCCTCATCGCCAGATTCATTGCCTTAAGGCAACATAGCCGCTAGCAAAGGATGATGTGCCCCCTCATACTTAGTTCTCATTGAAGCAAATAGTTTAGCAGATAAAGCTCCTATGGGATAAAAGGCTTGGGTTTGGGTAGTAATGTCTAATATTATTTGTAAAAACCTAGGGTACATTAAAAACTTGTTCTTTTTCCTATTCTCAACCATATTATCAAAAATAAACTTAGAAAAATTATAAGTTAAACCTTGAGATAGACATATAATACCACATCCCAATTGAGTAGAAAATTGGTCCCATCCTCCTGATTTATTGCTTAAACACTGAAGCAATGTATGAACCAAAAACCTCCACATAGGACAAAGCTGATTCTTTAACCACATGTTTGTCCTTGTACCTTGATATCCAATCGCTCTTAGCCCATCAAGTACCATCACAAAGATTCAGAATGATAAACCCCATTCTCATCATTCAATCGAAGTCGACTTCTGATCAACTCCTCTCACAATACTCTGTGCTCTACTCCATAGCTACAATCTGCTTTCATCATTCCTTTTCGTAGCACGCCCAAAATTGAGTTAACCAACGATTCATAATTGCATTCGAGAATGCGTTAAAGCATAATGAATCTTGGACCTCTTTAAGAATTCCACCATGGGTTTATACAACTCATCACCCTTAGCCGTTCCCAGAAAAGCAACTTTATTATGATCGTGCTTGAATTGAAGCGCCATGAGAACTTTAGATAATTATGAAGATTCAATCAATCAAGGTGTGTTTGAATCGAATAAAGAGGGAATCACGCTTATTATTAGACGAATATATGCGAATAGGTTATAAGTAGAAGTTTCCCAAATTGTGGTCAAATATATTAAGTTGTTGACCAAAAATGACGTGGAATGCAATCTTTTACCCAATTCAAATTCCAACTTCGGCGCGAAACAATAGTCAATCACTAAGTGATACAATCGCCAGAAGCAATTCAATGTGATTCAAGAAGCTTCAAGAATATCTTTTTATGCTTTCACCCAACTCGCATTAATTCTCATTAAGCCTTGAACCCATCTATAAAACAAACCCCAATGCACTCTTAACTCTCATCAATTACCCCAATTTCCATCATAAACCCTAAATTCATCAATGCCCCAAAATTAACCATAATCAACCATGAGTAATAAACCAGAGGTTGTTAATCCAACCTCTTCTCCATCATCATCATCATCCGTGATTTCCTCCAGCTTTTTCATGTCCATATGACTTACGACCATTAAAATCCCCATTTCTCGCTTCTTCAGATGATGATAATGTAGTGAATCCAAGTGAGTCTTCGCGATGATTCTGATGGGTCCACTAAGAAGAAACATCTTACTCCCAACCTCCAGACCCTCAACCTCAACAAAGGCCATTGCCAACTTCGAGGTGGTGCTAGCTCTCCTCGCCATGTTTTGGTGTTCATCACATATCGTATAAAGGAAGGGCTTAAGGAAGGTGGAAGGATTGCTTTTGGTGAAATCCAAGTAGATGAAGCACAAAGTACATATGTGGTCATCTTCATCATCATCATTTTCATCAATCCATCCTTCCCATTTTGATCCTTAGCTTCTTCGTCGTGCAGGTCATGCATATCCAGCCATCAAGATAGAAGGAATGGGTGGTTATGCAAGACATCACAAATTGCATATCCAGTAGTGTGGAAGATATGAGCGATCATGCATGAATAAATGATATGAGCTAGTGCATCATAGGTTTAGTAGTCCTTATATTTCCATTTTTGAATTTGATTGTACTGAAGTCGTAAACTGTAGTCTTTGAATGAATGAGATCTTTAACTTAGAACTTGTCTTCGCTAGAGATCAATATGTGCTCACTTCAAGACTTATGCATTCCATAAGAAACCAAAAGCTTACGCCATATTGACCATTTTTCATTTGACCAAGCATCATGATGAACTCCTACTATATAGGCAAACCGCAAAACGGCTGAGAGAAACACACAAACCAAACAAGAACAAACATACTAAATTTACATAAGATGGTTAGTGTTAGAAAACAAAATCAAGCAAAGGTATACATACTAAATCAAACAAAATTACATAAAAACATGCAAAGAGTACACAAAGGCATCCTCCCCGAGGCATATGCCTCCCCTTAAACTTTGCGCTAAGGGTTAAGCATACGAATATGAACCACTAGGTGTTGAAACCTTGGTCCATCAAAAGCTTTTGTTAACAAATCGCCACATTATTATCAGGGTGAATTTTAACCACTTTTATCAAATGTTTGTCATATGCATCTCTTATAAAGTGGTGCCTGATTTCAATATGTTTCGTTCGACGTGAAAACTGGATTTTTAACAATGCATATGGTACTTTGATTATCAATAAAATTGTTGTGTTCATGAAGTTATACCCATAATCCAACAATTGATTTTGAATCCAAAGAACCTCGCCCACAATTTGCGCGAGAACGCATCGCTTCAAGATGAGGTAGCCACAATAGTCATTTCTTTGCATTGCCAAGAAATCAATCTCTTTCCCAAGGAATTGGCAACCTCCAAGGTGGACCTGGCACCAAAGATAGTCACTATCACTATATGGCTTCCAAAATTAAATGGAGATACCAAAGGCCTAGATGAGGTTGGCCTTTGAGGTACTTAAAGATCTTCTTAACAAAGATTGAGATGGGAAGTAAGTGGAGTAACATCAAAGAACCAATCATAGATCATAGATATAAATGAACATTCACTGGTGGATCTACTTCAGTGTTGGTCTTTGTCTTTAGAGCTTCATAAGGTGTAGTGGCAGTCCTTACACTCTCCATACCAAACTTCTTCAAGATGTCCCTCACATATTTGTCCTGACCGATAAAGATACCATCGTTTCTCGCGAACTTGGAGACCCAAAAGAAAGTCAATTTCCCCCATGGCACTCATCTGAAACTCTCCCTTCATAAGCTCCTCAAACTCCCCGCACCAAGCTTCCTTTGTGGATCCAAAAATAATGTCATCCACATACACTTGCACAAGAATAATGTCTGTGGAATTCTTCTTCAAGGAAAAGAGTTTTATCAATTGCACCTCTTCTATAACCATGCTTCAGCAGAAATGTTGAAAGCCTAGCATACCAAGCTCGTGGTGCCTGATGTAGTCCATAGAGAGCTTTGACAACCTTGTAAACATGAGTAGGATGATCCGGATCTTCAAATCCTTTAGGTTGAGTGACATAAACCTCCTCTTCTATTTCACCATACGAAAAAGCACCTTTAACATCCATTTGATACACCATAAATCCCATGTAAGATGCATAAGCCAAGAATATTAGTATGGCCTCAACTCTTGCCACAGGTGCAAACACTTCATCATAATCAATCCCTCCTCTTGTCTATAACCCTGAGCAACTAATCTTGCTTTGTTTTTAATGACAACACCTCTTGCATCTCTCTTATTCTTTAGAATCCATTTAGTCCCAATTGCATACTTGCCATCAGGTAGTGGTACCAAGATCCAAACTTGCCGATTTTGAAATTGTTGCATCTCTTCTTGCATTGCTTCAAGCCAACTTGAGTCTTCAAGAGCCTGAGTTAACACCGGTTGGTTCCACTTGTGAGAGAAAACAAGCAAACGGACAATGTTCATAGTCTGTGTGATTGTCTCTTTGTTGATTTGAGACATAAGAGATAAAAGCCACGTGACCATATTTAGAACTTGCCACAGTACCCCTTGTTCTAACAGGTGCATTAGGATCACCAATAATATTTGATTGTGGATGAGTATTGTGAATCCTTTTCGTAGTAATGGTGTTTACATCAATGGTGGTATCAAGATTAGTACATTGGTTCAAAATCGTATCATAGGAAGGTGAGGTGAAGATTCCAACTTTGGGTTGATAATTACCAAGATCTGAGGGTCTTGGAAAACGGGTATAAGGATCTCCAAAGTCTGTGGACACTCTAGTAGAAATGGGAGTAGAAACAAAGATGCTTCGCCAGAATTGGTGATGATAGGAGAAAGCGGATCACGTTGGCAGAATGTTTATTTTCACCGATTGCTTCTCTTTCATTCTCCTCAAGATTCCTTCAGATTCTAGATTAGCGCATACTCTCCTTCTTTAGCCTAGCAAGGTCCTCAAGCATAATTGGACTCGATCTTCACTCTCATCAGAAGTAACTTTGGAAGTGTCACCTGTAAAATTGTTAAGGGAGAAAGAAGGCACTACAATGGGTTGTTCATCATCTTCAAACTCACTCGTCAGAATCAAGATCCATAGTATCGCATTGTTAGTTGGACACTCTTGAGTACCAGCATGTTGATTAGCCATATGTCTAGAATAACCCAAATAATCGGTTAAGTAATCAAGGTCAAAAGACCAAACATGACCCTGTCCTTGAACATTTGGCTTGTCTTCTAGAAATCGTAGGTTCAAAGTCTCCTCAATCTTCTTAGCAGATAAATTGTAAACTCAGACCTTACTATGTTGAATATCCCACAATGTAACCATCATCGCCTTTTTCATCAAATTTACCCAATGGATCACTTGTATTCAGAATGGTCACTTGACAACCAAAAGGTTTAAGGTAATGAATAGCAGGAACTTTCCCATAGAGAAGTTCATATGGAGTTTTGAAGTGTGGTCTAGTAATGGATACCTATTCAAGACATAACAAGTTGTGCCAACAAATTCACTCAAAACATGGTGGGTAATTTGAGTCGCCACATTGATCTTGTAGCCTCTATCAAGGTCCTATTCTTCCTTTCAACCACCCCATTTTGTTGTGGGGTTCTTGGAGTGCTATAGTCCCTTTTGATTCCTTTTAGACCTACTGAGAGTTCTATAAAGTATAGCATTCTTGAACTCTGTCCCATTATCACACCAATTCCTTTAACCTTTTGTTCAACTGATTCTCAATAAGGGTAATGAAGTCTTTCAATGAGTTGTTTCATCTTTGGTCCTTAGAAAGAATACCCAACAAAATTTGCTATAACCATCGGTGATAACCAGACAAAAATACTTTTGATCAATGCTTCTCACTTGAGTTGGACCAAAAAGATCCATATGAAGCAGTGAAGAGGTTCAAATAATGCTCACAGCAGAACAACTTTGTATGAGGCTCTATGTTGCTTTCCTTGTTGCGGAAACACGCTTATGATCATTTGTAAAGACTTTGGAAGGAAGACCTTCAACAAGTCCCATTTTAGAGAGCTGGTTTATGGTCTTGAAGTTGACATGGGCCATCCTCCTATGCCATTTGGTAGACTCATCCAAAGATGCTTTAGCCACCAAACAAGTTAAGTCACCTTCTAGTTTAACATCAGTTAAGTTGAATGTATAAAGATTGTGATTTCGAGGAACTTTCAGCAGAATTGAAGTGTCTTCTGGGAGTTTGAAGTCTTTAGATAGCACAAGACATTCATCCTCTGAGAAGAGTACTTTGTTCTTGGTGTCACAGATTTGTGAGACCGAGAACAAATTGAAGTGTTGGAGTTCCTTGACATAGTATACATTCTCAAAGTCCATTTGAGGTGTTTTGATGGTCCCTTTCCCAGTAATTCTTCCATCACTTCCTCCAAAGGTTACATTGCCTCCTCCTTCAATTGATACAAAGTTATGCATCATATCCCTGTTTCCTGACATACTTCTTGAACAACCACTATCAACTATGCCAACATCTTTATGCTTAAGAGGATGATTCTACAACAACAAAATAATATACAAAATATTAGTACACTATGGAGGCTCAAGTCATTCCGACTTGAACCACTTGTGGATCATATGAATAATGCCATGCAGATGTATAAGATCCACTATTGTTCTTGGGTTTCCATTGAAATTTAGGTCCCTTTTTATTCCAAGAACAACCTGCTGAGGACTTGACAGCAGTATCCCAGTACCCTTTCCCATCAGTCATAGAGTCAACATATCCAGGCCAATGACCATTCTTAAAATATGAACTTGTTGGTTGTACATATGGTCTTACAACTGATCTTCTCCAAGGCGAAGGAATATTAGTATAAGTTGCTTGTGGAACATAAGGTGGTATAGCATTAACATTAGTCCACATTGGTCTAGATGTCCTAGAATTACCACACCTACCCATCCTTTGCTCATGATAATCACAATCCTTAATTAAATGAAATTTACTTCCACACACAAAACATGTCTTCTGTTTAGAAGATTTATTCAAACCAAAAGATGTTCTATTACAAGCGGAAGTATTCAAACCAAAACCATGAAAAGAATTGTTTTAACAGTATTATTATGCAAAGAATTAAAAGGCAAGTCTTCAGAGGCAACTGTCTTGGAAGAGGATTCCTTGGCGCAACTCGACATGCTTATTGGTAGTCTTGGGTGCGCAGTGGGTGAAGACTTGGGAAGGTCGGACTTGTCATTTGAATCACACTCGTAGACCCTTGCTGGGAGGACTTGTCACTGTTAACACAAGAGACAAAGTCATTAGAAGAAGTATCGGGTCCGCAAGTCATTTGACTTTTTGCCATAGAGATGATGTGATCCATCAAAGTCAACAATAATGGAAAGGTCAATGGGCATGTGCTCACCTCTAATAGGTCCACGTACAGCATGTAGGGAACCTTCTTTCACAAAATTAGCTAGGCCTGCCGGGTGTAGATTTCGCGTGTCATCCCTAGCTTCAAACCCTACATACTTCTTAAAGCCTAATCCTATAGAAGTATTTGGAGTTTGACTAGCATAGATGTGACTAGCTAACTTATTTCCATTTAACAACCATTCTTTATGCCTAGCAATTTCCTCATCTAGTTTCTCTTTTAACTCTAGATTTTCTCGACACTACATCCGCTCTTAACTTTCTCGGATCTTTTTAACTCATTCTTGGCACATTCAAGATCCCTTTCTAACACACTTATTTTCTCATCATAAGCTATTTGATTCTTCCGAAACCAAACCTTTTGTCTTTCTAGTGTTTTTAAAGCCCGTTTATAAGCTTCAACTTCTACAAAGCATTCATTATATTTAGGTTTCAAAATATCATAAGCTTCTTTGAGTTCATTATAACGCTCACTACAACCAAACAAACGGTTTTGTACCTGAGAGATGCCCATCAAGGCAATCTGATCATGCCTATCCTCGTACAACTTTGCAATCAAACCAACATTATCAATAACAGGACCATCATTTTCCCTGCCATGTTGCTTCCAATCCACATTGCTTTGTCAAGAGTGACCAAAGTGCCGATCCCTTTGAAGTTCCACCTCCTCGATTCTCGGCGATAAGTAGAGTATCTCGCCTCATCACCGCCTTTCCTATCTTTTGCACTCTCGAGAAGTGACCCATCTGTTGACATGTGAAGCACTTGACCTTCCTTTTGTCAAACCTCTCTGGATCTCTTCCTTGGAAGCCAAACCTTCTGCCAGCTTTGCGCTCAAACCTCTTGATATCCATGGACAAAGATAGCCACCGCCACTTCACTTCATCTCTTCCATCTCCAAGTGGATCCACCGATCGAAATCCTCATAGGCAAGTTCTTCTGCCGAGGATCATAATCAGCAAAGAAGGATCCAAGCACATCTTCCATTATACCTCCTGATTGAGAACTTGATGGAGTGGTAGTGTAAGATGATGATGAGTAAGTTGGACTTGGACCATGACTCATCTTTGGGGTAGAGGCTCCAACGAATCTTTGTGTGACTAGCAGTACATGATGATCTAAAAGGACTTCTTACATCATGTTCAAGAGCTTTAAGTTTGTTGTACAACTCATCAAAAGTAAGCATATCCAAACCACCTTTTGCTTTTAAAGCAATGCTCACTTGTAGCCAGGATTGAGGTAAAGACCTCAAGAACTTAGAATTGCAATCATCATTATCGGCTTTGCTTGCGGTGATTTACTGACTTAAAATCTTATGAAACTTGTCATAGCCCTTATGAATTCCTTCCTCTTTAGAGATTTGAAAATCTTGAAACTGTTGTCTCAACATGGACTTTCTCATTCTCCTAGACTCCTCATTCCCACCGAACTTTGCCTTAATTGCTAACCAAATGTCCCTAGCATCTTGCATGAAGTGAAAATCACTCAAGTGATCCTCTGGAATAGCTTGAAGAAGAATTGTTTTAACTTTGGTTTCTCTCTGAACCGCCAAGTAATTCTTGAGATTTGGGAGGAACATAAGTCATCTTACCTTCAAAGATCAATGGTAGTTTTCTTCAAACTATTTCCCTTCTTTACTATCTCCCATAGATTCCAATCAATGTTGGAGATCCAGCCTTCGCATCTTCATCGCCCAAAGATCATACTCTTCCCTTTTTAGGTAAGGAAACTTAGCATTGCTATTAGAGAGACTTAGTTGTTGCAGATGGGTGGAGTTTTGGTTGTTGGTGATTTCACATCAACGTCGAACCGTGGCATGGTGAGTTTTGTTTTGGTTGTATGGGTGTTTAGAAAACCTGTCCTTAGTATCGTAGAGACTCTCACGAGGCTCGATAACACTTGTTGAAAACTAGCGACCTTGATAGATCTTGAGCTTCGTAGATCGTTAGTATTGCTAATGTAATCACAAACAAACTAAAAGAAAATCTCTACAACTTGTATTTATTAGCGGAATATAAACACAAGTATAAAACACAGATAACTAAGAACTTCTTTGATCCTCTATGGATCGTTATATTAATAATTTATAAACGTCTAATCCATAATTCATTCTATTGTGTTCTTTTTATAGACAAGGAACCCTAACTTCTTCTCTAAGAAACGAAAAACTAAATAAGATATACACAATCACTTCCTAATAAAGCTCATGCATATCCTAACTAACTATAGAAAATACGAAATAACTATATCCGCAGAAACAAACTAATAACTATATAACTTCATGAACTATGTCTTGTGAGAATCCATACACTTCGGCAGAATCCACTCAGCATAATCTTCAGCATAATTCGTACTTCACATAATTCCCAACAGAGAAGCATTTTGACATTATCCCAAACTGCCTTGGCTTCAGTGTTGTGATTGATAAGCTTGTGGATATCTTTTGGAAGACCCTGAAGAATAATGTTAGAAGCCCGATATCAGCGATCAATCTCTTTTTCTCCTTATCACTGAGCTCATCATACATCTTTGGTCTGTCCATTCCATAGATCATTGTTCCATCTGCAGCAGTATCTATTAAGTCTCTTGTAGTCTCAACCTGATAAGGTCCTTCATCGATGGATTTGAGAATGTTGACCCCATTTTCCTTTCCAAGACAGTACAATCCGGATTCGTTTAGCCCATGAGTCATAATCAGTTCCTCGTCAAGCATAGGTGGACGAGTATCGATCCAGTTGCTTGGCGTCCTCGGCTACTGAAGAAACAATAGTTGGAACGATGTTTGCCATGATTACAAGTTCTACGGGATTTTACTATTCTTTGATTAAACCGGGAAATTTAATCTTTTACGGGATTTTACTAAACCAAAAGAACAACCGTAAGAATGTAGCACGAAGAAGTAACAAGTCTCAATAGACAAGTGGCTAAACACTCAACTCGCTTAATTATCAACTCGCTAAACAACCAACTCGCTTAAAAGAAACAAGTTAAACAGGAATCAACTCGCAATAGCCAAGTCGCATATAGAGACAACTCGCTTAATAGCAAGTCGCAAACGGACACAACTCGCTTAACCACCAAGTCGCTTAAACTAACTCGTTAGCTATACAACTCGCTTAATAGCCAAGTCGCTTTAGAACTCAAGTCACTTAAAAGGTCAACTCGCTAAATAGCCAAGTCGCATATACCAACTCGCATCCTGTGCTCAGACAAGCCGAGAAGAAACAAATATCCGAGACTTAACTCGCTTTGTACAAAGTTCACAAATAACCACTTTATCAATCAAAAACAACCAAACCACAATGATTTAAGCCTTCCAATTCAAAACATAAACACATATGATGATCCTAAACACAAAAGTACAAGCAAAATTCAAACTTTAACACTAGAATTTGTCCAAATGATTCAAACTCTCCTAAACACTTAATACCCCAAAAACCTTATGAAATCCAACAAAACAAAGAGTATGAAAGATGAGTGATCAAACCATGGCTCTTGATTCCAATTGTAAGATATAGGATTTCACAAACACACTAAACCATAATCACAATGGGGCGTTCTAGTATGTTTAGAGAGAGAAAGTTCTTGAGAGAGAAAGAAAAGAGAGTTGGGAACTATGTGAAACAAAGAAAAATGGTATTGAAGCTCCAACCCTCTACCTTGGGAGGTAGAGGGTATTTATAGTGTCTTACAAATAAACGCCACCTACGGTCGTGGATCGTGCATACAAAGGTGGGTAAAGACCCGTCCGTCCTCCACGGTGTTACTTAACATACTACTTACTAACATAACTTGACTACGACTACGAGCTTTCTATCGAATACATATACTTGAGGTGACTAACTCTTTAACGACTGAATTTTCTAATTCCTAACAGCTGTAATATCTTTGAACTATTGTTGGGGTGACCGAAACTTCTACATTGATTTTCTAAATCATAACAATCACATACCAATATCACAATCAAAAATACTATCAATAACATATCTGACGTCATAGTAGGGCCCTAAGCGACACTAGCCAGCGCAGTCGTAGCAAAGTCTAGAACAATTGCTACCCTGGACTAGGTCGAGGTAGAAGTCTATACTTAGCTAGGCAAGTGTCATAGCAATTAAGATTGCTACCCTAGACTAAGGCAACAGCTACCACATATCTATCTAAACAGTCAAGCACATAAGCAAAGCAAAATAATTTAAAGGGTCCAAAAGAGTACCATGATTTCTCACCCCAAATTAGTTAAAAACATAGATAAAAGTAGGGCTATGAAAATCACCTCAAGCAAGCAATGCACAAACAAAAACTAGCAAGAAGATAACAGCTAACACGACTCATCAAACTAAGCTACGGCACAACCTATTAATATAAACCAATTTTAATATATATATATATATATATATATATATATATATATATATATATATATATATATATATATATATATATATATCCCAAAATCAACGCTATCTACCCCAATGTATTTCTTTTCTTTATCTCTAAAAATGTCTTGTTTCACCGTTTAATCCTAGCATTTGGTATCGTCGTGTGTGCGTATCGACTCAACATGATATCATGAATGCACTCAAATAAGCATAATGCGACTCAATGCAACACAATGAGACGTCTAAGCGATAAGCTCCATAGTCCAATAAGTTTTGGAATAAATAGTTAGACCTTATCGAATTCGTCAACTCGATAAACTCAATCATTTATTCGTGTTGCTTATTATCCCATAAACCGGTCGCATCCTAACGAGTCGTAAGGATAATTCACCCATTAATAACGTTATCCTACGTACCTAACGGGCTCTTATTAGATTCGTCAACCTAATAAGTCCGCTATCCATGTGGATCGACGCTATTAATGTTAGGTCATCCGTAACCCATGCACAAGACGTAAATAGAATTAAATACTTGAAATAGTATTAAATGCTCATAAATGGCACATTTCGATAAACGTGCACTCGAAACATTAAATACTTTTTAATTAGAAAACCTTTCCATTCTGAGTTGTTAATTCCCATTTAAAATAGTGAATAATAAGGCAAGTCTTGTTATCGATGGTTTTAGTATGAAAACCATTTATTATTTATGTTCCACCATTTATTAATCATGTATATATATATATATATATATATATATATATATATATATATATATATATATATATATATATATATATATATATATATATATATTTCGTCAAATTCAATATAAGTCTTAAAACATTATTCGTTTCGAGTCCACAAGCACGAGTCATGATTTCTCGGCTTTTAATCAATCTATAGTCCAATATATACTAAAGTCCATGTTACGGCGTTGTCGGGGTCAACTATGTCTAAAAGTCAAAGTAACACTGACGTTGCACAAAGTTGACAATTTATAATATAGTCCAAGTGAATAATCACAATAGAACAAATCAATCTCAAATCAACCCATATTAATCTCGCCATCCAATCAAACTACCAAATATACCCAAAACCAATGTTATGACCCTAATGGTCATGAAACGGTCCCGCTTAAGACCACGTGAACCAAACAAGCTCTAGAAGCTTTTCAGCTCCACGCGTCTCATCCAAACACCAACAACAACTACCAACAAGATACCACAACAACCTAACCCGGAACCTTGGTCCGTGAGGGTCACGTACGCCACACCCACGACCCATACGTGGGTCTAGTGGCTTGTACGCATCATCCACCATATCCAAACACTCCCAAATGGCTTCTACTACAACCAAACACAATCAATCAACCTCCAAACAACATCCAATCATCAAACCCATCAACTAATCCTCACCAATATCATGAAATAACAATAAAAATGCAAAAACACAATAAAATGATACAACACACGATACCAAATCATTAGCTACACGTTTTATTAGTTGTAAATTAGTTTTAGACCCAAGTTTCATCCAAAACCCACTAAATTCGAGCCATGTACGAGCCTAAAAGAGCTAATGCGTGGCTTTTTATGGCTCAAACAAGCTTGACCCATGTTCCTTTTACCTTTTCCAAACACGGTATACAAGATTACTTGAAAACCCTAGAATCACGAATAGTTTTTGTAAGATTTGGAGGTGTTAATGAAGGCTTCTATAGGCTTGACATATATGGATGGAAAGAGGAAAGAAAGATCTATCTAATGGTGGTGGTGGTGTATTTTCACTCATCGGATTTTGGCCAGAAAGTGGCGGTCAGAAAGTGGCGGTCGTGTATATGGTGGTGGCTAGGGTTTTTAGTTTTAGGTTTAGGGTTTGTAGAGAGAGTGTAGAGAGAGAATGAGTGTGGTGTGTGTGTTTTAGTGAGAGAATAAAATGAATGAAATGAGGGTGGGATGGGGGTATTTATATTTATACTTGGGGACTAAAATAAAAATGGGTAGAGGGGGAGGGGGCATTGGCAAGGGGTAGAAATGGGGGGCCAAAGTCGTGATTTTTCATAAACTATCCCGTTTACCCATTCCCGAGCTCATATATTGTCCTACGAGTGTCCCAAAATGTTCCTTCGACTTTCTATCATTTTTATTAACGTTTTTCCACGAGTTTTGACTATTTATTTGTCAAGTTTTGAGTTACGGTTTAAAAGTTATGTTATTTCTTGTTTTAGGATTTTATTGTGCCGAATCAAATAGTGCTTACCGAAAAAAGTTAAAACTCACACGATAAGTCATACGATAATAAAATGAATCATAAAAAACAATAAACGATATCAAATCAATTCATGGTCGATTAAAATAGTTCTAAAGGCAAATACTCGGTTTATTTAACGTAATGCGGTTACCTAAAATAGACTCCCTAATTGCCAATTGTCACAGCCTCCCAGCCTCTGAAGAAACCTGTCCCGGGTTTCACTCCTAGTTGCTTGGTGTCATGAAGAGTTTAGGGTACTTCCTACGGAATAAATCCTCACGTTCCCAAGTGAACTTCGGTCCATGTCGGGAGTTCCAACGAACTTTGATAATCGGAATACGGCTATGCTTCAGCCGTTTAATCTCACTATCCATGATCTCTATCGGTTCCTCAACGAAATTCAACTTCTCATCAATACGGATATCTCTTAATGGTACAACTATGTTTTCCTCCGAAAGAAACTTCTTAAGATTACTAACATGAAAGACATTGTGTACACTGCTCAATTCCGATGGTAGCCCAAGACGGTAAGCTACTGGTCCGATTCTTTCCAGGATTGGAAAGGGACCATTGTATCGAGGATTGAGTTTTCCACGCTTTCCAAAATGAATCACTCCTTTCCAAGGAGAAACCTTTTAACATAACATGATCTCCAACCTGAAACTCTTTTGTCTATCACGAGCGATTTGCAAACGATTTCGAATCTGAACTATCTTCTCAGTGGTTTCTAGGACAAATTCGGGCCCAGTAAGCCGACTCTCGCCAACTTCAGCCCAACAAACAGGTGAACGGCATTTTCGGCCATATATTGCCTCAAATGGGCGGCCTTAATGTTAGAATGATAACTATTGTTGTAGGAGAATTGGCTAGGGAGATGTCTCTCCAGCTTTGCCAAAATCGATGACACAGGCTCAAAGCATATCCTCTAAGGTCGAATTGTTCTTTCGATCGACCGTCGGTTTGAGGATGATAAGTAGTGCTCATATCCGTGTTTGTTACCTAACGCGGTACTGTAGGATCTCCGAAGTGGGATGTAAAACGGCTATCTCGGTTGGAAATGAAAGATACCGGTACTCCATGGCGATACTATCGCTTGATATACGCAGCTTGTCGAGACTATCCACCTCGCTAATGGCCATGAAGTGAGCGAGACTTAGTCAAACGATCTACGATTACCGGATAGCGTCATTGCCGCTAGCTGTTCTCAGTAACTTGGTGATAAAGTCCATGGTGATTCGCTCCCATTTCCATTCTGGGAGTTCGGGTTGAACTAAGGGTCTTGAGGGTTTCTGGTGTTCGTCCTTTACCTTAGAATAAGCCAAGCACCAACTAACGTACTGAGCTATGTCGGCTTTCATGTTAGGCCACCAGTAGAGTTTCTTAAGGTCCTGATACATCTTATTGGCTCCGGGATGAACAGAGTATTTTGACTTATGCAACTCGTGCATAATCAACTCACGGATTCCGCCATGAAATGGTATCCATCTTCTGTCTCCAAAGCATAAGGTTCCGTCGGAACTCTTCAACAAGCCGTTTTCACTTTCTACCATTCCATGCAGATTCTCAAATGGATGGTTCTCTTCCGTCAACGCCGCAGCTTGGGCGGCTAAGATTTGAGACGGTAGAGGTGAACTAATGGTCATTCCTAGGGATCGAATGAGTAAAGGTGGAATGTTCTCCTTAAGGATGAGGGCATCTGCCAGTACATTGGCTTTACTGGGATGATAACGAATCTCACAGTCATAATCACTGAGCAACTCTAACCAACGACGTTGTCTCATATTCAAATCCTTCTGATCTAAGATATGCTTCAGGCTCTTATGGTCGGCAAACACTTCACACTTGGTTCCATACAAATAATGTCTCCGGATTCTAAGGGCAAACACTACAGCACCTAACTCCAGATCATGGGTGGTGTAGTTTTTCTCATCCTTCTTAAGTTGTCGGGAGGCATAAGCTATCACCTTCTCCCTTTGCATCAAAACAACACCTAAGCCTTTATGCGAAGCGTCGCAGTACACAACAAAATCTTCGATTCCATCAGGCAAAGCAAGGATGGGCACACTACACAGCTTCTCCTTCCGGAAGTTGGAATGCTTCTTCTTCCTTTTCTCCCCATTCATACTGGGCGTCCTTCGCGTCGGTTGGTCACGCGACTTAGCTATTTTGGAGAATCCCTCAATGAACCTCCATAATAGCCTGCTAAACATAGAAACTGGTGGACTTCTATCGGGTTCCTAGGGGCTGCCCATTCCTTAATGGCTTCAATCTTGGCTGGGTCAACATGAAATCCTCGAATATCTATCACGTGAATTGGACGGTCGGAATCCAAAATTCATACTTAGAGAATTTGGCATACAACTTCTCTGCTCTCAATACCTCTAAAATGAGCCTCAAATGCTCTTCGTGCGCCTCTATGTCCTTGGAGTATATCAAGATGTCGTCTATGAATACTATCACAAACTTATCCAGGCTTGGCTTACACACTCGGTTCATGTGATCCATGAATACCGCTGGCGCATTAGTCAAACCAAACGATATCACTTGGAATTCATAGTGCCCATAACGATTCCTAAACGCCGTCTTAGGAATTTCCTCCTCTCGAACTCTAAGCTGGTGATAACCAGACCGTAAGTCGATCTTGGAAAATACACTAGCTCCTTGGAGTTGGTCAAATAGGTCGTCTATTCTAGGTAGCGGGTATCGGTTCTTCACTATCAACTTATTCAACTCCCTATAATCAATGCACATCCGAAATGATCCATCCTTCTTCTTCACAAACAACACCGGTGCTCCCCACGGTGACGAACTCGGTCGAATGAATCCCTTCTCTGACAATTTTGCAAACTACTGAGACAGTTCCTCCAATTCTCTTGGAGCAAGTCGATAGGGTGCGGGAGCTACAGCACCAGGTATCAAATCAATTTGGAATTCCACTTGTCGGACAGGTGGAATCCCTGGCAGATCGTCAGGAAACACACCCGAAACTCTTTAACGACGGGTACATCATTAAGGTGTCCCAGCTCTTTTTCGCTTTCTTTTGAAATTCGAGCCAAGAAAATACAACCTCCTCTATCGATGTACTTCTAGGCCTTAATACAAGAGATGATGCTCAACCAGGAAGGACCTCCACATGCGCTCGATCTCCTTGTATGATCGAACTTTTCATACCACGGTACACACACGATCTTCTCATCGCAGATGATGTGTGCACCATTCTTCGACAACCAATCCATTCCGATGATGACGTCAAAACTTCCTAAGGTAACTGGCAATAGGTCTATGCTAAACGGGTGGTCTAGGAAACTTAAGGTACAACCTCGGACTATAGTGTCAATAATTTCCCTATTTTCGTTAGCTAACTCCACATCATAGCTTAACCCTAAAGGTGTAGGGAAATTCCTAGTAATGGCATAAAGGTGGTGGATACGAAACTCATATCGGCACCACTATCAAACAAAGACGAAGCATAGCGATTATTGTGAAGGAAGGCGTACCCAGAACTACGCTAGGGGTCCTCACCGCCTTCCTTCCCAATAGCATACACACACGATGTTCCCATGTCTGTCACACGATTTCTAGCACCTGATTTCCCTCGGTTCCTACAACCTCTTGCTTCACAGAGTTTAGGCCATTACATCCCACACCTCGGTTAACAAATCCTCCTCCATTTCTGGGGTATCCCTTCATTCACAGCTCTCGGCACTCATTCTTGTAGTGCCCTTTCTTTCCACATCCAAAACAGTGACAGTGGCCTTCCAAATCACTCCTTGTGTAGTTTGAGCCACGGCAGGGGCACGGGACCTACAGTACTTGGCCATGTGTCCTACCTTAGAGAAATTCCTACACACTATTGAGCACGGTCCATGGTGGTGTCGAATGCAACGATCATACAAGGGCTTGCTACCTTCATAACCCTTCTTCTCTCTATTTCCTATGGCGCACACCCTGGTTGTCTCTTGCCGTTTGTTGCCATTCCCTTTAACAACCTCATTCCTCTTCCTCTTATCACTCTTATCACTCTTACCCTTGTCTCCTCCTTCTCACACATAAGAGTCCATCAAATGCTGAGCCAAGGTAATTGCCTCATTCAACTTAGTTGGCTTTGCAGCGATGACATCATTCCTAGTAGCTAGGGGCAATCCATCGGTATACCTCTCAATCTTAAGGGCTTCAGTGTGAAACATTTATGGGCAAAGCAGCGACAACTTTTAGAAATGACGATTGTAGGTCGTCATGTCGGTACCCTTAACCTTATGGTTCCAGAACTCAATCTCTAATTTCTAAACTTCATTCCTAGGACAGTAAGTCTTGATCAGGAGAGCCTTAAACTGGGTCCAAGTAATATTATAAGCTACATCACTTCCTACGGATCTGCGATAGTTGTTCACCAGGTCAACGCTTCGTCCTTCAAGGTGAACGTCGCATACTTAACCTTACAATCCTCATCACATTTACTAACGGTAAACACAGACTCACTTTCTCCATCCAGCTAGTTAGGTAAACCACTCCCTGCCTCCTCCAACTCGATGGGACCACGTAATCGAACTCTTTGTAGGTACAACCTCGAGCTCGATTAAGCGATAGGGTTCCACCGTGAGGTGTTAGAGAGATTAAACCACTCAAGCTAGCTCAGCTACGTTACGTCACAAGCCGGTTGATGTGGTGGATTCAAAGGCGAGGGTTTTGTGGAACAGACCATTCTTAGCACGGCCGCTCACATTCGGTTCTCTATAGCCGGGTTATCGATTCGGTTCTCAACAGTGGAGTGGTCGGGGTCGGACAACCACCTCATCGGACGGTTAACCACAAAAAACAGGGTGCTTTCGGTTGGTCCTAGGCGGGTTTCGTCTTGGTGCCATTGATCTGAAGGTTAAAACGACAGTTTCATAAGTTCACCATTCTCGCTCTAAAAGACTGGGTTGGTTTCGAAGGATATCTAATAACGCACGAATACTTAATCAAGGCTAACAAGGATAACACTATATCATAACGGAATACTAGAGACCGAATCAAAACTAAAGGATGCACATTCTAATAACCATAGCTCATAGGTTTCAAAGTGGAATACATGAATGGATACGGAGAAATCAAAAAAGATCCTAACAACGATACTAACAAGATAACTAGGATAGATCTACATCTTGAACTAGAGACCACTTAGTTTCAAGATTGTACAATGCCATGAATCTAACACAATCTAGTCACGACTACGAGCACTCCTAAATGATCTCCAAACATCATCCATCCCTCTCCATAGTGACAAGACCTCCAGACACTGAGAGTCGTGATCTTTTTTAAGATTCTTGTTAGATCAGTCCCAGATAGATCTTATGAGCCTTAATGAACAAATAGTAAACCTGTGTAATCACAAGCAAACTATAGAGAACCTTTATTAAACTTATGTCCACGTGGAATGTGAACACAAGAGTTAAAAAGACAATAAACACAAAATACTTGATCCTTTATGGATCTATATTGATTCACTAAATAATTTTATTGAAAGGTGTACATCAACCCTAGCCGTAGGTTTCTTTTATACTATTAGAAACCCTAATTCTGAAGCTTACAAAACACGTAAAAGATATGCATTATCTCTTCCTAAAATAACTCATGCATATCCTAACTAATTACTAATAATACGGATACTAGTATCCGCAGAAATAAAACTATCTATCGCCAGTGACTGCAGTGAATCGCATCTATCGCAGTAAAACATAAATAACTATCAGCAGGAACCATACTGTTACAATAATTCCTAACAATCCTCCCCTAAACTTGAATTTGACTACGTTAACTTTAAGTTTCCAAATAGATCTTGAAAGAGCAAGAGGATTGAAGTCCACAAAGAATCTGAAGCAATAGAAAGAACCAGCAGGAACACCTAGAACCACAAGTACCAGCAATGAAGATCACATATCCATCAGCAACTCCTATGTCGCACAAAGATCGGATCCAGGCAAAGAATAGTAACCTGAGTAGATTTGATAAGCCTTTACCAAGTAGCTACTTACTCTTGGGCTAGCTGGTTCTTTGGTGGAATCATGACATCACCCTGGTGAACCAATAACCAGTCCAACACTTAGAACGTGAATTAATGGTGTATTGGAAAACCCTAATGGTTTTTGGCAAACCATCACAGCCATCAACGGATTTGGATTGTCTTTACCTGAAGCCGTTAATTTAGGACTAGCCATGGTATTCCATTGCCTTTACCACAAGCCATGAACTTGTGGGCTAGCCAACTCTTCATCTATGAGGACATGGTGAGTTGAGCACCATACAATTTATTGGAAAATTGTCAACCATCCAACAGATTTGATATCTCTTTACCAGATCCGTTTTCTCATGGAGTAGCCAATGTTTGGTGTGTGAGACCAGGGTGCATTGATAACCCTCTGATTTTTAGTAAATCAGCAACTATCAACGGATTTGAGAACTCTCACTAGATCCGTACCCTCATGGTGAGTTAACTCTTTGTCACTTAAGACATGGTGAGTCAAGAACCATAGATGAGACAATACACAACTGCACAAAACGATCCTCAGAGATGAAAGTTAGTAGACACATAATATGTACAAAACATTTATTTTTATTTTTATTTTTATTTTATTTTTTAACACAAAAAAAGAAAAGAAATAATGTACAATAAAACTACCATTCTTAAGATGTGGCAGCAGCATTGGCAACACGAATTCGATCCTTGATAAGTTTGACCAACTGCTCTGCATGCAGCATATCATTGCCAACAGGTTTACTAGAAAGTACCAGCTGATGCTTTAACATTTGAGTGGTGTAGAATTTCAATGTGCTTAGTTCTTTGATGAAAAACAGGGTTTTTAACAATGCAAATTGTACTTTGGTTCTCTATAAAGATTTTAGTGTGTATAAAATTGAATCCATAATCCAATAACTTATTTTGAATCCAAAGTACCTGACCACAAAAACTAGCAGCAGCAACATATTGAGCATCATTAGAAGATGTAGCTACTATGGTATGCTTCTTGCATTGCCAGGAGATTAATCTCCTTCCTAGAAATTGACAACCCCCAGTAGTAGATTTTCGATCAAAGTTTGCACCAGCATAGTCACTATCCCTATAATCTTCCAACTCAAATGGAGACTCTCTAGGATACCAAAGACCCAACTTAGGTTGACCTTTGAGATAATTGAATATTTTCTTGACTGCATTCAAATGGGAAGTCAAAGAAGTGACAGGATGCCTGGAACAAGCACCGACCGCAAACATTATATCGGCCTTGAAGCATCAAATACATGAGTGAACTAATCATAGATCAGATAGGTGAACATTGATAGCAAGATCTGGTTCATTATTTGACTTAGGCTTTGGGGCTTCATAGGGAGTACTTGCAGTCCTAACTAGTGCCATATCAAACTTCTTGAGGATGTCATGCACATACTTCTCTTGATGAATAAAAATACCATCTGGTTTTTGCTGCACTTGAAGGCCCAAAAAGAATGTAAGCTCACCCATTGCACTCATCTCAAACTCACTTTTCATCAACTCCTCAAATTTCCTACACCAAGATTCTTTGGTGGAACCAAAGATAATGTCATATACATAGACTTGGACAAGGATGCTATCCCTGGATTTCTTCTTGATAAAGAGAGTCTTATCAATAGCACCTCTCCTGTAACCATGCTTCAGCAGGAATGAGGAGAGCCTAGCATACCAAGCTCTAGGTGCCTGATGAAGTCTATAGAGTGCTTTAACAACTTTGTAAACCATAACTGGATTATGAGGGTCCACAAAGCCTTTGGGCTGAGTCACATATACTTCTTCTTCAATTTCACCATATAGGAAGGTATTTTTAACATCCATTTTATAAACCATGAACCCCATGTAGGAAGCAAAAGCCAAGAAGAGTCTGATTGCTTCAACTCTAGCTACTGGAGCAAACACTTCATCATAATCAATACCCTCTTCTTTCCTGTGACCTTGAGCAACCAACCTAGCCTTAATCCTAACCATAATCCCCCTTGCATCTCTTTTACACTTCAAAATCCATTTTGTTCCAATTGCATACTTCCCAGCAGGAAACTGAACAAGCTCCCAAACATTTTGATTCAAAAACTGTTGCATCTCTTCTTGCATAGCAACTACCCAATCATCATCTACTAACGCCTGTGCAACACTGGTAGGTTCAACTTGAGAGAGGAAACAAGCAAATAGACAATGCTGATAGTCTATGTGATTTTTCCTATGTTGATTCTGAATGTAGCTAAGAAATGCAGTTTCTCCAAACTTTGTCTGCTTCACCTTACTTCTAGTTTGAACAGAGGAAGTAGGGTCACCAATAATCAGAGATTGTAAATGAACAGTGTTAACCCTTTTTGTAACATTAGGACTAACATCAAATGAGGTGGCCAAGTTATTACGCGTTGGGCCAAAGTCATCATCATATGAAGAAGAATCAAATATGCCTGTTCTGGACAAATGATGAATGTTGTCCAATTCAGAGCTTGAATGTTGGGAATTGGCCGATCGATGGACTTGGAAATCTAGCAGAGAATCAACTAAACCCCAGAGTATCAACAGATGGAGTAATTGAGGGAACAAAGCAGAACAACATCACTAACAGGGAGGAACAAGAACACTAACAACAAAGATTACGCTCAGCAACCCACCCATTACCGCCAGAAACAACTTTATCTCAAAGATTCTCTGACTAAGCAGGATCAAGAACATTACCGCAGAATAGATGTATTATCACAGCTTCCCGTTCCTCGGGCTTCAATAGTTGCCTCGCCTTTAAGAGTTCCTCAATGTCTTGGAGAATTCATAACCATTCTTTTCAAAGATCATCCTTAGCCGCATGTTCTTGGCGCAGCTTCACAAGTTCTTCTCATAACCTAGATCACCGCTATTTGCACCTAAGAATCCTTGTCCCCAGACCTAAAAGTGGTTAGTAGGGAAAGGAAGGAACAACTATAAGTTGTTCATCACAATCAATCGAATCACCATCCGAGGAACCCGCAATGTTAGTTGATGGAAGTTGTGGACTGTGAGAATGATTAGATTTGAAATGAGTATAACCTAAATGATCGCTTAAATAGTCAAGATCAAAGTATCATTCCCGACTGCAAAGACTGAACATTAGGTTTATCCTCCAGAAATCTGAGATTCAGTGTTTCTTCTATCCTCTTGGAAGATATATTATACACCCTGTAAGCCTTACTATGAGTAGAGTAACCAACTACAAAATCTTCATCAGCTTTTCTTTCAAATTTGCCCAAATGATCACTGGTGTTCAAGATAGTCACATGACAACCAAAAGGCTTAAAGTAACTAATGGTAGGAATCTTCCTAGTCAAAAGTTGATAAGGTGTCTTATTGTGAGGATGAGTTATCATAACCCTGTTCAAAACATAACAGTAATCATCGACGCTTCAAATTGTAACATGGTAGGTAACTTAGAGTCAGCAAGCATAGATCTTGCTGTCTCAATGAGGGTTCTATTCTTCCTTTCAGCAACTCCATTTTGTTGTGGAGTCATGGCATTACTGTAGTCCCTTTTTATCCCCTTAGTTCCACAAAGTTCAATTAATTTGGCATTCTTGAACTCTGTCCCATTGACACACCTTATGGCTTTAACCTTTTTATCCAGCTGGTTCTCAACTAGGGCAATAAAGTTTTGAAGAACTCAAATGTTTCATCCTTAGTTCCAAAAAGAATACCCAAAGAAAACCTATCAGAGTCATCAGAACCACCCTAACAATAGTATTTGTGATCAATGCTTCGATAGATTTGAGACCAAAGAGGTCCATGTGAAGAAGTCAAAGGTTCTCAAATTGTGCTAACAAAGAAGAATGGATTTGTAAGAAGCTTTGTGCTTTTCCTTGTTGCAGGCCACACAATTATGCTCATTAGTGAAGACTTTGGAAGGAAGACCATGAACTAAACCATGTTTTTCCAAAATTGTTGATAGTTTTGAAATTAACATGAGCCATCCTTCTATGCCATTTGTTAGATTCATCCAAGGATGCTTTAGCCACCAAACAAGCCAACTCTCCTTCAGTCTGGACATCATTAAGATTGAATGTATACAGATTATATTTTCTTGGTACCTTCAAAGATTAGTTGACTATCATCGGTATCCTAAAGTCTTTAGAAAGCAAAAGACATTCAAGATCGTGAAAAGAACACTATTCTTCTTGTCACATATTTGAGACACGTAAAATAGATTAAAGTTTCGAAGTTCTTCCACATAGTACACGCTTCAAAGTCCAAAGCTTGGAAGTTCTAATGGTTCCTTTCCCCTGCTATTCTCGCCATCTCCTCCTCCAAAAGTAACAGTGCCTCCATGAATATGGACAAAATCATGCAATCTTTCCCTGCTCCCTCGCCATACTCTTAGAACACCCACTATCAACAATACCTAAATCTTTATTTGTATGAGGATCATCCTACAAGTTAAAAGATATACAATAACATTAGTATACATGGAGACCCAAGTCATCACACGACTTGGGCCCTCGCATTTGGGATCATATTAGAAAAACCTTCAGATTGATGAGATCCACCATTGTTCTTTGAATCCTTCATGAATGATGGTCTATTTTGTCTCCAAGAACAACATGCTGAGGTCTTAACAGCAGTATCCCACCTTGCCCCCTTTTATTCAATGGGTCATTATAAACAAGCCTATATCCATTTTGAAAATAAGTACTATTAGGTCCATTGAAGGCCTAGGAACATTTCTTCTCCAACATGAGGAAGATGGTCTATCACAGAACGGGTTACCAGCCAGTAAATCGATTACCAGCAGAACTGGCCCACCAAGCAGAACTGTCTACCAAACAGAACTGGTCTACTAACAAGAACTGGTCTACCAAGAAGAACCGGTCTACCAAACAGATTGGTTCTCACATCCTCACATGTTTTCCAGAAGGAACAAATGGAGGAATTTTGGTCACATCATTCCATATTGGTCTCTGTCTCTGTTGATTAGTACAAACACCCATTTCTTTCTCATAAAAATCACAATCTTTGATAAGATGAAATGTACTACCACAAACAAAACATGATTTATTCTTAAAATTCTTGTTCATAACATGAGAAGTATTATCATAAACAAACTTATTCAAACCACGTACCAAAATCGAATTAATTGTTTTAAACAGAATCAAAAGAACAAGAAATGTTTTTAAAATAAGCTATCTTTGAAGAAGATTCATTAACAAAGAACTCTTGGGGCAAGGTCACCGGTAAATGCTTGGGTGAGGCAGACTTGGGGGTTGTAAATTCTTCACTTGAATCACAACTGGCAAAGTCTTTAAATGGGTCTCTAAGGTCCTATCACTGGAAGAACAAGAAACAAAATCATTAGTATCATTTCCCGTTTTAGATAAGTCATCAGACTTTTGGCCATATGTCATATGTGATTCATCCAAGTCTAAGTCTGGGTTAGGTGGTCTAACAATACCATTGATTGAGGAAGGAACAGCATGCATTTCACCTTGTTTTACAAATTTAGAAGGTTGATATTTTTCTTCCGCTTCATCAGTGACACGATTAAAAACACTATAGTCATTAGGGTCATATACCTCATCAGGATCAATATAATCCTTGAACCCTAACCCCATCTTAGTTTTTACAGACATGGAATGTTTCCTTAATTTGTCTAGATTTTTAGCTTGTTCTTGCCACTCTTTATGTCTAGCCACCTCTTTATCTAATTTTGCCTTTAGATCTTCTTTTTCTACATTAACCTTTACATTTTCTTTCTCAGAGAAATTTAACAAGTTAGTGGTGTTCTCCAAATCTCTCTCTAACACCTTAATTCTCTCTTCAAGGGCCAATTGATTTTGTTGGTACCAAACCTTTTGTTTTTCTAAAGTTTTAACAGTTTTCTTATAGGCTTGAACCTGAATAAAATTTTATTTATATTGGCCATCAATGTCATCAAATTCTCTTTTAAGGACATCATATCTATCATTACAACAAAATATACGCTTATGTACCAGATGTGATCCCCATCAGCAAACTCCTCAAGATCTCCAATCAAAAGATCCCAAATCTCAAAGAAGCCATCCAGTCTGAGGAGAATTCTCCTATCTTCCTTTAGTTTCATGGTCAGTCCAATCAACCAATGAATCTACAGACACTAGAGCTGCAGGTTTAGGTTCCTCATTTTCCTTGAGCTTGAATGTATAATATCTTCTCCTCATATTCCCTTCTTATCCGGCATTCCCTCGCAAAGTGACCAATTTGATTGCATTCAAAACACCTAATCTTCTTTTCTGCCAAACCCGTTGCCTCCCTCTTCCTCGTAATCGATCTTCCTCCCACTTCTTCTCAAACCTGTTGACTTTTACAACAAGCATAGCCATCTGCCATTTTATATCCAACTCCTCCAAATCCCATTTGTCCATCTGTTCAAAATCCTCATAAGCAAGTTGTTGTTGAGGTTCACTCTCAGCAACAAATAAGTAAAGCACATCCTCTATCACATTACTAGATTTTAATTTTCTAGTAGAAGAGGTATATGTCACACCCCCAAATTACCTGTTTTGCAGCGGAATGGAATTCCTGGGGGTTGACTGTCATAGCATCACAATCACAGCTATATTGAACTAATCTAAAGTGTCAAGTGAAAATACATCGCTTGATTTAATAAAACAATCGTACAAGTAGGTCCCAAATGAAAGTTACTATACAAAGAAGATAAGTTTAGTACAAGTCAAACGATGTTTTAAAGTATGTAAAACCCAAGTGAGACGGCCGTCACCACGACTTATGATGTGCCCAAATGCATGCCATGAAGTGAATGCCTTAGATACCTGAGATAAAACATGCTAAAAGTGTCAACACAAAGGTTGAGTGAGTTCATATAGAGTTTGAAATGTAAAGCCTTTCAAAATCGCTATGCAAAGAAAGGCATTGTAAACGTTGAAATGTAAAGACTTTCAAAATCGCTATGTAGCAAAGGCATTGTAAATCCACTCGCCTAAGTCCCTACCATACAAAACTTGCAACTCGGTGGTTCACAACCCACGCTGTAATATGCATAGTTTATGTTCCAACAAAAATCGTCAAATGAATTCACAAAATAGTGCATGACTCAATGTATCGAATCGCTTATGCAAAGAAAGGCATTAGAATCCACTCACCCAAGTCCTCATACAAAACTTGCAACCTTTCAGGTTCACAACCCAATATGAGTTAATGTTCAAGTACACATCGTCAAATGAATTTCACAATAATCGTAGTGTGAGTTAAATGGTTTCACACTCATCGCTAAAACAACATCGTGATTTATTTCACTAAGTACATGACACCAAAGCGTAAACATCGCACCAATAAAAATTGGTAATCATCGCTTCATCGCCTCTAATAGGTAATTTGCCAATTTACCTTAATGATTCAATATAGCGCCGATTTCTAAATGGGTCAATAGGAGGGAGTGTTAATTCCAATAGGCCTATTCACTATACTCGCCACACCAAGTGACTAATGGTTCATGATGTAGGACTTTAACATGGCAAATACTTGGTGACAATAAAACATTCGGATATAGCATACAGTTCAAAGCATTTGTGTTCGATTAAAAATGTAGCATGTATCTCCCCAAGAGTTTGTAAAACAGCTTAAAAGAGTAAAAGTGGGGCTAAGACTCACTGCAATTCATATAAGTTAAAGTATTTGAAAGTAAATGAAAATAGTTTGAGCATGTATCTCCCCCAAAAGTTGTATAAAAACAATTAAAAGTATGAAAACTCACGTAATCCTTATAAAAGTTAAAGTACTTGTAAAGTAAATGAAACAACAGCATGTATCTCCAAAACAGCTTATAAGCAAGTAAAAGTAGGGCCATGAAACTCACCGCTGTAAATGATTACGATGACAAAAGTGGATACACCGAAATATAGCGTGAATCTCGAAAATGACCTATTATGAATGATATGATATGTAATGAGTTGCAATGTAATGTTATGCATGCATTTCGTGTGTTATTTATACCATTTACGAAGTTTTGAAAATATTACTTGTCGTCAAAAAAAATACTCGCTTGACGCCTTGACCCTTCAAAAATGACTTTACAAGTTTTTACGCCAAAATGTCATCCTACAATGGTTTTATAATGATTTATGGTGAAATTTTCACTTTCGCCACAAAACAATGTCGCCGAATTTTATGAAATTAACAAAACGCTTTGGAAAACTAGTCAGTACGGTGTACGCCGATCTAGAGAAACAACTCGACGGTTTTGGAAAGTTTGTATCGATATCTAAAAGTTTCAGCTCAGAGTTTTCGGCCCAAAAGGTCTCGAACATAAAGATATTAAGGGTTAAAGATGGTGGTTTTGGCTAATTGTGTGCGTAAAATTAGTTACGCAAGTTTATGAAAAAGTGCATATCTTTGTCGCTTCAAATCCGCTTACGCCCTAGCTTCAGATCAAAGTATACTAATATATTTTTGACAAGTCAATAATTTGTAGCTTAGGGCTCATTTTGACCCAACAAGCTAAAATATGTTGCTGAAAATTCTGAAAATTATATTTTTCGTCAGCCAAACTTTAAAAATTCACCACGGCTTCGCTATAAGTCCGTTTTTATCCGTTCAAGCGGCCACGGATTCGTTTTAAAGTATATTTTCTAAAAATCAGGGCCAAAGTTTCGTACCAACTGTAGGTTTTTCCAGAAATTCGAAACAAGGACAGAACATAATTTATAGTTATCGAAAATAGTTTTTCTCGGACAAAACCTATTCTAATCCCTTCAAATCAACTCCAAAGCTAATCTAATCCTACCATACACCTTCTTAGGGTGTCATGGGTTCCTAATCACCATCAAGACCAAAGAATACCATGGGGATAATTATAGGATGACCAAATATATATATATAACTCTTAAAATCATGAAAAATGGTATAAATCACATATCATGCATACTTGCTCCAAAAATGAAATGATACATATGAAATGATAAGGAAACATGAAAATGAAAGAAACAAGCTTACTAGTGAAAATGATGAGGTGCTAGTAACAAGGTAAGTCCTAAACACTCTTGGTTTTTATTTCAAAACCTTATAAAGAGTAATAACTAGATTGATTATTAACTTGAACTTGAAAAATTTGTGATCCCTTGCTACACCTTGTAGGTGGCCGGTTCTATGGAGAACCAAAAGAGAGGAAAATGTTTTTGCTACTAGGTGAAATAATTGAGAAGTGAATGAAAAATGAATGAAGACTTGAATGAAATGAATGTAGACTTTAAGTATTGTGTGCAAGTTTATACAATCAAAGAAAGAAAAAAATCACCAATTAGTACACATCCCCCCCCCATGGCCGGATATGGGGGGATTGTGTTTCACAATCTATATTTTTTTTTTATATAATGTAAGTATATGTATTATTTGTTAAAATGAATATGTAAGTAAATGTGTAGATAATTGTAACTTGTAAAGTAATGTGTACAAAGAGATTTTTAAATAGACCAAAGTAGAATGTAATGATATACTAAAAATTGTAAAAATACATTCCTTGTAAAAATTGAGTGATAAAATAATCATCGTATAATTTTTAAGAAACACGTCATAATAATATAACTTTAACCACGATTTATCCAAATAAATTTAAAACACTAGTAAAACTCAAAATATAGTTTTTGTAACTAAATGTAAGTATAAAAATACATCGGGATCATTTTTGAAAGTAACGGATTAAATATTCAAAATAACAACTCACATAACGCTTATTTAATATAAAAAATTACGCTAAATGTGTAATGAAATGTCATGAATGAACTAATGTGATGCAAATGATGTGAATGAAATGTAGACTAATCTTAGTCCATATGAAATGTACATGATGATATGATCATGAATTCGCCGCTAAACCATAAAGGTTACGCGAATTGGAAACAAGTAAACCAAGTTTACTATAAATGTTGAAATAGTGAGGCATAAATTGTGTCGAGAAATGACCCGAAGTACGGGTTGTCACAAAGGTATATGTTGTGATTGCCGATGAGAGTGGGACTTTCAAAGATATTGCTTCTTGGTGTTAGCACTGGTAGTACTTACAAATGCTGAATTTGTTGGAGTGAGAGAATAGGTGGAATGACCCTTGATATCAATTTCAAGAGTTCTAAGCTTGTTGTACAAATCATCAAAGCTTAAGTAATCAAGGCCACCCTTTTCCTTGAGAGTAAGAGCAACCTCGCCTCGGGAAGAAGGTAGAGCACGCAGGAACTTGGTGTTGCATTCCTCATTGTCAGGTTTAGACTTCATCTGATTAAGTTGGCTCAAGATTTTTTGAAACCTGTCATACCCCTTGTGTATGCCTTCTTCTTCAGAAATTGAGATCTCCTGAAAGCTCTGCTAGAGCATAGTCTTCCTCATCTTTTTGGACTCTTCGTTACCTCCAAACCTTGCCTTGATTGCTTTCTAAATCTCTTTAGCATCATCAAGATGATGGAAGTCACTCATATGTTCATCTGGTAAAAGCTTGGAGCAAGGTAGTCCTAGCCTTTGTTTCCCTCTGAAGAGCAATATGTTCTTTAGTAGTTGCTGCTGGAAGAATTATCACATTACCATCAGTATCTTTTCCAGTCCCCTTCTTACTATTGCCCTTCAGAACAATATTCCAGAGATGGTAGTCAGTGTTGGTGATATAATTTTCCTTGTTCATTGCCCAGATGTCGTATTCATCCTTCTTCAGATAGGGAAACTTTGCATTGTTGTTTGACATGGTGGCAACAACTTGCTGAATTGTTTGAAACTAAGACTGAGTTCTGGATGACTCATGCTTATCCTTCTCATTGTCTGAGTTTGAAGTTGACATTGTTAGAGTATGTTTAGGGTTTTTAGAGAATTAGTAAATCTTCTTTAGAGATCCTCACCAGGCTCTGATACCACTTGTTGGATCAGTCCCAGATAGATCTTATGAGCCTAATAAACAGATAGTAAACATGTGTAATCACAAGCAAACTATAGAGAACCTCTATTAAACTTATATCCACGCGGAATATGAACACAAGAGTTAAGAAGACAATAAACACAAAATACTTGATCCTCTATGGATCTATATTGATTCACTAAATAATGTTATTGAAAGGTGTACATCAACCCTAGCCGCAGGTTTCTTTTATACTATCAGAAACCCTAATTCTGCAGCTTACAAAACACGTAAAAGATATGCATTATCTCTTCCTAAAATAACTCATGCATATCCTAACTAATTACTAATAATACGGATACTACTATCCGCAGAAACAAAACTATCTATCAGCAGTAACTGCACTATTAGCAGTAACTGCACTATCAGCAGAAACATAAATAACTATCAGTAGGAACCTTTATCAGCTGGAAACATACTGTTACAATAATTCCCAACAAATTCACGACCCCCTCCCCCTCCAACTCGTCGACCTTGTGCTGAAGCGCTTGGTCTGCCTTTTGGGCTATCGAACACTCTGCTTGCTTCCCTACCCGCCATAGAGTTCCGACATGCCCTCTCTTAAGGCCATCGACTTCTTAAGCATCTTAGTGATATCCACTCTCAAATCCTCTACACCAGTCGTCGACACTCCATCTAGTCGATCAGACAACTGACTAAGGCTAATATTCTGGGATATAATCCTCTCCCAAATCAGACCCGTACCTCCATACTCCTGCTCAAGCAATCTCTGATGGTATCTCTAAACCTAGTGGGCTATCTATCTCACGTGAATGTGGAGGTGAACCAAAATCAAATGGCTTCCCAGGAGAATCAGGACCAGGAAAAGGTAAGGGAGAGCCTGGTCCTGGAGAATGCGCAGGACTCTGCAATGGTGGAGTACCCCCTTCTAGGATATCCTCATAAGGAGCCTCATCCTCATCTACATCCTCCTCCTCGATCTCATGCTCCTCCTCACCCTCATCTTCAGAGGTAGAGTCCATGAGTCGGCGTCTCTGTGTGGGTGAATCTTGAGGTGGTATAGTAGGGGATCTAGGTCTTCTAATACATGGTGATGCTGGTGGCGATGACAGAAGAGAGTGGGCTACTAGGTGAATAGGTGATGATGGTGGTCGACTATTACGCGGCAGCATGCACGAGTAAGTCTAGGAGTCTGGGCTCGTGCTAAGACCTGATGCAATGTGAGCTTCCTAGATGAGCTAGGGCGATCATATGATGATGATGAACTATAGTGACGGGCAATCACATAGGGATCACCCTACGCAACAGTCATGAGAGTCAATGCTGGGGAAGTAGGAGCAGCAAGGAAATCCTTAGACACATCATAAGCTAGTGAAGGCATGATCTGTGACAAAGGCATAGGGTAGGTATGAGTCTTTGAAAACGACTAATTCTAATAAGCGCGTCAACTCAACCAAAACGTATATCACATAATGAAAGCTTTAAAATAGAGGTACCGCATTACTCAAAATATGCCTTTAAATAAAACACGTAAGTTCTATTCTATCACATAATCCACGCATCATATAATCCCAAAACAAATCAATCATATAATCAAGCTCATAATCCCAAAGTCATAACATATCAAAAATCCAACCAACTTCATAATATCTCGACAATCAAATCACATTACCTCAAAATCAATAATCATATCTCAAAATATAACATCTCAAATGTTGGGAAATTCACTTCAGGGAGTTAATACTTATTATGTTAAAGTTAGTACTGATAGTATTATTGAAAGAGCATTAACTAGTTAGTAGTGATAGTGCAAATATTAGTACTGATAGTGTTAGAGTTTGTACTGATCTATATTAAGTATGTCGTGTAAGGTTTGTAACAGCATATCTTCTATACCAATAGAAGATATGATATACTTAATGCATAGTTATCTCTGTAAGGGACCTCCTTAGTGTATAAAAGGAGATCCTAGCTAGGTTAAGCACATACGAATACTCTAGCTGTCTTAAGAAAAGCTTCAAGGTTGTAAACCCTAGTACTAGGAGAGTACTCGATATTAAACAATAATATTGAAGTTGTTGGTGTTATACTTGTTCTTACATAAATCTTCTAAGTGCATTCAAGTAGATTCCGTGATACTTGTGCATCTACAACAAAGTTCCTCATTGTTGTTTTGTAACCATCCAAGGCAACTAACACGCACAAGCTAAGTGTTCTAGATCCAAGGTTTAGGATTCAACAAGTGGTATCGTGAGCTTGTGTCCTCAAGCTTTGTTTTAGAAGATCTTGTGTGACAAATCTAAAGAAATGGATTTCGACTCAAAAAATCCAATGCCGTATGAGTTCCTAAGTTGTAGCCAAATGAATATGAACTTTGGAGAATGCGATAGAGCAAAGACTTCTTGGTACTTGATTTTAAGTCAGGAACATTGTGATCAATGGAGACTCTTACAAATCCATTGTCAATGAAGAGGTTGGTGGTAAGGTTGTTACTAAAGACAAAGGTGATCCTATCACCAATGAAGAAATGGCACTAAGAGGCAATGATCTCAAGGTCAGAAGTCTCTTACTTATGGCAATACCTGATGATCATCAACTCACCTTCAACAAACACAAAGATGCTCAGAGTTTGTTCAAAGCCATTGAGACCATATTTGGTGGGGACTCTGTCACCAAGAAAACTCAGAAGACTCTTTTGATGCAAGAATTTGAAAACTTCAATGCCGTGCAACCGAGTCCATTGACTCAGTTTACAATAGGCTTCAAAAACTTGTTAGTCAACTGGCAATATTGGATTTGGACCTCTCCAAGGAAGATGTCAACCTCAGGTTTGTTAGAAGCCTCCCATCACCAAAATGGGACACTCATTTCATTGTATGGAAGAACAAGCCGTAATTTGAAACCATGAAGTTGGACAATCTATTCAATAGCTTTAAAGTGATTGAACAAGATATGAAGAGAAAAGTAGCTGCATCTTCCAGTTCTGGGTCACAAAACATAGCCTTTGTGGCTCACCCTGTCACTAGCAATGATAAGGACAGTTTTGATGTTAGTACTTCTAGTACTAATGTTAATACTGATGGCTCAAGAACCACCGCAGCAGGCATCAATGAAGGTACAATCTATGCCATCATAGCCGAAAGCAGTCAAGGATCCCGATCACTCATGATGATCCGAGACAAATCCATGAAGATGACAGGAAGAGATGGACATCAAATGGAACATTACCCCGACAAGATGTGGGCAAGAAGGTTCATGAAGAAAACTGGAAGGCAGATTAAAATCAATGATGGAGATACTGCTGGGTTTGACAAGGGAAAGGTTGAATGCTACAACTGTGGCAAGCTTGGGCATTTTGCTAGAGAATGTAGAAGCCCCAGGAGCAAAGTGAAGCACAGTGATGCTAAAAAATCTTCTTCAAAAGCAATGGTGGCTGTTAATGGTGATGGATATGATTGGAGCTTCATGGCTGATGAAGAAGAAAGTCCAATCAACATGGCTTTGGTATCTGAGGTACTTAATTGTTCAGATACATGTATTCCATAAAGCAAAAATTTAGAGCTAAAAACCATGTTTGATAATGTGTTCAAGAACTTGCTAAAACTAGCTATAACTTAACAGATCATAAGAGAGGTTTAGCAGTCTTAGAAAAACAAGCTAAGCGTTATAAGGAAAATGAGTCTCTGTATACTCATGCAACTGCTGTGCTTAATAGGGAAATTTCTTTTACAGAAACTACCATAAGTGTGTTAAAAGAAGAACTAGAGAAAGACACTAAAGCTAAAGATAACATAGAACTAAGTATTGAGACTCTTCAAGACACACAACATTATAACTCTGAGAGAGTTGATAAATACCTTGAAAAAGCTCTAATTGGTAAAGGTAAATCAGGTATGGGTTATAAATCAGTGCCGCCACCATTCAGAGGTATTCATTCACCCCCTGGTATAGACCTTGAACATACTGGCTTAGAAGAGTTTAAGGTACCCACATTTGTCCAAGGTACTACGATCAAAAGTACTTTAGTGAAAAGACCGATGAAGTATTTGAAAGGTGACACCTCCTTACCTGAGGTGTCTTTGTTTGAAAATAAAAATGCAGGTGTAGAGTCTGGTGATCAAAAGCAAGAACAGGCCACTAAACCTGTAAGACCAAATGACAAACCTGTTAGGAAGCTAGCAAAATATGCTGAAATGTATAGAAACAGGTCATTTAGTCCTAGAGATAATAAAAGAAACTAGAATCAGCTTAAATCTGAGCAACTAGGAGATGAATTTATCATGTATAATAAATCTTGCTTTGTGTGGAAGTTTTCTCATCTCGCAGCTCAATGCGCATACACCTATGAGACCTCAACCCATCATGACTCCAAGAGCAGTTCTTCTTAAAAATGGCATAAAATCTTTGAATAATGCAAGGCCAGCATTACATCGCTAGACTACAACCTATAGTATTTGGTGAAAGACCCAAAAGAAACTTTTCAAAATCATCATCTACTTCACCAAGGTCCTTTAAATCAGCACAAACCTTTAACTCTTATGATGAACAAATCAAGTTT
This sequence comes from Chrysanthemum makinoi, assembly GCA_910596185.1. Taxonomy (NCBI): domain Eukaryota; kingdom Viridiplantae; phylum Streptophyta; class Magnoliopsida; order Asterales; family Asteraceae; genus Chrysanthemum; species Chrysanthemum makinoi. Next base: position 256,730,291 of record OU343222.1, on the reverse strand, counting down.
TACAAGAAAAATTTTAATACTTATGAGCCAAGACTTAATACTTTTAAGCCTAAAATGAAACCTGCCGGTTCTAAAGTGAATGCTACAAAGGGAATCAAGGGCAATGTTGTTAAGCCCTCATCTTCTTGGGTGAGAAAGACCACTCAACCCAACAGTGCATCAGTTACTCTCAAGAAATATGATTACATTGATGCACGAGGCACATCCAAGTCGTGATGGCTTGGGTCCCCGAAAGGAACTAATTTCCTTTATCTTGTGTGTAGGGACATTCCAACAATAATGATGATCTTGGCTATTCAGACAGTGGGTGTTCCAGGAACATGACTAGAAATCTATCCTATCTTTTAGACTTCACTGATTTGAATGGAGTATATGTTTCTTTTGGAGGAGGTATTAGTCGAAGAATTACTGGTAAAGGCACAATCAAGACTGGTAATTTGGAATTTGAAGATGTGTACTATGTGAAAGAACTCAAATACAATCTGTTCAGTGTGTCACAAATTTGTGACAAGAAGAATTTTGTTTTGTTCACAGATACTAATTGCTTGGTTTTATCTCTTAACTTTAAGTTGCCTAGTGATGATGAGGTACTACTTAAGTTCCCTAGGAAAAGAAATCTGTACAGTGTTAATATGAAAAACATAGTGCCCAAAGACAACCTTACATGTTTAGTTGCTACAGCTTCTTTGGATGAATCTATGTTATGGCATAGAAGGCTAGGTCATGTGAACTTTAAGGTAATAAATCTTTCAGAAAATAAATAGACATGTATTGCATGCCTCAAAAGGAAGCAGCATAGAGCCTCTTGTAAGCCCAAGGTTTTTAATTCTATCACCCAACCACTTCATATGCTGCACATGGATTTATTTGGTCCCACAAATGTAAGCAACCTGAATTTTAAGAAGTATTGTTTGGTTGTGACTGATGAAGCAGATTTACTTGGGTTTTCTTTATGAACACTAAGGATGAGACCAGTGAAATCCTTAAGTCTTACATAACTGCTGTGGAGAACCTAGCTGATAAGAAAGTTAAAATCGTTAGGTGTGATAATGGTACAGAGTTTAAAAACCAAGTGACGAATGATTTCTGTCAACTTAAGGATATTAAAAGAGAATATAGTGTAGCTAGGACTCCTCAGCAAAATGGGGTTGCTGAAAGGAGAAATAGGACATTGATTGAGGCTGCTAGGACTATGTTAGCATATTCCAAGTTACCCACAACATTTTGGGCTGAGACAGTTAATACTACTTGTTATGTTCAAAACAGTCGATTGTAAAGCCTCATGGCAAGACTCCCTATGAGCTATTTTTAGGTAGAAAGCCCACCCTAGACTTTCTTAAACCTTTTGGGTGTCATGTCTCTATTCTCAATGCTATTGACCACTTAGGTAAGTTTGATGGAAAATCTGATAGTGGATATCCGGTTGGCTACTCATTGAATAGTAAAGCCTTTAGGGTTTATAATTCTAGAACCAGAAGGATAGAGGAGAATATGCACATAGAGTTTCTTGAGGACAAACCTAGTGTAGAGGGGCAAGGACCAACATGGCTTTTCGATATTGATATGCTAACAAAATATATGAACTATGTGCCTATTTATGTGGATTCTAACATGATTACAGGAGAAAAGCAAGGTCCTGATGCAGATTCTGATGATGATGTTGACTACAACCTATTGCCCATTTGGAATGACAACTCGCTTGGAAGCACTTCTTCATGGGAGGTAAACAAAGATGATGATCAGCCTCTAAAGACTAATGATTCCAATGCTGAAGGGGGTGTGATGTAACACCCCAAAAATTATCGCAGCGGAAGATTGTGTCACTGGGTATTATTTTCTTGATAGTTATTATTGCAATGTGTAATTGCAATGTGTACAATGATCTTTTTGACAGTTATTATTGCTCTAAGCTCATGGCACTCACAACTGATCGTTGTATATATATCACCGGACGATATATATATATATATATATATATATATATATATATATATATATATATATATATATATATATATATACTAGTGTCAAAACTCGTCCGATGGACGGGTATGACTTGTGGTTTTATTTTTAGGATTTAGTAGAACAAATATATACTAAAAAGTAATTAAAATTTAAATTAAACAATTTATAACAATAATTGTCAAACCATCAAATAATGTTAATGATTTAATAAAAACCTAAAGGTTGAGCAATTGGTGATCTTTCATCACTGCACGTTTACAATAAGTTAACCTTGATCTTTTTGCTGATATAGAAATCGAAGGAGCTACTTTCATCAGATCCTTTTATTTCTGAGTTGTGTCCCTCATGATCTTCCTCGAGGTGAGTAACAGTGTCCAAGATTTTCAATACCAATATCATTTACTTTTTTGCAGAAATTCCTACACATATCTCTAGATGAACGATAATTTTGTCCAGAATCAGAATAAAAGTTTGTTGCCAAGTCAAATGTTAAAATATATGAAACAGTTGATCCCATCCCTGCTCCGCCATATCTGATGGAAGGTCTCAAGTCCTAACCCTCGAATTCGTGCTTTCAAAAGTGTATTTTTGTCTCCACCAACTGTAACATAGACATCATAACAGTATCCTACATTCCATGCTAATATCTAAAAAATTTAGAATTAAAATGATTAGGTAGGTAGGCGGTAGTCATTAACAAATAGACGTTTTGGTTTACTTTTAACTCATTTGACCCATTCTGGTTTAATTTTAAGCATATCTGTTTGAGATAAAGTCAACACAAGTTGAGCCGTTTATATCTAAACGTGAATCATAATTACTAATACGGACAGCTTTTTCAAACAAAAATTATGTACTTTTAAGAGATAGAAAGTGTCTTAAGAACAAAAGATAGAACGCGGGCGTGTTTATTTTTGACTTAAGCATTAACTAGCTTTGTTCACCCGTTATCAAACTTGTCCGACATATGATGCTAAAAAGGTTATTTTTAGTTCGGCAAGAGTGTGTTTTATTCTCGAAATAGTCTAAATAATACCTCTTATTTATCATAATCAACTTATCGTTCTTTTACATAAACATTGACCTAAAAATAACCCAAAGACCTAAAGAAGGTTAAACATCGAGGTCAAAGTCACTAATATAAAAAATGATTGTATTCTTAATACATAATTTACAATAATAAAAGGCTAAAATAAGCTGTTATTTTTTGGTCTCTATTTGTAGTGACTTCAAAAAAAGTTATTGCATTGGCTGCTATCTATAGCTTTGTGGGTCTTATAATAGTTCAAGCTTATTTTTCTCCTATTGTATGCCTTTTCCTAATTAGTCTTGGCAAATAAGGGGTGTAGTAGTGCATTTATTTTTTTTTAATGACAATGAGTTATGATATGTATTTTAATATAGCCATGTCGGCGTGTATTAATTTTCTTGTACAACTAAGATATATAGCATAGAGGTCAATAGACATAAAATGAATGCAAACACGAAAGTAAAAGCCATACCCCTTTTCGTATCCTTTTATGCACAAATGCCTATTTTCAAACAACTATCTTTGTCAAATGCAACATTCCCTTTTTTTCAATTTAAGTTTCAAGCACTTAAACATTAAAAGACCACTATTTTATATTCATTTGACTAAATTTGTACTAATAAGACAAATCATTCGTATCACAAGACTAATACTTTCTATGTGTTGTGGTTACTTTCCGTTAGATGTATGTTTTGAGGTTAAGATAATAAAGGATAGCCAACTTGAATCCCACCTACTGCTTTATGAGGAGGGCGTTAGGAATTGCTTATTTAAACCGATTATCATAATTTGGATTTAAAAATTCAGAATTCGTTGCAGTGAGTTTGGTAATTGGTCATATTGATTCGGATGCAGAGAAACGGATTAACAAAATTTGCATTAAACATTAAATCAACCACTATTAAAAACTTAGACTTTCATTGGAGCAGGACTTGGTCTTAGGTCCGTGTTTCATAACATCATCTTGACACTCTAGCCTAATCGAAAAATGCACACCAAATTGTCATTTAAGTTGTTATTACTAAACGCCCCCATCAAAAGGGGACTTTATAATAGACACATATAAATATACAAACTTCATATCTAAATATGCTCCTATCATCTTTCGTTAAAATTTTCTTCACCGCCGCCTCAACACAACACGCACAAGCTACTCGATGGATCCACTGATTGTGTCATCTGTACCTTATCGTAACCAACACTGCCAAGCAAAACATTACGAAGATGAACATTTAAATAAATGATCCTTGCATTACATAGTGCTATAGTAGAACCATAAATACTTTTCAAGATATATATTTTGGAGATCATACCACATAAATGCATATATGTCCCAAATTTGTTCAACGAAAAATTTCATTCTTTTTCTTTATACCATCTTATCTTATTCTTTTGTAATAACCTGCAAATATCAAGATGGGATGGTTTGGTAGCTAAAGTTAAAAGTTGTATATATCAGTGAGATGCACGGCTTGGTAGTTAACAGTAAACTAAAGGATACATATAAAACATATTTAACATATATGTGACACACGGTAAAATTTCACTAAAATTTAACTGATAATTAGAAATTTATTATTTCTAAGCATAAGTCATTAAGCATGCATAAGCTTTATCTGATCATTTGAGTAGTTAACTCGCATACTGAAGACTATTGCATCACTTTTGCATAAATATCATTTTTATGAATATTACATTTCATTTTATCTTATGCTTAACTTTAAGACGAGAGGTTATCTCGTTTACCCCAGTGACCGACACTGTACGCGTACCGACACTATGATAAGGGCTTGATAAAACAAATGACAAACGTCTGTAATGGGATATTACAAAAATAATAAATATATCCGACACGTAACTATAAGATACTACGTTATAAAAGTATCAAACAATGATACTTCGGTCACAATTTAATTTCGCGGGACACAAAAATAATAAATACACTTGCACTTAAACAACAACTCTTGTAAGACTCAAACACAATTTATGCATAAGTAAACACACTTACCTACATGTACCTAAATGTAATATTACATATACATACACATTTATTTATACGGAGTATCACTTTTAAAAGTAAACCTTTATTAATATTTGAGATATATAGCCTCTTGGTCATCTTTCCTCACTCACGACAAAACAAGAAGTAGAGAAAGAAAAGATATGCAAAATCTCATCTTCAACCTCTCTCCACCCTAGCCTGCGCCCCATAGACCGAATCTTCCAAAGAGAGAAAACCCAACATGCCTATTCCATCATCTACACCTCTTCCCTACCAAAAACTTGCAAGTTTTTGTATTCCAAATCCTCCTTTGATGCGCCGGTTGCTACTCGTACGAAATCAAAGAGAATCAAGATAAAATCACACAAGAGATTCATATCTTCACATCTATCTACCTAGAGAGAAGTCCATGATTCGCCTAAGATTTTGGAAGCTAGCCAAATTTGGCTTCACACCAAGACCCAAGAGAAGAAAGTTAACCAAACCCCTCCTCAATAAACTCCTATATCTCTAGTCGAATTTCAGAAGATTCAAACTCAGTTTTCATCAAGTGTTTACCAAAAACTAGGGTTTGTGAAGTTAGGGTTTTCTGCAATTGGTTTGGGGCTTTTGAAATTCAAGGTCGGTATACACCAATTCCATCATCAATTCGGTGATATCAAGAAGGAGTGGAGGTCAATTGTTGTTTTCTAATTTGGCTTTGTACTTGTCCTACCTCCTAATTTTGTAAGGGTAATATTCTTGTTTGTATCTTTAAATCATTCTTGTTGTGCTTTGAAATGGTGGTCGTGTATGACCCGAGATGAATTTAATTTGGTTTTCGAATAAAGAATAAATGGCGACATCAAATTCGTGCTTGTTGAATCCTTATCAAGTATAATTAAGAAGAATCTTTTTGGTAATCGTTATGTAGAAAGATGAAATTTTCGGTTACGGTCTTAAGATAATACACGAATAGTAAAGACAAAATTGGTTTTGACACTAGGAATATAAATCTTGAGATAAGGTTAAATTGTTTTTTTTTCTTGCTCGTAGTCATGTGACCCTAGTGCTCTCGAGGGAAAAGGGACCTGACGAGGAAACTCTCGTCGCTAGTCTCGAACCTTACCTCCCACCAAGGGTCATTTGGATAAGAGGGTATCGAAGACTAATAAATTCGAGTAGTACTCGAATGAGACATCAAAAGTTTGATACATCGCTTGACATCTAAGTCCTTAGTATGCATTGTCTTGAAACTTCCCCACCCTCCATGTCTCGAGTCATTATGCTTAACAGGTTATCCTAAGGTTTAGCACTACTTATCGGAATAAACAGGCCATGTTTTAGCGCACGGGGTGTTTGTTTTGCTTGTGGGGGCCCACTCGTCACTACCGGATCACCTTGGGCCACATTCCCACACGCATTATGGATACATATTGTACATGTGATCTCTACGTCACAAAAGTCGGTAATGATGAAAAAGGGGTATAAACCATAAAATCCGAATGCAAACCAAGTCTCCCACGCCTCGCCATTTCGGCACTCCTCTTTGTCGTTCAAAAACTTGTTCGGAACAATGTGATCTAATTGAATACAACATAACTATATATGGTTAATTTTCACTTCGTTATATATCACCATAACATCGAGTGTAAGATACTTAATGCAAATCAATCTAAATAGAGGAACAAGTGCTAAAGGTATAATCTACTTGATAAGTTTCGTACCAAAGTTTTAACGACAATATGTTCGGTAAATCCAATTTATACTAAGAAAGATGTTAGTCATTAGACTCTAATACTATAAACCAACTTTTGACAAACAAAGAATGACTAACTACATCATTTTATCATATAATAAATTTGAAAGTCTTCAAATTTAAAATAACTATTTTCTAAAAACAATTAGAAAATAAATTAACTTTGCTTGATTTTAACAATACAATTATGTGTCAACTTAAATAGGTATATATACATTATATACTTACTAAAAGGATAACGTAAATGTTTTCAAATCACTATTGATTTTAATATTGTCATAGTGTCAACATGAAAAGTATGTATATACTTTCGGATACTTACTAGTAAAACCACTTAACCAATTTTACAAACTAAAGTTTAGTCTTAACACAATTATAAAAACAATTGAACTATTTTAAGTAAGTGATACTTAAAACAATAAACTAAAACATTGCCCTCCTTATCTAGGTCAAGGCTTGCCGCCACAACATTCACTAAATCCCACTTTTGGATTGCACATTTGCTAAGGTGAGTTTTCATAGCCCCTCTTTTACTTGATAAACTGTTTTATACATTTTGGGGTGAGAAATATGCAAAACCATTTTATGGACCAAACTATTACATGATTACTATTACGTGGTTTAGCCTAAGCCCTTATGTCCCTAGAGAATGCCCTTTAACATGAACCGTCAATTCCCCATTGGGAAACGCGAATGTTATAAATAGATCTATTGAGGGTGACTCCTCCGTTCGGTTGGCCATGCTTAGGCCAAGGCGAAACGTATACCATGTCGGAATCAAGTGTTGAGGGACAAAACACTTGCTATGGGCCCCTATATTGTATGACATCTTTTAGCATACAGAAACTGTCGTAGTATCGGTTGCATGAACTTAGAGCTAACGTAATAGACTTTTCTCCATATATCATTATATTCTTTATAATGATTATATGACTTGACTTATGGTCCAAAATTACTGTTTTAACTTAAACCTATGAACTCACCAGCTTATAGCTGACCCTTTTTAGCATATTTTCTCAGGTGCTCAGTTGTGATTCATTGGTGCAAGGCAAGAGGCGGATAAATGGTCGTAGAAATTTCTAAAGAAGTGTTTGTACACATAAAAGATGTTTTATAATAGGACCAATGAACTTATGGGATGTGCCCATTTATCAAAAAAAAATGTTTTAAGAAAATGATTTAAACTACTTTATGAAATTAAACGTAGTATGTATTCCGTTCTGTATTACTTGTGTTATTATTCACCAATTTTGTAACACTCCCGAGATAACACGCATATTCCGCTAACCCAAATTTGGGGGTGTTACAGATTGGCATCAGAGCCTAAGTTATAGAGAACTAGGAACATATAAACCCTAAACTATAACTACTTTTTACAAAAACATCACTCTACAACCGCCAGTTACCGCTTGCCTTACTTACCATATTACTTAGAGTTCATTTAGACATGACTGCATGACATATTGCCTATTTATTAATTCACTACTCCATATCTATCATAAGTATATTTTTACATATACTTACACATATGCACCGCCTTGTCACGCACCATGCCTTCCCTCACTCTAAGCCGGATGCGATGGCACACCGAAGGTTTGTCACCTGGCCAACGCATCCTTCTCAACTCACTCTCCTGGAAACCCGTGCAGAGTAGTGTATCAAGTTCACCAGGAGGGTACTACCCACACTCCACCTCGCCACTTCCAAATCATCACTACCGTCCAAGACTATACCTACCGTTCCACTACTCCCACACTCTGCCAAGGCACCAAAGAGATCCACTTCTCAGGTTGGGAGATACCTACTAACAAGAAAATTGTCTCTCTCGCATCATCACCATCGTCTTCTCGATACATCACCCCTAATTTGTTCGAAGTTGGGAAACCTCGGAGCAACCACGCTAGACCACCAACTCTCGACACAATTATGGCGCGCATAACACGCCATGAGGAACAAATAGAAGAGATGTCGGATCATCTGGGGATACTACCAGAAGAAAGGATTGAAGGGATTGAAGAAACGGTGGAAGGACTACAAGCACTTGGTGAAACACTCAAAGAATGCTACAACGATGTGGGCACGGCAATAGAAGGAACCCGTGAGAAGTTAAACGAAGTAATTTCCCGTCTTGAAGACCACATTGAAAGGTGTCCTCTGCAAACTCCAGGAGACACCCAGGGACGTCTCACAGAGATTGAAAATAGGCTAACGCGGTTGGAGACCGTTACTACAATAGCATTAACTGAGACAGGTTACCTGGAGGGTGTCGTAGAATTTCAAAGACGTACTATGGAGAGTAGGGCAAATGAGGTCAACAACAAATTTGCTAGAATGGAGGCCCAACTCAGGGAGTTAGAAGAATGGAAGACAACTCAACAAAGCCAACTCGGGACAGCATCGGGAAATGCTTAAATTTCACTTTGCAATTATGTTGGACGTTGTGATGAGTGATTTTAATAAAAACGCTTGTAGCAGTTTTGTTGTATGATAAACTAAGGCGAGTCAATGTACGGATGTTGTGTATCGGCCCTATGAGCCAAGAATCTTCTTAGAATGTAATCAAGTTTATTGTGACGAGCAACTATGCATAATAAACAACGACTTGTGGATTATAACCTTCTGTAAAACTCGCTTCAACCAGTCTCCGCTTTCTAAATGTCATCTTGATAGACTAAGACTATGTAATATTCAGTCAATACAACCTGGAAAATAATTGATTGAGAAGTAATATACGTTGTAACTTTATGGATCTCCACCATGGTCCTCAAACTTGTAAAAAAAACTTATTGTGGTCAATTCTTGTGGTTGAAGGAAAATGTTTCCAGTAAAGCAAAACATGAACGCAACCACCACTGAGAGATTTGTTAGCGAACGAGTCGCTGTAAGGATCGCTAACTACCAAATCAATCACAACACCAACAACCTCATCCAGGGGAATGGGGAAGAAGAGGTTGGTAAGACGCTCACATCACGAAATTTATCTTACCAAGAATTCAGAAACTGTAAACCACCAGCATTTGAGGGGACTGAAGGAGCCAGAAGTTTGGCAAAATGGCTAGAAAGGATAGAGACGATTTTCCGCGAATAGAATTGCGAGGACAATTGTAAGGTCAAGTATGCTACTTGCACCTTTCGACACCAAGCCCTCACATGGTGGGACATTTATGTCCGATTAGTAGGAATAGACGCCGCTACTACACTTCAAGTGGGACACTCAAGAAAATGATGATTGCGAATATTGTTCAAGAAATGAACCCGGATGATGGAAAGAGAGCTCTGTGGACTAACTATGATAGGGAATGACCTCGAGGGGTACACCAACCGCTTTCGCGAACTAGCTCAATTATGTCCTAACATAATAGGACCTGAGGAAAAGAGACTCGAAACATACTCTTGGGGATGTCCTCCCGAAACTCGGAAGAACGTTGTTGCATTCGCCCAATCGCCACTTGTCCACTCAAGAAGCTTGGTGCGACTCTAGATTGACAAAGTCACTGCCTCAAGGCAAAACAATGGGGTACTTTGGTAGCAAGAGGAACTGGGAATATGATGGAGAGGAAGATCAAATGCAACAATCAAGCAAACGTCAATGGACGACTGGGGTCAAGACTACTAGAAACAAGCGGGAAGTAAGGTATGCCGGAACAAAACCCAAGTGTAATATATGCCCATATTACCACTATGGAAAATGCCCTATACCTTGTGGGATTTGTAAAAGAGTTGGGCATGAGATAGAAGATTGTAAGCAACTCTATAGGGAAACAATGACATGTCATGGATGTGGAAAGAAAGACCACATCAAAAGCATGTGCCCGGATAGGAAGGGTCAGCGTGCAGACAGCAACTGTAAAAACAACTTCCTGAAGAAAGTGTGAAGAATGGTTCAGACTCCCAACGGACACCATGGAAGAAACTAAGTTAGCTAGAGATGCTGGTTGTAATAAAGCTTAGATTAACTTCCAAGACGTAGTCTACTTTAAAGTACTACTCTATGAAACCTTAATTTACTGAACCTTTCCCTAGTAATACGCCCGTTGTTCTTATCATGTTATCTTGGTATATGTCCTCTCCATGACCGTTTTCACCATATCACTAAGGATTCCAACTATCTTGTCACGATGAAAGGATTTCTCTGAAGATAAGAGAAAGTCATCCGGGGTATTCGACTAGTCTCTCTAACCAATTAGTATCACCCAACGGGTTGTTTTAGAAAAATCCACATATCAAAAAAAAATTCGAAGGTATTATTATTTATACCGATAAGACCAACTCAAACTAGTACATCGCCGAAAATTCACGAATTCAACATTTCATTCCTAACCAAGTTGTCATTGTTTCACACAACTTGGTCAAACAAGCTATAGGCCATGTTGACAATGATCGGCCTAGCAAATCTTATAAACTATCACACCGAAACTTCGCACATGAACTTTTGCAACATTTCCGCTGACCAAAGAATAAGTACATCAAGATTTAGATTATACCGAACAACACGTCACCGTCCCCATTATACATAGCCTGATCACCTATGTATAATTTGGGGGGGGGGGTAACGTGCACGGACATGGGTAAATTCTTGAAATTCTTACCCGGTCATGTTAAAGGAAGTGCTTAACTCACTAACACGAAATAGGAAAATTCGTGCCTATATCTCACGTCGACACCCCACCTTAAAACGCCATACATTTCACATTACACGGGAATAGAATAAGCCGTGCCACCTGAAAGAAGAAATCTTCTATTAAGGAAACAAATATGAAAGGTTTGAACTTTCGGCAATGAATTAGCACCCTCTAGAACACTGGACGCAGAGACTGACGCCTCGGATATGCCAATTCATACTTAGTATCCTATCACCTACACTAAACCAAGAAGGGAATAGATCATCATACACCCCAGGTCAACCCAACAAGCACCCACACACATTGCGCAAGGAAAAACCATGTAATACGCCTATTTCAGGCATACCTGAGTATGACAGAGACTCTACTATTTAAGAGAGACGCTTTACACCAGAGCTGAAAGCTATCTTGGTTCAAAGAGGAAAATAATGGTATAGAGTACTCAACACCCAAGGATCCATGAGAAGCACTACACAGTGCACAAATTAGAGTCGGAATCTAACATGATCACACTAGGAAAACCTAGAAATGTTATCCTTACTACACCATGGGAGTACAGTGTACACCGACCACAATGTCCCACGGAGGGTACGGAAACATAAGGGAAGTTGACCATGTGACGACACCAACAATCGTAGTCGCAACGTGAGTTCAATTACAACCTTCGTACTCACTCAAGGCTAAACAGTCATAACCGCATATACTTCAAGCAACACCTAGCGAACAAAACCTTTTAAAGCCAGATCATTTCAGGTAGTGTCATTCAACGGAAGAACCGACCAAATAAAACTCTTACAACATAACCAAAGGCGAAATGAAATTCGTAAAAGACCGAAGGGAGTGTTATCCCCAAGGGCCAATGTTGAGACCTACGCCATGAAGGGATTTGTGATCTCGTTATGTGGGAACCTCATTAAGACCAGAAATTATACTCATCTAGTGTCCGGCAAGGATGCACCTTGATCAGGAGACCTGGTATGAATATCAAACATGAAGGCTGGTATTTGACCCATGTCAAACAATACTTAGCATGTAAACTTCAAAACAATCAGGAACCATCAAACCTACCGATACAAACCGAAAATTCCAGATAGAAATGGGAATGCTTAACAATGGACTCTAGTACCAAGTCACCAAAGAACCCTATCGATTTTAACTTTAATTTGATACTAAAGGGTCATCTCACAAAGTCCATCTATCTCCACCAAACGGAGAGAACGACAACATGAACAAACTCGCATGGATTGCTCGAAGCAAAGCACTAGAAGTTATAGCTTTTCAATTCTCTTCATCCCAAATAGCTATGACCATTCACATCAAACTTTCGAGGACCACTCCCAAAATTCTAAGAAATTCAATGAGAAATGAGTACCATTTGCCGTCTTTCGACTACTAGATTGAATGGAAGGACCATTCAAGCTATAGAAGTTATACTTCAAGCATGAATAACGTGTTTCGAAGGTGAATGGGGTTAGGCAAGATGCCTCGATCGAATTCACTTACAACAACATGCCACCTCATGAAGCATTTGTATGATCCAAAGCGCAAATCAATCGTGTTTAGAATAGAGATCGCAAAGAACCAGTCCAATGGTTCCATGCGGCTATCGAGAACCATTGATAATAGTTCGTAGACAAGAGACTGAATGCAAACAAATCGACTCATCAAGGTCAATAAATATAGGACTAAAGGTCATTTGAGGTTCAAGTCGCAAAAAAATTTTTTGATTGAAGCCCGCCTCCAAAAAGCGTAACCCAATCTAACATAACGCAAAGGAGGAAAACCTTAATTCGTAAGATTTATCAAATCCTCTCCAAGATCGAGCCGGTAGTTACCAATTCGAATTACCATCAGGACTAAACGTAGTGCACAAATATTCTGGTGCGAACAACTCGGAGGACCACCCTTCATATTAGGGATTTGAAACGCCATAGAAAGGCGTAATCCGTCTTGGGAAATATAGAAAGCTAAATCCTCGTTACTTTAGGTCCGTCAAAATTTTCACGAGAATCAGGCCGGTAGCCTACCAACCCGAAATTTCCACAAGAACTCAACTCCTTGCATAACGTGTTTAACATATGAAACTCGAACAATTGCCTTTCCAACGAAACTCTCGCCATTTCAATGAAAGAAATCCAAAAATCGACAAAAAGGTTTAAATTTTGTCAAGGAACCCGAACGAAATACTGAGTTAAGAAATCAAACGGCTTAAACAAAGCCGCATTTCTATCGTAAAAACTCATTGGAAGTCTCAAGGAGGTCCGAAATGCACATTGGAACATGAAGACCGATTCGAGCGTAAATACCCACACCTTTCCTCTACTACAACAAATAATCCTAACTGAAAACCGAGGATGGTTTTCTCTTCTAAGGCGGGGAGGATGTGACTCACGGTAAATTTTCACTAAAATTTAACTGATAATTAGAAATTTATTATTTCTAAGCATAAGTCATTAAGCATTTAAAGCTTTATCATCATTGAGTAGTTAACTCGCATACTGTAGACTATTGCATCACTTTTGCATTAATATCATTTTATGAATATTACATTTCATTTTATCTTATGATTAACTTTAAGACGAGAGGTTATCTCGTTTACCCCAGTGACCGACACTGTACGCGTACCGACACTATGATAAGGGCTTGATAAAACAAATGACAAACGTCTGTAATGGGATATTACAAAAATAATAAATATATCCGACGCGTAACTATAAGATACTACGTTATGAAAGTATCAAACAATGATACTTCGGTCACAATTAAATTTCGCGGGACACAAAAATAATAAATACACTTGCACTTAAACAACAACTCTTGTAAGACTCAAACACAATTTATGCATAAGTAAACACATTTACCTACATGTACCTAAATGTAATATTACATATACATACACATTTATTTATACGGAGTATCACTTTTAAAAGTAAACCTTTATTAATATTTGAGATATATAGCCTCTTTATCATCTTTCCTCACTCACGACAAAACAAGAAGCAGAGAAAGAAAAGATATGCAAAATCTCATCTTCAACCTCTCTCCACCTAGCCTCATGCCCCATAGGCCGAATCTTCCAAAGAGAGAAAACCCAACATGCCTATTCCATCATCTACTCCTCTTCCCTACCAAAAACATGCAAGTTTTTGTTTTCCAAATCCTCCTTTGATGCCTTGCTTGCTACTCATACGAAATCAAAGTGAATCAAGATAAAATCACACAAGAGATTCATATCTTCACATATATCTACCTAGAGCGAAGTCCATGATTCGCCTAACATTTTGGAAGCTAGCCAAATTTGGCTTCACACCAAGACCCAAGAGAAGAAAGTTAACCAAACCCCTCCTCAATAAACTCCTATATCTCTAGTCGAATTTCAGAAGATTCAAACTCAGTTTTCATCAAGTGTTTACCAAAAACTAGGGTTTGTAAAGTTAGGGTTTTCTGCAATTGGTTTGGGGCTTTTGAAATTCAAGGTCGGTATACACCAATTCCATCATCAATTCGGTGATATCAAGAAGGAGTGGAGGTCAATTGTTGTTTTCTAATTTGGCTTGGTACTTGTCCTACCTCCGAATTTTGTAAGGGTAATATCCTTGTTTGTATCTTTAAATCATTCTTGTTGTGCTTTGAAATGGTGGTCGTGTATGACCCGAGATGAATTTAATTTGGTTTTCGAATAAAGAATAAATGGCGACATGAAATTCGTGCTTGTTGAATCCTTATCAAGTATAATTAAGAAGAATCTTTTTGGTAATCGTTATGTAGAAAGATGAAATTTTCGGTTACGGTCTTAAGATAATACACGAATAGTAAAGACAAAATTGGTTTTGACACTAGGAATATAAATCTTGGGATAAGGTTAAATTGTTTTTTTTTCTTGCTCGTAGTCATGTGACCCTAGTGCTCGTAGGCTGGGAAAAGGGACCCTGACGAGGGAAACTCTCGTCGCTAGTCTCGGGAACCTTACCTCCGACCAAGTGTCATTTGGATAAGAGGGTATCGAAGACTAATAAATTCGAGTAGTACTCGAATGAGACATCAAAAGTTCGATACATCAGTTGACATCTAAGTCCTTAGTATGCATTGTCTTGAAACTTCCCCACCCTCCATGTCTCGAGTCATTATGCTTAACAGGTTATCCTAAGGTTTAGCACTACTTATCGGAATAAACAGGCCATGTTTTAGCGCACGGGGTGTTTGTTTTGCTTGTGGGCCGAAGCCCACTGTCAATACCGGATCACCTTGGGCCACAGCCCCACACAGATTATGGATACATATTGTACATGTGATCTCTACGTCACAAAAGTCGGTAACGATGAAAAAGGGGTATAAACCATAAAATCCGAATGCAAACCAAGTCTCCCACGCCTCGCCATTTCGGCACTCCTCTTTCTCGTTCAAAAACTTGTTCGGAACAATGTGATCTAATTGAATACAACATAACTATATATGGTTAATTTTCACTTCGTTATATATCACCATAACATCGAGTGTAAGATACTTAATGCAAATCAATCTAAATAGAGGAACAAGTGCTAAAGGTATAATCTACTTGATAAGTTTCGTACCAAAGTTTTAACGACAATATGTTCGGTAAATCCAATTTATACTAAGAAAGATGTTAGTCATTAGACTCTAATGCTATAAACCAACTTTTGACAAACAGTAGTGACTAACTACATCATTTTATTTTATAATAAATTTGAAAGTCTTCAAATTTAAAATAACTATTTTCTAAAAACAATTAGAAAATAAATTAACTTTGCTTGATTTTAACAATACAATTATGTGTCAACTTAAATAGGTATATATACATTATATACTTACTAAAAGGATAACGTAAATGTTTTCAAATCAACTATTGGATTTTAATATTGTCATAGTGTCAACATGAAAAGTATGTATATACTTTCGGATACTTACTAGTAAAACCACTTAATCAATTTTACAAACTAAAGTTTAGTTTTAACACAATTATAAAAACAATTGAACTATTTTAAGTAAGTGATACTTAAAACAATAAACTAAAACATTGCCCTCCTTATCTAGGTCGCGTGGTCGTGCGCTTCACAACATTCACTAAATTCCACTTTTGGATTGCACATTTGCTAAGGTGAGTTTTCATAGCTCCTCTTTTACTTGATAAACTGTTTTATACATTTTGGGGTGAGAAATATGCAAAACCTTTTTATGGACCAAACTATTACATGATTACTATTACGTGGTTTAGCCTAAGCCCTTATGTCCCTAGAGAATGCCCTTTCTCATGAACCATCAATTCCCCATTGGGAAACGCGAATGTTATAAATAGATCTATTGAGGGTGACTCCTCCGTTCGGTTGGCCATGCTTAGGCCAAGGCGAAACGTATACCATGTCGGAATCAAGTGTTGAGGGACAAAACACTTGCTATGGGCCCCTATATTGTATGACATCTTTTAGCATACAGAAACTGTCGTAGTATCGGTTGCATGAACTTAGAGCTAACATAATATACTTTTATCCATATATCATTATATTCTTTATAATGATTATATGACTTGACTTATGGTCCAAACTTACTGTTTTAACTTAAACCTATGAACTCACCAGCTTATAGCTGACCCTTTTTAGCATATTTTCTCAGGTGCTCAGTTGTGATTCATTGGTGCAAGGCAAGAGGCGGATAAATGGTCGTAGAAATTTCTAAAGAAGTGTTTGTACACATAAAAGATGTTTTATAATGGGACCACTGAACTTATGGGATGTGCCCATTTATCAAAAAAAATGTTGTAAGAAAATGATTTAAACTACTTTATGAAATTAAACGTAGTATGTATTCCGTTCTGTATTACTTGTGTTATTATTCACCAATTTTGTAACGCTCCCAGATAACACGTATGCTTCCGCTAACTGAAATTTGGTGGTGTTACAATATACCTCTAGGACTTCGAGATGGACAGACAATATTTTGGAGTAGAATATGATTTCAGTAACAATTTTACAACTTTAGTGAGCAATAATCATTCCAATCATGTCATTATAAAACATGAATCATGTCATTACAACTTTAGCTTTTATAACTACCTCTAGATTTTAATAACTTACCATATTTAAATCCAACACCTTGGAAACCCGCAGAAGTTGAGTGTCTCCTTGACTATCATCTCTGCAATATGCCAATCTTGTTTACTGACGTAAGATGATGTTCCCTGAGGAACAAACTCCTTCAAACCATGCCTGTAGTAGGTGATATTTCCTATGGCTTAGAGATAATTACAAATAAAGGGAATTAGTATCACAAACCATTTAACAAGTTTTCGTACCAGCAAATGATCTCCAAGACGTCCAACCAGGGCCAATAATAAAGTTCTTTTTCCAGAGCTCGAAGGACCAAGAAGTAGCGTCATTTTGAATTTGATTCAAAGGTTAATATTTGTATTCCTCTCTCTACTCAACCTCATGGATGTAGGCTACAAAGGGACGGTATTTGTCAAAAAAATGTTTTATACAACTGCGACCCACAAGCCACCACAAGCCATATAACCTTAAATTGGAGACATAAATATGTTAATCCAAACATGCCTGTACACAGTACACCAAAAATATTAAGCTGCAACATTACACAACTCAATATGGGAGTATACTGATCAACCAAAAGTAGTTGCGGACATAGTGCTATCCCACTGTGCTAAACACCCATAAGCTTGAAAATTGCATACAGAAAGCTGAACCATTGTGCCAAACATCTTTAAACTAGCTGACACATTGTCTCATATGCCAATCCGAACAGAGCACATATCACAAAAACTTTAACCGAATGCATCAACACAATGGTGGCTTGGGAATATTCAGCATCAATATCTTGAGTAGCATTGCTCCATATCGACTGAAATTCGGCAGACCAGCTCAGATAACCTTCAATTCCAGATAATTCCTTAACTTCAATTGTTGTTTCACAAGCATCATCTTACTGTAAAAGAAAACTACTTGCCTGAATCTTTTCACATAGGAACAAAAAGGCCTCAATAAAGGGCAAAATTCTCTAGGTTCCAGGTGGTAGAGGAGGAGAAGAAACACGGGTATCCTGCACATGGTCACTTGTATTTGCATTTGACATAAATGAAGACAAAGATCCTTGTGCCGCTTGTGACTCATCACACTTATACACTCACTCAGTTCTTGCCATAATGGCTCAAGTGAAACATTTAATTTCCACATAGTGACATGTTCTTGATTGTCATCGTTTTTCGCAATGTTGTCATCTATATCGGGTACAGTGAGTGAGCTAAGTGTTTGGAGGATTCTTATAACATCAGACCCAGCCATGGACCCCCAACTCAAACCTAGCATTTGTGTGTTCCTTAACATTATGAGTTCGCTAATGGCGGACCCACTACCTTTATTTTTTTTGTTAAATATCTAACTAAAACATGTTGCAAAGCTAAGTGTGTTAATCAATACATACCATTCCAATTATAGGTGATGGGTGTGTTTGAGGATTTGGAGGTTCGTTCAGTTTTCATTAGCATACATGTTGCTGACCTTCTAACAGGACCTCCATTAAATTGCGATGATGCAGCTCCACCTAATGATGTGACTGAGCCTATCACGGTTGGAGCCCCACCTTAAACACCAATCATTTCAAAGCTTCTTGTGCCGATCATCATCGAGTTTCTCCAATGACTTTTCCAAACGCCTCATGCCAACCAACTTTGTTGTTGCTGCCAAGACTGAAAATGCAGCATCCCTCACATCAGGTGTCCCGTCATTAAGACATTCCATACAAATAGGAACATAGTCCTTGTGCACTTTAAGAATGACAGCCTTGTTGCTCGTTTTGATGCAATGGGTCACCCAATTTAGTGTTAGTGAATGCAGAAGTGGAACTTTATTTTTAACAACTGCTTTAATATCTTCAACAATATCAGCAAGTGTCACACATCCAGCATTGTGGATTGCTTGGAGAGTATTAGCAAGTGCTTCCGTCATAGTCGGTTTTTTCTCTTCCATCTTTTCAAGTCAAACGGGAAGAATAAAGCATGAACTTGCACTTTCATTTTTTCAAGTAAAACGGGAAGAATAAAGCGTGAACTTGCAGAGAAATTAGTTCTTAATCCCAGTGCAAGATTCCCAATGGCTTGTACTGCTTCAACTCCAACAGCAATATTTACATCCGTAATACGACATATTTCAAAAAATCTCCGGAGCAATCCTCTTTGTTGAAGCAAGCTTAGTCAATTCTACCACGCCTTCTTTTTCACACACACACCTCGATCTTCAACAACTAATTATATAAAATCACAATGTCTACAGAAGACGAGAAGCTATTAAAAGAAGCAAAAAATCTACCATGGGAAGATCGATTACTACATAAAAATGGAAGGTTCAAACGATGCTAATATCGATTTAACCCTTTATGCGACTCCATAATCCAACTACAACTTCCGAAGCTAGGCATCAAACAAAGAAGCTACATAATTGCACATATAAATATGTTTATTAACACCACATCCATATACCTCAAGCACTGATCGACATCATCAACACATATATGTAAGCTTTAATAAAAATAAGATAATCAATATGCTATCTCAGTACTATAAATATCTTTTTTCTAAACGACCCCCCACACTTCCATTTCTCTATAGCAGGTTCTTCCATCTCGCTACCTCTGCAATAAACTTGTTCAAACCAAAGAGGGAAATCTGCACATGACAATAAAAATAGTAAGAAAGTGCAGAGTTAGCAATTTCCGGTGTTGTAGGTTGAGATCAGTTGAGGCGCGTGTGGCATAATGCAAGAAATAGCTGCTTTGTTTGGCCATGTAATAGTTACGAAAAGTTTCTCAGCCTAACATGGTGTTGCCTCAAATAATTGCACCAATATCAGGAGGCATTATAATGACTCACGTCAGTCAATGAAATCTCCGATGAGTTAAGGTTTTGGAACGTGGCTTCTGTTGTACTTAATTCCATCTTGAAGACTTTACGTAACACAAGAATGAATAATACCAACCTGGATTTTCTTTAAGTCCACATTCAAGTGTGTGTCATCTTTAAATGTTCTCGCATACATCTCATCAATGTTAGTCATCACAAATGTACTCTATTAATGGAGAAACAAAATAAATAATGCGTAAGTGAGTTTAATGAAAAGAACTAAACTGAAAAATAATAAAATGTCTTACAATTTTCTTTCTCTCTCTAGATCAAAGGCTCACTTGAGCTGTTTCGGTTATCTTTCACAAAGTCATATAAGGAATTTCTTTTCCCAAAGTTGAAACACTTTGAGTATCTAAGCATCTTC
>OU343222.1:256561531-256709544 GCA_910596185.1 Chrysanthemum makinoi | reverse complement strand
CAACATCGACCGTAAGATCACCAGTACAAGGTGGTTGCAAACCTATGAATGAGCGAAAACCAATACCTATCAAACGATTTGATGTGTCTTTACCAAAGTTGTACCCTTTGGATTAGCCAACTCTTTGACATACACAAGGTATATCCGAGTTAATAACCGATGAATATACAACAAACCCGCGAAAAGTTAGTTAAACAAAAATATACATGGTTTTTTTTTAACCGAAAAAACAAATAAACAAAAATTACAAACCATACAAAGTACCATAATCAAGATGAACCCTATGTGCCATAAACCTGATCTCTAATAACACCAACACATTGTCAAGATGTGATTATCATCACAACCAGATCCGAGGAACTTCCAACTTACTGGATAAGCATGCTTTCCATAAGCTTCATGGATAATGATAAGTTCTCTCAAGAACATACAAACAAGTAATACCACCCTTTGTCTCAACTACATGCACATCAGGCAAGAGGATAAAATTCCAGGCAACCTACCACAAGTGAGAGTTCTTCCAAATAAAGTATCCGTTACCATTGGGAGATATTGAATCAAACAAAACATGAAGATCACCCAATAAATATAACCCATAACCCTTTGGTGCATTAGAATGGTAATACTTATTGACAAGGTTATACAACGTAACCAAATCGCCTCTATCCACCGATGCAAGATCTCCTTCATTAAATTGCATGGTGGTTTGATCCAAACGGTGAATGATATTAAGCTCATCATCTGACAAAGACCAATTAACTAAAACATCATGGAGACCTCTAGAAAATCACAGCATCCTTCTTGGATAAAAGATGACTCACCTTTTAAATCCACATGATTATCCTTGTGAGATGTCTCAACTTAATATGCTTACGTGATGATCAATCCGAGTTGATCTTGCATTTTAAAGAAGAGAACTTTCGCTTAGCCATCTTCTTCTTCCTCCTTCCAGAAGATATATGTCCAAGATGGAATATCTTCGATGTCGCTCAATGCATCGTAAACATTACCACATATTTCATTCATTCTGTCTTTCTTTTGCCCTGTGATAGATTTGGACAAGAGTTGTTTTGGCTTGCTAAGTGACATTTTCTCAGACAACAGACTTCACAAATGAAGTTGAAACCGGGCATTAGGTGTTTTAAAGAACCATAGAAGGTTCGTTGTAAGTTTCAAGATAAGAAACTTGTCATTGAACTAGAAACTTCAGAGTTACTACAGCCAGAAATGAAGGTTCGAAGAAACCCCTGGAAGGCGAATAAATACAAGAGTAGGCTTTTAAGGAACCACTGGAGACATCACCTTTGATGAAATATCATCAAAATTATCCACAATCTCAACAAATTTAGGTCTTTTGGCCTGTGGAGCACCTATAGTCCCAGCAATCCTTTTCAAATTTGAAGAATGTTTTGAAGAAGATGAAGAAAACTTCATGATATAGTTATATTTATAACCGTAATGTGATCAAAGCCATGACTTGCTTCATTGTTAAACCCGAAAACACTCAAGAACTCTAATTTTCACTACCATTCTCATTTTTCTTTCTTCGAGCTTCGCTGTGGTCTCTCTCTCTTAGCCTTGTTCTTCCGAGGAATTATAGCTTTCTTCTTAGTCAGCCTTTCTTTGTTGTCCATGAGCCACCATTTGAGCTACAAATTGTTCACTATCAAAATCGGCCTCTAAAATACTCTGAAAGCAAGTGAAGGATTAGAAATAGCTTGCCGAGTATAGACATCCTGTTCAAAGAAGCATCGAGTATCCATTGCATCCAATTTTTTTCGCTCTCTCAGTGGCAATTTAGAAATAGACTGGCTTCAACTGTTGAGCCAATTCAAAGACTTTTCTTCAAATTTCACATTCATCTAACATCCTCTCTGCTAACCTTTCTGCTCAATCACTGTGACTGGACCAAGCTCACAATCGTCACTGCCTCTTTATCAAAGATCCAAGAACAACATCAACCAAGGAGTATCACTAAAGGTACTTCAAGATTCATCCGGATGTGCTTTAAGAAACATGTTGAGATAAATCTTCAACGTGTGTTGAAAAAAATCTACTTGATTCAAATTAAAATTCCTTCCAAAGAAGAAAACTTCAAGTATCGCTGAAAGGTATAGAAGTGTCGAGATAGCACATTTGAAGCTTCTGACCACCGCATCACATATGTCCATCAAAGGAGTATCAAAGAACAACATGTTCTTTTCAAGTTTGAAATATCTTCACTTTGCATCCTTATATGCATTGCTTTCTCCTCCGGCCTAGTAAACAAAATTGGCTTCTTTCTGCATGATGTACCAACCTTCGAGTAGAAACATTAGATTATTGAGCCACATTAGCCAACATATCAAGTGACTTAAACTGAGCATCCACATCCTCCTCATTAGAAGAAACATCCAATCCTCCTTTTCTTCTCCTCACCCAAGTTGTACTTCCAAATCCTAAACCTTTCTTTGCAATTCTACAATCTCACCACCAAGCTTAGATTTAGTCTCTACAAGCTCCTTCTTGAGATTAGTAACCCTACTACATACATGCTTACTAGAGCATACAAAGATTTAAGTGTAATAGGGTCCTCACTCCACCAGCAGATTTCTCGTGGTAATGGGAGCATCATCTGCCTTACAGAAGAAATATCAACATGCTCAAAGAATGGAACATGATCATCAACCCAATCTCTAACAGACTAGAGTAGGCACCTATTAAACTCGGTCTCAACCTCAGAAGAGAGGAACCCGTAGGTGGTGGACTAGATCTAGGTGAAGGAGTGGTAAAGGTTGTTCAGAGTAACAAGATGTGCTTCAAGAAGATAAGGGCCTTCATCTATTGTCACCATGGATTCCCATCCGCTAGACAAAGAGTAGAAGGTGGAGAACCAACAACATTCCCTCATCACAGATTCATTGCCTTGAGGCAACATAGCCGCTAAGCAAAGGAGATGTGCCCTCATACTTAGTTCTTATTGAAGCAAATAGTTTAGCAGATAAAGCTCCTATGGGATAAAAGGCTTGGGTTTGGGTAGTAATGTCTAATATTATTTGTAAAAACCTAGGGTACATTAAAAACTTGTTCTTTTTCCTATTCTCAACCATATTATCAAAAATAAACTTAGAAAAATTATAAGTTAAACCTTGAGATAGACATATAATACCACATCCCAATTGAGTAGAAAATTGGTCCCATCCTCCTGATTTATTGCTTAAACATCAAGCAATGTATGAACCAAAAACCTCCACATAGGACAAAGTTGATTCTTTAACCACATGTATGTCATTGTACCTTGATATCCAATCGTCTTAGCCATCAAGTACCATCATAAAGATTGAATGATAAACCCCATTCTCATCATTCAATCGAAGTCTACTTTCGATCAACTCCTCTCATCACAACATACTCGTTCGCCAACCATAGCTACAACCAGATCATTCCTCTTTTCAGCCTAAAATTATTTAACCAACGATTCATAAATTACTTCCCAGAATTAAAGCATAATGAATCCTGGACCTCTTTAAGAATTCCACCATGGGTTTGTACAACTCATCACCCCTAGCCGCTCCTTAAAAAGCAACTTTATTAGAGATTCTTGAATTGAAGTGCCATGAGAACTTTAGATAATTGGTGAAGATTCAATCAACTCAAGGTGTTTGAATCGAATAAAGAGAGAGAAACGTTATTATTAGACGAAGATATGCAAATAGGTTATAAGTAGAAGTTTCCCAAATTGTGGTCAAATATATTAAGTTGTTGACCAGTACTGACGTGGAATGCAATCTTTTACCCAATTCAAATTCCAACTTCGACAGAACAATAGTCAATCTCACTAAGTGATACAATCGTACAATTAATGATTCAAGAAGCTTCAAGAATATCTTTTATTTGCTTTCACCCAACTCGCATTAAATACCATTAAGCCTTGAACCCATCTATAAAACAAACCCCAATGCACTCTTAACTCTCATCAATTACCCCAATTTCCATCATAAACCCTAAATTCATCAATGCCCCAAAATTAACCATAATCAACCATGAGTAATAAACCAGAGGTTGTTAATCCAACCTCTTCTCCATCATCATCATCATCCAGTGATTTCCTCCAGTTCTTTCCATATCCATATGACTCTACGACCATTTAAAATCCCCATTTCTCCTTCTTGATGATGATAATAGTGAATCCAAGTGAGTCTATTGGATGATTCTGATGGGTCCACTAAGAAGAAAACATTTACTCCCAACCTCCAAAGACTCTCAACCTCAACAAAAATTGTGCCACCCTGAGGTGGTGCTAGCTCTTCCTCATGCCATGTTTTGGTGCATCATCACATTTCAGATAAGGAAAGGAGTTAAGGAAGGAAGGATTGCTTTTGGTGAAATCCTGACAGCACAAAGGACATATATGGTCATCTTCATCATCATCGTTTTCATCAATCCATCCTTCCCATTTTGATCCTTAGCTTTTTCACACACAAAGTCATGTATCCACCATCAAGATAGAAGGAATGGGTGGTTATGCAAGTCCTACAAATGCATATCCAGCAGCCTAGTGTGGAAGATATGAAGCGATCATGCATATCCAACATCCTGTAGGAATAAATGATATGAAAGAAGCAAGATCATAGGTTTAGTAGTCCTTATATTTCCTTTTGAATTTGATTATAACTGTGTTTAAGTCGTAATTTGAATGAATGAGCATCTTTAACTTTCTAACTTGTCTTCAGATACAATATGTGCTCTATTCAAGACTTATGCATTCAAGGTAACAAACTTTCACGCTTACATATCCATCTCCAAGCATCATAAACTCCTACTATATAGGCAAACCGCAAAACGCATAGAGAAACACACAAACCAAACAAGAACAAACATACTAAATTTACATAAGATGGTTAGTGTTAGAAAACAAAATCAAGCAAAGGTATACATACTAAATCAAACAAAATTACATAAAAACATGCAAAGAGTAATACACAAATCCTCCCCTCGAGGCATATGCCTCCCCTTAAACTTTGCGCTAAGGGTTAGCATACCAATATGAACCACAAGGTGTTGAAACCTTGGTCCATCAAAAGCTTTTGTTAACAAATCGCCACATTATTATCGGGTGAATTTTAACCACTTTTATCAAATGTTTGTCATATGCATCTCTTATAAAGTGGTGCCCGATTTCAATATGTTTCGACTTGTGAAAAACTGATTTTTAACAATGCATATGGTACTTTGATTATCAATAAAAATTGTTGTGTCCATGAAGTTATACCCATAATCCAACAATTGATTTTGAATCCAAAGAACTGCCTTACGCTAATTTGGTACAGCGAACGCATTCCGCTCAAGATGAGGTAGCCATTAATAGTCCGCTTTCTTTGCATTGGCAAGAAATCAATCTCTTTCAAGGAATTGGCAACCTCCGCAGGACAAAGAAAAGTAATATCGTGCCTGAAGTCATTAAATACATCAAAGAACCAATCATAGATCTATATAAATGAACATTCACTGGTGGATCTACTTTAGTGTTGGTCTTTGTCTTTAGAGCTTCATAAGGTGTAGTGGCTCACACTCTCCATACCAAACTTCTTTAAGATGTCCCTCACATATTTGTCCTGACCGATAAAGATACCATCGTTTTCTCACAACTTGAGACCAAAAGAAAGTCAACTCCCCATAACACTCATCCTAAACTCTCCCTTCATTAGCTCCTCAAACTCCCCTCACCAAGCTTCCTTTGTGGATCCAAAAAAAATGTCATCCACATACACTTGCACAAGAATAATGTCTCGTGGAATTCTTCTTCGTAGTGTTTTATCAATGGCACCTCTTCGATATCCATGCTTCGCCAGGAAATGATGAAAGGCTAGCATACCAAGCTCTCGTGGTGCCCGATGTAGTCCATAGAGAGCTTTGACAACCTTGTAAACATGAGTAGGATGATCGGGGTCTTCAAATCCTTTAGGTTGAGTGACATAAACCTCCTCTTCTATTTCACCATACGAAAAAGCACCTTTAACATCCATTTGATACACCATAAATCCCATGTAAGATGCATAAGCCAAGAATATTCGTATGGCCTCAACTCTTACACATGGGTGCAAACACTTCATCATATCAATCAACTCCTCTCTGTCTATAACCCTAAGCAACTAATCTTGCTTTTTTTAATGACAACACTTCATCTCTCTTATTCTTCAAAATCCATTTAGTCCCAATTGTATACTTGCCATCAGGTAGTGGTACCAATATCCAAACTTGCTAATTTTGAAATTGTTGCATCTCTTCTTGCATTGCCTCAAGCCAACTTGAGTCTTCAAGAGCCCCGACAACGGGTTGGTTCCACTTTGAGAGAAAACAAGCAAACGGACAATGTTCATACCGCGGTGATTGTCTCTTTGCTGTTTTGAGACATAAGAGATAAAAGCTACTTGACCATATTTAGAACTTGCCACAAGCACTCTTGTTCTAAAGGTGCATTAGGATCACCAATATATTTGATTGTGGATGAGTATTGTGAATCTTTTCAGAAGGGTGTTTACATCAATGGTGGTATCAAGATTAGTAAATTGGTTCAAAATTAGTATCATAGGAAGGTGAGGTGAAGACTCCAAATTTTAGTTGATAATTACCAAGATCTGAGGGTCTTGGAAAACGGGTATAAGGATCTCCAAAGTCTGTGGACACTCTAGTAGAAATGGGAGTAAACAAAGATAGCCTCGGCCAAATTGTGATGATAGGAGAAACCGGATCACGCTCAGCCAGAATGTTTATTTTCACCGATTGCTTCTTTCATTCTCCTCAGATTCCTTCGGCTTCTAGATTAGTGATACTCCCGCTTCTTTAGCCTAGCAAGGTCCTTCTGATAATTGGACTCGCTTCACTCTCATCGTAGTACTTTGAAGTGTCACTGTAAAATTGTTAGAAAGAAGGCACTACAATGGGTTGTTCATCATCTTCAAACTCACCGTCAATCAAAGATCCATAGTATCCGCATTGTTAGTTGGAGACTCTTGAGTACTTGCATTTTGGTTGGACATATGTCTAGAATAACCCAAATAATCGCTAAGTAATCAAGGTCAAAGACCAAACATGACCCGCCCTTGAACATTTGGCTTATCTAGAAATTGCAGGTTCAAAGTCTCCTCAATCTTCTTAGCATAAATTGTAAACTCAGATTTTACTATGAGTGAATATCCCACAATGTAACCCATCATGCCTTTTTCATCAAATTTGCCCAATGGATCACTCAGATTCTAATGGTCACTTGATACCAAAAGGTTTAAGGTAATGAATAGCGTGAACTTTCCCATGAAGTTCATATGGAGTTTTGAAGTGTGGTCTAGTAATGGATACCCTATTCAAGACATAACAAGTTGTGCCAACAGCCTTCATCCAAAACATGGTGGGTAATTTCGAGTCTTCAAAGATTGATCTTGCGGCCTCTATCAAGGTCCTATTCTTCCTTTCAACCACCCCATTTTGTTTTGGGTTCTTGGAGTACTATAGTCCCTTTTGATTCTTTTAGACCTACTGAGTTCTATAAGTAGCATTCTTGAACTTTGTCCCATTATCACACAATTCCTTTAACCTTTTGTTCAACCGATTCTCAATAAGGGTAATGAAGTCTTTCAAAGACCGAGTTGTTTCATCTTTAGTCCTTAGAAAGAATACCCAACAAAATCGCTATAACCATCGTGATAACCGTACAAAAATACTTTTGATCAATGCTTCTCACTTGAGTTGGACCAAAAGATCCATATGAAGCAAACAAGAGGTTCAAATAATGCTCATAAAGAATAACTTTGTATGAGGCTCTATGTTGCTTTCCCTTGTTGCAAGAAACACGCTTATGATCATTTGTAAAGACTTGGAAGGAAGACCTTCAACAAGTCCCATTTAGAGATGGTTTATGGTCTTGAATTTGACATGGGCCATCCTCCTATGCCATTTGGTAGACTCATCCAAAGATGCTTTAGCCACCAAACAAGTTAAGTCACCTTCTAGTTTAACATCGCTAAGTTGAATGTATAAAGATTGTGATTTAGGAACTTTCGTAATTGAAGTGTCTCCTGAGTTTGAAGTCTTTAGTTAGCACAAGACATTCATCCTCTGTGAAGAGTACTTTGTTCTTGGTGTCACGATTTGTGAGACTGAGAACAAAGTGTTGGAGTTCCTTGACATAATATACATTCTCAAAGTCCGCTTGAGGTGTTTTGATAGTCCCTTTCCCAGTAATTCTTCCATCACTTCCTCCAAAGGTTACATTGCCTCCTACTTCAATTGATACAAAGTTATGCATCATATCCCTATTTCCTGACATACTTCTTGAACAACCACTATCAACTATGCCAACATCTTTATGCTTAAGAGGATGATTCTACAACAACAAAATAATATACAAAATATTAGTACACTATGGAGGCTCAAGTCATTGTCGAGAACTTTGTGGATCATATGAATAATGCCATGCAGATGTATAAGATCCACTATTGTTCTTGGGTTTCCATTGAAATTTAGGTCCTTTTTTATTCCAAGAACAACCTCGCGAGGACTTGACAACAAGATCCCAGCATTCTTTCCCATCACCATAGAGTCAACATATCCAGGCCAATGACCATTCTTAAAATATGAACTTGTTGGTTATACATATGGTCTTACAACCTGATCTTCTCTCCAAGGCTAAGGAATATTAGTATAAGTTGCTTGTGGAACATAAGGTGGTATAGCATTAACATTAGTCCACATTGGTCTAGATGTCCTAGAATTACCACACCTACCCATCATTTGCTCATGATAATCACAATCCTTAATTAAATGAAATTTACTTCCACACAAAACATGTCTTCTGTTTAGAAGATTTATTCAAACCAAAAGATGTTCTATTACAAGCAGTAGTATTCAAACCAAAACCATGAAAAGAATTGTTTTTAACAAGATATTATGCAAAGAATTAAAAAGCAAGTCTTCGTGAGGCAATGCCTTGAAGAGGATTCCTTGGCAAAGAACTCGACATGCTTATTGGTAGTCTTGGGTGCGTGTGGGTGAAGACTTGGGAAGGTCGGACTTGTCATTTGAATCACACTAGAGACCCTTTCCGAGGACTTGTCACCTAACACAAGAGACAAAGTCATTAGAAGAAGTAATGGTCCTGCAAGTCATTTGACTTTTTGCATAGAGATGATGATCCATCAAAGTCAACAAGAATGGAAAGGTCAATGGGCATGTGCTCACCTCTAATAGGTCCCACGCACAAGATGTGTGGAACCTTCACAAAATTAGCTAGGCCTCGGGTGTAGATTATGCTGTCATCCCTAGCTTCTAACCCGACATACTTCTTAAAGCCTAATCCTATAGAAGTATTTGGAGTTCCACTAGCATAGATGTGACTAGCTAACTTATTTCCATTTAACAACCATTCTTTATGCCTAGCAATTCCTCTCATCTAGTTTCTCTTTTAACTCTAGATTTTGACACTACATCTCGCTCTTAACTTCTGCATCTTTTAACTCATTCTTAGAACATTCAAGATCCCTTTCTAACACACTTATTTTCTCATCATAAGCTATTTGATTCTTCCGAAACCAAACCTTTTGTCTTTCTAATGTTTTTAAAGCCTGTTTATAAGCTTCAACTTCTACAAAGCATTCATTATATTTAGGTTTCAAAATATCATAAGCTTCTTTGAGTTCATTATAACGCCCACTACAACCAAACAAACAGCTTTGTACCTGAGAGATGCCCATCAAGGCAATCTGATCATGCTTATCCTCAGAAGTACAACATGCAATCAAACCAACATTATCAATAATAGACCATCATTTCCCCGCTCATGTTTCTTCCACCACATCATTGCCAAGAGTGACCAAAGTCAGCCGATCCCTTTGAAGTTCCAGCCTCCTCCGATTCTCTCATGATAAGTAGAGAGTCTCTCGCCTCATCACCAAATTTTCCTATCTTTGCACTCTTATAGAAGTGACCCATCCGTTGACATGTGAAGCACTTGACCTTCCTTTTGTCAAACCTCGCCGGATCTCTTCCTTGGAAGCCAAACCTTCTGCCAGCTTTGCGCTCAAACATCTTGATATCCATGGACGAGATAGCCACCGCCACCGCCTTCATCTCTTCCATCTCCAAGGATCCACTCGATCAAATCCTCATAGGCAAGTTCTGGCCGGGATCATAATCAAAGAAGGATCCAAACACATCTTCCATTATACCTCCAGATTGAGAACTTGATGGAGTGGTAGTGTAATATGATGATGAGTAAGTTGGACTTGGACCATGACTCATCTTTGGAGTAGAGGCTCCAACTAATGTCGTGTGACTAGCAAGAGATGATGATCTAAAAGGACTTCTTACATCATGTTCAAGAGCTTTAAGTTTGTTGTACACCTCATCAAAAGTAAGCATATCCAAACCACCTTTTGCTTTTAAAGCAATGCTCACTTGTAGCGTGATTGAGGTAAAGACCTCAAGAACTTAGAATTGCAATCATCATTATTCCGCTTTGCTTGCGTACGATTTAACTGACTTAAAATTTGTGAAACTTGTCATAGCCCTTATGAATTCTTCCTCTTCTGAGATTTGAAAATCTTGAAATCCGTTGTCTCAAAGCATGGACTTTCTCATACTCCTAGACTCCTCATTCCCACCGAACTTTGCCTTAATTGCTAACCAAATGTCCCTAGCATCTTGCATGAAGTGAAAATCACTCAAGTGATCCTCATGAATAGCTTGAAGAAGAATTGTTTTAACCTTGGTTTCTCTCTCAACCGCCGAATTCTTCACAGATTTGGGAGGAACATAAGTCATCTTACCTTCAAAGATCAATGGTAGTTTTCTTCAAATCACTTCTTTACTATCTCCCATAGATTCCAATCAATGTTGGAGATCCAGTTTGCATCTTCATCAGCCCAAAGATCATACTCTTCCCTTTTTAGGTAAGGAAACTTAGCATTGTCAAGTAGAGACTTAGTTGTTCTAGATGGGTGGAGTTTTGGTTGTTGGTGATTTCACGATCAACGCCTCAACCGTGCATGGTGAGTTTTGTTTTGTTGTATGGGTGTTTAGAAAACCTCGTCTTAGTATCGAGAGACTCTCAATGAGGCTCGATAACACTTGTTGAAAACTAGCGCACTTGATAGATCTTGAGCCAGAGATCGTTAGGCTTGTGTAATCACAAACAAACTAAAAGAAAATCTCTACAACTTGTATTTATTAGCGGAATATAAACACAAGTATAAAACACAGATAACTAAGAACTTCTTTGATCCTCTATGGATCATTATATTAATAATTTGTAAACGTCTAATCCATAATTCATTCTATTGTGTTCCTTTTATAGACAAGGAACCCTAACTTCTTCTCTAAGAAACGAAAAACTAAATAAGATATACACAATCACTTCCTAATAAAGCTCATGCATATCCTAACTAACTATAGAAAATATGAATAACTAATCGCAGAACAAACTAATAACTATATAACTTCAAAGAACTATGTCTTCAGAATCCATACACTAATTGTAATCCATTCAAAGATAATTCAAGATAATTGTACTTCACATAATTCCCAACGAGAAGCATTTTGACATTATCCCAAACGCCTTTGTTGTGATTGATAAGCTTGTAGATATCTTTTGGCACGAAGAATAATGTTAGAAGCCCCGATATCAAGATCGAATCTCTTTTTCTCCTTATCATCGAAGCTCATCATACATCTTTGGTATGTCCATTCCATAGATCATTGTTCCATCCGCAGCAGATCTATTAAGTCTTGTAGTCTCAACCTCAGGTCCTTCATCGATGGATTTTAGAATGTTGACCCCATTTTCCTTTCAAGACAAGCATAACCATTCGTTGAGCCCATGAGTCATAATCGCCTCACAAGCATAGGTGGACAGTATCGATCCATACCGCTTGAACGTCTACCATGAAGAAACAATAGTGGAACAATGTTTGCCATGATTACAAGTTCACTACGGATTTTACTATTCTTTGATTAAACCGAGAAATTGAATCTTTCACGGGATTTTACTAAACCAAAAGAACAACCGTAAGAATGTAAGCAGAAGTAACAAGTCTTAATGGACAAGTGGCTAAACACTCAACTCGCTTAATTATCAACTCGCTAAACAACCAACTCGCTTAAAGAAACAAGTCGCTTAAGGAATCAACTCGCTATTAAGCATATAGAGACAACTCGCTTAATAGCAAGTCGAAACCGACAACTCGCTAACCACCAAGTCGCTAAACTAACTCGTCGCTATACAACTCGCTAATAGCCAAGTCGCGAACTCAAGTCACTTAAAAGGTCAACCGCTAAATAGCCAAATATACCAACCCTGATCCTGTAACGGCAACTCGCTCAAGAAACAAATATCCGAGACTCAACGCGCTTTGTACAAAGTTCACAAATAACCACTTTATCAATCAAAACAACCAAACCACAATGATTTAAGCCTTCCAATTCAAAACATAAACACATATGATGATCCTAAACACAAAAGTACAAGCAAAATTCAAACTTTAACACTAGAATTTGTCCAAATGATTCAAACTCTCCTAAACACTTAATACCCCAAAACCTTATGAAATCCACCAAAACAAAGAGTATGAAAGATGAGTGATCAAACCATGGCTCTTGATTCCAATTGTAAGATATAGGATTTCACAAACACACTAAACCATAATCACAATGGGGCGTTCAAGTATGTTTAGAGAGAGAAAGTTCTAGAGAGAAAGGGAAGAGAGTTGGGAACTATGTGAAACAAAGAAAAATTGTATTGAAATCAACCCTCTACCTTAGAAGAGGTAGAGGGTATTTATAGTGTCTTACAAATAAACGCCACCTACGGGTCGTGGATCCCATACAAGGGTAAAGACCCGTCCATCCTCCACCTGCACTTAACATACTACTTACCAACATAACTTGACTAATGACTACGAGCTTCATCTAATACATATACTTGAGGTGACTAACTCTTTAATCTAATTTTCTAATTTAACAATGTATATGTTCAACTATTGTAGTGACCTAAACTTCTACATTGATTTTCTAAATCATAACAATCACATACCAATATCACAATCAAAAATACTATCAATAACATATCCGCCATAGGGCCCTAAGTTTACACTAGCCAGGTCAGAAAAGTCTAGAACAATTGCCCCTACTAGGCTGGTCGAGGTAGAAGTCGATACTTAGCTAGGCAAGTGTCATAGCAATTAAGATTGCTACCCTAGACTAAGGCAACAACTACCACATATCTATCTAAACAAATAAGCACATAAGCAAAGCAAAATAATTTAAAGGGTCCAAAAGAGTACCATGATTTCTCACCCCAAATTAGTTAAAAACATAGATAAAAGTAGGGCTATGAAAATCACCTCAAGCAAGCAATGCACAAACAAAACTAGAAGATAAGATAACACGACCATCAACTCACGACTGCACAACCTATTAATATAAACCAATTTTATTATATATAATATATATATATATATATATATATATATATATATATATATATATATATATATATCCCAAACAACGCATTCACCCCAATGTATCTTTTCTTTATC
This sequence comes from Chrysanthemum makinoi, assembly GCA_910596185.1. Lineage (NCBI taxonomy): Eukaryota > Viridiplantae > Streptophyta > Magnoliopsida > Asterales > Asteraceae > Chrysanthemum > Chrysanthemum makinoi. The sequence continues at coordinate 256,695,979 of OU343222.1, read as the reverse complement.
TCTAAAATGTCTTGTTTCATCGCTAATCTAGTATTTAAATCGCCGTGACGACGACACATGATATCATGAATGCACTCAAATAAGCATAAGCCTCAATGCAACACAATGAGACCGTTTATAAGCTCCATAGTCCAATAAGTTTGGAATAAATAGTTAGACCTTATCAATTCGCCAACTCGATAAACTCAATCATTTATTCATGTTGCTTATTATCCCATAAATCGGTCGATCCTAACGAGTAGTAAGGATAATTCACCCATTAATAACGCTATCCGCATCTAACGGGCTCTTATTAGATTCGCCAACCTAATAAGTCCGCTATCCATGGATCAACGATTAATGTTAGGTCATCCGTAACCCATGCACAAGACGTAAATAGAATTAAATACTTGAAATAGTATTAAATGCTCATAAAATACATTTAAACGCGGCACTCGAAACATTAAATACTTTTAATTAGAAAACCTTTCCATTCGAAGTTGTTAATTCCCATTTAAAATAGTGAATAATAAGGCAAGTCTTGTTATCGATGGTTTTAGTATGAAAACCATTTATTATTTATGTTCCACCATTTATTATATATATATATATATATATATATATATATATATATATATATATATATATATATAGTATATATATATTTACATTCAATATAAGTCCTATTCGAGTCCACAAGCACGAGTCATGATTTCTCGGCTTTTAATCAATCTATAGTCCAATATATACTAAAGTCCATGTTACATGCTTGTCGGGTCAACTATGTCTAAAAGTCAAAGTAACACGACGCTGCAACAAAGTTGACAATTTATAATATAGTCCAAGTGAATAATCACAATAGAACAAATCAATCTCAAATCAACCCATATTAATCTCGCCATCCAATCAAACTACCAAATATACCCAAAACCAATGTTATGACCCTAATGGTCATGAAACGATCGCTTAAGACCACGCGGAACCAAACAAGCTCTAGAAGCTTTTCACCCACGCGCCTCATCCAAACACCAACAACAACTACCAACAAGATACCACAACAACCTAACCCAGAACCTTGGTCCATGAGGGTCACGACGCCACACCCACCCATAATGGGTCTAGGCTTGTACGCATCATCCACCATATCCAAACACTCCCAAATGGCTTTTACTACAACCAAACACAATCAATCAACCTCCAAACAACATCCAATCATCAAACCCATCAACTAATCCTCACCAATATCATGAAATAACAATAAAATGCAAAACACAATAAAATGATACAACACCATACCAAATCATTAGCTACACGTTTTATTAGTTGTAAATTAGTTTTAGACCCAAGTTTCATCCAAAACCCACTAAATTTGAGCCATGTACGAGCCTAAAAGAGCTAATGCGTATTTTTTATGGCTCAAACAAGCTTGACCCATGTTCCTTTTACCTTTTCCAAACACGGTATACAAGATTACTTGAAAACCCTAGAATCACGAATAGTTTTTGTAAGATTTGGAGGTGTTAATGAAGGCTTCTATAGGCTTGCCATATATGGATGGAAAGAGGAAAGAAAGATCTATCTAATGGTGGTGGTGGTGTATTTTCACTCGCCGGATTTTGGCCGTAAAGTGGCGCGTGTATATGGTGGTGGCTAGGTTTTAGTTTTAGGTTTAGGGTTTGTAGAGAGTGTAGAGAGAATGAGGTGTGTGTGTTTTAGTGAGAGAATAAAATGAATGAAATGAGGGTGGGATGGGGGTATTTATATTTATACTTGGGGACTAAAATAAAATGGGTAGAGGGGAGGGGCATTGGCAAGGGTAGAAATGGGGCCAAAGTCGTGATTTTTCATAAACTATCCCGCTTACCCATTCCCAGCTCATATATTGTCCTCCACGAGTGTCCCATAATGTTCCTTCGACTTTCTATCATTTTATTAACGTTTCCACGAGTTTTGACTGTTTATTTGTCAAGTTTTGAGTTACGGTTTAAAAGTTACATTATTTCTTGTTTTAGGATTTTATTGTCAATCAAATAGTATCGAAAAAGTTAAAAAAAAGTTAAAACACACGATAACTCAACGATAATAAAATAAATCATAAAAAACAATAAACGATATCAAATCAATTCATGGTCGATTAAAATAGTTCTAAAGGCAAATATTTGGTTTAGTTTAACGTAATGCGGTTACCTAAAATAGACTCCTAATTGCAATTGTCACGACCTCCCAGCCTCTAAGAAACTCCGTCCCGGGTTTCACTCCTAGTTGCTTGGTGTCATGAAGAGTTTAGGTACTTCCTACGAATAAATCCTCACGCTCCCAAGTGAACTTCGTCCATGCCTGGAGTTCCAAGGAACTTTGATAATCGAATACGGCTATGCTTCACCGCTAATCTCACTATCCATGATCTCTATTTGCCTCAACTAAATTCAACTTCTCATCAATACGGATATCTCTTAATGGTACAACTATGTTTTCTCCTCAAAGAAACTTCTTAAGATTACTAACATGAAAGACATTGTGTACATCGCCAATTCGATGGTAGCCCAAGAGATAAGTGTCGGTCCCGATTCTTTCCGTGATTGAAAGGGACCAATGTATCGGAGATTGAGTTTTCCACGCTTTCCAAAACGAATCACTCCTTTCCAAGGAGAAACCTTTAACATAACATGATCTCCAACCCGAAACTCTTTTGTCTATCACGAAGCGATTTGCAAACGATTTAATCAACTATCTCGGTGGTTTCTAGGACAAATTCGGCCCGAGTTTAACTCTCGCCAACTTCAGCCCAACAAACAGTGAACGGCATTTTCGGCCATATAATGCCTCAAATGGAGCGGCCTTAATGCTAGAATGATAACTATTGTTGTAGGAGAATTCGCCAAAGGGAGATGCTCTCCCACCTTTGCCAAAATCGATGACAGCTCAAAGCATATCCTCTAAGGTCCGAATTGTTCTTTCGACCACCGCCGGTTTGAGGATGATAAGTAGTGCTCATATCCGTGTTTGTTTCCACCGACCGTAAGGATCTCCGTATGGGATGTAAACGCTATCTGGTGGAAATGAAAGATACCGTATTCATGACGCTGACATATCCGCTTGATATATACCGGCGAGCTTGTCGAGACTATCCACCTCGCTAATGGCCATAAAGTGAGCAGACTTAGTCAAACGATCTACTATTACCCGATAGCGCCATTGCTAGTCGTTTCGAACTTGGTGATAAAGTCCATGGTGATTCGCCCCATTTGCATTCCGGGAGTTCGGGTTGAACTAAGGGTCTTGAGGTTTTCGTGTTCGCCCTTTAACTTAGAATAAGCCAAGCACCAACTAACGATCGAGCTAATGTCCTTTCATGTTAGGCCACCAAAGAGTTTCTTAAGGTCCCATACATCTTATTGGCTCCTCGGATGAACGAGTATTTTGACTTATCCAACTCGTGCATAATCAACTCACGGATTCCACCATGAAATGGTATCCATCTTCTGCTCAAAGCATAAGGTTCCGCTTGAACTCTTCAACAAGCCGCCACTTTCTACCATTCCATGCGATTCTTAAATGGATGGTTCTTCTCACAACGCGCAGCTTGGGCGCTAAGATTTGAGACTTAGAGGTGAACTAATGGTCATTCTTAGGGATCGAACGAGTAAAGGTGGAATGTTCTCCTTACGGATGAGGGCATCTGCCACTACATTGGCTTTACCGGGATGATAACGAATCTCAGCCATAATCATCGAGCAACTCTAACCAACGACGCTGTCTCATATTCAAATCCTTCGATCTAAGATATGCTGTGCTCTTATGGTCGGCAAACACTTCACACTTGGTTCCATACAAATAATGTCTCCGGATTCTAAGGGCAAACACTACAAAGACCTAACTCCGTGATCATGGGTGGTGTAGTTTTTCTCATCCTTCTTAAGTTGTCGGGAGGCATAAGCTATCACCTTCTCCCTTTGCATCAAAACAACACCTAAGCCTTTTAAGCGGCGTCAGAAGACACAACAAAATCTTCGATTCCATCAAAGCAAGGATGGGCACACATAACGCCTTCTCCTTCGTTGGAATGCTTCTTCTTCCTTTTCTCCCCATTCATACGAACGCCCTTCGCCGGGCTTGGTCAACTTAGCTATTTTGGAGAATCCTCAATGAACCTCCCATAGCCTCGCTAAACATAGAAACGGTGGACTTCTCGATGGGTTCCTAGGGGTCGCCCATTCCTTAATGGCTTCAATATTGGTCATCAACATGAAATCCTCGAATATCTATCACGTGAATTGGACGGTCGGAATCCAAAATTCATACTTAGAGAATTTGGCATACAACTTCTCCGCTTCTCAATACCTCTAAAATGAGCCTCAAATGCTCTTCGTGTTCTCTGTTTTGAGTATATCAAGATGTCGCCTATGAATACTATCACAAACTTATCCGCTTGGCTTTACACACTGTTCATGTGATCCATGAATACCGGGCGCATTAGTCAAACCAAAGATATCACTTGGAATTCATAGTGCCCATAATGATTCCTAAACGCCGCCTTAGGAATTTCCTCCTCAACTCTAAGGGGTGATAAACCAATCGTAAGTCGATCTTGGAAAATACACTAGCTCCTTGGAGTTGGTCAAATAGGTCGCCTATTCTAGGTAGTATCGGTTCTTCACTATCAACTTATTCAACTCCCTATAATCAATGCACATCCGAAATGATCCATCCTTCTTCTTCACAAACAACACCGGTGTCCCCACGGTGATCTAACTCTCGAATGAATCCCTTCTCCGACAATTTTGCAACCATCGAGACAGCCTCCAATTCTCGAGCAAGTCGATAGGGTGCCCTGCCACAGCAGCACTGTGTATCAACTCAATTTGGAATTCCACTTGTCGGACAGTGGAATCCTTGCATCGTCAGAAACACACCAAACTCTTTAACGAGGGTACATCATTAAGGTGTCCTTCGCTCTTTTTTCGCTTTTAGAAATTCGAGCCAAAAAAAGACAACTTCCTCTATCGATGTACTTCTGGGCCTTAATACAAGAGATGATGCTCAACCGAAGGACCTCTCACCGATCTCCTTGTATGATCGAACTTTTCCATACCCGCATACAACACTATCTTCTCATCGCAGATGATGATGTGTGCACCATTCTTCGACAACCAATCCATTCGATGATGACGCCAAAACTTCCTAAGGTAACTGGCAATAGGTCTATGCTAAACGGGTGGTCTAGGAAACTTAAGGTACAACCTCAGACTATAGTGTCAATCATTTCCCTATTTTCGTTAGCTAACTCCACATCATAGCTTAACCCTAAAGGTGTAGGGAAATTCCTAGTAATGGCATAAAGGTGGTGGATACTGAAACTCATATCAAGCACCACTATCAAACAAGACGAAGCTATATGCATTATTGTGAAGAAGGCCCGTAACTACGCTAGGGTCCTCACCGCCTTCCCAATAGCATATACACACGATGTTCCCATGTCGTCTGGCGATTTCTAGCACCCGATTTCCTGTTTCCTACAACCTCTTGCTTCACAGAGTTTAGGCCATTACATCCCACACCTCGGTTAACAAATCCTCCTCCATTTCGTATATTCCTTCATTCCGTCACTCTCGACTCATTCTTGTAGTGCCCTTTCCACATCCAACAGTGATGCGGTGGCCTTCCACCTCCTGTGTAGTTTGAGCCACGCAGGGCACGCGGGACCACGATTGGCCATGTGTCCTACCTTAGAGCAATTCCTACACACTATTGAGCACGGTCCATGGTGGTGTTGAATGCAACGATCATACAAGGCTTGCTACCTTCATAACCCTTCTTTCTCTATTTCCTATCGCGACACCAGTCTGTCTCTGCCGTTTGTTGCCATTCCTTTTAACAACCTCATTCCTCTTCCTCTTATCACTCTTATCACTCTTACCCTTGTCTCCTGCTTCTCACACATAAGAGTCCATCAAATGCTGAGCCAAGGTAATTGCCTCATTCAACTTAGTTGGCTTCGCAGCGATGACATCATTCCTAGTAGCTAGGGGCAATCCATCGGTATACCTCTCAATCTTAGGGCTTGTAGAAACATTTATGGGCAAAGAATACAAACTTTAGAAACGACATGTAGGTCGCCATGTCGGTACCCTTAACCTTATGGTTCCAGAACTCAATCTCTAATTTCTAAACTTCATTCCTAGGACAGTAAGTCTTGATAAGGAGAGCCTTAAACTGGGTCCAAGTCATGTTATAAGCTACATCACTTCCTACGGATCTGCGATAGTTGTTCACCAGGTCAACGCTTCGTCCTTCAAGGTGAACGCCATACTTAACTAACCTTACAATCCCTCTTCACATTAACTGCAACTGCATCACTTTCTCCATCCAAATTAGTTAGGTAAACCACTCCCTCGGCTCCTCCAAACTCGATGGGACCACGTAATCGAACTCTTTGTAGGTACAACCCGAGCTCGATTAAGCGATAGGGTTCCACCAGAGGTGTTAGAGAAATTAAGCAGTCAAATGGCACGTTGCCACAAGTTTCGTTGATGTGGGTCGATTCAAAGGAGGGTTTTGTGGAACAGACCATTTCAAAGACTACGCTCACATTCGGTTCTCTACTATAGTTATCGCGATTCGGTTCTCAAGTGTGGAGTGGTCGGGTCGGACAACGACCTCATCGGACAGGTTAACCACAACAAATAGGTCGCTTCTTGGTCCTAGCGGTTTCGCCTTGCCATTGATCCAAGGTTAAACGACAGCCATAAGTTCACCATTCTCGCCTAAAAGACTGGGTTGGTTTCAAGGATATCTAATAATGATACTTAATCAAGGCTAACAAGGATAACACTATATCATAACGAATACTAGAGACCAATCAAAACTAAAGGATGCACATTCTAATAACCATAACTCATAAGTTTCAAAGTGGAATACATGAAAGGATACGGAGAAATCAAAAATGATCCTAACAACGATACTAACAAGATAACTAGGATAGATCTACATCTTGAACTAGAGACTAGTTTTCAAGATGGTAATGCCATGAATCTAACACAATCTAGTCACCACTCACGAGCACTCCTAAATGATCTCCCAAACATCATCCATCTCCATAGTGACAAGACCTCCGCAAATGAGAGTCGGATCTTTTTAAGATTCTTGTTAGATCACCCCATAGATCTTATGAGCCTTAATGAACAAATAGTAAACCTGTGTAATCACAAGCAAACTATAGAGAACCTTTATTAAACTTATTGCGTGGAATGTAAGACAAAAAAGACAATAAACACAAAATACTTGATCCTTTATGGATCTATATTGATTCACTAAATAATTTTATTGAAAGGTGTACATCAACCCTAGCCGTAGGTTTCTTTTATACTATTAGAAACCCTAATTCTCAAGCTTACAAACACGTAAAAGATATGCATTATCTCTTCCTAAAATAACTCATGCATATCCTAACTAATTACTAATAATACGGATACTAGTATCCGCCAGAATAAAACTATCGCCAGTTAATCGCATCTATCACAGTAAACATAAATAACTATCGCCAGAACCATATCAAGTTACAATAATTCCTAACAATCCTCCCTAAACTTGAATTTTGACTACGCACTTTAAGTTTCCAAATAGATCTTTGAAAGAGTAAGAGGATTGAAGTCCACAGAATCAAGCAATAGAAAGAACTCACAGAACACCTAGAACCACAAGTACCAAAGAATGAAGATCACATATCCATCAGAACTCCTATGTCACAAAGATCGATCCAAAGAAGCAATAGTAACCTCGAAGTAGATTTGATAAGCCTTTACCAAGTAGCTACTTACCTGGGCTAGCCGTTTTTGGTGGAATCATGACATCACCCCGGTGAACCACACAACCAAATCCAACACTTAGAACGTGAATTAATGGTGTATTGGAAAACCCTAATGGTTTTTGGCAAACCATCACAGCCATCAACGGATTTGGATTGTCTTTACCTGAAGCCGTTAACTTAGGACTAGCCATGGTATTCCATTGCCTTTACCACAAGCCATAAACTTGTGGGCTAGCCAACTCTTCATCTATGAGGACATGGTGAGTTGAGCACCATACAATTTATTGGAAAATTGTCAACCATCCAACAGATTTGATATCTCTTTACCAGATCCGATTGCTCATGGAGTAGCCAATGTTTGGTGTGTGAGACCAGGGTGCATTGATAACCCTCTGATTTTTAGTAAATCAGCAACTATCAACGGATTTGAGAACTCTCACTAGATCCGCACTTCATGGTGAGTTAACTCTTTGTCACTGAAGACATGGTAAGTCAAGAACCATAGATGAGACAATACACAACTGCACAACATGATCCTCAGAGATGAAAATTAGTAGACACACAATATGTACAAAACATTTTTATTTTATTTTATTATTTTTTTAACACAAAAAGAAAAGAAATAATGTACAACAAAAATACCATTCTTAAGATGGCAAGAAAGATTAAGTGCAATTCATCCTTGATAAGTTTGACCAACCGCTCTCGCATGCAAGCATATCATTGCCACAACAGTTTACTAGAAAGTACCATTGATGCTTTAACATTTGAGTGGTGTAGAATTTCAATGTGCTTAGTTCTTTGATGAAAAACAGGATTTTTAACAATGTAAATTGTACTTTGGTTGTCTATAAAGATTTTAGTGTGTATAAAATTGAACCCATAATCCAATAAATTATTTTGAATCCAAAGTACTGACCACAAAACTAGCAAAGAACATATTGAGCATCAGTAGAAGATGTAGCTACTATGGTCTGCTTCTTGCATTGCTAGGAGATTAATCTCCTTCCTAGAAACCCACAACCCCTGGCCAGATTTTCGATCAAAGTTTGCACCAAAGATAGTCACTATCACTATAAGTTTCCAACTCAAATGGAGACTCTCTAGGATACCAAAGACCCAACTTAGGTTGACCTTTGAGATAATTGAAGATTTTCTTGATCGCATTCAAATGGGAAGTCAAAGAAGTGACATGATGCACGAACAAGCAACCTCAAACATTATATCGCCTTGAAGCATCAAATACATGAGTGAACTAATCATAGATCTCAGATAGGTGAACATTGACAAGACGATCGTTCATTATTTGACTTAGGCTTTGGGCTTCATAGGAGTACTTGCAATTCTAACTAGTGCCATATCAAACTTCTTGAGGATGTCATGCACATACTTCTTCTGATGAATAAAAATACCATCTGGTTTTTGCTGCACTTGAAGGCCCAAAAAGAATGTAAGCTCACCCATTGCACTCATCTCAAACTCACTTTTCATCAACTCCTCAAATTTCCTACACCAAGATTCTTTGGTGGAACCAAAGATAATGTCATATACATAGACTTGGACAAGGATGCTATCCCTGGATTTCTTCTTGATAAAGAGAGTCTTATCAATAGCACCTCTCCTGTAACCATGCTTCAGCAGGAATGAGGAGAGCCTAGCATACCAAGCTCAAGGTGCCTGATGAAGTCTATAGAGTGCTTTAACAACTTTGTAAACCATAACTGGATTATGAGGGTCCACAAAGCCTTTGGGCTGAACCCCATGTAGGAAGGTATTTTTAACATCCATTTTATAAACCATGAACGCCATGTAGGAAGCAAAAGCCAAGAAGAGTCTGATTGCTTCAACTCTAGCTACTGGAGCAAACACTTCATCATAATCAATACCCTCTTCTTTCCTGTGACCTTGAGCAACCAACCTAGCCTTAATCCTTACCATAATCCCCCTTGCATCTCTTTTACACTTCAGAATCCATTTTGTTCCAATTGCATACTTCCCAGCAGGAAACTAAACAAGCTCCCAAACATTTTGATTCAAAAACTGTTGCATCTCTTCTTGCATAGCAACTACCCAATCATCATCTACTAACGCCAAAGGCAACACCGTAGGTTCAACTTGAGAGAGGAAACAAGCAAATAGACAATGCTGATAGTCTATGTGATTTTTCCTATGTTGATTCTGAATGTAGCTAAGAAATGCAGTTTCTCCAAACTTTGTCTGCTTCACCTTACTTCTAGTTTGAACAGAGGAAGTAGGGTCACCAATAATCAGAGATTGTAAATGAACAGTGTTAACCCTTTTTGTAACATTAGGACTAACATCAAATGAGGTGGCCAAGTTATTACGCGTTGGGCCAAAGTCATCATCATATGAAGAAGAATCAAATATGCCTGTTCTGGACAAATGATGAATGTTGTCCAATTCAGAGCTTGAATGTTGGGAATTGGCCAGATCAGATGGACTTGGAAATCTAGCAGGAGAATCAACTAAACCCAGAGTATCAACAGATGGAGTAATTGAGGGAACAGCAGGAACAACATCACTAACAGGAGGAACAGGAACACTAACAGCAACATTACGTTCAGCAACAACTGACCCATTACCAGCAGAAACAACTTTATCAGCAAAGATTCCGACCAGCAGGATCAGTAACATTACCGCCAGGAATAGATGTATTATCGCAGCCTTCCGGTTCCTCGGGCTTCAATAGTTGCCTGCCTTAAGAGTTCCTCATTGTCTTTGGAGAATTCATAACCATTCTTTTCAAAGATCATCCTTAGCGCATGTTCTTGGCGTAAAGCTTCACAAGTTCTTCGCATAACCTAGATCACCGCTATTTGCACCGAAGAATCCTTGTCCCCAGACTAAAAGTGGTTAGTAGGAAAGGAAGGAACAACTATAAGTTGTTCATCACAATCTGAATCAGAATCACCATCTGAGGAACCTGCAATGTTAGTTGATGGAAGTTGTGGACCTGTAAAATGATTAGATTTGAAATGAGTATAACCTAAATGATCAGTTAAATAGTCAAGATCAAAGTATCATTCCTGACCAAAGACTCAACATTAGGTTTATCCTCCAAACTGAGATTCAGTGTTTCTTCTATCCTCTTGGAAGATATATTATACACCCTGTAAGCCTTACTATGAGTAGAGTAACCAACTACAAAATCTTCATCAGCTTTTCTTTCAAATTTGCCCAAATGATCACTGGTGTTCAAGATAGTCACATGACAACCAAAAGGCTTAAAGTAACTAATGGTAGGAATCTTCCTAGTCAAAAGTTGATAAGGTGTCTTATTGTGAGGATGAGTTATCATAACCCTGTTCAAAACATAACAGCGTAATCGACCGCTTCAGCAACATGGTAGGTAATCTCTAGAGTCGCAAGCATAGATCTTGCTGTCTCAATGAGGGTTCTATTCTTCCTTTCAGCAACTCCATTTTGTTGTGGAGTCATGGCATTACTGTAGTCCCTTTTTATCCCCTTAGTTCCACAAAGTTCAATTAATTTGGCATTCTTGAACTCTGTCCCATTGACACACCTTATGGCTTTAACCTTTTTATCCAGCTGGTTCTCAACTAGGGCAATAAAGTTTTGAAGAACTCAAATGTTTCATCCTTAGTTCCCAAAAGAATACCCAAAGAAAACCTATCTTGAGTCATCAAGAACCACCGATTAATAGTATTTGTGATCAATGCTTCTCGATAGATTTGAGACCAAAGAGGTCCATGAAGAAGCCGCAGGTTCAAATTGTGCTAACAAAGCAGAATGGATTTGTAAGAAGCCTTGTGTTGTTTTCCCTTGTTGCAAGCCACACAATTATGCTCATTAGTGAAGACTTTGGAAGGAAGACCATGAACTAAACCATGTTTTTCCAGCTTGTTGATAGTTTTGAAATTAACATGAGCCATCCTTCTATGCCATTTGTTAGATTCATCCAAGGATGCTTTAGCCACCAAACAAGCCAACTCTCCTTTAGGCTGGACATCATTAAGATTGAATGTATACAGATTATATTTTCTTGGTACCTTCAGCATTAGTTGACTATCATCAGGTATCTGAAAGTCTTTAGAAAGCAAAAGACATTCAGTATCAGTGAAAAGAACACTATTCTTCTTGTCACATATTTGAGACACAGAAAATAGATTAAAGTTTCTGAGTTCTTCCACATAGTACACAGTTTCAAAGTCCAGCTTGGAAGTTCTAATGGTTCCTTTCCCTGTTATTCTGCCATCTCCTCCTCCAAAAGTAACAGTGCCTCCATGAATATGGACAAAATCATGCAATCTTTCCCTGTTCCCTGTCATACTCTTAGAACACCCACTATCAACAATACCTAAATCTTTATTTGTATGAGGATCATCCTACAAGTTAAAAGATATACAATAACATTAGTATACATGGAGACCCAAGTCATCACTGACTTGGGCCTGCCTTGGGGATCATATTAGAAAAACCTTCAGATTGATGAGATCCACCATTGTTCTTTGAATCCTTCATGAATGATGGTCTATTTTGTCTCCAAGAACAACATGCTGAGGTCTTAACAGCAGTATCCCACCTTGCCCCCCTTTTATTCAATGGGTCATTATAAACAAGCCTATATCCATTTTGAAAATAAGTACTATTAGGTCTGATTGAAGGCCTAGGAACATTTCTTCTCCAACATGAGGAAGATGGTCTATCGGGAAACCGGTTACCGCCAGAAATCGGATTACGCTAGTGAACTGTCTACAGCAGAACTGGTCTACCAGAACTGTCTACCAACAAGAACTGGTCTACCAAAGAAGAACCGTCTACCGCCAGATTGGTTCTTCCACCCTCACATGTTTTCTAGAAGGAACAAATGGAGGAATTTTGGTCACATCATTCCATATTGGTCTCTCTCGTTGATTAGTACAAACACCCATTTCTTTCTCATAAAAATCACAATCTTTGATAAGATGAAATGTACTACCACAAACAAAACATGATTTATTCTTAAAATTCTTGTTCATAACATGAGAAGTATTATCATAAACAAACTTATTCAAACCACCCAAAATCGTAATTGTTTTAAATGTAATCAAAGAACAAGAAATGTTTTTAAAATAAGCTATCTTTGAAGAAGATTCATTAACAAAGAACTCTTGGGGCAAGGTCACCGGTAAATGCTTGGGTGAGGCAGACTTGGGGTTGTAAATTCTTCACTTGAATCACAACCGCAAAGTCTTTAAATGGGTCTCTAAGGTCCTATCACTGGAAGAACAAGAAACAAAATCATTAGTATCATTTCCCGTTTTAGATAAGTCATCAGACTTTTGGCCATATGTCATATGTGATTCATCCAAGTCTAAGTCTGGGTTAGGTGGTCTAACAATACCATTGATTGAGGAAGGAACAGCATGCATTTCACCTTGTTTTACAAATTTAGAAGGTTGATATTTTTCTTCCGCTTCATCAGTGACACGATTAAAAACACTATAGTCATTAGGGTCATATACCTCATGTGATCAATATAATCCTTGAACCCTAACCCCATCTTAGTTTTTACAGACATGGAATGTTTCCTTAATTTGTCTAGATTTTTAGCTTGTTCTTGCCACTCTTTATGTCTAGCCACCTCTTTATCTAATTTTGCCTTTAGATCTTCTTTTTCTACATTAACCTTTACATTTTCTTTCTCAGAGAAATTTAACAAGTTAGTGGTGTTCTCCAAATCTCTCTCTAACACCTTAATTCTCTCTTCAAGGGCCAATTGATTTTGTTGGTACCGAACCTTTTGTTTTTCTAAAGTTTTAACAGTTTTCTTATAGGCTTGAACCTGAATAAAATTTTATTTATATTGGCCATCAATGTCATCAAATTCTCTTTTAAGGACATCATATCTATCATTACAACAAAATATACAGTTATGTACCTGAGATGTGATCCCCATCAAGGCAAACTCTCAAGATCTCCATTCCTCAAGAAGATCCCAAATCTCAAAGAAGCCATCCAAATGAGGAGAATTCTCCTATCTTCCTTTAGTTTCATGGTCACCCAATCAACCAATGAATCTACTGCACACCGTAGAGTCGCAGTTTAGGTTCCTCATTTTCCTTGAGCTTGAATGTATAATATCTTCTCCTGTTACTTCCTTCTTATCGGCATTCCCCGCAAAGTGACCAATTTGATTGCATTCAAAACACCTAATCTTCTTTTTCTCAAACCCAGTTTGCCCTTCCCTCGTAACTGATCTTCCTCCCACTTCTCAAACTCGTTGACTTTACAACAAGCATAGCCATCTGCCATTTTATATCCAACTCCTCCAAATCCCATTTGTCCATCCGCTCAAAATCCTCATAAGCAAGTTGTTGAGGTTCACTCAAGAACAAATAAGTAAAGCACATCCTCTATCACATTACTAGATTTTAATTTTCTAGTAGAAGAGGTATATGTCACACCCCAAATTACCATGGCAATGAATGGAATTCTCGGGACTTGCCATAGCATCACAGTTCCAGATATATTGAACGACCTAAAGTGTCGTTTGGAAAATACATCGTTTGATTTAATAAAACAATCAGAGTTTACAAAGTAGGTCCCAAATGAAAGTTACTATACAAAGAAGATAAGTTTAGTACAAGTCAAACGATGTTTTAAAGTATGTAAAACCCAAGTGAGACGCGTCGTCACCACGACTCTATGATGTGCCCAAATGCATGCCATGAAGTGAATGCCTTAGATACCTGAGATAAAACATGCTAAAAGTGTCAACACAAAGGTTGAGTGAGTTCATAGAGTTTGTGGTGAAATGTAAAGCCTTTCAAAATCGTTTATGCAGCAAAGGCATTGTAAATCGTTGAAATGTAAAGACTTTCAAAATCGTTTATGTAGCAAAGGCATTGTAAATCCACTCAGCCAAAGTCCCGCCCATACAAAACTTGCAACCCGTGTGTTCACAACCCACGCCGTAATATGCATAGTTTATGTTCCAACAAAAATCGTCAAATGAATTCACAAAATAGTGCATGACTCAATGTATCGAATCGCTTATGCAGACAAAGGCATTCATGAATCCACCTCGGCCCAAGTCCCCCTATACAAAACTTGCAACCTTTTGTGTTCACAACCCACCGCCGTAATATGTAGAGTTAATGTTCAAGTACACATCGTCAAATGAATTTCACAATAATCGTAGTGTGAGTTAAATGGTTTCACACTCATCGCTAAAAACAACATCGTATTTATTTCACTAAGTTCATGACACCAAAGCGTAAACATCGCACCAATAAAAATTGGTAATCATCGCTTTCATCGCCGCCTAATAGGTAATTTGCCAATTTACCTTAATGATTCAAATATAGTGCGCCGATTTCTAAATGGGTCAATAGGAGCGGGAGTGTTAATTCCAATAGGCCTATTCACTATACTCGCCACCAAGAAGTGACTAATGGTTCATGATGTAGGACTTTAACATGGCAAATACTTAGTGACAATAAAACATCTATATAGCATACAGCCCAAAGCATTTGTGTTCGTTAAAATGTAGCATGTATCTCCCCAAGAGTTTGTAAAACATAAGAGTAAAAGTGGGGCTATGAAGACTCACGGTAATTCATATAAGTTAAAGTACTTGTGAAAGTAAATGAAAACAGTTTGAGCATGTATCTCCCCAAAAAGTAGTATAAAAACAATTAAAAGTGGGGCTATGAAAACTCACGGTAATCCTTATAAAAGTTAAAGTACTTGTAAAAGTAAATGAAACAGTTTGAGCATGTATCTCCCCAAAAGCTTATGAAAGCAAGTAAACGTAGGGGCCATGAAACTCACCTGTTGCAATGATTACGATGACAAAAGTGGATACACCGAAATATAGCGTGAATCTCGAAAATGACCTATTATGAATGATATGATATGTAATGAGTTGCAATGTAATGTTATGCATGCATTTCAGATGTTATTTATACCATTTACGAGTTTTGAAAATATTACTTGTCGCCGAAAATACTCGCTTGACGCCTTGACCCTTCAAAAATGACTTTACAAGTTTTACGTCAAAATGTCATCCTACAATGGTTTTATAATGATTTATGGTGAAATTTCTCACTTTTCGTCCACAAACAATGTCGTCGAATTTTATGAAATTAACAAAATGGCTTTGAAAACTAGCCGAAACGGTGTATCGCCGATCGTTAGAGAACTAACTCGACTGTTTTGGAAAGTTTGTATCGATATCTAAAAGTTTCAGTTCAGAGTTTTCGTCCAAAAGGTCTCGAACATAAAGATAATAAGGGTTAAAGATGGTGGTTTTGGCTAATTGTGTGCGTAAAATTAGTTACTGCAAGTTTATGAAAAAGTGCATATCTTTGTCGCTTCAAACCGCTTACGCCCTTAGCTTCCGTATCAAAGTATACTAATATAGTTTTGAGAAGTCGAAATAATTTGTGAAGCTTAAGGCTCATTTTTGACCCGAACAAGCTAAAAATATGTTGCTGAAAATTCTGAAAATTATATTTTTCGTCGCAAACTTTTAAAAAATTCACCACGGCTTCGTTATAAGTCCGCTTTTATCCGTTCAGCTGCCACGGATTCGCTTTTAAAGTATATTTTCTAAAAATCAAGGCCAAAGTTTCGTACCAACGGTAGGTTTTTCCAGAAATTCGAAACAAGGACAGAACATAATTTATAGTTATCGAAAATAGTTTTTCTCGGACAAAACCTATTCTAATCCCTTCAAATCAACTCCAAAGCTAATCTAATCCTACCATACACCTTCTTAGGGTGTCATGGGTTCCTAATCACCATCAAGACCAAAGAATACCATGGGGATAATTATAGGATGACCAAATATATATATATAACTCTTAAAATCATGAAAAATGGTATAAATCACATATCATGCATACTTGCTCCAAAAATGAAATGATACATATGAAATGATAAGGAAACATGAAAATGAAAGAAACAAGCTTACTAGTGAAAATGATGAGGTGCTAGTAACAAGGTAAGTCCTAAACACTCTTGGTTTTTATTTCAAAACCTAATAATGAGTATTAACTAGATTGATTATGAACTTGAACTTGAAAAAATTTGTGATCCCTTGCTACACCTTGTAGGTGGCCGGTTCTATGGAGAACCAAAAGAGAGGAAAATGTTTTTGCTACTAGGTGAAATAATTGAGAAGTGAATGAAATATGAATGAAGACTTGAATGAAATGAATGTAGACTTTAAGTAAGTGTGCAAGTTTATACAATCAAAGAAAGAAAAAATCACTCAATTAGTACACATCCCCATGGCGGATATGGGGATTGTGTTTCACAATCTATATATTTTTTTTTATATAATGTAAGTATATGTATTATTTGTTAAAATGAATATGTAAGTAAATGTGTAGATAATTGTAACTTGTAAAGTAATGTGTACATTAGGTAAAAGAGATTTTTAATAGACCAAAGTAGAATGTAATGATATACTAAAAATTGTAAAAATACATTCCTTGTAAAAATTGAGTGATAAAATAATCATCGATAATTTTAAGAAACACGCCGTAATAATATAACTTTAACGATTTATGTACCAAATAAATTTAAAACACTAGAAAAACTCAAAATATAGTTTTTGTAACTAAATGTAAGTATAAAAATACATCTAGATCATTTTTGAAAGTAACGGATTAAATATTCAAAATAACAACTCACGCGATAACGTTTATTTAATATAAAAATTACGCGTTAAATGTGTAATGAAATGTCATGAATGAACTAATGTGATGCAAATGATGTGAATGAAATGTAGACTAATCTTAGTCCATATGAAATGTACATGATGATATGATCATGAATTCGCCGCTAAACCTTTAAGGTTACGCGAATTTGAAACAAGTAAACCAAGTTTACTATAAATGTTGAAATAGTGAGGCATAAATTGTGTCGAGAAATGACCTGAAAGTACGGGTTGTCACAGTATATGTTGTGATTGCTGCTGATGAGGTGGGACTTTCAGCATATTGCTTCTTGGTGTTAGCACTGGTAGTACTTACAAATGCTGAATTTGTTGGAGTGAGAGAATAGGTGGAATGACCCTTGATATCAATTTCAAGAGTTCTAAGCTTGTTGTACAAATCATCAAAGCTTAAGTAATCAAGGCCACCCTTTTCCTTGAGAGTAAGAGCAACCTGCCTCCGGGAAGAAGGTAGAGCACGCAGGAACTTGGTGTTGCATTCCTCATTGTCAGGTTTAGACTTCATCTGATTAAGTTGGCTCAAGATTTTTGAAACCCGCTCATACCCCTTGTGTATGCCTTCTTCTTCGAAATTGAGATCTCCTCGAAAGCTCGCTGAGCATAGTCTTCCTCATCTTTTGGACTCTTCGCTACCTCCAAACCTTGCCTTGATTGCTTTCTAAATCTCTTTAGCATCATCAAGATGATGGAAGTCACTCATATGTTCATCTGGTAAAAGCTTGGAGCAAGGTAGTCCTAGCCTTTGTTTCCTCCTCAAGAGCAATATGTTCTTTAGTAGTTGCTGCCGAAGAATTATCACATTACCATCAAGATCTTTTCCACTCCCTTCCTTACTATTGCCCTTCGCAATATTCCAAAGATGGTAGTCGTGTGTGGGTGATATAATTTTCCTTGTTCATTGCCCAGATGTCGTATTCATCCTTCTTCAGATAGGGAAACATTGCATAGTTGTTTGACATGGTGGCAACAACTTGCTGAATTGTTTGAAACTAAGACTGAGTTCTGGATGACTCATGCTTATCCTTCTCATTGTCTGAGTTTGAAGTTGACATTGTTAGAGTATGTTTAGGGTTTTTAGATAATTAGTAAATCTTCTTTAGAGATCCTCACTGTGCTCGATACCACTTGTTGGATCACCCATAGATCTTATGAGCCTAATGAACATATAGTAAACATGTAATCACAAGCAAACTATAGAGAACCTCTATTAAACTTATATCCACACGGAATATGAACACAAGAGTTAAGAAGACAATAAACACAAAATACTTGATCCTCTATGGATCTATATTGATTCACTAAATAATGTTATTGAAAGGTGTACATCAACCCTAGCCGCAGGTTTCTTTTATACTATCAGAAACCCTAATTCTGCATCTTACAAAACACGTAAAAGATATGCATTATCTCTTCCTAAAATAACTCATGCATATCCTAACTAATTACTAATAATACGGATACTACTATCCTAAACAAAACTATCTATCGCCAGTGAATCGCACTATTAGCGAATCGCACTATCAGCAGAAACATAAATAACTATCAGTAGGAACCTTTATCAGCTGGAAACATACTGTTACAATAATTTCCAACAAATTCACGAACTCCAACTCGTCGACCTTGCGCTGAAGCACTTGGTCTGCCTTTTGGGCTATCGAACACTCTGCTTGCCGGTTCCCTACCTGCTCATAGAGTTCCGACATGCCCTCTCTTAAGGCCATCGACTTCTTAAGCATCTTAGTGATATCCACTCTCAAATCCTCTACACCAGTCGTCGACACTCCATCTAGTCGATCAGACAACTGACTAAGGCTAATATTCTGGGATATAATCCTCTCCCAAATCGCACTGCATCCATACTCCTCGGGCTCAAGCAATCTCGATGGTATCTCTAAACCTAGTGGGCTATCTATCTCACGTGAATGTGGAGGTGAACCAAAATCAAATGGCTTCCTGTGAGAATCGTGACCAGAAAAGGTAAGGGAGAGCCTGGTCCCGAGAATGCGCAGGACTCTGAATGGTGGAGTACCCCCTTCTAGGATATCCTCATAAGGAGCCTCATCCTCATCTACATCCTCCTCCTCGATCTCATGCTCCTCACCCTCATCTTCAGAGGTAGAGTCCATGAGTCGGCGTCTCTGTGTGGGTGAATCTTGAGGTGGTATAGTAGGGGATCTAGGTCTTCTAATACATGGTGATGCCGGTGGATGGCGATGAAAGAGAGTGGGCTACTAGGTGAATAGGTGATGATGGTGGTCGACGGACATGCGGGCAAAGACTACAGAGTAAGTCTAGGAGTCCGGGCTCGTGCTAAGACCGATGCAATGTGAGCTTCCTAGATGAGCAGATATCATATGATGATGATGAACTATAGTGACGGCAATTACATAGGATCACCCTACTAATAGTCATGAGAGTCAATGGGAAGTAGGAGCAGCAAGGAAATCATAAGACACATCATAAGCTAGTGAAGGCATGATCTGTGACAAAGGCATAGGGTAGGTATGAGTCTTTGAAAACGACTAATTCTAATAAGCGCTTCAACTCAACCAAAACGTATATCACATAATGAAAGCTTTAAAATAGAGGTACCGCATTACTCAAAATATGCCTTTAAATAAAACACGTAAGTTCTATTCTATCACATAATCCACGCATCATATAATCCCAAAACAAATCAATCATATAATCAAGCTCATAATCCCAAAGTCATAACATATCAAAAATCCAACCAACTTCATAATATCTCGACAATCAAATCACATTACCTCAAAATCAATAATCATATCTCAAAACATAACATCTCAAATGTTGGAAAATTCACTGTGGAGTTAATACTTATTATGTTAAAGTTAGTACTGATAGTATTATTGAAAGAGCATTAACTAGTTAGTAGTGATAGTGCAAATATTAGTACTGATAGTGTTAGAGTTTGTACTGATCTATATTAAGTATGTCGTGTAAGGTTTGTAACAGCATATCTTCTATACCAATAGAAGATATGATATACTTAATGCATAGTTATCTCGTAGGACCTCCTTAGTGTATAAAAGGAGATCCTAGCTAGGTTAAGCACATACTAATACTCTAGTCGTTTTAAGAAAAGCTTCAAGGTTGTAAACCCTAGTACTAGGAGAGTACTCGATATTAAACAATAATATTGAAGCTGTTGGTGTTATACTTGTTCTTACATTAATCTTCTAAGTGCATTCAAGTAGATTCCGTGATACTTGTGCATCTACAACAAAGTTCCTCATTGTTGTTTTGTAACCATCCAAGGCAACTAACACGTTTACAAGCTAAGTGTTCTAGATCCAAGGTTTAGGATTCAACAAGTGGTATCAGAGCTTGTGTCCTGAAGCTTTGTTTTTAGAAGATCTTGTGTGACAAATCTAAAGAAATGGATTTCGACTCAAAAAAATCCAATGTTTATTATGAGTAGTTCCTAAGTTGTAGCCAAATGAATATGAACTTTGGAGAATGCACATAGAGCAGTACTTCTTGGTACTTGATTTTAAGCTGTGGAACATTGTGATCAATGGAGACTCTTACAAATCCATTGTCAATGAAGAGGTTGGTGGTAAGGTTGTTACTAAAGACAAAGGTGATCCTATCACCAATGAAGAAATGGCACTAAGAGGCAATGATCTCAAGGTCAGAAGTCTCTTACTTATGGCAATACCTGATGATCATCAACTCACCTTCAACAAACACAAAGATGCTCAGAGTTTGTTCAAAGCCATTGAGACCATATTTGGTGGGGACTCTGTCACCAAGAAAACTCAGAAGAATCTTTTGATGCAAGAATTTGAAAACTTCAATGCTGGTGCAACTGAGTCCATTGACTCAGTTTACAATAGGCTTCAAAAACTTGTTAGTCAACTGGCAGTATTGGATTTGGACCTCTCCAAGGAAGATGTCAACCTCAGGTTTGTTAGAAGCCTCCCATCACCAAAATGGGACACTCATTTCATTGTATGGAAGAACAAGCCAGAATTTGAAACCATGAAGTTGGACAATCTATTCAATAGCTTTAAAGTGATTGAACAAGATATGAAGAGAAAAGTAGCTGCATCTTCCAGTTCTGGGTCACAAAACATAGCCTTTGTGGCTCACCCTGTCACTAGCAATGATATGGATAGTTTTGATGTTAGTACTTCCTAGTACTAATGTTAATATAATGGCTCAAGAACCACCGCAGCAGGCATCAATGAAGGTACAATCTATGCCATCATAGCCGAAGCAAAGTCAAGGATCCCGATCACTCATGATGATCCGAGACAAATCCATGAAGATGACAGGAAGAGATGGACATCAAATGGAACATTACCTCGACAAGATGGGCAAGAAGGTTCATGAAGAAAACTAGAAGGCGCATTAAAATCAATGATGGAGATACACGGTTTGGGTTTGACAAGGGAAAGGTTGAATGCTACAACTGTGGCAAGCTTGGGCATTTTGCTAGAGAATGTAGAAGCCCCAGAGCAAAGTGGCAAGCTGATGCTAAAAAACGCTTCTTCAAAAGCAATGGTGGTTGTTAATGGTGATGGATATGATTGAGCTTCATGGTCGATGAAGAAGAAAGTCCAATCAACATGGCTTTGGTATCCGAGGTACTTAATTGTTCGATACATGTATTCCATAAAGCAAAATTTAGAGCTAAAAACCATGTTTGATAATGTGTCTGAAGAACTTGCTAAAACTAGCTATAACTTAACAGATCATAAGAGAGGTTTAGCGCTTAGAAAAACAAGCTAAGCTGTTATAAGGAAAATGAGTCTCAGATACTCATGCAATCTGCCGTGCAATAGGGAAATTTCTTTACGTAAACTACCATAAGTGTGTTAAAAGAAGAACTAGAGAAAGACACTAAAGCTAAAGATAACATAGAACTAAGTATTGAGACTCTTCAAGACACACAACATTATAACTCTGAGAGAGTTGATAAATGCCTTGAAAAAGCTCTAATTGGTAAAGGTAAATCAGGTATGGGTTATAAATCAGTGCCACCACCATTCAGAGGTATTCATTCACCCCCTAGTATAGACCTTGAACATACTGGCTTAGAAGAGTTTAAGGTACCCACATTTGTCCAAGGTACTACGATCAAAAGTACTTTAGCTGAAAAGACTGATGAAGTATTTGAAAGCAGCTGACACCTCCTTACCTGAGGTGTCTGTGTTTGAAAATAAAAAGGCAGGTGTAGAGTTTGGTGATCAAAAGCAAGAACAGGCCACTAAACCTGTAAGACCAAATGACAAACCTGTTAGGAAGCTAGCAAAATATGCTGAAATGTATAGAAACGGGTCATTTAGTCCTAGAGATAATAAAAGAAACTGGAATCACTTAAACTGAAAGCAACTAGGAGATGAATTTATCATGTATAATAAATCTTGCTTTGTGTGTGGAAGTTTTTTCTCATCTGCAGCTCAATGCATAACCCTATGAGACCTCAACCCATCATGACTCCAAGAGCAGCTTCTTCTTAAAATGGCATAAAATCTTTGAATAATGCAAGGCCGCTATCATCGCTAGACTACAACCTATAGTATTTGGTGAAAGACCCAAAAGAAACTTTTCAAAATCATCATCTACTTCACCAAGGTCCTTTAAATCAGCACAAACCTTTAACTCTTATGATGAACAAATCAAGTTTTACAAGAAAAATTTTAATACTTATGAGCCAAGACTTAATACTTTTAAGCCTAAAATGAAACCTGCCGGTTCTAAAGTGAATGCTACAAAGGGAATCAAGGGCAATGTTGTTAAGCCCTCATCTTCTTGGGTGAGAAAGACCACTCAACCCAAAGAAGCATCGCTTACTCTCAAGAAATATGATTACATTGATGCACGAGGCATCCAAGTCGCTGATGGCTTGGGTCCCCAAAAGGAACTAATTTCCTTTATCTTGTGTGTAGGGACATTCCAACAATAATGATGATCTTGGCTATTCGCATGGGTGTTCCAGAACATGACTAGAAATCTATCCTATCTTTTAGACTTCACTGATTTGAATGGAGGATATGTTTCTTTGGAGGAGGTATTAGTGGAAGAATTACCGTAAAGGCACAATCAAGACCGTAATTTGGAATTTGAAGATGTGTACTATGTGAAAGAACTCAAATACAATTTGTTCATCTGTGTCACAAATTTGTGACAAGAAGAATTTTGTTTTGTTCACAGATACTAATTGCTTGGTTTTATCTCTTAACTTTAAGTTGCCTAGTGATGATGAGGTACTACTTAAGTTCCCTAGGAAAAGAAATCAACTGTAGTGTTAATATGAAAAACATAGTGCCCAAAGACAACCTTACATGTTTAGTTGCTACAACTTCTTTGGATGAATCTATGTTATGGCATAGAAGGCTAGGTCATGTGAACTTTAAGGTAATAAATCTTTCAGCTAAAAATAACCTTGTCAGAGGTTTACATTCAAAAAGATTTGAAAATAAATAGACATGTATTGCATGCCTCAAAAGGAAGCAGCATAGAGCCTCTTGTAAGCCCAAGGTTTTTAATTCTATCACCCAACCACTTCATATGCTGCACATGGATTTATTTGGTCCCACAAATGTAAGCAACCTGAATTTTAAGAAGTATTGTTTGGTTGTGACTGATGAAGCAGATTTACTTGGGTTTTCTTTATGAACACTAAGGATGAGACCAGTGAAATCCTTAAGTCTTACATAACTGCTGTGGAGAACCTAGCTGATAAGAAAGTTAAAATCGTTAGGTGTGATAATGGTACAGAGTTTAAAACCAAGTGACTAATGATTTCTCACAACTTAAGGATATTAAAAGAGAATATAGTGTAGTTAGGACTCCTCAAAGAAAATGGGGTTGCCGAAAGGAGAAATAGGACATTGATTGAGGCTGCTAGGACTATGTTAGCATATTCCAAGTTACCCACAACATTTTGGGCTGAGACAGTTAATACTACTTGTTATGTTCAAAACAGGGTACTGATTGTAAAGCCTCATGGCAAGACTCCCTATGAGCTATTTTTAGGTAGAAAGCCCACCCTAGACTTTCTTAAACCTTTTGGGTGTCATGTCTCTATTCTCAATACTATTGACCACTTAGGTAAGTTTGATGGAAAATCTGATAGTGGATATCCGGTTGGCTACTCATTGAATAGTAAAGCCTTTAGGGTTTATAATTCTAGAACCATAAGGATAGAGGAGAATCTGCACATAGAGTTTCTTGAGGACAAACCTAGTGTAGAGGGGCAAGGACCAACATGGCTTTTCGATATTGATATGCTAACAAAATATATGAACTATGTGCCTATTTATGTGGATTCTAACATGATTACAGGAGAAAAGCAAGGTCCTGATGCAGATTCTGATGATGATGTTGACTACAACCTATTGCCCATTTGGAATGACAACTCAGTTGGAAGCACTTCTTCAGGGGAGGTAAACAAAGATGATGATCAGCCTCTAAAGACTAATGATTCCAATGCTGAAGGGGGTGTGATGTAACACCCCAAAAATTATCGCAGCGGAAGATTGTGTCACTGGGTATTATTTTCTTGATAGTTATTATTGCAATGTGTAATTGCAATGTGTACAATGATCTTTTTGACAGTTATTATTGCTCTAAGCTCATGGCACTCACAACCATTGTATATATATCAACGGACGATATATATATATATATATATATATATATATATATATATATATATATATATATATAGTGTCAAAACCCGTCCGATGGACGGGTATGACTTGTGGTTTTATTTTTAGGTTTTAGTAGAACAAATATGTACTAAAAAGTAATTAAAAGTTAAATTAAACAATTTATAACAATAATTGTCAAACCATCAAATAATGTTAATGATTTAATAAAAACCTAAAGGTTGAGCAATTGGTGATCTTTCATCACCGACGCTTACAATAAGTTAACCTTGATCTTTTGTTGATATAGAAATCAAGGAGCTACTTTCATCGATCCTTTTATTTCGAAGTTGTGTCCTCATGATCTTCCTCGAGGTGAGTAATAAGTTGTCCAAGATTTTCAATACCCATATCATTTACTTTTTTGCAGAAATTCCTACACATATCTCTAGATGAACGATAATTTTGTCCAGAATCAGTGAATAAAAAGTTTGTTGCCAAGTCAAATGTTAAAATATATGAAACAGCTTGATCCCATCCCCGCTCCGCCATATCGATGGAAGGTCTCAAGTCCTAACCCTCAATTCGGCTTTCAAAAGTGTATTTTTGTCTCCACCAACTGTAACAAAGACATCATAACAATATCCTACATTCCATGCTAATATCTAAAAAATTTAGAATTAAAATGATTAGGTAGGTAGGCGGTAGTCATTAACAAATAGACGTTTTGGTTTACTTTTAACTCATTTGACCCATTCCGTTTAATTTTAAGCATATCGTTTGAGATAAAGTCAACACAAGTTGAGCCGTTTATAACTGAACGTGAATCATAATTACTAATACGACAGCTTTTTCAAACACAAATTATGTACTTTTAAGAGATAGAAAGTGTCTTAAGAACAAAAGATAGAACGTGGCATGGTTTATTTTTGACTTAAGCATTAACTAGCTTTGTTCACCCGTTATCAAACTTGTCCGACATATGATGCTAAAAAGGTTATTTTTAGTTCGCAAGAGTGTGTTTTATTCTCAAATAGTCTAAATAATACCTCTTATTTATCATAATCAACTTATCGTTTTTACATAAACATTGACCTAAAAAATAACCCGAAAGACCTAAAGAAGGTTAAACATCGAGGTCAAAGTCACTAATATAAAAAATGATTGTATTCTTAATACATAATTTACAATAATAAAAGGCTAAAATAAGCCTGTTATTTTTTTTGGTCTTCTATTTGTAGTGACTTCAAAAAAAGTTATTGCATTGGCTGCTATCTATAGCTTTGTGGGTCTTATAATAGTTCGCGCTATTTTTCTCCTATTTTATGCCTTTTCCTAATTAGTCTTGGCAAATAAGGGGTGTAGTAGTGCATTTATTTTTTTTAATGACAATGAGTTATGATATGTATTTTAATATAGCCATGTCGGCGTGTATTAATTTTCTTGTACAACTAAGATATATAGCATAGAGGTCAATAGACATAAAATGAATGCAAACACGAAAGTAAAAGCCATACCCCTTTTCGTATCCTTTTATGCACAACAGCTATTTTCAAACAACTATCTTTGTCAAATGCAACATTCCCTTTTTTTTCAATTTAAGTTTTCATTCTAACATTAAAAGACCACCATTTTATATTCATTTGACTAAATTTGTACTAATAATACAAATCATTCAGATCACAAGACTAATACTTTCTATGTGTTGTGGTTACTTTCCGTTAGATGTATGTTTTGAGGTTAAGATAATAAAGGATAGCCAACTTGAATCCCAATGCCGCTTTTTATGAGGAGGGCGTTAGGAATTGCTTATTTAAACTGATTATCATAATTTGGATTTAAAAAATTCAGGAATTCGTTCGTGAGTTTGGTAATTGGTCATATTGATTCGATGCAGAGCGGATTAACAAAATTTGCATTAAACATTAAAGCAACCACTATTAAAAACTTAGACTTTCATTGGAGCAGACTTGGTCTTAGGTCCGTGTTTCATAACATCATCTTGACACTCGCCTAATCAAAAATGCACACCAAATTGTCATTTAAGTTGTTACTACTAAACGCCCCCATCAAAGGGACTTTATAATAGACACATCTAAATATACAAACTTCATATCTAAATATGCTCCTATCATCTTTCGTTAAAATTTTCTTCACCGCCGCCTCAACACAACACGCACAAGCTACTCGATGGATCCACCGATTGTGTCATCACGTCACTTTATCGTAACCAACACTGCCAAGCAAAACATTACGAAGATGAACATTTAAATAAATGATCCTTGCATTACATAGTGCTATAGTAGAACCATAAATACTTTTCAGTATATATTTTTGGAGATCATACCACATAAATGCATATATGTCCCAAATAGTTTGTTCAACGTAAAAATTTCATTCTTTTTTCTTTATACCATCTTATCTTATTCTTTTGTAATAACCTGCAACTATCAAGATGGGATGGTTTGGTAGCTAAAGTTAAAAGTTGTATATATCAGTGAGATGCACGGCTTGGTAGTTAACAGTAAACTAAAGGATACATATAAAACATATTTAACATATATGTGACACACGGTAAAATTTCACTAAAATTTAACTGATAATTAGAAATTTATTATTTCTAAGCATAAGTCATTAAGCATGCATAAGCTTTATCTGATCATTTGAGTAGTTAACTCGCATACTGAAGACTATTGCATCACTTTTGCATAAATATCATTTTTATGAATATTACATTTCATTTTATCTTATGCTTAACTTTAAGACGAGAGGTTATCTCGCTTTACCCCATGACCGACATCGACGCCGCATGCCGACACTATGATAAGGGCTTGATAAAACAAATGACAAACGCCCGTAATGGGATATTACAAAAATAATAAATATATCCGACACGTAACTATAAGATACTACGTTATAAAAGTATCAAACAATGATACTTCGTCACAATTTAATTTCAAGGACACAAAAATAATAAATACACTTGCACTTAAACAACAACTCTTGTAAGACTCAAACACAATTTATGCATAAGTAAACACACTTACCTACATGTACCTAAATGTAATATTACATATACATACACATTTATTTATACGGAGTATCACTTTTAAAAGTAAACCTTTATTAATATTTGAGATATATAGCCTCTTGGTCATCTTTCCTCACTCACGACAAAACAAGAAGTAGAGAAAGAAAAGATATGCAAAATCTCATCTTCAACCTCTCTCCACCCTAGCCTGCGCCCCATAGACCGAATCTTCCAAAGAGAGAAAACCCAACATGCCTATTCCATCATCTACACCTCTTCCCTACCAAAAACTTGCAAGTTTTTGTATTCCAAATCCTCCTTTGATGCGCCGGTTGCTACTCGTACGAAATCAAAGAGAATCAAGATAAAATCACACAAGAGATTCATATCTTCACATCTATCTACCTAGAGCGAAGTCCATGATTCGCCTAAGATTTTGGAAGCTAGCCAAATTTGGCTTCACACCAAGACCCAAGAGAAGAAAGTTAACCAAACCCCTCCTCAATAAACTCCTATATCTCTAGTCGAATTTCAGAAGATTCAAACTCAGTTTTCATCAAGTGTTTACCAAAAACTAGGGTTTGTGAAGTTAGGGTTTTCTGCAATTGGTTTGGGGCTTTTGAAATTCAAGGTCGGTATACACCAATTCTATCATCAATTCGGTGATATCAAGAAGGAGTGGAGGTCAATTGTTGTTTTCTAATTTGGCTTGGTACTTGTCCTACCTCCGAATTTTGTAAGGGTAATATCCTTGTTTGTATCTTTAAATCATTCTTGTTGTGCTTTGAAATGGTGGTCGTGTATGACCCGAGATGAATTTAATTTGGTTTTCGAATAAAGAATAAATGGCGACATCAAATTCGTGCTTGTTGAATCCTTATCAAGTATAATTAAGAAGAATCTTTTTGGTAATCGTTATGTAGAAAGATGAAATTTTCGGTTACGGTCTTAAGATAATACACGAATAGTAAAGACAAAATTGGTTTTGACACTAGGAATATAAATCTTGAGATAAGGTTAAATTGTTTTTTTTTTCTTGCTCGTAGTCATGTGACCCTAGTGCTCGTAGGGTCGGGAAAAGGACCCTCGACGAGGAAACTCTCGTCGCTAGTCTCGGGAACCTTACCTCCGACCAAGGGTCATTTGGATAAGAGGGTATCGAAGACTAATAAATTCGAGTAGTACTCGAATGAGACATCAAAAGTTCGATACATTAGTTGACATCTAAGTCCTTAGTATGCATTGTCTTGAAACTTCCCCACCCTCCATGTCTCGAGTCATTATGCTTAACAGGTTATCCTAAGGTTTAGCACTACTTATCGGAATAAACAGGCCATGTTTTAGCGACGGGTGGTGTTTTTTGCTTGTTGGAAAGCCCATCGTCACTACGGATCACCTTGGGCCACGCCCCACACGCATTATGGATACATATTGTACATGTGATCTCTACGCCACAAAAGTCGGTAACGATGAAAAGGGGTATAAACCATAAAATCGAATGCAAACCAAGTCTCCCACGCCGCCATTTCGCACTCCTCTTTGTCGTTCAAAAACTTGTTCGGAACAATGTGATCTAATTGAATACAACATAACTATATATGGTTAATTTTCACTTCGTTATATATCACCATAACATCGAGTGTAAGATACTTAATGCAAATCAATCTAAATAGAGGAACAAGTGCTAAAGGTATAATCTACTTGATAAGTTTCGTACCAAAGTTTTAACGACAATATGTTCGGTAAATCCAATTTATACTAAGAAAGATGTTAGTCATTAGACTCTAATACTATAAACCAACTTTTGACAAACAGCAATGACTAACTACATCATTTTATCATATAATAAATTTGAAAGTCTTCAAATTTAAAATAACTATTTTCTAAAAACAATTAGAAAATAAATTAACTTTGCTTGATTTTAACAATACAATTATGTGTCAACTTAAATAGGTATATATACATTATATACTTACTAAAAGGATAACGTAAATGTTTTCAAATCACTATGGATTTTAATATTGTCATAGTGTCAACATGAAAAGTATGTATATACTTTCGGATACTTACTAGTAAAACCACTTAACCAATTTTACAAACTAAAGTTTAGTCTTAACACAATTATAAAAACAATTGAACTATTTTAAGTAAGTGATACTTAAAACAATAAACTAAAACATTGCCCTCCTTATCTAGGTCGCTGCGGTGCCGCTTCACAACATTCACTAAATTCCACTTTTGGATTGCACATTTGCTAAGGTGAGTTTTCATAGCCCCTCTTTTACTTGATAAATTGTTTTATACATTTTGGGGTGAGAAATATGCAAAACCATTTTATGGACCAAACTATTACATGATTACTATTACGTGGTTTAGCCTAAGCCCTTATGTCCCTAGAGAATGCCCTTTAACATGAACCGTCAATTCCCCATTGGGAAACGCGAATGTTATAAATAGATCTATTGAGGGTGACTCCTCCGCGGTTGGCCACATGCTTAGGAAGGCCAAACGTATACCATGTCGAAATCAAGTGTTGAGGGACAAAACACTTGCTATGGGCCCCTATATTGTATGACATCTTTTAGCATACGAAACTGCCGTAGTATCGGTTGCATGAACTTAGAGCTAACGTAATAGACTTTTATCCATATATCATTATATTCTTTATAATGATTATATGACTTGACTTATGGTCCAAACTTATCGCTTTAACTTAAACCTATGAACTCACCACTTATAGTGACCCTTTTTAGCATATTTTCTCGTGTGCTCGGTTGTGATTCATTGGTGCAAGGCAAGAGGCGGATAAATGGTCGTAGAAATTTCTAAAGAAGTGTTTGTACACATAAAAGATGTTTTATAATGGGACCATGAACTTATGGATGTGCCCATTTATCAAAAAAAATGTTGTAAGAAAATGATTTAAACTACTTTATGAAATTAAACGTAGTATGTATTCCGTTCTTTATTACTTGTGTTATGATTCACCAATTTTGTAACACTCCTGATAACACGTATGCTTCGCTAACCCAAATTTGGGGTGTTACAGATTGGCATCGAGCTAAGTTATAGAGAACTAGGTACCTATAAACCCTAAACTATAACTATTTTTACAAAAACATCACTCTACAACCGCCAGATTACCTTTTACTTACCATATTACTTTGAGTTCATTTAGACATGACTGCATGACATATTGCCTATTTATTAATTCACTACTCCATATCTATCATAAGTATATTTTTACATATACTTACACATATGCACCGCCTTGTCACGCACCATGCCTTCCCTCACTCAAGCGGATGCGATGGCACACCGTGAAGGTTTGTCACTGCTGAACGCATCCCAGCCCCTTCTCAACTCACTCTCGACACCGGAAACCCGCATGCAGTAGTGTATCAAGTTCACCAGAGGGTACTACCCACACTCCACCGCCACTTAAATCATCACTACCACACTATACCTACCAGTTCCACTACTCCCACACTCTCGCCAAGGCACCAAAGAGATCCACTTCTCAGTTGGGAGATACCTACTAACAAGAAAATATGTCTCTCTGCATCATCACCATCGTCTTCTGATACATCACCCCCTAGTTTGTTCGAAGTTGGGGAAACCTCAGGAGCAGCCACTGCTAGACCACCAACTCTCGACACAATTATGGCGCGCATAACACGCCATGAGGAACAAATAGAAGAGATGTCGGATCATCCGGGATACTACGTAAGAAAGGATTGAAGGGATTGAAGAAACGGTGGAAGGACTACAAGCACTTTGCGAAACACTCAAAGAATGCTACAACGATGTGGGGACGGCAATAGAAGGAACCCGTGAGAAGTTAAACGAAGTAATTGCCCGTCTTGAAGACCACATTGAAAGGTGTCCTCTCGAAACTCCGGAGACACCCGGGACGCCTCACGAGATTGAAAATAGGCTAACGCTGCGGTTGGAGACCGCACTACAATAGCATTAACCGAGACAAGTTACCCGGAGGGTGTCGTAGAATTTCAAAGACGTACTATGGAGAGTAGGGCAAATGAGGTCAACAACAAATTTGCTAGAATGGAGGCCCAACTCAGGGAGTTAGAAGAATGGAAGACAACTCAACAAAGCCAACTCGACAAAGATCGGAAATGCTTAAATTTCACTTTGCAATTATGTTGGACGTTGTGATGAGTGATTTTAATAAAAACGCTTGTAGTAGTTTTGTTGTATGACAAACTAAGGCGAGTCAATGAACGCGATGTTGTGTATCGCCCTATGAGCCATGAATATTCTTAGGATGTAATCAAGTTTATTGTGACGAGCAACTATGCATAATAAACAACGACTTGTGGATTATAACCGTCAGAAACTCGCTTCAACCAGCTCTTTCTAAATGTCATCTTGATAGACTAAGACTATGTAATATTCACCAATACAACCTGAAAATAATTGATTGAGAAGTAATATACGTTGTAACTTTATGGATCTCCACCATGGTCCTCACACTTCTTGTAAAAAACTTATTGTGGTCAATTCTTGTGGTTGAAGGAAAATGTTTCAAAAGCAAAACATGAACGCAACCACCACCATGAGATCTCATAGATACTTAACGAAGTCTCTGTAAGGATCGCTAACTACCAAATCAATCACAACACCAACAACCTCATCCAGGGGAATGGGGAAGAAGAGGTTGGTAAGACGCTCACATCACGAAATTTATCTTACCAAGAATTTAAACCCTGTAAACCACCATCATTGAGGGGAAGGAGCCGTAAGTTTGGCAAAATGGCTAGAAAGGATAGAGACGATTTTCCGCGAATAGAATTGCGAGGACAATTGTAAGGTCAAGTATGCTACTTGCACCTTTCGACACCAAGCCCTCACACGGTGGGACATTTATGTCCGATTAGTAGGAATAGACGCTGCTTACACACTTCAGTGGGACACTCTGAAGAAAATGATGATTGCGTAATATTGTTCAAGAAATGAACTGCGGATGATGGAAAGAGAACTCTGTGGACTAACTATGATAGGGAATGACCTCGAGGGGTACACCAACCGCTTTCGCGAACTAGCTCAATTATGTCCTAACATAATAGGACCTGAGGAAAAGAGACTCGAAACATACTCTTGGGGATGTCCTCCCGAAACTCGGAAGAACGTTGTTGCATTCGCCTCATCGCACTCAAGAAGCTACTGGTGCGACTCCTAGATTGACAAAGTCACTGCCTCAAGGCAAAACAATGGGGTACTTTGGTAGCAAGAGGAACTGGGAATATGATGGAGAGGAAGATCAAATGCAACAATCAAGCAAACGTCAATGGACGGCTGGGGTCAAGACTACTAGAAACAAGCGGGAAGTAAGGTATGCCGGAACAAAACCCAAGTGTAATATATGCCCATATTACCACTATGGAAAATGCCCTATCACTTGTGGGATTTGTAAAAGAGTTGGGCATGAGATAGAAGATTGTAAGCAACTCTATAGGGAAACAATGACATGTCATGGATGTGGAAAGAAAGACCACATCAAAAGCATGTGCCCGGATAGGAAGGGTCAGCGTGCAGACATCAACTGTCAAAACAACTTCCTGAAGAAAGTGTGAAAGAATGGTTCAGACTCCCAACGGACACCATGGAAGAAACTAAGTTAGCTAGAGATGCTGGTTGTAATAAAGCTTAGATTAACTTCCAAGACGTAGTCTACTTTAAAGTACTACTCTATGAAACCTTAATGTACTGAACCTTTCCCTAGTAATACATCCGTTGTTCTTGTCATGTTATCTTGGTATATGTCCTCTCCATGACCGTTTTCACCATATCACTAAGGATTCCAACTATCTTGTCACGATGAAAGGATTTATCTGAAGATAAGAGAAAGTCATCCGGGGTATTCGACTAGTCTCTCTAACCAATTAGTATCACCCAACGGGTTGTTTTAGAAAAATCCACATATCAAAAATTTCGAAGGTATTATTATTTATACCGATAAGACCAACTCAAACTAGTACCTCGCCGAAAATTCACTAATTCAACATTTCATTCCTAACCAAGTTGTCATTGTTTCACACAACTTGGTCAAACAAGCTATAGGCCATGTTGACAGAATCGGTCGGCCTAGCAAATCTTATAAACTATCACACCGAAACTTCGCACATGAACTTTTGCAACATTTCCGCTGACCAAAGAATAAGTACATCAAGATTTAGATTATACCGAACAACACGTCACCGGTCCCCAATTATACATAGCCTGATCACCTATGTATAATTTGGGGGGGGTAACGTGCACGGACATGGGTAAATTCTTGAAAATCTTACCCGGTCATGTTAAAGGAAGTGCTTAACTCACTAACACGAAATAGGAAAATTCGTGCCTATATCTCACGTCGACACCCCACCTTAAAACGCCATACATTTCACATTACACGGGAATAGAATAAGCCGTGCCACCTGAAAGAAGAAATCTTCTATTAAGGAAACAAATATGAAAGGTTTGAACTTTCGGCAATGAATTAGCACCCTCTAGAACATCTGACCAGAGACTCGACGCTCGGATATGCCAATTCATACTTAGTATCCTATCACCTACACTAAACCAAGAAGGGAATAGATCATCATACACCCCAGGTCAACCCAACAAGCACCCACACACATTGCGCAAGGAAAAACCATGTAATACGCCTATTTCGGCATGCCACCGAGTATGACAGAGACTCTACCATTTAAGAGAGACGCTTTACACCAGAGCTGAAAGCTATCTTGGTTCAAAGAGGAAAATAATGGTATAGAGTACTCAACACCCAAGGATCCATGAGAAGCACACTACACAAGCACAAATTAGAGTCGGAATCTAACATGATCACACTAGGAAAACCTAGAAATGTTATCCTTACTACACCACGGGAGTACAGTGTACACCGACCACAATGTCCCACGGAGGGTACGGAAACATAAGGGAAGTTGACCATGTGACGACACCAACAATCGTAGTCGCAACGTGAGTTCAATTACAACCTTCGTACTCACTCAAGGCTAAACAGTCATAACCGCATATACTTCAAGCAACACCTAGCGAACAAAACCTTTTAAAGCCAGATCATTTCAGGTAGTGTCATTCAACGGAAGAACCGACCAAATAAAACTCTTACAACATAACCAAAGGCGAAATGAAATTCGTAAAAGACCGAAGGGAGTGTTATCCCCAAGGGCCAATGTTGAGACCTACGCCATGAAGGGATTTGTGATCTCGTTATGTGGGAACCTCATTAAGACCGTGAATTATACTCATCTAGTGTCCGCAAGGATGCACCTTGATCCGAGAGTGGTATGAATATCAAACATGAAGGCTGGTATTTGACCCATGTCAAACAATACTTAGCATGTAAACTTCAAAACAATCAGGAACCATCAAACCTACCGATACAAACCGAAAATTCCAGATAGAAATGGGAATGCTTAACAATGGACTCTAGTACCAAGTCACCAAAGAACCCTATCGATTTTAACTTTAATTTGATACTAAAGGGTCATCTCACAAAGTCCATCTATCTCCACCAAACGGAGAGAACGACAACATGAACAAACTCGCATGGATTGCTCGAAGCAAAGCACTAGAAGTTATAGCTTTTCAATTCTCTTCATCCCAAATAGCTATGACCATTCACATCAAACTTTCGAGGACCACTCCCAAAATTCTAAGAAATTCAATGAGAAATGAGTACCATTTGCCGTCTTTCGACTACTAGACTGAATGGAAGGACCATTCAAGCTATAGAAGTTATACTTCAAGCACGAATAACGTGTTTCGAAAGGTAAATGGGTTAGGCAAGATGCCTCGATCGAATTCACTTACAACAACATGCCACCTCATGAAGCACTGTATGATCCAAAGCGCAAATCAATCGTGTTTAGAACAGAGATCGGCAAAGAACCAGTCCAATGGTTCCATGCGGCTATCGAGAACCATTGATAATAGTTCGTAGACAAGAGACTGAATGCAAACAAATCGACTCATCAAGGTCAATAAATATAGGACTAAAGGTCATTTGAGGTTCAAGTCGGCGAAAAAAAAAATTTTTTTGATTGAAGCCCGCCTCCGAAAAGCGTAACCCAATCTAACAGAACGCAAAGGAGGAAAACCTTAATTCGTAAGATTTATCAAATCCTCTCCAAGATCGAGCCGGTAGTTACCAATTCGAATTACCATCAGGACTAAACGTAGTGCACAAATATTCTGGTGCGAACAACTCGGAGGACCACCCTTCATATTAGGGATTTGAAACGCCATAGAAAGGCGTAATCCGTCTTGGGAAATATAGAAAGCTAAATCCTCGTTACTTTAGGTCCGTCAAAATTTTCACGAGAATCAGGCCGGTAGCCTACCAACCCGAAATTTCCACAAGAACTCAACTCCTTGCATAACGTGTTTAACATATGAAACTCGAACAATTGCCTTTCCAACGAAACTCTCGCCATTTCAATGAAAGAAATCCAAAAATCGACAAAAAGGTTTAAATTTTGTCAAGGAACCCGAACGAAATATTGAGTTAAGAAATCAAACGGCTTAAACAAAGCCGCATTTCTATCGTAAAAACTCATTGGAAGTCTCAAGGAGGTCCGAAATGCACATTGGAACATGAAGACCGATTCGAGCGTAAATACCCACACCTTTCCTCTACTACAACAAATAATCCTAACTGAAAACCGAGGATGGTTTTCTCTTCTAAGGCGGGGAGGATGTGACTCACGGTAAATTTTCACTAAAATTTAACTGATAATTAGAAATTTATTATTTCTAAGCATAAGTCATTAAGCATGCAAAGCTTTATCGATCATTGAGTAGTTAACTGCATATAAGACTATTGCATCACTTTTGCATAAATATCATTTTATGAATATTACATTTCATTTTATCGATGATTAACTTTAAGACGAGGTTATCTCGTTTCCATGACTGACACACTGCACGCACACCGACACTATGATAAGGGCTTGATAAAACAAATGACAAACGCCTCTGTAATGGGATATATACAAAAAATAATAAATATATCCGACACGTAACTATAAGATACTACGTTATAAAAGTATCAAACAATGATACTTCGGTCCCAATTTAATTTCGCGGGACACAAAAATAATAAATACACTTGCACTTGAACAACAACTCTTGTAAGACTCAAACACAATTTATGCATAAGTAAACACATTTACCTACATGTACCTAAATGTAATATTACATATACATACACATTTATTTATACGGAGTATCACTTTTAAAAGTAAACCTTTATTGATATTTGAGATATATAGCCTCTTTGTCATCTTTCCTCACTCACGACAAAACAAGAAGCAGAGAAAGAAAAGATATGCAAAATCTCATCTTCAACCTCTCTCCACCCTAGCCTGCGCCCCATAGGCCGAATCTTCCAAAGAGAGAAAACCCAACATGCCTATTCCATCATCTACTCCTCTTCCCTACCAAAAACATGCAAGTTTTTGTATTCCAAATCCTCCTTTGATGCGCCGGTTGCTACTCGTACGAAATCAAAGAGAATCAAGATAAAATCACACAAGAGATTCATATCTTCACATCTATCTACCTAGAGCGAAGTCCATGATTCGCCTAAGATTTTGGAAGCTAGCCAAATTTGGCTTCACACCAAGACCCAAGAGAAGAAAGTTAACCAAACCCCTCCTCAATAAACTCCTATATCTCTAGTCGAATTTCAGAAGATTCAAACTCAGTTTTCATCAAGTGTTTACCAAAAACTAGGGTTTGTGAAGTTAGGGTTTTCTGCAATTGGTTTGGGGCTTTTGAAATTCAAGGTCGGTATACACCAATTCCATCATCAATTCGGTGATATCAAGAAGGAGTGGAGGTCAATTGTTGTTTTCTAATTTGGCTTGGTACTTGTCCTACCTCCGAATTTTGTAAGGGTAATATCCTTGTTTGTATCTTTAAATCATTCTTGTTGTGCTTTGAAATGGTGGTCGTGTATGACCCGAGATGAATTTAATTTGGTTTTCAAATAAAGAATAAATGGCGACATCAAATTCGTGCTTGTTGAATCCTTATCAAGTATAATTAAGAAGAATCTTTTTGGTAATCGTTATGTAGAAAGATGAAATTTTCGGTTACGGTCTTAAGATAATACACGAATAGTAAAGACAAAATTGGTTTTGACACTAGGAATATAAATCTTGAGATAAGGTTAAATTGTTTTTTTTTCTTGCTCGTAGTCATGTGACCCTAGTGCTCGTAGGCTGGGAAAGGGACCCTGACGAGGGAAACTCTCGTCGCTAGTCTCGGGAACCTTACCTCCGACCAAGGGTCATTTGGATAAGAGGGTATCGAAGACTAATGAATTCGAGTAGTACTCGAATGAGACATCAAAAGTTCGATACATCAGTTGACATCTAAGTCCTTAGTATGCATTGTCTTGAAAGTTCCCCACCCTCCATGTCTCGAGTCATTATGCTTAACAGGTTATCCTAAGGTTTAGCACTACTTATCGGAATAAACAGGCCATGTTTTAGCGCACGGGGTGTTTGTTTTGCTTGTGGGCCCACACTGTCAATACCGATCACCTTGGGCCACGCCCACACGCATTATGGATACATATTGTACATGTGATCTCTACGTCACAAAAGTCGGTAACGATGAAAAAGGGGTATAAACCATAAAATCCGAATGCAAACCAAGTCTCCCACGCCTCGCCATTTCGGCACTCCTCTTTATCGTTCAAAAACTTGTTCGGAACAATGTGATCTAATTGAATACAACATAACTATATATGGTTAATTTTCACTTCGTTATATATCACCATAACATCGAGTGTAAGATACTTAATGCAAATCAATCTAAATAGAGGAACAAGTGCTAAAGGTATAATCTACTTGATAAGTTTCGTACCAAAGTTTTAACGACAATATGTTCGGTAAATCCAATTTATACTAAGAAAGATGTTAGTCATTCGACTCTAATACTATAAACCAACTTTTGACAAACAGCAGTGACTAACTACATCATTTTATCATATAATAAATTTGAAAGTCTTCAAATTTAAAATAACTATTTTCTAAAAACAATTAGAAAATAAATTAACTTTGCTTGATTTTAACAATACAATTATGTGTCAACTT
Source organism: Chrysanthemum makinoi (assembly GCA_910596185.1). NCBI lineage: Eukaryota > Viridiplantae > Streptophyta > Magnoliopsida > Asterales > Asteraceae > Chrysanthemum > Chrysanthemum makinoi. The sequence continues at coordinate 256,656,696 of OU343222.1, read as the reverse complement.
AAATAGGTATATATACATTATATACTTACTAAAAGGATAACGTAAATGTTTTCAAATCAGCTATTGGATTTTATTATTGTCATAGTGTCAACATGAAAAGTATGTATATACTTTCGGATACTTACTAGTAAAACCACTTAATCAATTTTACAAACTAAAGTTTAGTCTTAACACAATTGTAAAAACAATTGAACTATTTTAAGTAAGTGATACTTAAAACAATAAACTAAAACATTTCCCTCCCTATCTAGGTCGCGTGTCAGTGCAGCTTTACAACATCCACTGAATTCCACTTTTGGATTGCACATTTGCTAAGGTGAGTTTTCATAGCCCCTCTTTTACTTGATAAACTGTTTTATACATTTTGGGGTGAGAAATATGCAAAACCTTTTTATGGACCAAACTATTACATGATTACTATTACGTGGTTTAGCCTAAGCCCTTATGTCCCTAGAGAATGCCCTTTCTCATGAACCGTCAATTCCCCATTGGGAAACGCGAATGTTATAAATAGATCTATTGAGGGTGACTCCTCCGCTCGGTTGGCCATGCTTAGGCCAAGGCGAAACGTATACCATGTCGGAATCAAGTGTTGAGAGACAAAACACTTGCTATGGGCCCCTATATTGTATGACATCTTTTAGCATACAGAACCGCCGTAGTATCGGTTGCATGAACTTAGAGCTAACATAATAGACTTTTATCCATATATCATTATATTCTTTATAATGATTATATGACTTGACTTATGGTCCAAACTTACTGTTTTAACTTAAACCTATGAACTCACCAACTTATAGTGACCCTTTTTAGCATATTTTCTCGTGTGCTCGGTTGTGATTCATTGGTGCAAGGCAAGAGGCGGATAAATGGTCGTAGAAATTTCTAAAGAAGTGTTTGTACACATAAAAGATATTTTATAATGGGACCACTGAACTTATGGGATGTGCCCATTTATCAAAAAAAATGTTGTAAGAAAATGATTTAAACTACTTTATGAAATTAAAAGGAGTATGTATTCCGCTCAGATATTGTGTTATGATTCACCAATTTTGTAACGCTCCCAGATAACACGTATGCTTCCGCTAACCCAAATTTGGGGGTGTTACAATATACCTCTAGGACTTCGAGATGGACAGACAATATTTTGGAGTAGAATATGATTTCAGTAACAATTTTACAACTTTAGTGAGCAATAACCATTCCAATCATGTCATTGTAAAACATGAATCATGTCATTACAACTTTAGCTTTTATAACTACCTCTAGATTTGAATAACTTACCATATTTAAATCCAACACCTTGGAAACCCGCAGAAGTTGAGTGTCTCCTTGACTATCATCTCTGCAATATGCCAATCTTGTTTACTGACGTAAGATGATGTTCCCTGAGGAACAAACTCCTTCAAACCATGCCTGTAGTAGGTGATATTTCCTATGGCTTAGAGATAATTACAAATAAAGGGAATTAGTATCACAAACCATTTAACAAGTTTTCGTACTCAAAGAAATGATCTCCAAGACGTCCAACCGTGGGCCAATAATAAAGTTCTTTTTCCAGAGCTCGAAGGACCAAGAAGTAGCGTCATTTTGAATTTGATTCAAAGGTTAATATTTGTATTCTGCTCGCTACTCAACCTCATGGATGTAGGCTACACAAAGGGACGTATTTGTCAAAAAAATGTTTTATACAACTTGCAGACCCACAAGCCACCACAAGCCATATAACCTTAAATTGGAGACATAAATATGTTAATCCAAACATGCCTCGTATTACCGCACACCAAAAATATTAAGCCGCAACATTACACAACTCAATATGGGAGTATCGATCAACCAAAAGTAGTTGCGGACATAGTGCTATCCCACTGTGCTAAACACCCATAAGCTTGAAAATTGCTATAGAAAGCTGAACCATTGTGCCAAACATCTTTAAACTAGCTGACACATTGTCTCATATGCCAATCCGAACAGAGCACATATCACAAAAACTTTAACCGAATGCATCAACACAATGGTGGCTTGGGAATATTCAGCATCAATATCTTGAGTAGCATTGCTCCATATCGACTGAAATTCGGCAGACCAGCTCAGATAACCTTCAATTTCAGATAATTCCTTAACTTCAATTGTTGTTTCACAAGCATCATCTTACTGTAAAAGAAAACTACTTGCCTGAATCTTTTCACATAGGAACAAAAAGGCCTTAATAAAGGGCAAAATTCTCTAGGTTCCAGGTGGTAGAGGAGGAAAGAAACACGGGTATCCTGCACATGGTCACTTGTATTTGCATTTGACATAACTGAAGACAAAGATCCTTGTGCCAGTTGTGACTCAGTTACACTTATACACTCACTCAGTTCTTGCCATAATGGCTCAAGTGAAACATTTAATTTCCACATAGTGACATGTTCTTGATTGTCATCGTTTTTCGCAATGTTGTCATCTATATCGGGTACAGTGAGTGAGCTAAGTGTTTGGAGGATTCTTATAACATCAGACCCAGCCATGGACCCCCAACTCAAACCTAGCATTTGTGTGTTCCTTAACATTATGAGTTCGCTAATGGCAGACCCACTACCTTTATTTTTTTTGTTAACTATCTAACTAAAACATGTTGCAAAGCTAAGTGTGTTAATCAATACATACCATTTCAATTATAGGTGATGGGTGTGTTTGAGGATTTGGAGGTTCGTTCAGTTTTCATTAGCATACATGTTGCTGACCTTCTAACAGGACCTCCATTAGCGACCTGGCAGATGATGCGCCTCCACCTAATGATGTGACTGAGCCTGTCACGGTTGGAGCCCCACTTCCAGAAACACCAATCATTTCGAAAGCTTCTTGTGCTGACATCATCGAGTTTCTCCAATGACTTTTCCAACGCCTCATGCCAACCAACTTTGTTGTTGCCGCCAAGATCGAAAATGCAAGATCCCTCACATCGTGTCCGTCATTAAGACATTCCATACAAATAGGAACATAGTCCTTGTGCACTTTAAGAATGACAGCCTTGTTGCTCGTTTTGATGCAATGGGTCACCCAATTTAGTGTTAGTGAATGCAGAAGTGGAACTTTATTTTTAACAACTGCTTTAATATCTTCAACAATATCAGCAAGTGTCACACATCCAGCATTGTGGATTGCTTGGAGAGTATTAGCAAGTGCTTCCGTCATAGTCGGTTTTTTCTCTTCCATCTTTTCAAGTCAAACGGGAAGAATAAAGCATGAACTTGCACTTTCATTTTTTCAAGTAAAACGGGAAGAATAAAGCGTGAACTTGCAGAGAAATTAGTTCTTAATCCCAGTGCAAGATTCCCAATGGCTTGTACTGCTTCAACTCCAACAGCAATATTTACATCCGTAATACGACATATTTCTGAAAAATCTCCAGGAGCAATCCTCTTTGTTGAAGCAAGCTTAGTCAATTCAGCTACAGCTTCTTTTCGCTCACACACACTCGATCTTCAACAACTAATTATATAAAATCACAATGTCTACAGAAGACGAGAAGCTATTAAAAGAAGCAAAAAATCTACCATGGGAAGATCGATTACTACATAAAAACTGGAAGGTTCGAAACGATGCTAATATCGATTTAACCGCTTTATGCGACTCCATAATCCAACTACAACTTCCAGAAGCTAGGGCATCAAACAAAGAAGCTACATAATTGCACATATAAATATGTTTATTAACACCACATCCATATACCTCAAGACGACGACATCATCAACACATATACGTAAGCTTTAATAAAAATAAGATAATCAATATGCTATCTCAGTACTATAAATATCTTTTGTCTAAACGACCCCCCACACTTCCATTTCTATATAGCAGGTTCTTCCATCTCGCTACCTCTGCAATAAACTTGTTCAAACCAAAGAGGAAATGCACATGACAATAAAATAGTAAGAAAGTGCAGAGTTAGCAATTTCCAAGGGCATTGTAGGTTGAGATCTTGAGGCGTGTGGCATAATGCAAGAAATAGCTGCTTTGTTTGGCCATGTAATAGTTACGAAAAGTTTCTCAGCCTAACATGGTGTTGCCTCAAATAATTGCACCAATATCAGGAGGCATTATAATGACTCACGCAATGAAATCTCCGATGAGTTAAGGTTTTGGAACGTGGCTTCTGTTGTACTTAATTCCATCTTGAAGACTTTACGTAACACAAGAATGAATAATACCAACCTGGATTTTCTTTAAGTCCACATTCAAGTGTGTGTCATCTTTAAATGTTCTCGCATACATCTCATCAATGTTAGTCATCACAAATGACCTATTACTCGTGAGAAACAAAATAAATAATGCGTAAGTGAGTTTAATGAAAAGAACTAAACTGAAAAATAATAAAATGTCTTACAATTTTCTTTCTCTCTCTAGATCAAAGGCTCACTCTTGAGCAAGTTTCGGTTATCTTTCACAAAGTCATATAAGGAATTTCTTTTCCCAAAGTTGAAACACTTTTGAGTAATCTAAGCATCTTCTGCAGCCATGTTTCTCATTTATAAATCAAGGTTCTGTAAGCTACTTTGTGTACTGGTAACAAACATGGTTAGATCTCTGCTGCGTTCTTATGCTCCTCTGTGACATTATCCTTCAATGCAATGATCTTCATGAGAAGTGTAAACGTTTGAGCCGCTTTTGTGAGGTGAACTATTACACCCTCTAACACCGTGATATGTTTGGCACACACTCAAAAAGAAATTCATGCAATATAATAGAAATATGATGAGTTGACGAATGTTTCCCGATATATTCTTCTAAAGAAATTATCAATTCAAACAGATAAAAATATGGTGGCTATAACATAAAAGTATGATTCACCAATAGATATGACACAACATGTTTAAACAGGAAATATATCTGTTCATTATCATAATGAAAAGTCGATGAAGCTCCAGAAGAGTTGGCCTTGTCTGCAATTCAAATTAAAAAACATATTACTTTAGAGGCTGTGGAGGCATGCATGTAGTAAACAAAATTATGAAACAATATGTATGATATATAATAACTAACCCATAGTAAACAACCTGTAAAAATAATTGTGATTTCTACCCATTCATGATCCTTCTTTTCACGCTTTTGCTTACTACAAAAAAAATGTTACTGTACATTACAATTAGATGCATATTACATTACATGGACTAACTTATCAAAATATATAAATTGAAAAGTAAACATACTCAATAGGTTCTTTAATATCATTCAACATCTTCGCTGCTTCCTCCATTTTTTTCTTCGCTTCTAACTCTTGATCTTTAGCCTCGAGATACTCAGCCTTCTTCAAATCATATTTTAACCATGGTAATTTCTTCTTCATACATTCTGCCTGTGATATCATAAAAATAATATTTAATTTCCAATTTTATCAAATAATAAAAAGATATAGTTTCCAATCAAACCTTTGACAGAAGTTCATCTCGTTGGCAAACACGCTCCACATCTCTTTCCTGTTCAGCATTAAGTGCCCTAAACTGACTTAGCGTTTCTCTATTCTTCTCGATGGCCTGAAAAAAGATTAAAATAAAATAAAATAATAAAATAGTATATGTAAATACATCTTTTTGAAATGTGCATATTCAGTTAAAGAGTGCTGTAATGCGCTTAACACGCTTGCCTGTTTAGATCTTTGCAATTTAGCACTTGTATCAATAAGAGCACGATGCAGAACGGGAAGTTGGGGATCACCTACAGCCTTCTCGGTTTCTTCTAAAAGTCTCACTAGAAAACTCGCACACGCGATCTTTATACCTGAAAAATCGTCTTCCTTCATTAACACCTTTTCATCAAGTTTACCATCGTCACTACGTACCTCGTTCACATGTTCTAGTAACTTCTCTTTAGATATAACAGGCAGACAAGTTGAAACTTTAGGACTAATTGCATGTCCCTCCAATGACGAATCAAGATGATTTCGTGGCGGTGATGAGGCCCTGAATAAAAATTGCCTCTTCTTTATTGGAATATGTTCCGCCTTCTCGCTGAAGTGACACTCTAAAACCGAGACACCCAACTGAGTCGATAGAGATTCGAAGCTTATACCATTGTAGTTCGTACTGTAATTGTAAATTAAAGCTGCACCTGAAATCTCTTTAGCAAATTCGATTACATCTTTTCTTATGGCCTCAAAAAATGGATTGGTGAAATAGAGATGGTGAGATCTGGGGTCAATAGAAGATCATATCATGTCACATGCAGTCGTCAATGCTTCTTTGGAATGATCAAAATCAGCAACTCTCCTTCTAACGAATGGCATGCTGCAACAGACCCAAATGAGCGATTACACCAACAATATAAAAGCATTTTTCTTTTCTATTTTTTGTTAGACTATCATGGTAAATACATGCTTAGCTCTTGGAGAAAATATGGGTGATATACTGATATCATTTCCTTCAAGTAAGAAATTAGCTTATAACTATTTAATCTCTCAACATGCTTGATGCAACATAAAGCTCTATAACATGTAATTCTTAATAAATAAAAGACATAAATTCTAAAAGATATATACCTGTCCATGCATCCTTCACACTTCACCATGAATTTATCTGGATTATCGGGCATCTTACACTTGCAGTATCTTCATATATCAGAAAATTAAAACCACAATTAATTTTTACTCTGTAGTTCAGAATATAGCAATTTCACAAAAATCAAAGTGTACTCACACACGACACGATTCAGGCGTGAACGTGCGATCAAAGCTTGATCTTGTATTCAAACCAACAAAAATAGTCCTCAATAGCCACATTCACCAGCTTCTTATAATTCCTAAAAGAATGCACAATACACTTCCCTTCAATCGTACCAGACTCTGCCAATCATAATGATCCGACAAAATAAGCTCATTTGCACCATGAAACGTATAACCTCCCTCCCAACGATTCCTACGGCTTGTAATACCTCCTAACCTTAACCTTCACATTACTCCTATGATCAGCCTCTAGCTTCTCCACGCTAGCAACATACGGAAGCTTGTCCAAACCAACCACCCTCATTAATACACAATAATTTCTATTAAATCATCTTCCCAACTCTTCATTTTACTCTCTAGATGCCGTTCTTGTTTCTTGCTTTTGGTGTCAGATTGGCTCTTTGAAACAAATGTGTTACCCAAAATAAGTCATTATATCAAAAATAAAAAAGTTTACCAGATAAAGAATAATGTATGGTGAAATTATATTATAGCTAAATATGGAAGCATGAACATATACTTACAGTTGTTTCGATTTGGTTAGCTCTCATCATGCATAATTGTATATATGAGAAACTGATAGCGTAAAATCAGTCTTCAGAAGCTCACATATAACATCAGAAGAGGAGAAAAAAAAAATTATACTTCCCGGATGCAAGCTTCTCCAACCACCACCACAATCGTCATTGTATTCGTCCCTCACATGTAGTTAAATGCCAAAACATATCAGGGTTAACAAAATCCCATTAAATTTAGTCACAACTTTTCAAAGTGAGATTTAGTTACATATAAACAATCCAAGCAGATGGAGTAAATTAGCAAAGCTGCATATAAACATGAAATCAAAGAAAAAGGTAGCATACAATCTTAGAGCAAATTAGAACCAATAAAAGATGACTAAATAAGAATAACCTGCAAAGCATATAAAAAAATGTTTATAAAATAAATAAGAATGTAACTTACCTCTATAACCAAAGATTTGATAACTTCATAGACTTCTTCGAGTTCCACATCGAGCCTAGATAACAACCTCGCACATCAAATCAGAGAAGAAGAAAAATACCGTGTATGTGATAATGAGATGAATGAGTGATATTAGGGTTTTCGAAAAAAAAATACTCCGTATAATGATTGGACTGGGCTTTATTTTAAGGGTTATTTAATTACATACCTTTATCAAGAATAAGGTGCAAACTAATTCCCAACAATTGTGTTGGTTCAGTGGTAAACATATATGGTAGTGTTACTCACAGAACCATGTTCGAACCTAACTTCATGATTATTTGAGATAATTAAAAAAAACGAATTTTAAAATTAAAAAAAACAAAATTATACATATATTAAATAAAACGCCAAGTGTCATTAAAAAAAAATTAAATAAATGCCACATAAATACAATGATGACATGGAAATATGACATGGCATTATGGGATGCCAAGTGGCATTTTATGTGGCATGCCTCCTCTTATATATATAATGTATATATATATATATATATATATATATATATATATATATATATATAAATAACTTGCCCCGGGTAGGTATTTTGACATATACCTAGATAATCTCAAATATAGTGCGCCTTGTTATTTCCGATAACGTAGATGGGTTCGTCAATTCCGATAGGCCTATCCGCAATATTTGCGCCCACTCCCAGTGATTAGTGGTCCATGATGTTCGGGACTCTTGGCAAAAACAACTTAGGCATGGAATAATACAGTCAAGGCATTCATTTTACAAGTAATTGTCCATAATAAAGCATTTTAGCATGTAGCAAAAGCAATAGCATGTATCTCCCCCAAAAGAGTTTATAAAACAGCTAAACAAAAGCTAGGGCTATGAAACTCACTGTAGTGATCAACAGCAGAGTGTAACGATATAATATATGTCAACAATAAAGTATGGCAACACCAAGATCTTTAACGATCACCTACGAAAGCATAGTAATCGCGTTTAAGTATAGTGTACGATATAAGTGTACAAGTATATGTAGTTTGTTGGCTTTCAATATGATGTTGTACATGAATCCTTAAGTTAAATAATCCCCTAAGAATTGTTTGGCTTATAGCCCTTTTATAAATAACCTTGTACCATCGTTCGGGCTATCAAAATCAAGAGGTCGTGTAGTGAATGTATGAGCAGCCCGGACACTTTAAATCACAAATCCACAACTCGTCGATACGATACCCCGAAGAGGCCTCTTTATGATAATGAAATTCCCTACTATTGTTGCACTTGTCATTTATAAGTGAAGTATTTGACGAGACAAATGTTATATAAAACATGTGTCGTGTTTCGTCAAAGACTATTGATTGACTCATGTGACGATATGATAATATAAGTTGTGTGTCGTGAATTAGTTTATCATGCCATATGGTCATTTACTTAGTTTTTCAAAGTCTAGCAAAGTCTAATCCAATGAACCAAGTTTTAAAAACAATTTTGGGTCATTAAACTTATATTAGCCGTGCGGCTAAGTCAAACAATAATCAAGGACATTCTTAAGGATGTATCTAAGTTAAAATATCTTGAAACAATACCTTGTCTTAACCTTGACTTTGTTTTGGCCTCAAAGAATCAAGATATCACTCAAAGTTTCTTAGCCATGGGCGTTTTCCGGTATACAACAGGTCCGGTTAGTTTTTGTAGTTTTTAGGATTCTTCTTTCACTTTATGCTTATGTGCACCCGGGTTGTGGTAGAAAAAGTCATTCTGAGCAACTTTCGTGTTTTATACTTTCGCTGATTCGAAACAGAAAAGGGTCAAAACCTCGTTTTAAAAAATCAGACAACTTTCTTGTTTCAAACACTATATTTCCTTTTAGTAACACTTAACTAGGCATAACTTTTTAATCACAAGTCCTTTTTAAGTGATTCAAAAGCTCAAGTTCTAGTTTTTACTTTCTCTAATAGCTTCTCAAGCTTAATCAAGTCCAAAGTCCAAAGTTTACTTATATTAATTGTCTAATAACAAGTTATTACTTTTATTTCATTGTAGAAAGTTTGGCTGCACATTCAGTTCTGCCAAAACGACCATAAGTTGAGTTCAACAACTTTTTTTGATGTGCGACTTTCGTCAAACTTTAAGTTTAGTTCTTGGCTATATTTCATAAAACTGGGTCGACTTCCAGAAATGAACAGAACCATGGGCTTTTCTTAAATGAAATCTGGTATACAGATTTTGACATGTTTTGCCATTTTGGCTCTCATTTACTCATTGGGATGAGTTATGAGGTGTGCCACCCGGCGAAATGACCATAAGACATAGCTCTACAAGCTTATCTTTTTGAATTAACCTCAAGGTTTACTGAGATGATCAGTTTATTCAATCTTTGGGACTGTTATAAATTTCAGGTTCATAAAACCTACCTAAGGCTTGTTCTAGCTTCTTTTCATGTTACAGACTTCATGTACAACATCAATCAATCCATATTACATATACTACTTATATCAAATTACATCAAATAATATAAATTATTATAACATTATTCAATAAAAATGAAGAGTATCACAATTCTTACAAGGATTAGGTTGGAAAGTTACAAGAATAATCAATCCTAACTTCTTTCGATCTTTAACCCTTGTCTTCAACCCTATAACCAAAGTTCACTAATCTCTTTACCCTTGTATTAGCTCATTTTATTCAGCCCCTAAATACCTTGTATAAGTCTTGTGTCAAGCTTTAAATCAACAAATCACCACTTGGACTAGGTATAGCTCATCAACACCTTCAACTTTCTTGTTTAACTTGTACATTAAATTAAACTAAATGATGGTGATGGTGTTCATATGTTGTATGGTCACATAGAAGAGGAATGGAGAATTTGTGAGGTTTCTTTGATCTTATCAAATGATAAGATAATACTTATGTGATAAGTATAGGAGTAGACGAAATGGATGGTGTACATGTGTACCAAGTAGTAACACCACAAGGATTAGTGTCCCTTGTGGTTTTTGACGTGTACTCATAAGAAAAAGAAAGGATTTGGTGATCATTTTATACTTACTTAAGTGTCTAGTGGTATAGTTTGGTCCTGGTAATTACTAATGTTAAGCCCTTAAGTCACGAAACTTAAAACCTGGCAACATAAAAATATAATACTTATGAAAATATCTAAACTTATCAATATACTCCAACTAGGTATATTAAAGGTGTGATAAGTCTATTTGGGTGCGTTTATGTTGTTAAAACCTAATAACGTAGGTTTAAGTACGCGTCTTACATAAAAGGTAACATGTCTACGTAAAAATTAATAAAGTGGCAATAGTTCATATAAAATATAACTATTGGTGAAAATAGAGTATTTTTTAACACATACGCTTATCGTAGTCTTGTGTTGACTGCGATGAAAGTTTACACGATTAAACTTTCATAATTATTAAAGTCACAACTTTAAATAATTATTTATAGCCAAAGGTGAACAAAAATTTTCAGAGTGTAATAATTCAAAACAGATTGAATTGTTTAACTTGGAAAATTACTGGTTACTACCAGTTACAGATTTTTGCTTTACGATTACAGGTAAAAGTCAAAGTCAACTTTAAGAAGTGAAAGGGTAGGCAAATAGTCATTTTACCTTATGAAAATTTACGAGTTGCTACAGCCTCCACGATTAGAATCATGTCCTCATGATTGGTTAGATGTTATGAGTGATGTTTCACGAGAAGAGGTGGGGTAATTAAACAATGGAACTTCTTCATGAAGTTCAGTGAGTGTTATCTACTAATGGTATAATTGAGTTCGTCTTCATGTTCCTATGTGAATTCAGGACCTCTTCTAGAGTTCCGTTGAGTGTTGAAAATAGGAATGCGACTTTTCTTAAGTCGTTTGACCTCATGGTTTGTGATCTCAGTAGATTTTCCGATGAGATCAAACGTAAATCAATATGGATCCCTTGCAGAGAAATAGGGAGTGTCTCATTAGTATGACACTTCTTCAGAATGCACACACCGAAAATGGCGGCGTTGTTTACTGCCAAGTTCGGGTAGTAGCTCGAGTCTGAAAGCTACCAGGCTGATTCTTGCTAACATTGTATAAAGTCTAATATATCTTAAGTTTGGCTTTTCTAATTTCCCCAAACGAGGCTTTCAACAAAACCTTAATCCTAGCATGAAATTTTAAAAGTTAAAGCTTACATCTGTGTAACCTTTCAGGTGATAAAGTGTGGCCTAATATTGCGGGGCCAGGAAGTAAACATTATGCTAGATTCCTTACAAGGATTTCGTGAGCGGCAAGCTCAGAAATTCTAATCAGCAATTGTGCTCAAAGATTGCAAAGTCAAATATGCCGCAAGCATGCTTCTAGACAATGCTTTGTCAGGGTAAAATGTTGTTGCTCAATCTATTAGTATTGAGAATACTCACTAGATTGCTTGGACTAAGTTGAAGAAATTGTAATCAAGAAGTATTAACTTCAAAATGAGGTGCAAGAAATGAAGGTGAAGTTTCCTTATTTTAAGTGTTGTTTATATCACAACTTATATTCGTCTCTTTCAAGAGTTGGTAGTAGTATGCCCAATGATGGTCTCAACCAACGAGAGGTTATGGGAAGAGTTCATCTGAGAACTTCCTCTAAGTAGTCAAGAGAACGTTACTTCATTTGATCACTCATAATGGATGAAACAATTCAGATGTCTCGTAACCTAGTGGATCAAGTCGTGCAAGCTTAGACTGCTCAAGGATCTAACAATAGCAAAACAACAGCAGTAACAACAATAATAACAAACGGTGATGGGATGTGGAAAGTGAGAACATTTCGAGAAATAGTGTTCCCAAAATAATAGCCAACAAATCGGAGGAGCTCATGGGAAAGCTTATGTGATGGATAATGGGACATCATACCCAGTTTGTTAGTTCGAGACTGAACTAAGTTCATTAGCTCAAGAGTGTATCAAGTACGTTAGCTCCACAATATGGAATACTTTGACTTATGCGACTTGTACATAATCAAATTTATGGCAACCGAATTCTGTTCTTGAAACATCTGATTCCATCAGGTCGGGTTTCAATTATGTTCATGAAACATCTGGTTCTATCAGGTCGGGTTTCAATTGAATTTAACCAATTTTGTTAGCTCAACAAATGGTTCATGTTTGTAAGGATTTGTAACAGCAAAAGTGATAACTTAAGAATGAAATTAGTTGCTCGAATGAGGTCTTAAGATTTTTGCTGAGTGGTAAAACACTATCGTATTTTCTAGATCTTTTCAAAGAATACCTGTGATTCTCGAGTTCGAGTTCATACTCATGTCATATTGGATACAAATAAGCCCACTCATTTATAATTCATTACTTACATAAAGAAGCGTCCCAATTTATGTAAGTAAGAAATCATAAACTTATGGTTCAGTGATTTACAATCTCTTTATTTAAATGAAAAGGCGTCGATCCATTTAAATAAGGATATTCCAAATCATCCTACTTAAGAATTTCTGACACAACACTCATACTTAATCGATGAGTTACAAGGTGGTGTATTACGAGACGACGTAGGTGTTCCAAGAGTATGGAATGAATGTTCACACTCATCTTCGAAGACGATGAGGAGTAAAATAATCAGTGAAAATCAACATAGCGTTCAAAAGAGTCGATGAGTTCATAGTTATGAAGTCGTTTTCTCACAATGTTTGAGAAATACCAGCGAGACCATTGTGCACACACAATGTCTGAGAAATAGATAAAACTATTGTTTATCTCTTAATGTCTGAGATATATTTAGGCCAATTTCTCACGATGTCTGAGATATGTCTAAGTCAACTGTGTATCTCACGGTGTTTGAGATATATCTAAGTCAATTTTGTATCTCAAGATGTTTGAGATATAAGAAAGACCATTGCATACTTTCAATGTCTTAATAATAAATGAGACCATTGTACCAACTACAATGTCAAAGAAAGTTTCATAGATCACAAAAATGTATATGATCGGGGATATCTAGTTGTGCCATAATGTCTTGGAATAGGCATATGCAGTTATGTTTAGTCAATCGTTTATATAAATAGTCTTTATATAAATAACATAGTATTATGTTAAGGAGTAGGCATGGCGCACGGAATGTTGAAGACAGCAATGACTGATACGAGTTTAATGTAAGATGTAGTTATAGCCTAGGTTCATATGCGACCTGGTTCTCTATAACTGAAGCTCTGATACCAATCTGTAACACCCCCAAAATTATCGTAGCAGAAGATTGTGTCACTTGGTATTACTTCATAGTTCATAGCACAAGTTACGAAGTGACTCTAAATGAGACATTTTGAAATGAATTATCATTCGATTAAAATATCAGAGTTTACAAACCGGTCCCACAAGTTTGTAAAATCATAAAAAGTACAACATAAAAGTTGTAATATTTTTCAAATGATAATATATGCATTGTCTTCAAAATGATTTTATGTGCGCCTTCACATGCCATGCCAGCTAATTCCTTTCTAACCTGAGATAACATGCTAAAAAGTGTCAACACAAAGGTTGAGTGAGTTCATAGGTTTGTAAGCAAAACAGTTGATCACAAGATTTCAAGTTTATGAAATTAGTGGGCAACGTTGTTATACGCCCATAATGCGTTTGATTGCCTAACCGGTCAATACAAACGATAGAAACCGCATTGGTTTGAAAACAATAGTGGACAATATAGTTTGTAGTATAATTGCAATGTGTGCAATTATCTTCTTGATAGTTATTATTGCTCTAAGCTCATGGCACTCACGACTGACTGTTGTATATATATCATCGGACGATATATATATATATATATATATATATATATATATATATATATATATATATATATATATATATATATATATATATATATATATATATATATATATATATATATATATATATATATATATATACTTGCCAGGTATATTTTCCCTATACCTAGATAATCTCAAATATAGTGTGCCTTGTTATTTTCGATAACATAGACGGGTTCGTCAATTCCGATAGGCCTATCCACAATATTTGCTCACTCCCAGTGATTAGTGGTCCATGATGTTGGGGACTTTTGGCCAAAACAACTTAGGCATGCAATAATACAGTCAAGGCATTCATTTTGCAAGTAATTGTCCATAACAAATCATTTTAGCATGTAGTAAAATCAATAGCATGTATCTCCCCCAAAAGAGTTTATAAAACAGTTAAACAAAAGTCGGGCTATGAAACTCACTGTAGTGATCAGCACGAGTGTAACGATATAATGTATGTCAACAATAGAGTATGGCAACACCAAGATCTTTAACGATCACCTACGAAAGCATAGTAATCGCATTTAATTATATTGTACGATATAAGTGTACAAGTATATGTAGTTTGTTGGCTTTCAATATGATGTTGTACATGAATCCTTAAGTTAAAGAATCCCCTAAGTGTTGTTTGGCTTATAGCCCTACTATAAATAACCTCATACCATCGTTCGGGCTATCAAAATCAAGAGGTCGTGTAGTGAACGTATGAGGAGCCATGACACTTTAAATCATAAATCCACAACTCGTCGATACGATACCCCGAAGAGGCCTCTTTATGATAATGAAATTCCCTACTATTGTTGTACTTGTCATTTATAAGTGAAGTATTTGACGAGACAAATATTATATAAAACATGTGTCGTGTTTCGTCAAAGACTATTGATTGACTCATGTGACGATATGATAATATAAGTTGTGTGTCGTGAATTAGTTTATCATGCCATATGGTCATTTACTTAGTTTGTCAAAGTCTAGCAAAGTCTAATCCAATGAACCAAGTTTTAAAAACAAGTTTCGGGTCATTAAACTTATATTAGCCGTGCGGCTAAGTCAAACAATAATAAAGGACATTATTAAGGATGTATCTAAGTTAAAATATCTTGAAACAATACATTGGCTTAACCTTGACTTTGTTTTGGCCTCAAGAAATCAAGATATCACTCAAAGTTTCTTAGCCATGGTCGTTTTCCGGTATACAACATGTCCGGTTAGTTTTTGTAGTTTTTAGGATTCGTCTTTCACTTTATGCTTATGTGCACCCGATTTTTTGTAGAAAAAGTCATTCTGAGCAACTTTCGTGTTTTACACTTTCGCTGATTCGAACCAGAAAAAGGTCAAAACCTCGTTTTAAAATCGTATCAGCAAGTTTTCTTGTTTCAACACTATATTTCCATTTAGTAACACTTAACTAGGCATAACTTTTTAATCACAAGTCCTTTTTAAGTGATTCAAAAGCTCAAGTTCTACTTTTTACTTTATCTAATAGCTTCTCAAGCTTAATCAAGTCCAAAGTCCAAAGTTTACTTATATTAATCTTCTAATAACAAGTTATTACTTATATTTCATAGCAGAAAGTTTGGCTGCACATTAAGTTCTGACAAAACGACTATAAGTTGAGTTCTACAACTTGTTTTGACGCGCGGTATTCCCCAAACTTCAAGTTTAGGTCTTGGCTACATTTCATAAAACTGAGTCGACTTCCAGAAATGAACAGAACCATGGGATTTTCTTAAATGAAATCTGGTGTGCAGAATTTGACATGTTTTGCCATTTTGGCTCTCATTTACTCATTGGGATGAGTTATGAGGTGTGCCACCCGGTGAAACGACCGTAATACATAGCTCTACAAGCCTATCTTATTAAATTAACCTCAAGATTTACTGAGATGATCAGTTTATTCAATCTTTGGGACTGTTGTAAATTTCAGGTTCATAAAACCTACCTAAGGCTAGTTTTAGCTTCTTTTCATGTTACAAACTTCATGTACAACATCAATCATGCCATATTACATATACTAATTATATCAAATTACATCAAATAATATAAATTATTACAACCTTATTCAATAAAAATGAAGAGTATCACAATTCTTACAAGGATTAGGTTGGAAAGTTACAAGAATAATCAATCTTAACTTCTTTCAATCTTTAACCCTTGTCTTCAACCCTTTAACCAAAGTTCACTAATCTCTTTACCCTTGTAATAGCTCATTTTATTCAGCCCCTAAATATCTTGTATAAGTCTTGTGTCAAGCTTTAAATCAACAAATCACCTTGGACTAGGTATAGCTCATCAACACCTTCAACTTTCTTGTTTAATTTGTACATTGAATTAAACTAAATGATGGTGATGGTGTTCATATGTTGTACAGTCACATAGAGGAGGAATGGAGAATTTGTGAGGTTTCTTTGATCTTATCAAATGATAAGATAATACTTATGTGATAAGTATAGGACTAGATGAAAGGGATGGTGTACATGTGTACCAAGTAGTAACCCACAGTTAGTGTCCTGTGTTTTGGCGATATTACTCATAAAGAAAAAGAAAGGATTTGGTGATCATTTTATACTTACTTAAGTGTCTAGTGGTATAGTTTGGTCACGGTAATTACTAATGTTAAGCCCTTAAGTCACGAAACTTAAAACCGGTCAACATAAAAATATAATACTTATGAAAATATCTGAACTTATCAATATACTCCAACTAGGTATATTAAAGGTGTGATAAGTCTATTTGGGTGCGTATATGTTGTTAAAACCTAATAACGTAGGTTTGATGCAGTCTTACATAAAGGTAACATGTCTACGTAAAAATTAATAAAGTGGCAATAGTTCATATAAAATATAACTATTGGTGAAAATAGATTTTTTGAACACATAGGCTTATCGTAGTCTTGTGTTGACCACGAGGAAAGTTTACACGATTAAACTTTCATAATAATTAAAGTCACAACTTTAAATAATTATATATAGCCAAAGGTGAAAAAAAATATTCAGAGTGTAATAATTCAAAACAGATTGAATTATTTAACTTGGGAAATTACTAGTTACTACCAGTTACAGTATTTGCTTTTACGTTACGGTAAAAGTCAAAGTCAACTTTTAAGAAGTCAAAGGGTAAAATAGTCATTTTACCTTATGAACATTTACGAGTTGCTACATGTGACCAATACAGAAGACACAGTGGTAGAACCTCAAGTCATCAGCACTAATGTGGTTAATACTGATAAGCCACAAGTTAATAGCGATGAGCGAAAATAGTCTTGATGGTCCTCATTCTATTCCTCGGTTAATCTGAGAGGTTCGATCCCTATGGTGAAGGCGATGAGATTGATTTACTAATATAGCTTCATCTTATCTTTGTTCCTACTACACCACACGGAGAATCAATGGGATCATCCCTTGGAAAATGTTATTGGGGATGTCAATCTGAAGAACTACAAGATCTAAATTTGTATATTGAGGCCAGGATTCTTTAGTGCCATCTATGAAGAAAGAAATCATGGTGCCTTCTGAGACATGCCTCTTTGCTTGTTTCATTTCCCAGCGAACCAAGAAAGTCTACAAAGCTCTTAAAGATAAAGCATGGGTAGATAATGCAGAAGAGCTTCTCAGTTCAAACTTCAGAATGTATGGGTTCTTGTGGATCTTCCTGATGGAAAGAGAGCTATTGCCACCAAATTGGTTTTTAGAAACAAGAAGGATGAAAGGGGTGTGGTAATAAGGAACAAGGCTATCTTCCTGATGGAAAGACAGACTTTGCCAGCTTTCCCCCAAACCGAAAATCCATTAGATGAGCAGATTCGAAGCTCTATTTCGAGCTTGCCTTAGCCAAGTGCCTGAGAGAAGCACACCATTATCATAAATCCCATTGCTCCTTTTAAGACGATAATCGAGATTCTCCGGTTAGGTTATATCATCAAAATAAATCAAGACGTATCATCCCAGCTTGTATAATCTTCTCAAATTCCATTACCACTTGAAGTCTGAAGCAATCCATTCCAAAGGTCTCAAGAGACCACTTCCCCCAGTAGTTGAATTGATGCGGTCCGGTCTCTTTATAATGCTCAAGAACTCTCCGAATACATCATGAGGGGAATGAAACACCCTAATGTTCACATTTCTTCCCTGAAGATCGTGTATGAAGCTCAAAAACCGAAGTACACCAATACCCAGAGCTCTCCGAATACACATCATGGGGAATGAAAACCTCCCAATGTTCACATTTTTTTGCCCTAATGATCGTGTATGAAGCTCAAGAATCCCGAAGTGCACACATTCCCAAAGAGAGAATAGCTGATAATACCTCCCTCATGTTATACATATATCTCCCCTGAATATGTCATACTTGTGTACCTATTTTATCTTCAGAAACTTTCTCATACATCACTTCCCCCACATAGTTGGAATAAACACTAAAAGCCTTGATGAGTAAAACCTTGAGTTTCTCTGGTGTTTGTCTTCCCGGGATATCTTCAATCACTTAAAGAATTAAAAAGTTTATCGGCTTTTGTTTAGACGTGTCTCCTTCTGGTTTGACACTTGAGAATAAACAACATATCTAAGCCAAATACTTGAAATCTTTTTGAGAAGACTGTTAGCTCAAATATATCTGTGAGAATCAACTTGCTGAAGAAACGATGTGAGCAAATCTAATTGGGGATTAAATCAGACATTTCACCCTCCCCCAATTAGTGCTCTCCCCTAAACCGACAATCTGTTTGATGAATGCCCAGATTAAGAAGAAGTCTTTAGATCGTTAAATGCAACTCGTCTTTAGTCTTCTAACATGCATCAAAAAATGTAGAACAAACTGTAGACTCGACCTTCTTCAAGATTTTTCAGTTGGGGAATAGATAGTTAACATCTTCATCTCACCAAAAAGCATCCCAATTAACTTACCTCTTGCAAATCCCCTTAGCTAAAATCCCTCCCAATCAAACAAGAACAGAAGGATGTTCATTAGGGAAATAAATCACCCATAGCGAACACACTAGCGGTAACCAAACTACCAATCACATCAAACAAGAACAGAGATTGTTCGAATCATTATGTTGATGTGTATTGAAGCATCTTGAAGCACTTTGTCGTTAAACTCATATCAAACGGAGAGATGTTAACCACCGGCTCTTAGAAGAAACTTCATGTGAAGATGACGATAAGAAGCTCGGTTCTTACATGAGTTTAGAGCGTTTGACCATTAATTTCATATGTCAATCATCATGCGGTAGTTTCACTTCTTCTCCCCTAAAATTGCATCGGAGTTGCCATTCTTGATTGAATAATGAACATCATCAAATGTATTTTATTCACACTTCTCCCCTGCAAAATTAGCACATGATGTCGCCATCTTCATTATATTGAGCAAGTGGAATAAGAAAACAATCAACGGTAGCGGTTCATTGATGTTAATATGGAAAAAATATGAAGCATGTTGATGAGAATGGTCATAATAGAGAAGATTTCTTGAAGATAGCAGGCGTACACATTCTTTTCTTTGGAGTCGAGGTTGAGCTGGTTGTGTTCGGCGTCATGAAAGATTTCTCTTCTTTATAAGATAAAGCGCCACTAAGGCGTTACACTTTTCTTTTCTTTAGAGTCGAGGCTTGAGCTGTTGTGTTCAAGCGTCATAAGAAGATTTCTCTCTTCTTCGAGAGCATTGCGTGAGTACACTTTTCTTTTCTTTGAGTACAAGGCTTGAACGTTGTGTTCAACGTCATAAGATTTCTCTTCTTCAAAAGATAAAGCGCGAAAGCGTACACTTTTCTTTGTTGCAGAGAACGAGGCTTGAACTGTTGTGTTTAAACGTTATAATATCTCTCTTTTCATCATCTCTTGGCAAACATGTAATCAACCCCATTATCATTCAATAGGATCTTTGTCGTGACAATGCGATGGAAAAAACCCAATATGATGAATTTGACCACTGAGTAAACTAACGAACTCGTGACTTAACTTGCACATATGTAACAAAGGGCGGTGCCGATTTCCATTAGCATCTCTAAGTACTCTCTAAGTACTCTATACTCTTCAACCAACCAACCATCAGTATAAAGGCGTACATCACTCTTGAAAATCCACATTTAAATGTGACACTGAGCACTACAACGTAACTCCTTAAAGTGATAGTTATTGTGAGGTGATAAGAGCCCAATTCCCCCAAGTGGTAAAAGAAAAAGAAAAAGTCACCCAAAAATAACTAGATTTCCAAGTCTTATTATTTGAAAAAGCAGAACAAGGATCATGAAGAATCTTCATCGGCATCTCCCGATACCTTGAGATACTAAGTACATTTACCGTGATATTTCACTTCAACCTCAAATAAATAATAGTGAATTAGCGTTGTCGATCTTACGGTTAAAAGCTCAACTCTAGCCTCCTTTTACGTTTTAAGTGAACTATGATAATGGTTTCATCCCGACCATGGTTAAAAGTACATAACCCCGTAAAACCTTAAAATATCCAAACTACCATGAGGACAATCCAAACAAAGACCCAATTCATGAAGTACACCCTTTTATCCCTTTTTCGAAGAAGCAACCGTAGCACCAGCATCAGATAAATTCCAGAAATACTTTTTCCTTTCTCCAGGATGGTTCCAACATTACGGGATTTTACAATTCTATGGTTTAAACCGAAAAATAGTTTCTTTCGCGGGATTTTACAAAACCAAGAATAAACCGCAAGATAGATCTGGAAATGCACATTACTTTAACCGGGATATTTCATTGTCATGGGATTTTACAAGTCTATAATTTAAACCGAGAAATAGATTCTTTCGCGGGATTTTTCAAAATCACGACAAAACCGTAAGCAATGTCAGCTTGAATGTGTTTTGACAACTTTGGTTTCGGTGAATATCTGTTTTAGGGGAACATGCAGTGGTTCAATAGCGGTTCATTCTCCATCATCAACAATTCTTTACCCATATGTAGACACCTTCAAAACCATACTAAGTCGGTAGTATACACTACTTCCCTAAGGTTGACAAAACATCAAAGTCTGGTTTCTCCCATATGATGGTTTGAAATTTGGGAAGCTTATCATTAACTATTCCCATCACACGAAAAGTTCTTGTCATAAGCAACCATCTTGAAAATTCATGACGCGAAGATTCTTGAAGGATTTTGCTTAGGCGGAAGTATCATTATTACTTGGTGGCATCAATGCGATCACATCTCACCCATTCAACCTTTGGTAAACACATCGTCCCACAATGCTTTGGCTATTGCTGTGACGACATGGAGAATTAAACCCGATATACCAAATTTGATCATGAAACAGAATTCCCCAGATTTGTTACTTACACTTGAACTAATCCTCGTGAAAAAGAAATGGTGTAACCAATGTACAAAACCTCTTGACATATCCTCAATGAAGAGACACGGTGATAGTTACATTGTGAGTTAAGCGAGAAAGAATCACAAAAGTAACTAAATAGCCAAGTCTTTATCACACTCAACAAACGCCCAAACAAGTCATCTTCGCGGAGGGTAGAAAGAAAGAAGACGAAATAAGTAAACACGCCGGGAAAATCTCACATCAAATCCAACTAAGAAATACCGAACAAACAATCCCGTAGTCAACTTTGATCAATCATCAATTCAAGCCGTGACATAATCATCTCCGTTAAAGTGTATACACCAAATTTCCAAACCTCATAACATAATGAATCTCATCATCACATAAACTCACATCATCAAATCCAAATCTCATCATGTCAAATCAAGCCCATTTCCGATTTTAATTATTTGTCATACCATTCGGCCTAATTCAAATTAACGATAATCCTGCTCACAGTCCATGATTAAAACGAACATTCAATTCAAAATTCCAATCTAGTCACAAAATAACTTGGGGAAACATAAATGCTCACAAACAATTAGGTCCAAGTCCAACGTCCAAATATGAGGGTAACACAATTCAAATCAAATATCCACGTCCAAAGTCCAAATATGTGTTATTAAAATGCAACCCAACCCAAGCGATTTATCTAGGACCAAGGAATATGTGCCCAAGCGATTTATCAAGTGATCAATTCAAATAAGTGATATTATACCTGATCAATTAACTACAAGGCCCAAATTAAATATAATGTCCAAGTCTAGTCCACCAATTATTAACATCTAACATCAAGCAAGGGCCCTCATATGAATTCAAATAACCACGGCCCATAATTAACAAGTAAATCCGATCCACCTCAGAAACCATAATAATTCGGGTATTTAGACTCACAATCTCACATAGTTTTAACCCTAATACATCTCACACCACTTAACCTAATCTCTCTCTCAAAATGAACGCCTACCACCAACATATCTGCTTTCTCAACAGAAAGAAAATGCATCTCAACCTCAATCTCAACCAAAGCTTATCCCTTTTAATCGATCATGGCACAATAGAGATGCAGCCGCACCTTTACCCTTTTCTTTTCATTTAAGTACAACTCATGAACGCGAAATTGAGGCTTCAAGATCCAGATTAGGTCTCGGGTAGGTCTTATATAGTGTTTGTGAAATTTTTCTTATGAGTTTAATCGAACCAAGGTTTAGAAAATAACATTATTCTTTATTTATCTTCTCCTTTTATTCGAATAATAACATGAAGAGGTTTGGCTTCATATGTATTGATCAGTGATGATTAAGGTTCAACAAATAAATCTTTGAAAGATAAAACGTGAACCATTTCTGAGATTATTTGACATTTCATTTCATTTATGTTAGAAGTTTGGGGTTGAGGTGAATTAGTTTAATTTGAGATTGAATGGAGATGGGTCAGGATAGATTTGGGATTGATGTTGAAGTTGGTTATTGATTCGGATCTGTTGTTACTACTTCAGTACATCTCGATTTTTTATTAACTTAAAAAAAAAACCATGGACCAGTGATGGCTTAAACTGAGGTCGATGATGGTATTTTAGTGTATGGTTGCAGTCGAGTCTTTCATTCATCTTCTTTTTCTTTTGACACAAGTCGCTACGACAAGTCGCTAAGACAAGTCACTACGACAAGTTGACTCAATAGTCAACTCGCTTCGAGTTATTCCGACCACTTTTCTGACCACAATCATATAAGCCCAGAAAAAGCATAAAAATGCTTCATAATTTGACCTGTTATGACCTCAAAAGCCTGACCAGATTCAAAGATAAACCCAGAAAAAGCATAATAGCTCTTCTTTTTCACCCAGTTTGACTTCACAAATCTGACGGTTTGACCACATGATATTACACATATTTGTTAACAAAAGTCACATAATTTACTACTGTTTTGACCAACAAAAATGGACACCAAAACAGATGTTAAGCTTTGAATAACCCAAAAGACTTTTAGTATTAGACCAAATAAAGATACATAAAAACAGTTAAAAACTGTTTTTGACCAAAATAATAGACGAAAAAATTCCGACCAACAAAATAGTGCTAAAAAACAGTTAATTCAAAAACCACAAGAAATCAACACAACACAATAACCTTGGCTCTGGTACCATTTGTAGGATCGTAAATATTATGTTGTTTAATGATTCGGGTGGTCTTGGATGATGGAAATACATGTTAGCCATTTAGAGAAAGAAAGGTAAGAGATGGGTGTTCTTGTTAGAGTTGCTTTACAAAATGAAAGGTTAGATTATGAAGCACCACCCCTTCCAGGATGGAAGGGGTATTTATACTACCGACTACACAACCTCTGACTGTGGATCGGTGTCTGAGTGGGTAAAGACCCGTCTTTCCTCCACGGTGTTACACTAAACTAATCTACGCTACAAACTAACTAATAAACTACTAAATAACGTAAATAACAACATGTCTACGAGCTAACATATGCTAGACCATAATTGGGGTGACCGACACTTTAACATGGAATTTCCAATTCCTAACAGTGTTATACTTGTTCTTACATTAATCTTCTAAGTGCATTCAAGTAGATTCCGCATACTAGTGTACATCTACAACAAAGTTTCTCATTGTTGTTTTGGAACCATCCAATGCAACTAACACGTTTACAAGTTAAGTGTTCTAGATCCAAGGTTTGGGATTCCACATCAAATAATCAATTCACACCTCGTAATATCTCATAAATCAAATTGCAGTTCATACCATAATCAAATAAAGAAGCTTCGGCTTAGCAGGCGGGCATGCGTCGGTCGAGGATCAATTTTTCTAAAAAGTGGTTATAGTTTAGGTTTTATTAAACACCTAGTTCTCTATAACCTTGGCTCTGATACCAATCTGTAACACCCCCAAATCTCGGTAACTTGAGACTTAATCAAGTTTTGGGCATTACATGGATTGGCACACAGCAAATATATAGCAAACAAGATAGTCATTTTATCATTCAAAAACCAATCCCAAATTTAATTATCCAAAACAATCATCCCAAAAACTAAATATAAGGCCCAGCATGATTTATAAAATAGGTCCCCATAATATTATCAGAGTTTGATTATGATCCTTCAACCATGCCTCCTTGCCAAGCTTCCACAGAACAAGCATTCCGTACATCAATTAAATACCTGAGAACAACATGCTAAAAGGTCATTCTTATTTGGTGAGTTCATAGGTTTAAATTCAAGTTAAAATAGTGGACCTGTAGGAGTTTATTTCCTATGTGAGACCTAAGATATGTTAGGAATTAGAAAATTCCATAGTGAAGTAGCGGTCACCCCAAATATAATCTAGCATAAGTTAGCTCAGAGACATATCGTTATTTCTTGTTTTATTAGTTAGTTATTTAGTTTAGAGTAACACCGTGAAGGGCGGTCTTTACCCACTGTATGCACGATCCACAGTCCGAAGGAGGGCGTTTAGTTGTAACTATAAATACCCTACCTCCCAAGGTGAGGGTTGGACCTCATTCATCTTAATCTCACCTTCTAAGTTTTCTTTCACTTTCTCTCTCTAGAAAGGTTCCCACTTTCTCTCTCTAAACTCTATATAATTCGAACCATATATTGTTATGTGATGTGTTTATGAAATCCAATATGTTACAATTGGTATCAGAGCCATGGTTAGATCATCTCTTACATATCTTTGGATTTCTAGTGGTTTTAGGTGGTTTTTGAGTTTGAGAAAGTTTAGTGGTTTTTGCATCATTTGGTTGATTTCTTGTGTTTAAGTTTGGATTTTGATTGTACTTTTGTGTTTAGGATCATCATAAGTGTTTAGGTTGTGATTTGGAAGGCTTGAATCATGTGGTTGGGTTGTTTTGGATTGAAAAGTAGGAGTTTATATGGTTTCAAGCTAGCGACTGAGCTCACGGAATATTTTCTTGGTAGCGACTTGCTTCACATTTTTGTAGCGCCTTACAGTGTTGGAGCTAGCGAGTTAGATCTAGCGAGTTAAAGTACAAGTAGTGGTTCTCCACTGGTAGCGACTTGTGGTAGCGACTTGGTCGTGCGAGTTGCTCTTTAGCGACTTGTGTCTCTAGACTTAGTGTAGCTAATTGTCGCCAAATTTGGTTAGCGACTTGAGTGCAATGGCAGTTACTACTTAGCGACTTGCTTTTAATTAGCGACTTGGGACTCTAGCGACTTAGGGTGTAGCGAATTAAGGGTTAGCGACTTAGTGCATTAATTTCTAGCGACTTGGTGCATTATCTTAGCGACTTGGGTCCTAGCGACTTGGTTCAAGAATTCTTAGCGACTTGTTGACTTTTCCGACAAAACTTCAAATGGCTATAACTTTTGATCCGTAACTCCGTTTTCAGCGTTCTACCCATCAAAGCGACCGTGAGAACGAGGAGAATGTCACGCCCGAATGAACTACGGGTAAACCTTAGAGGCTAAATCGCTCTGACGAAGTTATTGAGGTTTTATGTTTTAGACCTAAATTTCTGGAAAATCGTTATAAACTAATCCAAATCTCAACCAAACATCTCGCTAACCCTACAAACATTGATATGTCCTAACACACAATTGTCTATCATTTTGACAATCCATCAGTCATCTTAACACGTTCCATTGGTCATTGCTTAACGGTTTGGTCTTGATTTTGGTAAAATCCCGCGAAAGATTCTATTTCGGTTTAAATCATGACTTGTAAAATCCGTGCATACTACCACATCATGTCTTCTCTGACCCGATGATTTGAAGTGCTTAAATTGTATGATGATGTGGACTACAATGATCTCGTATGCTACGAGCGATTAAAGATGATTGAATCAATCAATGAGGATATGATATCTCGGTTGGACTTCAGCAATGCACCGATCAATGCTCTGAGAATGCCATGCAAAGGGCGACGTTGAACCTTATCAACAACTTCACTCTCCTCATGTTACTTCTACCCACATCAATGGAGCGAACATGCATTGCCCTCTTCGTCGAGGATTTTTCCACATGCGGAACTCTAACGTTAAACCTAGAACAGTGGAGCTACAACTTGACAAAGAGAAGGTTCATAAGGATAGTTCCAGTATGCACTTTCAAGTGATCTACAAACACTTCGGTCATTCATTAGAAATTTCACATGATTATGATCAAGACATGGCCAAATGTCCTTCAAAGAATATGGAGAATGGACATTAAGATGTTCACGGAGACACTTATCCATCTCATGGATAATGTGGAGAAGTATATTGAGGAAGTTACTCGAGAAAGATGCAAAAGTCGATGAGAGTCAGGTACAGTTGAGAGTTATTTGTGATAAGTTGGGAAATGTATCGAGAAGATTAGGTTCTTTGAATGCGAATATCGAAACAACAAAGAATGATGTAACCGACTTCTCGATGACTCTGTCACAAAGAGTGGATGTTGTAATCGAGAAGGCGAATGTATCTCGGGTACAATCAATAAATTGTTGTGTTGACCCGGTATGGCACAGAATGTTGGATCGATTGACAACGAATCTGACTCAGAAGATAAGCTTGAAAGCGACCGGCGGTTCGGTGACTCTTGTTACACATGATGTGGATGCGAATATCGAGACCCGAAATTGAACAGAGTCATGTGGCAGGTACCCTTTCTTGTTCAACATAGTGCATCTGCTAAATGCTTAAACAACCGATCATGATCTTTGAACATAACTTTCATAAATGTTCTTATCGATTCTTGATCACGAGATTAAGTGTTTCAAAACAAAAGATATAGTTGATAAGAAGGCTTTTGATGAACTTTCAAACAAATTCTCAAATCTTGAAAAGCATGCATTTCTCTTGAAATCGCGATTCAAAGTAAAGAAGAAAGTTTTCAACTTAACAAACCATGTAAACAAATTCACGAATTCCGTGAACTTTTGAAATTAACACTTTGAAAGCTCGACTTCAAGACAAAGAGTCAACCATTTACAATCACGAAGAAACATATTTATGTCTTGAATGAGAAAAGTAATTTAGTCATGAATACACAAGACATTGATGCTATTATAACAAGAAATAATGAAATGTCAATTTATGTGGCTAAATTACTAAAGGAAAATGAGTCTTTGAGAAAGCATCATATAGAACTAAGTGACTCGTCAATGATGCTAGAACTAAATCAATAGAACAAACAAACTCTTTGATAGCAAAAGCGATGATTTCAAAGCTCAACTTCAAGAAAAAGTTTAGCTATTGTTGCCTTAAAAATGAGCTTAGGAAAAGCGTAGGGAAAAGTGTGAATACTAAGTTTACAAAACCATCAACCCAACAGAAACCGGTTCTCATCCCATTAGAAACCGGTCCATTGTTAAAATCTTTGCGTTTATATCCGAAAGTCCAAAATTTTCAAAACACGGTTTGCCTCCCAAGTTGATGAGAAACAAGTTTTGTCAAAAACCGGTCACTTCACTGAGTTATCTAAGAATAAGGCTTCTAGCTCGTTAACCCTCAACACGTAGCCACTTCTACTCCCGGCACCTCTAGGATTAGTTCGAAAACAGTGTCAAAACCATGCATTAAAACCTAGAATTCATATGATATGAATGACTTGTGGAAGAACTATTATCTAGAAAAGCTAGGAAAAAGACTAGAAAGAAAAGGAATTTTAGGTGCAAAACCTAGGGTGATGAATTCTACGAGATTTCAAAGCACTTTGTAGTTGTAAACCACTACCTAGAAACACTCAAAAGACTAGGGATTGACGTACATCTAAGAGTAGTTACGTGCATAAGAATGCTAAGCATGTAGAAAACAAAACTAGAAATTATGAGTCTTTTCCACAAAAGAAACATTTTCCTAATTCACATGCTAGGTACAATCCCTAAGACTACTTATCGACTGGGTCCAACATGTTTGTGAAGCAAAACAAACCAAAAACTTCTCCTAGATGGATACCAACTGCTAAAACTTTGGAAACTAGGAATAAGGATAAGTCTTCCATTAAGCCTAACAATCCTAGACCTTGCCGTAGAAATTGGATACCGATGCGGTAGAATGTTTAAGGATCTTTGGACTTAGGTGGATTCCTGGGAAAATTTGTTCTCGATGACAAAATCAAGGTTGACCGTGAAACCTCAAAGGGTTTGGATACTAATGTTACTAACCAATATATATGCAATCAAGCTTGTAATGTTAGTGGTGAGACCTTACTCATTTGGTACGATCCTTCAATACATGGACTGGTTTAAAGTATGGATAACACAAGGATTGATATCTCATAACTCAAGGGTTCAAGTAACTCAATCTTGATATTCTTTCGGATATGGCGTCATTCACTTGATTCGAGCCTCGTACTTCATCATTATGGTGTCTGCGATAACTCTTGAGCCCGGTTCTTGAAAAGAATGCAGCTCTTATAGCTTTATCTTCAGACTAAAGAGAAATTCTCTCCTGAATGGCCATACTCATCTACATTATTCATCAACAAACTTCATGTTTTTCCGCTCATTCAGGTCATCAAGTGGATCTACGTTCATTGGTGTATACTCTCTTATTCACTTGTTAAATCAAAATGGCAACCGGATGCAATTTTTGGGGAAAAAAGAGTGAATATACTACATGATGATGGATGTTTGAATAATGGTTATATGACTTAATTTTTGATGATGATGAGTGTATATTCTTTTTGATGAAGAGTGAATATACTAAGGATTATTGGGATTCATTGTTTTGATTTTTGACGACTCTCCAACACCTAATGTTTCACTCACTAAGGATAAATGGGATTTATTGTTTGGGTTTCATTGTTTCAAGAGATGTTTGATATTTTCCAACCGCTAGCAGATGTTGATCATCCAAGAGTACTTCGAACTCTCAAGAAACCTAATCTCGATTATTCTCAAGGTGTTGATAATGACTATCATAATATTGCAGTTGCACTCATGAATAATGATTCGCTCTTTGGTATTCCTTTGCCAAATCTTCACGGATTATTATTCATGAATAATCTTCCAGGTATTCCTTAAATCTTCACGGGTTCTTGTTCCTCTCATTGTGCACGCTATTAATCAACCACATGAACATTAAGGAAAATGACTACCTCATCCGCCGAAGATTATTGGTGAATCTTCCAGATCGGTCACTACATGTATACTTTTAGGAAG
Organism: Chrysanthemum makinoi; assembly: GCA_910596185.1. NCBI lineage: Eukaryota > Viridiplantae > Streptophyta > Magnoliopsida > Asterales > Asteraceae > Chrysanthemum > Chrysanthemum makinoi. Next base: position 256,626,791 of record OU343222.1, on the reverse strand, counting down.
AATGCATTGATGTTGAGGCATCATTTGTTCCGTTCATTCTTGGGTGAATGTACATCTGATTGTATGTTTATTCACGTGTTGGGTATTTGGCATAAGTTGATTACTTTGGAGTTAATCGTTTATCACTTATTTGAGATTGAAGTTGACCTTCACAAAAGCGTTTTCTTATTTTATCTTGAAATCGGGGATGGTTGGATGCATGACTTTCAATGATAACTTGCTTGTGATTGAATTTAAGTTGAAGACTTGGTTTATCTAGTTACCGGCCGGTGGTTGGATGGTTGAAGAACACGTTAACTATCACTTCAAGGAGTTCGTTGTTTTATGGACACGCTTATGTCGTTGGATAATGCATAAGAGGTGTTAATGTTTCATACTTTGGTTGAGTATTGAGTACTTGGAGATTTGCTTGGAGCATAAATTCTCGACACCGTTCTTCCAACATTAGTGCAAGCTTAAGATGCAAATGCGGGAATTACTTGAGTTTCAAGTTTGGTACATTGGGTTTCTTCATCATTGGTCACTTCAATTGTCTGAATGGGTTGATAAAGATAGTCGAGAGTTTCTATATGATTGATTCTCACTGATTCATTTGAGCTAATTTTTGTTCTTCTCTATTTCAAGAATATTTGGTATGTATAATGTTCTTGATTAGAGGTATCAAGGAAGGAGACATACATCTAAACACAGCGAGTACGCGTGATGAACCTAATACTTCTTTTTGAAATGTCCCGGAAAGACAATTGTCATAACCATGAGAAACTCGGTGTTTACTCATAGCCTTTGATGTATTATTCCAACCATTTGGGAGGAAGTGGTCTCTGGATACTTTTGGTATGTGTTCAGCCCTCGATGAAGGAAATATGAGAAGAATATTTGGTTAGTGAGATGATATTGCTTATCGACATCTTCGATATGAATAATGGTAAAGTGCTTCAGATTATTCCTTCATGTATACATTATTATGTTGATTCCGATAAGATCACAACCATCATGGGGGAGAGATATTGGTACATCTAGAACTCACAACATGTTCACGATCGGTTTAATCGGTTATTAAGAGTTGACATCCAGAGATGATCAAATGACTCAACATGTTACTTGAATGTCATCGTCTCTACTCTTGTTGGGTACATGTACCTCATGGGCTACTTGGTTATATGTAAGATAATTGGAATGCATTTGGAAATATGAAGATGTTGATGTTTAGTTCCCACGAATTGACAACTAGTCAATCTCGAAGAGTAATGTGTACATGGAGATGCACTTGAGTTCTGCATGTGATCGTAGTTCATCGGTTATTCGGTTTGATAACCGATACGATCTATGTTTAAACTTGTTACTTTGGTGTTCTCGTGTTCTTCGGGGTGCAGAGCTTCATTCAATGAGATTGTTTTCATTCATTTCTACTTCTTGGAAAATGGTCTTTATACTCTGATTTGTCGGTTTGAGGAAGCTACCAAAGACTCACTTGTTGAGGCTCAAGTTCTTCGATTCAAGAACCCTGGAAGCTTTGGTGGTGAATGTTTAAGAGTTGATGACTTCTATCTTCTACGACGTGCTGCTCGATATCCTTATCTCGGTACTCGTATCATCATCTTCTTCTTATATCATCTATTCTATCTTTGTAAATATTTTTCAAAAAGCAAAATACAAAATTATAAAACCAACAAAAAGAAAATAGAAAAATATAAAACCTTCAAAAACCCATAAAATTCAGAAAAATTTCAAAAATACCAAAAATATGTTTTCTCAAGACATGTCTTCTGGTATCGATAACATCTCCGGTCTTAGAAATGTCATTCAATAATGGTACAGGACTTTAGATGAAGTTCGACGAGGAGGTGTAAATATTTCTTTCAAAACATGTCCAAAAACTATGGCTTCTGATTATTTGTTGTAACCAGCTTCAAAATGGCTACAGTCATTTGTTGTAACCAGCTTCAAAATGGTTTCTGATTATTTGAGCGTAACCCGCTTCAAATAATGGCTTGCGGTTACTTAGACTGCAACCCTGCTTAAACTATGCTTGCTATCATTTGAGATAGGCCTTCAAAAAGGAAAGTGTTGCGCTAAACCATTTTTCAAATATTTCGTGCACTTATCCTAAAACAATTTGAGAAAAGTATGTCGAAGGACTGCTGTTCCTACACAAATGTTTTTCCGTCTAAAATTCTTGAGAAAAATATTTGTTGTTTTCAAAAATGGTGGAAAATGAGTTGCTTAAAATCAATGATTGAGTTCTTATAAAATTTGAAACTCAATCTATGACTTGAGCTTTTAAACTTTTCAAAAAATGAGTCATGGATTGAGGGGGATAATGTTTTCAAATCTATATCATCTAACGGGCTTTCTTAATTATCCTACGTGCTTAATTAAAAATGATATTTGCCTATGTGAAGGACTAGAATTTAGGATATGATTGTCAGGATTAGATGATTAGAGTTTGATAATCACATTATTCCCATACATTTATATGATCTGTTTGATATGTTGCATTGACTTTTATTAGTCGATTGTTGTTTGGGTGATAATAGACCATATATATTTGTATGTGTGTTCACTAACGCATTATGCAGTATATTGGTATATAAGAATGTTCCCGATCCGGATCCCACAAATGAAGATGATTGGATGCCGAAGGGAAAGGGTAACTATATCTTGGGTTGACAAATGAAGAAACGGAGCTTAATTGGACTTCTATGGAGAGTTGGCATATATGCAGCGTAAGAGGTCTCCTTGCATGGAGATGGTTTTCTTCAAAGTGATTGAAGAAGCGGATTAATTTGACCTCGGTTGGCATTCAAATGCAGCGTAGAAGAAGTCTCACTGCATCTGGAGACGGTTTTCTTCCAAACCCCTACGTAACATAAAAGCTTCTCAACCACCTAACATTATTAATGGGGATACCATTTTAAAACAATTTTGAATAATTTGATTAAATTGTTTTGAAAATGGAAAATATTGTTTGAAAATATATTGGACTAATTTTGAAAATCACGGACTTCTTTTTATCAAAACCTAAGTCCACTCAATTATTGACTTGTCATGGATTGAGGGGAAGTGATTTAAAATAAAATATTTTCAAACGATATTTCTTCAAAAAGTTCGTGTTGTACGATAATAAAGTGGTGATCTAAAGATTTAATGTTATGTCATGGTATGATTTTTCTTTTGAATCAAGGTCTTTTCAAAATGAAATTTTTTCTGTTCTTGTTTGATTGTGAAATTGTTTTATTTTACTTAAAGATCTCATAAAACAAATCATACATGACACTAACAATCTTTAATGTCTAAATAAATTCCTATCTTCATCTTTAGAATTAAATCTTGCCACGTCTTTCACCTAAAATTTTCTAAATAATTTAAATCTTTTGGGATTACAAATCTCAAATGGTTTGAAATTTTGATCAGGGGAGATCGTGATTTAAATCTCAAATCTGTTTAAAATGGAATTGGTGTTTAGTCCTTCAAAGGCACTCCGCCTCCATGTGTGAAACGATTTCAAATACACAATGCACATGTTGAGGATTTATCCAAAACCCAGATGAGTATTTAAACAAGGCCACATTTTCTCCCATGTTTTCTAAAACCTAATTAAATCACTTGGGATCCAAAATCTCAAAGGGTTTGATATTTTTTGATAGAATTTGTGATTTAATAATGAAATTTGATAAAAGGTGATCGTTTTTATTTAATTGTGAGTGCTCTCTCATATGTGCTAAACGCTTTCGAATCTCGAAGCACATATTGAGGGGAACAAAACTATCAAGTACAAAGCTTTAATGTTTTAACATAAAGTACCTTGATTGAGTTTTCAAATGGTTTTCTTAATGGATTTTGTGATTGTGGATGTGCTTTAAAACTCTTGCCTCATGTGATAAAATTGATTTTAAATAACCTATGCATATTGAGGGAGAAATTTTACCATGAAAATCAAATGGCTTTTTTATATGAAAATTGTGATCAAAGAAAATATTTCAAAGTCCTCTTGCCTCCATGTGCTAAACAATTTCTAAATCATACATGTTGAGAGGTTTTCTAAATGATCAAAACTATTAAGGTACAAAATGCTTTGATCTCGTATCACATATACCTTGATTGTTTTTCCAAATGATTTTTCAATTGGTTTCAGGAAGAATGAAACTGTACCAAAAGACCGTCCATTTTACTTTATGTATGGAGTTATAAGGATGGTTAGGTTTGGTATTAGTTCCACGATCCGCAGGCAGGAGGGATCTACCCAGGGACAATCCACTAGATAGTGTAGAGTCCTTAGGTATGATGAAAAAAAAGGAAAAAATGAGAATATGGGAAGAGTGAGAGCGAGCTATCTTTGGAATAAACCCAATAAGGTTCTAGTTATGAAGTCTCGGTAAGCACTGAAGGGTTGAAGAATGAAAAATGAATGTGAAAAAGGGTGAAAATAGCCTCCATCAATTCAACAAATTAACGGGTTCAATACATATGCTCTTGGTTGTTACCAAGGTAGGCTTGACTGATTGAAGACAAGACGTGATGGACCCAGTGACGCACTGCACTTAACTTCCCAAACTACTCAAGTTCCTCTTAAAAGGACTTGTTTCATTCTCGAGGAGAAGGCATTATCTATCGACTTTCTCTTAGAGATTGTTGATATTGAAGAAGACCCTCTAGTCGACATAGGAACCAAATGTGTACGATTGAGTCTAGAGCAAAGAGATCATCCACAATATCTCATTAGGACACAAAATTAATGAAGACTTCTTGTTTCACACAATGTGGAAAGTAAGTATATATTTAGAGTCCTCACCATTATCCTTGTGGTATAGCGAGAACTCTGGAGTGGTATGTAAAAGTATTCACGATGAAGATGGTAATCCTTCTAGAGCCAACTTCAAACAAGCTCAGGTGGGTGACATGTGATCTTCTCGTAGATCAAACTTGTGACAATGGATAGAAACAATGGGCGATCAGTCTTGAATCAACCTTGGTCGGAATGGAATTGGCGAATACTTTTGGAAAAACCGTTCTATGTGCAAACCTTCTTTTCTAGCACGAATGTGTATTCATTTCAAATTCAAAAAGTATCTCGATTGAAAAATACTTTTAGAAAAACGTTCGATGTCGAATCTCTTCTTTTAATATGCACGTCAATGTGTACTCATTCTCTAATACAAAAGTATTTTGATTGAAAATTGATCTTTCTCATAAAACCTTCGTCGTATTGCAAAATCTTTCTTCCGCGCAATGTGATTGTTTCAAATCATTTTCATCATCGGTGTATCTCAATTGACTGGTTCACTCACTCCGTGTTGTCTTCTTTGAGGCGTTCCGGTTTGAGAACGGCTAGAACAGTTGCGAAAACCTGTCAAGGAGATTCCTCGAAATCCTGCGATCCGCATTACTTGTCTGATCAGCGGGAGCGGTGGGTGTGCCTCAATTCGTGAAAGTGATCAAAGACACTTTTCGTTTTAACTAGCTGTTGTTTGCGGGTACATTTGGACGGTTAAATTCGATTGAGGAGTCATTCAAAGCGCATGCTCACAACATCCACACTAATTTGAAGAAATCATGGTGGTGCATATCTACATAACACGGTTCGATATTCCATACTATGCTTTTGCTTATTTTGCAAATATCATGAACCGTAAGGCTTCCGCTACTATGATGGAATGATGTCATGATTCAAAGTGTGAGCATGTCGGTCGAAGTCACAACTTCACATGATGGCAACACAATAGGGGTGATCGAGGAGATTTCATTTGATGATCTCAATGAAGCTCAAATCATCAAAGATGTGGATCGATTAAAGGCCTCCAGAAGTACAAACCACTCGGACTATGAGAGTCCTTTGCTAAAGCACAAAGATGCAGTTGAAGAATTCAAGTCTGAGCTCAAGAAGAAGATTAAATGAGATGCTAGGATTCAAAATGTAAAAACATGGGGTGACCTCCTTAGGGAGATTGTTAGGAATTAGAAAATTCCATAGTGAAGTAGCGGTCACCCTAAATATAATCTAGCATAAGTTAGCTCGTAGACATATCGTTATTTACTGTTTTATTAGTTAGTTATTTGGTTTAGAGTAACACGTGTGGAGGAAGGACGAGTCTTACCCATCTGTATGCTGATCCACATCCAAGGAGGGCGTTTAGTTGTAACTATAAATACCCTCACCTCCCAGGTAGAGGGTTGGACCTCTATTCATCTCTAATCTAACTTTCTTTCACTTTCTCTCTCTCTAGAAAGGTTCCTTTCTCTCTCTAAACTCATAATGAACCATATATTGTTATGTGATGTGTTTATGAAATCCAATATGTTACAAGATAGATACACAATATCACCTCAATCACATACCAATATCACAATCAACAATATTATCAATAACATATCCGACGTCATAGTAGGGCCCTAAGCGACACTAGCCCGGTGCGATGTAGCAAAGTCTAGAACGATTGCTACCCGGACAGGTCGAGGTAGAGAGTCTATACTTAGCTAGGCAAGTGTCATAGCAATTAAGATTGCCCTATACTAAAGCAACGACTACCATATATTTATCTAAACAGTCAAGCACATAAGCAAATCAAAATAGTTTAAAAGGTCCAGAAGAGTAGCATGATTTCTCACCCCAAATTAGTTAAAAACATAGATAAAAGTGGGGCTAGAGCTACAAGCACTCAAGCAAGCAGCAACAACAAACACTAGCAAGAAGATATGACTAACAATGCTCACCAACTAGGACTATTTGCAACCTATTAATATAAACCAATCTTTATATATATATATATATATATATATATATATATATATATATATATATCCCAAAATCAACGCTATCTACCCCAATGTATTTCTTTTCTTTATCTCCAAAAATGTCTTATTTCACCGTTTAGTCCTAGCATTTGGTATCGTCGTGTGTGTGTATCGACTCAACATGATATCATGAATGCACTCAAATAAGCATAATGCAACTCAATGCAACACAATGGGCGTCTAGTGATGATATCTCCATAGTCAAATAAGTTTGGAAAAATAGTTAGACCTTAGAATTGTCAACTAGATAAACTCAATCCTTTATTACGGTCGCTTATTATCCCATAAAGCGGTCGCATCCTAAAGAGTCGTAAGGATAATTCACCCATTAATAATGTTATCCTACGTACCTAATCGGATCTTATTAGATTCGTCAACATAATAAGTCCACTATCCACGTGGATCGACGCTATTAATGTTAGGTCATCCGTAACCCATGCACAGGACGTAAATAGAATTAAATACTTGAAATGGTAGTAAATGCTAATAAATGGCACATTTCGATAAACGTGCACTCGAAACATTAAATTCTTTTTAATTAGAAAACCTTTTCATTTTGAGTTGTTATTTCCCATTTAAAATAGTGAATAACAAGACAAGTCTTGTTATCGATGGTTTTAGTATGAAAACCATTTATTATTTCATTTATTAATAATATTTATATATATATATATATATATATATATATATATATATATATATATATATATATATATATATATATTGTCAAATTCAATATAAGTCTTAAATCGTTATTCGTTTGAATCCACAAGCACGTCATGACTTCTAACTTTTCAATCTATAGTCCAAACTATACTAAAGTCCATGTTACGGCGTTGTCGGGGTCAACTATGACTAAAAGTCAAAGTAACATAGCGTTGCACAAAGTTGACAATTTATAATATAGTCCAAGTGAATAATCACAATAGCGCAAATCAATCTCAAATCAACCCATATCAATCTCGCCATCCAATCAAACTACCAAATATACTCAAAACTAATGTTATGACCCTAATGGTCATGACACGATCCCGGTTAAGACCACGTGAACCAAACAAGCTCTAGAAGCTTTTAAATCCCGCGTCTCATCTAAACACCAACAACAACTACCAACAAGATACCACAACAACCCGCCGGACCCTTTGTGTATGAGGGGTCGCACGTCACATCCACACCGACCACGTGGGTCTACTGGTGCTTCGTATGCCTCATCCACCACATCCAAACACTCCCAAATTGCTTCTACTTCAACCAAACACAATCAATCAACCTCCAAACAACATCCAATCATCAAAACCCATCAACTAATCCTAACCAATATCATGAAATAACAATAAAAATGTAAAAACACAATAAAATGATACAACACACGATACCAAATCACTAGCTACATGTTTTATTAGTTGTGAATTAGTTTTAGACCTAAGTTTCATCCGAAACCCACTAAAGTCGAGCCATGTACGAGCCTAAAAGAGCTCATACGTGGCTTTTCATGGTTCAAACAAGCTTGACCCATGTTCCTTTTACCTTTTCCAAACCCGATCTACAAGATTACTTGAAAACCCTAGAATCACGAATAGTTTTTGTAAGATTTGGAGGTGTTAATGAAGGCTTCTATAGGCTTGCCATATATGGATGGAAAGAGAAAAGAAAGATCTATCTAATGGTGGTGGTGGTGTATTTTCACTCGCCGGATTTTGGCCGGAATATGGCCGGAAAGTGGCGGCCGTGTATATGATGGTGGCTATGGTTTTTATTTTTAGGTTTAGGGTTTGTAGAGAGAGAGTGTAGAGAGAGAAAGAGTGTGGTGTATGTGTTTTAGAGAGAGAATTAAATGGATGAAATGAGGGTGGGATGGGGGGTATTTATATTTAGAGTTGGGGACTAAAATAAAAATGGATAGAGGGGAGGCTGGCGTGAGGAAGTAGAAATGGGGGCCAGTCGTGATTTTTCATAAACTATCTGTTTACCCATTCAAAGGCGATATATCACAGGTGTCCCACAACATTCCTTGATTTCTATCATTTTTATTTACAATTTCCGAGTTTTGACTATTTATTTGTCAAAGTTTAGAGTTCGGTGTAAAGTTACGTTATTTCTTGTTTTAGGATTTTAATGTGCCGAATCAAATAGTGCCTAACAAAAAGAGTTAGAACTCACACGATAACTCATACGATATTAAAATAAATCATAAAAACCAATAAACGATATCAAATCAAGTCATCGTCGATTAAAATAATTCTAAAGGCAAATACTCGATTTAGTTTAACGTAATGCGGTTACTTAAAATAGACTCCCTAATTGCCAGTTGTCACAAATATGATCACATAAAGAAATATTTGGCACACTTTTCGCTTCTTAATATGTATCATTCTAGTTAAACCAGTCAGTACATGTTCTTTTGTTCTATGCTTATATAAGCCTACCGGGAGTCAAAAATTTCTAGAGTGTTACAGTGTAGATGCTTCATGTACAGTTTCCATATAAAGTGTATCATGCTTCCTAGGATGTACTCAAATATCCATAATGCATTCTATGTTTGTTTAATTTTCCATATGATCTTGTTATGGGAAACGGTGAAAACTTTATAATAAAATCATATTATTAATAACAATAATAAAATTAACTTTAATCGAATAACAGAAAATTAAATCATACAGAACGGAGTAGAAGCAGAAGACAGACACTATATAACAATAAATAAAAAAATAGTAAAGGTCGTGGCACGAAGCTCGTGTTTAACACGATTTCCTTAAAACAGATTTGTCGTTTGTTTCTCATGGTACAATGTCCAAAGTTGTTGTACAGCCGGACCTGACAACTTGCTTGAAAGATCACTGAAGTGTATGTTGTTTCTGATTGATGGACTGCTGGAACTTGGATGGCATGAATTGCGTTTTCTGGATGATGACAGAATGCGACATATGGCCTTTATTTATAGTGAAGACAAATCATGTCCTCTAAGAAAATATTTCTGCCATATTAAAATCAAATATGTTGTTCTTAAAACAGATTTACAAATCTTTTTAATAAACAAAACCGATTCGCATATCTTTTAATATACAAACGATTTATGTAAGCACTTAATTATAAGTTTATATATATATATATATAAATATATATATATATATATATATATATATATATATATATATATATATTCTGAAATAATTTACGAAATCGGAAAAGGAATTGAATCGCGTAAAAAGATGCTGCATACAAATTTTCAGTAGCTGCATTTGTGTCGCGTATGTGTCGAACCAGCATGAGTTCAGTGAACCCATTTGGCTAAACTGCACCCATAGTAAGCACATAGGTGAGTAAAACTAACAAATTAATTTGAAGGTTCATATCAAGATTCATATATAAACACACTCCCACTTCCTTCTTTGGGTAATGTGGGATGTGTTTTTATTCCAGAATTTGTGTTTCATGTGCCTCACTTTGAAACACAATATCTCACATACTCTATTTTGGACATACTTTGGCTCATGCGAGAAGCTCTCTTTAAGGAGGCATAAAGCTACCAAAAATATATATATATATATGTGTGTATATATATATATATATATATATATATATATATATATATATATGTATATATATATATATATATATATATATATATATATATATATATATATAATCATTAGATCATTTAAAAGTTGATCTCAAGAAAAGTGAAAAGTAATCTCAACCAGGTGGATCACCCCTCTTCCCCTCCCTTTTTCACACCAAACTACGAGGACCTAATTGTATTTTCCTTCATTCTTTAGGAAGTTTTGTAAATTAGCACCCTACTGTCCAGAAAAAAAATTCCATAAAAAACTTTTCCGGGGCCAAAATAATTTTTTGGGCCAAATATTCCATCAAATTTTATAACTGATGCACTATTTTTGTGCATCAGGATTATAAAAATTAGTTATAACTATGATGCAGTTTCTATAGAGATGCACCCAACTATTGTTTCCTAATATGCCTTCAATAATGCACCCACCTTGAGTATACTATGCTCTTTAAGGGGCATTAGTTGTACAACTAGAGATGGAGCTATAGTAGCCATGGTAGCGCCGCATGCTTTGTCATTGGGATATGAAGTGCATATTAACAATCGTGAATTGATGAAAAGTATGTTGACGTGATTAATAAAATAACAAAACATGTTAGAATAATTGATTTCATCGTATATTAACCATGTGATTAATAAAATAAGCGTGTTGAATGGTTAAAATCTCTCTTTTTTACCACAAAGGTTGAGGGTTCTAATTCAAAGTTTTACGTAATAAGTTAATCATATACGATTGATGCACCTTTTTATATTTGTGAATCACAGTTAAAAAAAATAGTTATAATTATGATGCACCAATTTTATAACGAGATGCACCCAAAGTGTAGTTACAACCACTTACAAAAAGTAGTTACAATGATCATTACCTAATATGCTCTATAACATTGCTGATAACGGTTCTTACTATACTCTATAAAGGGGCATTAGTTGTACAACCAGGGAGCGGATTGTAGCCATGGTAGTGCATCTCTTTGTTATAACATGCTTTGTCATTGGGATAATGCGGTGTATATTAACCATCATTGAATTGATGAAAAAGTAAACAAAATAACTTTGAAACATGTTAGGATAATTGATTTCATTGTATATTAACCATGTGATTAATAAAATAAACTTGTTGAATCATTTGAAAAATCTCTCTTTTATACACAAAGGTTGAAGGTTCTAATTCAAAACTTTTAGGAAAAGTTAATAACATATGCGTCGATGCACCTTTTTTTTGGTGAATCACAGTTAAAAAAGTAGTTATAACTATGATGCACCAATTTTTATAACTGAGATGCACCAAAAAGGTGCATCCGATTATAAATTTAGTGGAAAAAAATTGCCAAAAAATTTTTTGAGAAAAAAAAATTATCTTGGGGGAGGGGGGGGGGTAGGGGCGTTTTAAAACTTACCCCCAGTTTGAGATGTTTTAAAATAGACCCTATAACTTTTCTCACTTTTCTCTCTAATTACACTTTTCTAGAACCGCTATATATATATATATATATATATATATATATATATATATATAGGGGAGAGTTAACGTGAGATCAAACTTAAAGTTGTAAAAATAAGATCAAGTCTAAAAAACAAATAAAACATTTATAAATAACAATTTTAGCAATAATACTCATAAAAATAATATTTTAATACAAAATAACATTTTTAACTAATAACCCAATACATGAGTTTGGATTAGAAATACACGATCACATTACATTAATAAGTATTCAAAATCGATGCATATCACTGATAACACGATACATTACACTTCTAATGAAAGTGTATCACCTAGATTTCGTAAATTTTAAAAAGAAATCTATCGAAACTTTAACAATTTTAGTTGTAGTTAATAAAAATTTTATTTTTGTTGTTAGGAGAGTGTTGCTTGTCAAATTTTAGTTGGATCTCATTTTAACAACTTTAAGCTTGATCTTATTTGATTTAGATTCTATATATATATATATATATATATATATATATATATATATATATATATATATATATATATATATATATATATATATATATATATATATATATATATATATATATATATATATATATATATATATATATATATATTAAATAATGTCCATTTACTTGCAAAAATCATTTTGCAAAACCATTTTCAACAATCCCACATGAATGGAGATCGGCGAAAAACATACAAAGCGTTTGTGAAATTTTTGCTGTTAAGTCCTGCATAGGATAGGTAGGTATGACCCTTTGAACCTTCCTTTGTGAGATGTGTAGGATCGTATATTTATTGTGTTGATGATTCGGGTGGTCTTGGATGATCAAAATACATGTTTAACATTTAGAGAGAGAAAGTAGAGAGAGAGGGTGTTCTTGCTAGAGGTTTACACAAATGAAAGGTTAGATTGAATTGAAGCACCACCCCTTCCATGGATGGAAGGGGTATTTATATACCTTACCACGACCTATCGGCTGTGGATCGGGGATCGGTGGTAAGGAGATCTTCCTCCCACGGTGTTGCACTCACGCTAAACTAAACTAATATCTAACTAATAAACTGATAAATAACGTAACTAACGACAAGTCTACGAGCTAACTTAAGCTAGATAACATTTGGGGTGACCGAATCTTCACTATGGAATTTTCTAATTCTAACAATCTCCTAAGGAGGTCACCCCATGTTTTACATTCTGAATCCTAGCATTCTATTTTATCTTTGTTCTTGAGCTCGTAGACTTCAATTCTTCATTCAACAATCTTTTGCTTTGTAGTGATTCTTCAAAGTCGCTTGATTTGTACTTTTAGTGGAGGCCTTTAAGCGATCCATCTTTATGATCTTGAGCTTTCATTGAGATCATCGACTACGGATAAATCTCTGGATCATCCATAGTAGTGTTGCCTTCATGTGAAGTTGTAACATTTGGACCGACATGCTCACACTTTTGAATCATGACATCTTTCCATTAGAGTAGCGGAAGCCTTATTGGTTCATGATATTTGCGGCGAAGCATAAGCATAGTATAATGAAATATCGAGCCGAGTTATGTAGATATGCACGGTCATGATTTCTTCAAATTAAGTGAGGATGCTGTGAGCATGCGGCTTTGGATTGACTCCTCAATTACGTCGGTGCAACCGTCCAAATGTACACGCAAACAACGGTGATTAAAACAATAAAGTGTCTTTGATCACTTCGTTGAATTGAATACGCGTGCGGTTCCCGTTGATCGATAAATGCACTTTGTGATCGGGTAGGATTCCTAAGAATCTCTTGCCAGGGTTTTACATTTGTTCTAGTTGTTCTCAAACCGAAGCGTCTCAAAGACAACGAATTGAGTGAACGGCGAATTGAGATTCAATGATTGATGAAAAATGATTTGAAAAACAATCGCGTATTGCTTAGAAGAAAGAGTTTTGCAATACGACGAAGGTTTTATGAAAAAGATCAATTTTCAATCAAAATATACTTTTGTATTTAAAGAGTACACATTCGGCGTGCTAGCGAAAAAGAAAGATCGCACATAGCGGTTTTTCCAAAGTATTTTTCAATCGGAGATACTTTTGAATTTGAAAACATAAATACACATTCGATGTGCTAGAAAGAAAATATTTTGCACATGAATGGTTTTCCAAAGCATCCGTCAATCCATTTCTGGACCAAGGTTGATTCCGCAGGTGATAAGCCCCATCGTTCTATCCAGTTGTCACATGGTTGATCTATAGAATAGATCTCACATGCCACTACCGGGAGCTTGTTTGATGTTGGCTCGAGGCTTTCCATCTTCATTGTGAATATGTATGCATATCCTTTCAGATGTTAGCAACCACAAGGATAATCGTAGGACTCTAAATATATACTTACTTTCCACATTGTGTGAAACGGCAAGTCTTCATTAATTTTGTGTCCTAATGAGATATTGTGGATGATCTCTTGGCTCTAGACTCAATCGGGCACATTTGGTTCCTATTCCGGAGACTAGGGAGAGGGTCTCCTTCTTCAATATCAACAATCTCTAAGAGAAAGTCGATAGATTATGTGGGTTCCCTGTGAGAATGAAACAAGCCCTTTTAAGAGGAACTTGAGTAGCTTGGGAAGTTTAGTGCGGTGCGTCTGGGTCCATGACGTCTTGTCTTCAATACCGGTGTTACCAACCACGTTAGCATATGTATTGAACCTAGTTTCTGCCCTAAGGTTGAATTATTGGAGGGCTATTTCTTTTCACCCTTTTCACATTCAGTTCTTTTTCATTCTTCAACCCCTTGATGCTTACGAGACTTCATAACTAGAACCTTGTTGGGTTTATTCGATTACTAGCTCTGTCTCGATCCGCGCTCTTCCCATATTATCATTTTTCTCCTTTTTTCAATATTCCTAAGGACTCTACACTATCTAGTGGATTGTCCACGGTAAGATCCCTCGGATACGGGATCGTGGGAACTAATACCTAACCTAACCATCCTTATAACACCATGCATAAAGTAAAGTGGTGGTCTTTTGCAGTTCATTCTTAGAAACCAATTGAAAAATCATTTGGAAAAACAATCAAGGTACTTGTGATACGAGATCAAAGCATTTTGTACCTTAATAGTTTTGATCATTGGAAAACCTCCCTCAACATGTGCATATGATATTGAACTTGTTTGGCACATGGAGGCAAGAGTTCTTTGAAATAATTTCTTTGAAATAATTTCTTGATCACATTTTCCTTAGAAAAGCCATTTGAATTTCTTTGGTAAATTCTCCCCCTCATTATGTGCATAGGATATTTGAAAACATTTTATCACATAGAGGCAAGAGTTCTTTTGAAGCACATCCACAATCACAAAATCCATTAAGAAAACCATTTGAAAACACAATCAAGGTACTTTAAAATCTCTTTTAAAAAACTTTTGTACCTCGATGGTTTGCTCCCTGATATATGCTTCTAGATTCGAAAGCGTTTAGCACATATGAGAGAGAAGCCTGCACAATTTCATCAAATCGATCACCTTTTATCAAATTTCATTATTAAATCACAAATTCTCCCCCGATCAAAATATCAAACCCTTTGAGATTTTTGGATCCCAATGATTAATTAGGTTTAGAAACATGGGAGAAATGTGGCCTTGTTTAAATACTCATATGGTTTTGGATAAATCCTCCTCCTCAACATGTGCATTGTGTATTTGAAATCGTTTGGCACATGGAGGCAGAAATTTGAAGGACTAAAACCAATTCCATTAAAGCGATTTGAGATTTAAATCACGATCTCTCCTCATCAAAATTTCAAACCAATTGAGGTTTGGATCCCAATTGATTTAAATCATTTAAAAGTTTTTGGGGAAGGCGTGAAGATTTAATTTTGAAAAATGACAGAGATAAGATGATTTAGACATTAAAGATTGTTAGTGTCGGTATGATTTGTTTTATGAGATCTTTTAAGTAAAATAAAACAATTTCACAATCAAACAAACGAGAAAAAATTTCATTTAAAAAGACCTTGATTCAAAAGAAAAATCATACCATGACATAACATTAAATCTTTAGATCACCACATTTTAGCGTACAAAGCGGAACTTTTGTGAAATATTCGTTTGAAAATATTTTGTTTTAAATCACTCTCCCCTCAATCCATGACAGAAGTCAATAATTGAGTGACTTAGGTTTGATACTATGAAGACGGTGATTTTCAAAAATTAGTCAATATATATTTTCAAAACAATATTTTCCATTTGAAAACAATTTTATCAAGTTTGTTTTAAGAAAAATGGTATCATCCACTACTTTTTCACAGAAAGCGTTAGATGGTTGAAGCTTATGTTGTTCTTGTAGGGCTTGGAAGAAAAACCGTATCTTTGATCACGGTGAGACTTCTTCTTTAGTTGCATTTTGAATGCCAAGCGAGGTCAAATTAAGCTCGTTTCTTCAATCAATTAGAAGAAAACCATCTGTACGTCTCGGTGAGACCTCTTACGTTGCATATATGCCAACTCTCCATAGAAGTCCAATTAAGCTCCGTTTCTTTATTTGTCAACCCAAGATATATTTACCCTTTCCTTTCGGCATCCAAACATCATATTATGTGGGATCGGATGAGGAACATTCTTATACCAAGATACGCATACGTTAGTGAACACACATACAGATATATGGTGGTCGACATCACCCAAACAGCAATCGACTAATTAAAAGTCAATTCAACATATCAATCGGATCATATAAGGCGGGAATAATGTTTCATCAATCTATAATCATCTAAACCTAACAATCATCCTAGAAACACTAGTCCTTCACATAGCAAGGTATCATTTTTCGGATAAGCGCATTAGGATGATTAAGAATGTCCGTTAGATGATATAAATATGAAAAATATTCTTCCCCTCAATCAATGACTTTTCTTGAAAAAGTTTTAAAAGTCTTGAAGTCATCGATTGAGTTTTCTTGATATCGAAAACTCACGATCGATTGATTTTTCAAGCAACTCATTTACCACCATTTTTGAAATACAACAAATATTTTTCACGAAGAATTATAGGCGGAAAAACATTTGTGTAAGGCAGGTCAACCTTTATACTTTCCTTAAATAGTTTTAGGATAAGTGCGAAATATTTGAAAATTGTTTAGCGCTTTCCTTTCTGAAGGCGGGTTGCTATCGGTAATAGCAAACCATAGTTTAAACGCAGGTTCTGATGCGAGTAGCGCAAGCCATCATATGAATGGATTCTGATCGAGAAATAGCGTAAGCCATAAATTTGAGACATGTTTAGAAAGAATATTTACACCTCTTGCTTGAACTTCATCTAAAGACACGTGCCATTATTGAATGACATTTCTAAGACCGTAGATGTTATCGATACAGAAGACATGTCTTGAGAAAACATATTTTTGGTTTCAAATTTTTGATTTTTATAGATATTTGAAGATTTTATAATTTTTCTATTTTGTTTTGTTTTATATTTCTATTTTTCTTTTTTGTTGGTTTTATATTTTTGTATTTTGTTTTCTGATAAATATATACAAAGATAGAGTAGATGATATAGAATAAGAAGATGATGATCACGATGCAGAGATAAGGATATCAACGCGTATTAGAAGATAGAATTGATCATCTCTTAAACTTCCACCACCAAAGCTAGAGGCTCCGGAAGAAAGATGGAACATGAGCCTTTGAGAAAGAGAGACTTTGTGAGCTTCCCCAAGACGAAAATCCTTATGTTGGCGATTGAAGCTCTATTTCAAGCTTGCTTTAGCAGTGCACTGAAAGCACACCATTATCATTGATCCATTTGCTCCTTTTAAGAATAATCACGTGCTAGATTCGAGGTTATATCATCAACAAAACGACAACGTATCATCCCACGTATAAAATAATCTTCTCAAATTTCTTTTCCCTTTGAAGTCGGCAATCCATTCAAAGGTGTCAAAGACCTTCCCCAAGTAGTTGAATTGATGATCCAATCTCTTAGACTAGAGCTCACGAACCCGAATACACATACAGAAAAGAAAACTTATACCATCAAAGTAGCAGATTATGTCCAATAGCCAAAGAATAACCCGATGTATACTTTTCTCTCTCCACGAAGAAAGTGTATGAAGCTCAAGAACGAAGTACCCGAATGCCCAAAGAGAATAACGATAACATTGAAGCGGCAGGAATCAGCGATTATCTCTGCGGTGACAATCTCTATGGATGTCACAGGAATAAGTGATTATATCTGGAATCAGATTAAGCCCTCGGTAAAATTTGAGCATCCCAATGTAAATCTCTATCCCTTGATGATTGTGATAAGATCAAATCATCGCCACACTTGTGTACCTCTTTCATCTTGAAACTAACTCTTCTTGTCTAACTTCCCAGCGTCGTTGGAATAAAAAACGAGCATACATAGTCAAATCTTGAGTTTCTCTGCGGTAATACAATAGTCTTCGGGATATCTTCAATCACTTAGAGTATTATTAAGTCGTCAAAGATTACTTTCGTATAGATGTGTGTCTCCTTCCCCACTTTTGGTTTAGACACTTCAGAGTCGACAAATCATTATAAGCGTATACTAGAAATTTGTTGAGAACACTTGAACTCTTGTGAGAATCAACTTCTTTGAGAACTCTCTCAAACTATTTTTATCAACCTTATGGCAATTTGAGTGACCAGAAGAAGAAACGCTATACCATGCTTGAAGCAACTTCACATTTGTATCTTAAGCACTGTGATGGAAGAGCGGTGTAGAACGCTTCAAGCAAATCTCTAAATTATGCTACCCGAGCAAAGTATGAGACATTAACACCTCTTTGCGATTATCCACACGCGTCATATCGTGTGACCTTGAATAAAACAAAGTAACTCCTAGTGATAGTTAACGGTCTTGACCATCACCTTCAGTATTACCGGATAAACCAAGTCTTCACCTCCTCAAATTCTTAAGCCGAGCAAGTTATCAAATAAGAACAACGCCTTTGTGAAAATCAACTTCAATCTCAAATAGTGATAAATGATTAACTCCAGTAATCACCTTGTGTCAAATGTCAACAATAGTCATATCAGCGTCTGAAGTCCTTTGCTAAAAAATGAGCAAGTCTAATTGGGAATTGAATCGACTTATAACTTTCTGAATTAGTGCTCCCCTAAACCGACAATCTGTTTGATAAATGCGGATAAAGAAGAAGTCTTTAGATCGTTAAATGCAACTTCGTCTTTAGTCTTCTCATGTAGCGAGAAAATGTAGAACCATTTGTAGAGCTAGACCTTCTTCAAGATTGTCAGGTTGGGAATAGATAGTTAACATCTTCATTTCACCAAAGACACAAGAACATCACCAAAAAGCATCCCAATTAACACATCTTACAATCCCAGGTAAGATCCTCCAATCAAACAAAACAGAAAAGATGTTCATCAAAATCAGCAATCAGGCCTTGTGAACACACAAATGGTAACACCAAGCAAACAATCATCAAACAAAGAAGAAGGTTGTTGGAATCATCATATTATGCAATGTGCCGTGATTAGCGGAAGCACTTTGTCAATAAACTCTATCGACTTGTGAAGATGTCAACCAAGCTCTTAGAAGAAAAACTCCATGTGAAGATGACCCGATAGGAAAGCTCACGGTTCTTACATGAGTTTAGAGCGTATGACCATTTATATTCTCAAATATCAATCAACCATTAGATATTTCACACTTCTTCTCCCCTCAAGAATTGCATCACAGGTTGCCATTTTTTGATTAAATAAGTGAAAATCATCGAATGTTCTATTCACTTCTCTCCATAAAATAAGCACATGATGTCATATATCTTCATTATAATCGAGCAAGTGGAATGAGAAAACAATCGATTGGCCTAGCCGGTTCACTTGATGGCGGCATGGGAAAAGTATGAAGCATGTTGATGAGAATGGTCATAATAAGAAGATTTCTCTTCTTGAGAAGATAAAGCGCCGACAACGTACACTTTTCTTTTCTTTGGAGTACGCAGGCATGAGGCTATTTGTGTTCATCACGTCATAAGAAGATTTCTCTTCTTTGGAAGATAATCTTGCCTTGAAAAATAGACATTTCTTTTCTTTAAATGCAGGCATGTTACATTGCATTTCATCGTCATAAGAAGATTTCTCTTCTTTAGATATCTTGCAAAACTGAAACGTAGAACATTTTTTCTTTAGAGTACGAGGCTGAATTTGCTTGTTCATCATCATAGAAGATTTCTTTCTTTTTGAAGATAAAAGCATATGCCCGAAGCATTACACTTTTCTTTTCTTTCACTTGCGAAGTCATGAGGCATGTTTTGTGTTCATACACATAAGAAGATTTCTCTTCTTTAAAGATAATCCATATGAGACGTACATTTCTTTTCTTTGGAGTCTGAGGGCTGAACCCGATGTCAAGCAGGCGTCATAAGAAGATTTCTCTTCTTTCAAGATAATCGCACTAAAGCACACATTTCTTTTTCTTTAGAGTCACGAGGCTGAATCTGAAGTGAGCAGAGGCGTCATTATCTCTCTCTTTTCAACTCTCTTAGCAAAACATGTAATCATCACCATTATCATTCGATGGGCTCTTTGCGATGACGGTGATGGAGATAACTTAATAGTGAATTTGACCACAAGTAAACTAACCGAACCGTGACTTAAACTTGCACATATGTAACAAAAGGTCTTGAAATTCATGCTCCATTGAATCTCTAATTACTCTATACTCTTCAACAACCAACCATCGGTATAAAGGCGTATGTCACCTCTTGAAAATCCAATTGAATGTGATCTGAGCACTACAACATAACTCCTTAAATTGATTAGTTATTTTGAGATGATAAGAGCCCAATTCCCCAAGTGGTAAAAGAAAGGTAAAGAATACCTGACAATAACTAGATTTTCAAGTCTTTGTTTTTGATAATAAGCTTGAACAAGGATCATGAAGAATCTACATCCATCCATAAAATACCTTGAGATACTAAGTACACTTGCGTGATATTTCACTTCAACCTCGAACAAATGATAGTGATTAACCGGTTGTGCATCTTATTACGGTTCATCAATACTAGCCTCCTTTGGCGTTTTAAGTGAACTTATGATAATGGATTCATAGACCATGGTTAAATGCACATAACCCGTAAAACCAAGTAATAACCAAACGCCATGGCGAATATCCAAACCTGCATCCAATCATGAAGTACAGCCTTTTGCCCAGTAGAAACGTAGTACCGGCCATCGATAATGATCCGAAATTACCTTCCTTTCTCGGGATGGTTCCATCATTCACGGGATTTTTAAAGTTCAATGGTTTAAACCGAGAAATAGTTTCTTTCGCGGGATTTTACAAAACCAAGAATAACCGCAAGATAGATCCGGAAATGCACATTACTTTAACCGGGGATGTTTTATTGTCACGGGATTTTACAAGTCTATGATTTAAGCAGAAATGGATTCTTTGGGATTTTACAAATCGAGACTAAACGGTAACAATGTTACTTTGAATATGTTAAGACAACATGGTTTCGAAGTATACATTTTAAAGGAACATCACGGTTCATCGGTAATAGTAATGACCACATATGAAGATAACGTCACTTCAATAATACCGTACACAAACCCCGTAGTCATTTTTCACTTTTTCGCTCAAGCCGTGAATTTGTATCCTCCGTGAAATTTTACATGACCAAGATACCACTCTAGACCAAATGCAAACAATAATTTGTTATCCAATATTTATATACTGATGACAAATTGTATTTTATATCCATTTCAGCTTACAATTTACCAAGCAACCCAGTCCACCTCTTGAATTCATCCCAAATAGAATTGAAACAGAGAGTCCAACGAAATTTGATGTATTGCCAAATATCATATTCACGGCCCATAACAAATCACACACTGATCCATTCATGCACAACTATTCGGTTAAAGGCCCATGTGACATATACTATCCAATCATAAATAACATCTACCCGGTTATAAAATACCATCACATATTCCATTTTATACCTAAACCTAAAAAGGTGCTTATGATAAAAACGCCTACCACCAACATTTCTCACCAAACGTTTTTCAACTCAAGATCAAAACCTATCAAACGCCTCTTTATCTAACTGCCTCCATCTCTATCATCATTAATCAAAAACGAATCTCAATCTCATACATCTAAACCCAAGGCAAAGGCGAACCATTACCACGATAATCATTTGCGCTCGGTCTGATCAAGAATCGAATGATAAAAGCTCAAGATGGGTTTAAACTTGGTCTCGGGTAGGTGTTGTTATTTAATCGAATTAATTTCAGTTGAGAGTCTTTAACGAATCAAAGAATAATTTTAACAGTTTTGTTATCAATTATTCTTAATTGTATTCGGATATTTAACAAGAAGCTTCGTCTTCTAAATTGATCGATGAGGAATAAGGTTTAATCAAAAAATATGTGAAAGATTGAAAGATTGAGCAAGTGCGAGATAAATTATTTGAGTTAGATGATTGGTGTTAGATAGATGTGTGTTGAGGAGAGATATGTGAGGGTCTTGCGGGTGTCAGTAGATAGTAGGTCTTGTTGTTTTTGGTATTAGATGACACGGACTGATGATGTGATGAACCTGAGGTCGAGATGTTGTTATTTGGTATATTGGTGGTCTTGTGGTCTAGTCATTTAGCTCTTCATCTAATCTATTCTGTCACTAAACCATTTTTTCAAGTGCGTGGCGAATGCGCGGCCAAGTTGCCGCGGCGATGCAGCTAGGCTAACTCGCCCGACCAAGTCGCTAGGCAAACTCGCCCGCGACCAAATCGCTAGGCTAACTACGCGCGACCAAGTCGCTAGAGCTAAGCTTCGCCATGACAAGTGGCAGCTATAACTTTCGCGACAATCGGCTAGGCGAAATCGTAGCGACTTGTAAAACAAGTCGCTATAGAGGTCTGATGCATCTGCGGGTGATTTTGTGTCAAATCGCGGCAGTTTTATGTGTTTTCGATGAGTTTTCCGGCTACTTTTTCGACCACCTTCATACTAAACCCGGAAAAACTATCATAAAGCGCTACTTTGGACAGTTTGACCACAAGATGACCGTTTGACCACATATTTCTTCACGGATTGGTAACAACAATTGTCTAATAAGATGTTATAACTTGTTTGGACCCAAAGAGACACAAGGGCAGATATAAACATGAATGACGGGACATTTTGACCAAAAATAAGATACACAAACCATGTAAAAGCAGTTTACCCAAGATAAAAACATTGGTCCAGAAAAACAAGGTAAAACATATTCGACCATAAAAGGTACAAAAAGCGGTTAACAATCAAAAAGAAACCACAAAAATCAACACAACACAATAACCTTGGCTCATTTAATTGTAGGATCATTATATTTATTGTGTTGATGATTCGGATTGGTCTTGGATGATCAAAATACATGTTTAACATTTTAGAGAGAGAAAGTAGAGAGAGGGTGTTCTTGCTAGAGGTTTACACAAATGAAAGGTTAGATTGAATTGAAGCACCACCCCTTCCATGGATGGAAGGGGTATTTATACTACAATACCACGACCTCTATGGCATCTGTGGATGGGGATACGATGGGTAAAGACCGATCCCTTCCTCCGCGGTGTTGCACATAAACTAAACTAATAACTAACTAATAAGCTGATAAATAAGTAACTAGCAACAAGTCTACGAGCTATATTAAGCTAGATAACATTTGGGGTGACCGACTCTTCACTATGGAATTTTCTAATTCCTAACAAGATGCACTTAGTCTCCTAGATTTGAGTAGATGCAATGTCCTTGAACTCAACCTCTATTTGTGTAGACGACATTACACTTCACACAAGACTCTCCCTGACCTTTTCAAGTCCTCATAGTCGTGTTCGTTATGATCATGAATACTAGTCTGGTTCTGCAAGAGCTCTTAGGAATTGCACCCCCCCCCCCAAAATTTATTTCGAAGCGACCCCACTTCTCTCTCACATAGGTGATTTCATCTTGAATCATTAAAAACATATGTTTTGTAACATCATCTTGAATAATTATGCTTTGTGATTTCATCCTGAATCATTAAAGCCATATGTTTAACCTCTCAACAAGTCACATTTTTTATATGAATGGACTAAGAAGTTACAATATTTAGTAACTCCCCCATATGACGTGACTTCCCCCACATTTATATGATTAGGTTGTCCTATTGAACTCAGATCTTGGGATCTCCAGTCAACTGGGTTAGGTTTTCCTTCATATAAATTCATTCCTTTAAAGGTTTTAGTCTCATTCCTTTAGACGACTTACTAACAAACTCTCTGCTTAATTCTTTCGTAAGCGGATCCGCTTTGTTATCCTTTGACTTCACATAGTCAATTGAGAGAACTCTTGTTGAGAGTAGTTGTCGATGACGGATATGTCTGGATTATTCATTATACATTATGTTATGAGCTCTACCAATTGTCGATTGACTATCACAATGTATAGTAATGGTCGTTACTAGTTTAGGCCACCTTGGTATGTCTTCTACGAATTGACGTAGCCATTCTGCCTCTTCTCCGCATTTATCTAACGTGATAAATTCTGATTCCATCATGGACCGAGCTATAACTGTTTGCTTGGAAAAATTCCAAGATATAGCTGCCCCTCCTTGTGTAAACACATATCTACTGGTCAATCTAAAATCCTTTATGTCAGATATCCAGTTTACATCAACGTTATCCTGGAGTACTTGTGGATATCTGCTATAATTTAGCCCATAATCATGACTGTATCTCAAATAGTAAAGTACCCTAGTCATAGCTTCCCAATGTGCATAACTTGGATTACTAGTATACCTACTTAGCCTGCTAACTGCATATGCTAATTCAGGTCGGGTACATGTCATTAAGTACATTAGCATGCCAATAATTCTTGAATACTCTAATTGGGCAAAACCTGCGCCTCTATTTTTAGATAGATGCTTAATGGTGTCAATTGGAGTTCCAGCTAGGCCGGAATCCCCCGCATTTTGAGTATTTAGAATTTTGTCTAGGTAATGTCTTGACTTAACACAAGTTCATCCTGAGTTCGTATAATCTTTTTATTCCAAGGATCACATCAGCCAAACCCATATCCTTCATGTCCAACTTAGATTTCAACATGTCTTTAGTAGATTTGATCATCTTATCGTTACTGCCAATGATAAGCATATCATCAACATATAAACACAAGATTACATATCCACTATTTGTGTCTTTTACATAGACATACTTGTTGCATTCATTAATTTTGAATCCACTCTCTAGCATGGCGTGGTCAAATTTTTGATGCCATTGTTTGGGAGCTTGCTTTAAGCCATATAATGACTTAACAAGTTTACAAACTTTGTTCTCTTGTTCAGGAGCCATGAAACCCTCAGGTTGGTTCATGTAGATTTCTTCTTCTATATCTCTGTTTAGAAATGCCATTTTCACATCCATTTGGTGAACTTCCAAATTTTTTAAAGCGGCAAGAGCAAGTATCATCCTAATCGAGGTTATTTGCGTAACAGGAGAATATGTATCTAAGTAATCTAGACCTTCTTGTTGTCTAAATCCTTTGATTACCAATCTTGAGTTGTACTTGTCAATGGTGCCATCGGTTTTCATCTTCTTCTTGAAGATCCATTTATAGCCTACTGGTTTACAAACAAGAGGTAAATTCACGAGCTCCCAAGTATGATTTCGTAAAATAGAATCTATTTCACTTTTAATGGCTTCATTCCATTGAGGACCTTCTGAGAAAGTAATCGTTTCTCTGTATGACGTAGGTTCATTTTCAACTATAAAAGAAACAAAATCAGGTCCAAACGATTTCTCGGTTCTTGCCCTTTTGCTTTTTCTAGGTTCAACCTCTTCTTTCTCAGTTTGGTCTTGTCTCTCATCTTGGAGAACATGATCATCTCGTTGTCTTTTATCTTGGACAACTTCGTCATCTATTCTAGATGAAGTTCCAGTTTCCTTTGTTAAAAAAGCAAATATATATTCGCAAAAAACGAAGCATTCCTTGATTCCATTATTGTACCTTTTTGTATATCCGGATTTTTCGAATCATGTACAATGAAATGATAAGCACTGCTATTCTTAGCATATCTGATGAATATACAATCCACAGTTTAGGTCAATCTTTTGGGCCTTGGTAGTCGGTATAGTTACCTTTGCTAGAGACCCCCACACTCATAAGTACTGATATGATGGTTTTCTTCCCATCCATAATTCATAAGGGGTCTCTTCTTTTTCCTTACGAGGTATCTTATTTAAAATATAAGTAGCCATTACAATGGCTTCCACCCACATGTCCTGGCTTATACGAGAACTTATCAATATGGCATTAACCATTTCTTTCAAGGTACGGTTCTTCCTTTCGGCAATAAGGTTATGCTGTGGTGAATAGGGAGAAGTAAACTCGTGTCTGATTCCATGTTTCACACATAGATCAGCGAATGGAGACACATATTCACCTCCTCTATCACTTGTAATTACCACCGATTTTCTTACTAAGTTGATTCTCAACTTCGTTTTTGTATAAAACAAAACTTGTCTATAGCTTCATCTTTACTTTTCAGTAATTAAACATAGCAATACTTTGTACAATCATCAATAAATGTGATAAAGTACTTATTGCCACCTTTTGTGGGTAGTAAGTTCAAATCACGTATGTCAGTGTGTATCATATCAAGTGGTTTGGTTTTTCATTCAACCGATTTGAAAGATGATCTTGTAAGTTTGGCTTCAACACAAGTTTCACATTTGTATTTTGAATCAATATGGAGATTAGGTATGCAATAAAAACGCATTGAATTAAACTTTACATGTCCAAGAAGGCCATGCCACACATTAGAAGACTCAATCAAGTAAGCAGAAGAATTCATTTTATTGATATCATTCTTAACAACCATTGAATTCTTAGAAAGAAAAAACTTATCAGACTAAAAAACAAGACAAAAAACAAACTTGTTCAACAGCCAACCAGACACAAGATTCTTGCGAATCTCTGGAACATACAAGACATTAGTCAACTTGAGCTCTTTCTCGGAGGTCATCTTCAAGATTACATCTCCTTCGCCCTTGATATCAGTAGTTGCAGAGTTGCCCATGTACAGCTTCTCTCCACTATCAACCGCTCTGAAAGCGTGAAACATACTCTTATCAGCACACACATAAAGGGTAGCCCCAGTATCAACCCACCATTCCCTGTTGTTCGAACCTACCAGGTTAACTTCAGAGATCATGGCAATGACGTCAGACAAACATAGTGATAACATCAAATAGTCCTGAATATTAAGTGTCAATTTCCCCCGATAATGCTTGTAATTTATATCATTTATATGGATTTACGCTTGTTTTCCATTGTTTTCCACTTTCAGGTAAATTACGAGCATTAGAGCTAAAGAGATGCTGAATTGGATAATTATCAAAGATTTATCAGAGTATGCTCACTTTGAAGAAGTTACGGCGTAACTAATCTCTCACATTACGCCGTAACTAAAGCGTGATTGAGAAAGCCAACTCATTAGAAGATTACGGCGTAACTCTCACAAAATACTACGACGTAACCATATTAGGTCAACTGAGATTCCACGCCGCTGATAACTACGACGTAACTCTTGTTTAAACTACGGCATAACCAACAAATATTGAAGATACGGCGTAACCACTTATAAGGTTACGCCGTAACTAGCAGATCTAGTGCAAATTACTAAGAAATAGAAGATTACGGCGTAACTATTATATTAGTACGTCGTAACCCGGATCTGGCATATTAATACCACACGATTTCCAGCATTTCAAATCATCCCATTCCACACACCACAACCAAAGAACATGGGAAGAAGCCAAAGGCAGATCTAGAGGAGCATACGAAGCTGTCTCCAAGGGAGAAATCACTCCCCTACGATAAGCATTAGCATTTTATCTCTTCTTTACTTTCGATTCATGTATTTCGTAACATTGAATATTGAATTGATTTGTATGGTTGATATGAGCGGCTAAGCACCTCTTGGTGCTGGCCTAGTTATGATTCCTTAATTGTTTTGTTTGCGTTTACATTACTTCCGTATAATTATTTCTAAGTGTATGCATGCATAGTTTATTGGTAGCTACCCTTGTTTCGATAGTTTTGAATAGCGGTAGAGGCTAGTTGCTTAGGAGATATGACCAACTGACCCTAAGTGAGTAGACTGAGACGGGAAGGGTAAGATATGACCAAATGACGACCCTTTCTACTTGTGCGATTTAACCAACTGATCACCTACCGTTTGGATGAACTTAAGAATTAGTGGGTGAGTGTTTAAGTTGCTAATGCCCGGGCACTCACTATTATAAGTCTAGCATGTACTGGTACTTAATGACTCGGCTTAGGGGACCAGGAACAACTGAACTTATGAGGGGACACCTGACTTCTCCAGTGGTGGCATCTTTGCTGATAGGTTAGGGCGAATTGACCAAATGTTCTCCTCTCGACTTTGACCCCACCTGATGTATTTGGAAGTAATTAGACGTAGACATTACTAGCTAGGATGATTGACTAGGTTAACACCACTCTCCTCTATTGATTGAACCTTTGCCTTTATTTGCTATTATCTGCTTTAGTAGTTAATTAATTAATTCCTTATCGAAATCATATTAAATCTGTGACACCTAGACTTAGTAATAATCCAACACACATAGCTCTTGGGACGACCTCGGTTTTACCGAATACTACACTACACACGACCGGGTACACAGCTCGTTAGTGCATTAGGGTAGACCATAGGTATAACGAGACTATATAAATATTAAAACCTGGTCAGTAAAACCTGCATCAAATTTTTGGCGCCACTGCCGGGGAGTTATATTAGGATTGCTATTAAGTCTTTCATTTTTGTTTTGTTTTGAACTTTTCTATATTTCTCACGATCACTATTCAAGTTTTCAGGTACCATGAAAGTTGTTAACATTGATGACCTTACTCTTGAGGAATATTTGGCGTTGACAAGAGCAGAACAAGGGCCGGGTCTCGTAAGACCGCCGATTGGAGCTAATGTACGTTTTGAAATTAAAGACCAATTTATGAGGGAGCTTCGTGCTAACCCTTTTTCTGGAAACAGGGACCAAGATGCATATGAGCACGTTGAAAATTTCCTATACATCGCAAGTCTTTTCAACATTTCGGGCGTGTCTCATGATGCCGTTATGCTAAGGGTATTCCCCATGACTCTTACTGGGGCTTCCAGAAGATAGATTGAAAGATTTCCTGCCGGGGCAGTTAATACTTGGGCTTTACTCAAGAAGCATTTCATTCAGAGGTATTGTCCGCCGTCGAAGATTTCTAACCAGCTTTTGGAAATCCATAATTTCAAGCAAGAAGAAGATGAAACGTTTTATCAGGCCTATGATAGATACAACAATCTACTTTACAAATGTCCTACACATGATCTGAACAACCAGCAAAAGGTTAATATCTTCTACAAAGGAATCAACGTAACTACAAGACAGATATTGGACTATCAAGGACCAATCCCGAACATGACTCCTACCCTTGCAATTGAAGCCATTCAAAAAATGGTTGATCATTCTCAAAAATGGCACGATGGAGGAAGAAAAAGAAACCAAGGGGGAAGTTTCGATGAAATTGCGGCCATAACCAACAAGCTAGAGAATCTAGGTCGAGATATGCTAAAATTCAAAGAAACTGTTCATGCTATCCAAGTTGGCTACGAAATCTGTGGTGGGGGACATCTGACTAAGAATTGTCCTAATATTGACTAAGAAAATACGATCGAGGAAGCTAAATATGGAGAGAATCGACCTTTCTACGGGGATAATCGTAATGGCTATCGTGGAGGACCCCTACCGTATTATGAGCATAGTGAAAGAAGAACTAACTTGGAGGAAATGATTAACAAGTACCTTGTGGATTCAACCAAGAGGTAAAAGGAGCAAGAAGAATGGCTGAAAAATTTCCAAAATAATACAAACAAGAGCCTTTCTTCCCATGACGTATCACTAAAGAATTTGGAAACTATGATTGGAAAGCTTGGCGACGAGGTACAAAAGAGAAATGAGGCACAAAAGAACAAATCTACAATATGTAAAGCTGTATTTTCTGAAAATGACAAGTCCTCCGATGAGTCTAGTACTGAAGGTGAAAGAGAGCTACGCCGTAATCAAATCTTAGAGTTACGGCGTAACCAGGATGCAAGCAATGACAAGTTTACTAAGGTTAACAACTCTAAAAGGAAGAGTCATTGGTGTAAGGCTATTGCAATTGACGATGGAGAATGTTACAGTTTATGGGCCTCTTGTGACCCTCGAAAAACCTGCGATGGATGGGTTGATAAGGAGAGGGTTAATGATGACAGATACATGTGTACTACACTTAACGATGAAGAAAGGTTAGCCAAGTTCTCGATTAACGAAGTGGAAGGACCACCTATCAAGCATTACTGCAGACCCTTACTCATCACGGAAGATGAGTTCACACAAGCATGGCCGACCTACAACCCCTTTTGTGAGTATTGAAACGGAGGGGGTAATGTGAAGAACGAAGTTTGGATATGCCCGCATGAATCAGGGAGGCATGACGTTGATTTCGGGGACCTGTCATTCAGAGATTGGTACTCAGTAAGGTTCGGTGACGCAATAATTAATTCGTTCTTGTTTAGAAATCTGGAACTTAAATATGAAAGACATATTCTTCTAGGAAAAACCATTAAACCCCTTGACGATATTTCTTTAGGCACTAACAATGACGAATGGACTCAAAATCATTGGTGTGAACAAATTAAAACCACTGACGGAAATGTTTGGGCTTCCTGCAACCCTTTTCATTATGAATGTAACGGGGGAAGCAGCATTGAGAGAGCTGGGGAAGACGACTTCCTATGGACATCAAATAATGATTCGGAAAGAATAGAATTGCCTTGGCCAGATGAACTAGGATTCGACGATTGGGTCAGAATCAAATACGGAAAAATTGACGCGTTAACTAGGGAGAAAATCTGGAATGGGTGTATGAGTAAAGATCAACCTAACAATGAAGTTCCAAATGGAGAATCAGATGATGACACCGAGGTCTCATCAAAGAATGAAAAAGAATAATGCAAACAAATTCTCATAGAAAATTCACTCAACGATAACCAGCTTAAAGATACCGATTCCGAAGACGATAATTTTGATTACCTTGAGCTACAAGGTGAAGACGGGTTCATTGACCCCGATGATGAAGTACACGAGAAAAGAAGATGAAAACTTCTTGGCATCCCATTTAAGAGACCGCCACCGATTATAGCTGAAAATATAAGTTCACTCGATACCATTGAGAACCAGAGGAAAAATTTTGCAAAATTCGGAAGATCGAGACTAAAGAATACCTCCGCACTGCCACAAATGTCGCTTGAATCAGGCATAACTTGATGAAAGACATGGAGGAAGTCGTCTAAGTCCAAAGGCCCCCATAAAGCCCCGCGGCTCTGAGTCTAACTTAAAGACTCGTAAATAAAGAAAACTGCTCTTTCGGGAGACAACCCGAATTATCCCTTTCTTTTGTTTTATTTCCATTTCTGTAGGGTTTTGTGTTTTAACCATTTTGCGGAAACTTGGAGTGATTGCTGCTGCAGCTTACCGACCATAGTTGCAGCAGAACTCATCTCTCGTGGTTACGCCGTAACCTACTCCTTGCAGCAGAATTTCAGATGCATTACCGATTACGGCGTAATACCATCTCCGTGGTTACGTCGTAGCTACACTCTTACAGCATATGCCAGGTTTTTCCAGTTACGGCGTAACTCCCTCAAGGAGTTACGATGTAACTTTCCTCTGCTTTACTTCTTTCATTTTAAAACACAATAACCTTGTATTAGTATTTTAAATGAACTTTGTGGGTGTGTTCCCTGTAAACCCTCACGAGACTTCACTCGTCCACTTGGGACACCAAGTGGTTTAAAAGGCTTGTTGCATATGCTAAATGCAACCGTGATTCCTACAAAAGTGAGTTAGGTTTGTTTATTATTTTTCATATTTTCTTTTTAGAATTATGCTTGTCAGTATTGTGATTTTAGGGATTGAATTTTGTTCATGGATGCTTATACGAAGGCACGTCTCTTTTTCGTGGGCCTTCTTTCTTTTTGGAGCAAATTTCAGGGAAGTTCTCGCTCTAATTCTACTTTTCTATTCACCTTTATTTAACGCTTAGTACAAAAGGGACTTTGTACAATTCAAGTGGGGGGACGGGAGTAGAATTATCTCTTGAACTTTATTTTGCCTTCGTTTTTCTAGTTTACTTTGAAAAATTATGCCATTTTTAAAATTTTGACATGTTTTTCATAACCTAACTAGATTAGACCTTAGCCGAGCACATACAACCCTTAATATTATATGGTGAGATTAACCTTATCCGTTTCTAATATTTTACCCCAAATCTACCAAATTATGAGTGTACCGGTAGCTTGTAAACTTTAGAACTTGGCCTTTGCATCATTTCGAGACCATATACGAGGTATGTTGAGTTAGCTCGATGTATTTGGACTTTTCAGTTTAAGAAGGCAATATTATAGGATTATCACCCAAATAGCCTACCATTGTGTGTCTATCGATTAGTCACCTCGACTTCTTGACCCCCATGTGAAACCCTTTTGCACTCACCTTTAGTGCAAGATACCCCTAGATACACCCATCTGAGCCATTCCTTTCATTTTGTTAACCCAATATATTGTTTCGTCACACCTATACACCTTACCTTGTAGTCTTTATTTGTGATTGGGAAGTCATCATTTGCCTAAGTTCAAGGTTCAAGTGGAAAGGTTCGAAAATCACGCTTTCGTCGACGACATATTCTTGAAGATCATTGAAGACCCCTCGAATTCCCGTTGTTCATCTCAAGTGGGGGATATTATGTTTAGCTGTTATATTTATGTTGGAAAAAAATGATTCGAAAATATATATATATATATATGTATATATTGTTATGTTGTTTAGTTATTGTAAAGTGCAATGTTATAAGCACTATGTTGTGAGCTTTATATAGATTTAGTATCGAGGAGGCCACCTCGGTCACATTCGAAGATTGGAGTTGGTAATTATACCAACAGTTGGAGAAAAGATAGTGTGCCCATCATGACGTCCTCTAATGACACATCTACCTAGTATTTCATGATCCGGTTTCTTGACTTCAAAGCTGGAACTTTGGGCGGACAGTAAGTGGTGATGACTTGGTTATAGATTTAGACTACCTGCTTGATTTTCATTTTACACCATTTATATATCCCATGTCTTATCCTACCCTTTAGTCATGAAGCGTGTCTAGGTGATGCAGCGAGCAATCTTTGGTGTCTTGGCCATGGATTTGGTCATGTATCATTGATTTTGTCCACTTCGCCGTGACATGTTAGTAATGACGAGTCGCCCCCTTAACCTTTGTCGTGTCTACCCATATTGCCTTCAAAAATTGTTTAACCCTTAACTCTAGTGGTGGAGATTTATGTAACCGCCAAGCTTATGATAGAATACATGTTATGACTGTGCGATTGAGTGATCACCCCGAAATTAACACTTAGAATAGTTGAGAGATTTGAGTGTTTCGTTCCTATTTCGTGAGGTGTTCGGCTTTGTTTTATTCTAGCATAAGGGATTTGTAAACTTATATCTTCCAGGTTATGGGAGATATCTTTTTAAGAATATTTCTAATTAGGTCTACTTGAGGGCAAGTAGAGTTCAAGTGGGGGGATATTTGATAACATCAAATAGTCCTGAATATTAAGTGTCAATTTCCCCTGATAATTCTTGTAATTTATATCATTTATATGAATTTACGCTTGTTTTCCATTGTTTTCCACTTTCAGGTAAATTACGAGCATTGGAGCTAAAGAGACGCGGAATTGGAGAATTATCAAAGATTTATCAGAGTATGCTCACTTTGAAGAAGTTACGGCGTAACTAATCTCTCACATTACGCCGCAACTAAAGCGTGACTCAGAAAGCCAACTCATTAGAAGATTACGGCGTAACTCTCACAAAAGATTACGACGTAACCATATTAGGTCAAATGAGGTTTCACGCCGCTGATAACTACTCCGTAACTCTTGTTTAAACTACGGCGTAACCAAGAAATATTGAAGATACGGCGTAACCACTTATAAGGTTACGCCGTAACTAGTAGATCTAGTGCAAATTACGAAGAAATAGAATATTACGGCGTAACTATTATATTAGTTACGCCGTAACCCAGATCTGGCCTATAAATACCCCACGATTTCCAGCATTTCAAATCATCCCATTCCACACACCACAACCAAAGAACGTGGGAAAAAGCCAAAGGCAAGTCTAGAGGAGCATACGGAGTTGTTTCCAAGGGAGAAATCACTCCCCTACGATAAGCATTAGCATTTTATCTCTTCTTTACTTTCGATTCATGTATTTTGTAACATTGAATATCGAATTGATTTGTATGGTTGATATGAGCGGCTAAGCACCTCTTTGGTGCTGGCCTAGTTATGATTCCTTAATTGTTTTGTTTGCGTTTACATTACTTCCGTATAATTATTTCTAAGTGTATGCATGCATAGTTTATTGGTAGCTACCCTTGTTTCGGTAGTTTTGAATGGCGGTAGAGGCTAGTTGCTTAGGAGATATGACCAACTGACCCTAAGTGAGTAGACTGAGACGGGAAGGGTAAGATATGACCAACTGACGACCCGTTCTACTTGTGCGATTTGACCAACTGATCACCTACCGTTTGGATGAACTTAAGAATTAGGGGTGAGTGTTAAAGTTGCTAACGCCCGGGCACTCACTATTATAAGTCTAGCATGTAGCGGTACTTAATAACTCAGGGGATCGGAACAACTGGACTTAAGAGGGGACACCTGACTTCTCCAGTGGTGGCATCTTTGCTGATAGGTTAGGGCGAATTGACCAAATGTTGTCCTCTCGACTTTGACCCCACCTGAAGTAATTGGAAGTAATTAGACGTAGACATTACTAGCTAGGATGATTAACTAGGTTAACACCACTCTCTCCTCCATTGATTGAACCTTTACCTTTATTTGCTTTTATCTGCTTTAGTAGTTAATTAATTAATTCCTTATCGAAATCATATTAAATCTGTGACACCTAGACTTAGTAATAATCCAACACACATAGCTCTTGGGACGACCTCGATTTTACCAAATACTACACTACACACGACCGGGTACACTGCCCGTTAGTGCATTAGGGTAGACCATAGGTATAACGAGACTATATAAATATTAAAACCTGGTCAGTAAAACCTGCATCACATAGCAATCATTTCCATATTATCATTCACCATATTATCATGGGGTCGAGTCACCCGCTTCGGCATCTTACAGATAACAACACGATGACCCGGCTGGTCACAATTGAAACACCCCCCTTGGAACTTCTGTTTCACAATTGCAGCTTTAGGAGCAAGGTACTCAGACTTCCCTTGGAACTTCTTGTCATTCTTTCCTTTTCCTTTACCATTGGACTTTGAAGATGACAAAACATGCTCAACCATATTTGCCTTGGCAAAATCAGGCATATAAGTGTTTTTCTGAGCCAGCTTGTTGTCCTCTTAAATACGAAGACGAACAACCAAGTTTTCAACACTCATCTTATTTCACTTATGCTTCAGGTAGTTCTTAAATTCTACTCAGCTTGGGTGTAACTTTTCAATGATAGCAGCAACTTGAAAAGTTTCACTCAAAGTAATTCCCTCAAAATGAATGTCGTGTAGCAAAACCTGCAGATCTTGAACCTGACTCATCACATTCTTTGAATTATCCATCTTGTAATCCAAAAATGAGCTACCACGAACTTCTTTATACCAGCATCCTCAGTTTTGTGCTTGTGTTCCAATGACTCCCATAATTCTTTGGTAGTATTGGTCTTGCAGTATATGTTGTACAAAGAGTCTACCAAACCATTCCGAACATAGTCGTGACACAACAAGTCTAAATGTTTCCATGCTTCCATGGCTTGAACATCCTATTGATTAGAGGATCAACCTTTCGTAGGAGGTTCCACGTGAGGTAGATTCTCTTTTAAGAACTGCGCAAGGTTCAAAATAGTGAGATAGAAGAACTTCTTCTGTTGCCACCTCTTAAAATTCTCTCCATTGAATTTCTCTTGTTTCTCAACATGATTAGCAACCGTGTTAGTGACTGGCGCACCAGTTACGTTCACAAAAGGGGTAGTGGTGTTTGTCATCCTGAAAAATTACCAAACACAAACAGTTACGTCAATTGTTATAAATCCGGTATCTATAAAATTCAATCGTGATTTCTCTTAACTTGTACCAAATCTGCTTTAAAGAGACTCAATCTTAGTTTCAATGAATCTAGAATTAAATTAACCAAATTAAATAGATCAGTTTAATAGATACTCAATCTTGGTTTCAATATAAACTGATAATAATAACTGCTTAAAAAGCATTTTATATCTGAAATCCAAATTTGTAAATAAGATTTTGTTTAAAAACTGGTTTTCCAAAGAAACTCAATCCTGGTTTCGACAGAAAAACAGTTTGTATATAAATATGTTAACTAAAATTAATCCGATTTGACAAAAAGTGTTTTAATTCTATTACACGAAATCTGTTTTAAGACTATGGGAAACAGTGGACACTTTATAATAAATCAGATTACTAAGAACAATAATAAAATTAACAGTAATCGAATAATAGAAAATTAAGTCAGACGGAAAGGGGTAGAAGCAGAAGACAGACACTATTGTGACATGAGGCTCGTGTTTAACACGATTCCCTTAAAATAGATTCGCCGTCTGTTTCCCAGGGTACAACGTCCAAAGCTGTTGCACAGCAGCCCAGCAGGACCTGACAACTTGCCTGAAAGATAACTGAAGCGTATGTTGTTTCTGATCGATGGACTGCTGGAACTCGGATGGTATGAATTGCGGTTTCTGGATGATGATAGAATGAGACATATGGCCTTTATTTATAGTGAAGACAAATCTTGTCCTCTAAGAAAATATTTCTGCCGTATTAAAATCAAATATGTTGTTCTTAAAACAGATTCGCAAATCTTTTTAATACATAAAACAGATTCACATATCTTTTAATATACAAAACAAATTTCTGTAAACTTAATTATTAAGTTTATATCTATTTCCTAAAATAGATTTACAGATTCTGGAAAAGGAACTCGAATCTGGAAGCAAAACGATATGTGCACTGGCGAATTTTCAGAGTTGCATTCATGTCCGCAGGTCGCATGAGTTCAGAATCTGGCAGCAAAAAGACATGATATTTCATTCATATTAACTTTATTTTGAACATACTTTAACTCGTTGCGAAGTTCTCTTCAAAGAGAATGCAAAGGTGTCAAGAAATATAAATATATATAACATATACCTATATTATATAATGTCCAAATTTTGCAAAAACTCATTTTGTAAAAACCATTTTTCCAACACTTGTGTCTTCTCTGATATACCGATTACAGTCACGCCTTCAAGTTAATTGACTAGCTTTGTGGAATAGTGAATACATGTCTCATACTCATATTTACCTTTTAGTGGTTGTGTTTTCTAGCGATGATAGATCTGTAAGTGACATCCTTTTAAGTTCTCTATGATGAAGTTCTAGCTTTATCATTAATCATGCAACGTAAACCTTAATCGCAAATCAAAGCAACAAAGAAATTATAACGTGGACTTTGTAACTGAGTTTGGTGTATTCACACTTGCTATAGTACTATGCAATGTCATGCCATGATTCTGAACTGGAACCATTCCAGTTTATCAAATATACATGTACAATAGTGACTTTTCTTATTAGCTACAAATTGTAAAAATAAATACAAATTTAACAACAACATTAGCAAAAATAGTATCTTTGTATGTTAACATTTGCAACATTGAAACACAACAAAGTTTCTACTATTTAGTTGAGCATATTTGATACGAGTATATGTGAAGTTATACCTCGTGATTTTTTTTTAAAAAAAAACTCTAGTTTACGCATTTTGAATTCTTAACATTCCATGAACACTGAAAGTATTAATTAATCTATTAAGGGAGTAGCTATTTGTTATTCTGAATATGTCTCATACAAATCTAATGAATTATTATACGGTGGTCCGCAGTCAAGAGTCAAGACCTTAGAAAAGTATTGTTTAATCAAAATAACGTACTACTTAAGTAGGTACGTATTAATTTCATAATTTGCCAATATAATGCCAAATTAAGGCCCACAACATAAGGAAAGGACCGACAATCCATGTCCACATTGTAATCTTATCACTCATCATCAGCTCATTTAGATCCAGCCAATAGATTGTAGTAAGTCATTTGTCTATAGTTTGGTGGAAATAATAGAAAGTGAGTGCCAAACCGAAATGGATCCTAAATAAAACCAATGATAGAACCCATTTTGTCTAAAGTTTAAGCAATTCATACTCATGCAACTCCATACTACCACACTTTTAGTCATATAG
Organism: Chrysanthemum makinoi; assembly: GCA_910596185.1. Lineage (NCBI taxonomy): Eukaryota > Viridiplantae > Streptophyta > Magnoliopsida > Asterales > Asteraceae > Chrysanthemum > Chrysanthemum makinoi. The sequence goes on along the minus strand of OU343222.1, from coordinate 256,588,579 downwards.
TCGATTTAAATGCTGATGTTAAGTTATCGCATACCGCTCATAATGTCTCTCGTGTTAGATATTGACTTCCAAGGATTCCACCTTCGCGTACCGCTCATAATGTCTCTCGTGTTAGATATTGACTTCAAGGGATTCCACCTTCGTGTTCTCAAGCGTAGAAAACCTCATTCATGTGTGTAAAAAAACGTATTACCATTGTCGTTGCCATATCTCCATTTATCCAATCTTGTGTTAAGTGCATTGCTCAGGATATAGTAGCACTTTATGGACTCTAAAGCTAATCTACTTATTCTGTTTTCTTAAAAGAAACAACAATGCTTAAATAAGAATTGACATTAAATATTTCTACTTGTATTTAACTATAAATGATTTGTCTAGCAATTTTTTTTTTCTTTAAACGGCAAAAAAAAAAAAAAAAAAAAAAAGGCTTCACTAAAAAGCTATAAACAATTACAAAGGAAGTCTGACCCAATAAAACCAATTACAAGTTTAACGCTTCTAAACTTTAAAGAAAAAAAAATACGTATATTATCGAAGATGTCACACTGCCTCATGGATTGAGAGCAAAATGTAACATTATTTCGATAACGACAAAACAACCTAAGAGTAGCAGAAAAATCACATACATCCGATCTTTTATTGCGTTTGAAGCATTCTAGTTTTCAAGCCACTCCATCCATTTCTGTATTAGAGCACAAGTGCGGCAATGAAACATCACTCCAGATACGAACTTGACGCCATATATTTGCAGCCTAATCACAAGTAAAGAAATTGTGATAAGTAGTTTCCACACCTGGATTACAAACCAGACATAAAATCGAAGGAATTTCCAACCCACGATATGATAGGTTTAAATGATGAGAGAGTATATCCAACAGTAAACGCCAAATGAAAATGTTTACCTTTCGAGGAAAGATTTGTTCCATCTTGTACTTGGGATCATCGACAGCAAAATTATATCGTCAATATGTTTCCTAACATAAAATGAACCATCACTCTGTAAACCCCATTGCCAAGAATCTTCATCTGATCCAATCTCAGCATTATCGATCTTGGCCAAAAACAAATTCAACGCGTGCTTCTGAATTACGACCCCCAAAAACTTGTCTACTCCAATTCCAAGGCCACTCTCCATTTGAAATCTGATCTCTAATATAATCATCTTCGTTACGATCCAACGGAAACAACCTGTCATACCGCAAATTTAACAGGTCATCCCCAAGCAAGTATCTTTCCAAAACCGAACTGTGGAAAACTAGAAGGGGGTTAAATAGATTCACCGCTTTTTAATTTATTTATCAAAGTTTACTTGTGAAAAACTTCGATTCAATCCTTTGTGAAATCAAACCACAACAATATAAATCATATTTAATAAGACTACAATAAACACACTACAACTATTGAAACTAAGTAATGAATGTAAAGAGTAAGAGATGAAAAGATCAAACAGAGACAAAGAGATCTATAATGGTTTGGTCACGAAGCTCTTCTTCGCCCTACTCCACTTCCCGAGTACCCAACTTGAGAGTTCTAAAGACTATGTCAACAAAATCCCTTAAGGAGGAGAAAATTGTACAACGTCGCTTATCACAATTTCCGATAATAAGCGAAATGTCGAGTACTAATCTAGCTAGTACCAATCTTACTCACGATCTACCAATCCTTATTAATCACACAACCTACTAGATCACCATGATCTAGAATTGATCCACTTGATTAACACACTAACACACAAACTACAAGAGATCTTCAAGATCTCAATTAGATCACAATGATCCACACAAGTTATCTAAACAAGACTCAAGACTACTTGATGTATATCAAGATACAACAAGTATGTAACAAGTGTTACAAGTGCACACTATTATAACTACAACACTTAGTATCTTCTTGATACAATATGATTCTTCTCTTGCACTAGAAGAGGAATGAAGGTGATCACTTGGTTGGAAGAAATGATCACTCTTAAACAAAAAGTAACTATCTAAATGATCAAGGGAGTGTGAGTATGTTAAGGGAATTAAACTCAGAAAGTTTTGTGTGAAAAATGATGCCCAAAAAACTGTGAAGTGGGCTCGTATTTGTAGGGATAAAAATTTCGACCGTTACACTGTCACGGTACCGTTAAATACCCGACAATACCATTAATTTAGTGGTACCATGGTACCGTCCTAGAAAAAATGCTCCAATTTTTGTTTTTAATAGTGAAAGTTTATTTGGGGAAGTTTGGAGCTGTTTTTTTTTTTTGGGGAATAGCTGTTGGGATTTTTAAATTTATTTTTCCAATTAAAAAATTTCTTTATTATTCAAAAATAATTTGTAAAATGTATTTTTGAAAAAAAATATTTTGTCACATTAAAACTGTGAAGTTTGAAACACAAATTCACTTCTTTGATCATTTGTCAAGTTGTAAATTTGTTTGTTCATACCTAAAGCGATATTTGTAGAAACGGGATATTTCAACTAAAACTTGTTTACGTTAATTTTGACGTAACGTGTTTTTACATTTTGTTATCATCAAAATGTAGAGATATCGAAAGATAGAAATAACGTTTTTAGAAATTATTTGCATCAACAATCTCTCCCTTTTTTGATGATGACAAAACATAAACTCATTTTAGATGAAAATTAATTTTAACAAGTTTTTAATTTGATTTTATATCCCACTTCTCCCCCTTTTTATCGAAGCAAAAAGATTGTCGAAACGACACTAAAACTCCCCCTTGATGTATACTCCCCCTCGCTTGGAGGGCACTAAGGAATCGAGCAATAGTTCTTGCTACAAAAAAAAGTTAGATGACACAAATACAATATCTAACATGTAGCAACTAAGACAAATATCCAACCACAAACAAAGAGGCTAAATAGCCTTAAAATTGAAAAAGACAATCCAACCATAAAACAAGAGACATGCATTCATAGATAAAAAAAAGTGATTACACATAATGTGTGAATACAACACACAGACAAGCAAATAAAAGCTATATGAAGCACATATAAATCTCTAGTGACTTGAGAGGCCCTAAGATTTGCTCCAAATTCAAAAGGGATCATAGACATTTATTCTTGAAGACTAAACATGAACATGTTTAGTTGGTTGGGCTATTGGTTGGTGGAGGAGGTGGTATGATGGGCTCTTATGGTTGTGTAAAGATTTGCTCCACATAGTAGAACATGAAGTGAAGTTCATCCCTAAGAGAGAATGAGGTTTCGGTTGTGTAAGCAACATAGGCAATTAACACTATAGATATCAACCAGGTGAAGTTGGATAAGGTGTCCCATGATAGGAGATGAAGGAGATGGTGAGTATGTAGGTGATGGAGTTGGAATAGCATAGTCTAATGGAGTGATAGGTGTGAAGGTGAGTGTCATGTCCATAGAGGATAGACGAGTATTGAAGGATGAAGAGGAAGATGAAGTAGTCCCATTGGAGGATGATTTAGATGGAGCATTTGGTGGTGTGGGAGAGGAAGGAGTTCTTTGGGAAGGTGGTGTACTAGCTTCATCATCATCATCATTTTCATGAGTTAAGTCGATGAACACGGTGTCTTGTGGTTGTGATGGTTTGAGTGTGATTTTAGTTGATGGTCTAACGGTAATCCTAGGTTTCTTGGAGATGTCGGTTAAGGATGCTTGAGTAGAAGACATGGTGAAAGAGAGGATTTGGTTGAGGATGAAGTGCAAGAGTCACTTTCAATGGTGAAGCCTTATATAGGCAAGAATGGTGTGACTGAATTAAACTGAGTGGAGGTGTTCTATGGTAGCCTAGGGGAATCTTAAGGTTATAAGAATTTGCAAAACATTGCAGGTTTTGAGGTTAGGGATGCATGAATCTAGAGTAAATAAGAAAATTTCGTCAAACAAGGTGACAGTACTACTAAATATCACACGGTACTGTTAAATTTAACAGTATCGTGCCCTATTTAATGGTACCGTGACCTGAAAATCATGAATTTTCCTATTCTGCATGGTTATGTGCAGCTAAAAAGAGTATTTTAGGGGGACTATTTGCAGCAAATCCTAGTGCCTCAAACCACTAAAGATTAATTTTCCAAATATAACCCATATTTACCTACTTCTAACAACAAAGATAAGCATGCAAATATCAAAATAAGTCACAAGCATGCAACCAAAAAGACAAAATAAGCTATCATCCAAGAGTAGCATAAATTAAAATTCATGGAAGGTGACAAGGTAATAATCAAGCATGCAAGTAAGTTAAGAAAATAAGCATAACATGACTAATTTACAATTCTAACTAGATAATCCAATCCACTAATAGGGATGTTAATCTCTTGCAATTTACTTGAGCTTGTTCCTGTAGCTTCACTCATTGTCATCATTCAATGAATCGTCAAAGGGTGCATAGTTGGTGGAGGTGTCGAGAATTAGAAAAGATGAGATGTATGACTCATTTAGAGATTTCAAGACACGATTTGAGAGTGAATATTGAGAACCTTGAGGGTATGGATGAAAGTGCATGATGTGATGGTAAAGATGAGTTAAGAACATCGCGTAAGGTATCAGTTTATCTTTGTTAACCTTGAGATGCACAATTCGCTTAGCGAAAAATATGCAAGATTATATGGTTGTTGAGTGAGAAGACAATAAATCATATGAGCATAGCACGCCGGAAGTTGCTCACGATTTTCTTGTAGACTGAGAACATTTTCTCGTAGGATAACTGCCCAGGGGTGCAGTTCAGGACGAACCTCTCCCAATCGAATGTTCGTTTGGTCTAGGTAATAGATGTAGTTAGATGTATGAACAAGTCTAGTGAATTATTTTACAGAGGGTATGTAGGAGCAATAAGGACTATTCTCTTCACGATAGTTAAAGAGAGACTCTAGACACCAATCTTCCGTATAGGCACATTGCTCATGATTTGGAATTTGGAGGATTTGAGCAAATTTCTCTAGAGTTAAGACAAACTTATAGTTTTGGATCCAAAACCATAGTGTCAAAGATTGATCCTCATTACGTACGTGTTCAATTTGTCTGAAGAATTCTAGCACAAATCGAGGACAAATGTGCTCGTTGATGGTAAGTAAAAAATCAAACCCTATAGCATAAAATGAGGTGTTGATGTCCTCATGATAGAGTAAAAATGCGTCGACTATTCGACCTTCATGAAAGAACCGGGTTTCAATATTTATGAAAAAACGAATATGGTTTCTAGGTGTGTTGGATTCCCGTTAGATATTAGGAATGTAGATATTAGTTAGTTGATGATCAAAGTCGTATTCATGAGACATGCTAAAACCTATAAAAATGAAATTGACCAAAAGTTAAAATAAGCGTTTTGAAGGGATGTGCCTAGTGTGTGCCTATATGCATACGGTGAGGAGGTGCGGTAATATCGACTCTAGAATTAAAATAATGAGATTACCCAAACACTCCTAATTTGCTATTGCTCATTCGAATTTGTCAAAAAAATACATATTAGTTATGTAATTCGACCAATATTCGTGAGATCATGTATGCATGACAAAACTTTTTTAGCTTGTATCACAATGCACGAAAAATGTTTCATGATCCTAGTTATTTGAAGTTTTTCGAAAACAATGGAATTGGGGGGGGGGGCGTGTTTAGCTAGTTCGACATTTTGGCGCCATAATTTTTCAAAGTTGAAAAGCTTGAGTGTTAATCACTCCTAATCCAATTTCAAGTATCCTAGACATGATTCCACTAAAAATATTTAACTTTTACGAATTTTGATAGCAAAATTCAAACCTAAAATATGTGGTATAAGTGGGTTTATGCAAATTCTATGTTTAGGGAATCATGATAGTTATGCATTGTCAAATTCTAGTCCTAATTACATAAGGATTCAATTAAAATTGAAAAGCCCCAATTCGATTTTTTATGCATGAACAAAATCTAGACTCAAACTTAAAGAAAAGTAGAGTTAATTGACTTACAATTGATGTTAGGGAAAGTGTAATGGTTGATAATCTTGAAATCTAATGCCTCAATTTGATTAAAAATGAGTGGAATTGAGGTTTTGGTTATGGTGTTCGATTTGACAGCATTTGCAGGAGTTTTGTTTGGTTTGGATGAGTTAACAGTGGAAAAAGAAAGAAGAAAATGGACTATGTCAGGTCACGGTACCATGGTACCACTAAATTTAGTGGTGTCGTGCCCACTTTAGTGGTATCGTGACATACTGAGATGAATTTTTGTCTCATTTTAATTTTTGACGAATAAATCTCGTTGATTTAGTAAGACTTTTTGACGCGATGAGAGAATTTATACCTAATAAATTCTCTTATGGGATAACTCTAATAGGATTTGACTAACGAGACAAGACGAATAGAGATGACCTTAATATTTTTAAAGAAATATTTAAATAGTCATAAGACGGGACTAAATGGATGACTTTAATATTTTCAGTGAAATAAGTGAGTAGTCATTAGACGAGACTAAATGGATGACTTTAATACTTCCGGTGAAATATTTGAGTAGTCACTAGACAAGACTTACGAAATTTGTTCCATCATTCCTAGACCTAGACGGAGATATTTGAAGGATTCTCGTTTGAAAGGTTTGGTTAGGATGCCAGCGATGTTGTCATGGGAAGGAACTTTCTCAATAGAAATGTTTCCTTTTTGAACGTTGTCGCAAAGGAAGTGATGACGTATTTCGATGTGTTTAGTACGATAGTGTTGAACAGGGTTTTTTCTCAAGTCAATGGCACCTTTGTTGTCGCCCATGATAGGGATGTCGTCAAGATGGATGTCGTAGTCCATTAGAGTTTTTTTCGTCCATAGTTCTTGTTGACATGCCTTTCCGGTACTTACGTATTCAGCTTCGGTCGTGGAGATAGCAAGAGCCATTTGTTTCTTGGAGGACCAAGAAGTTAGACAAAAACCCATGAAGGTACAAACGCTGCTAGTACTTTTTCGATCCACATAATCTCCCGCATGATCAGAGTCGGCATAGACAATAGTTTCTACACCGGTCCCCTTGGGATAATACAATCCCAAGTGCATAATGTTATTAATGTATCGGAAGATACGCTTAACCGCTTCAATGTGAGAGGTTTTGGGATCCTCTTGGAGGCGAGCATAAAGGCAGACACTAAACATGATATCGGGCCTACTTGTTGTTAGGCATAATAAACTACCTATCATGCCTCTATACTTAGTAATATCCATAGACTCACCTTTTTCATCTCTCGTGAGTTTCGTTTCCCTGGACATGGGCGTTTTCATTGGTTTACACTCTTCTAAACTAAATTTCTTAAGCATTTCTTTAATATAATTAGATTGATTAAAGAATATACCATCTTCCATTTATTTTATTTGTAGACCAAGGAAGAAATTTAATTCACCCATCATGCTCATCTCAAACTCGTCATGCATGATCTTAGCAAAATCATCGCATAGTTCTTCACAAGTTGAACCGAATATAATGTCGTCAACATTTATTTGAATTATAATGAGATGTGAATTTCGTTTCTTCGTGAAAAGTGTATTATCGACCATTCCCATGGTATACTCATGTTTAAGCAAGAAAGCCTTCAATCTATCATACCAAGCTTTAGGAGCTTGTTTTAGGCCATATAATGCTTTCTTGAACTTATAAACATGATTCGGTTTTTCAAAATCAACGAATCCCGGAGGTTGTGCAACGTATACCTCCTCGATGATGAAACCATTTAGGAATGCACTTTTCACGTCCATTTGATATAGCTTAAAGTCTAAGGCGCAAGCATAGGCAAGGAGTATCCTAATAGACTATAGTTTAGCAACGGGTACATAAGTTTCATCGTAGTCTATTCCTTCTTATTGGTTATAGCCTTGTGCTACTAACCTAACCTTATTCCTAGATATGACACCATTTTCATTGGGTTTATTCCTATACACCCATTTAGTTCCTATGATGGTTTGGTTCCTAGGAGGAGGTACTAAAACCCAAACTTGATTTGCGGTGAATTGATTTAATTCTTCTTGCATAGTAACTACCCAACTATCATCCTTCATTGCTTCACCGATGGTCTTAGGTACTACGGTAGATATAAAACAAAAGAAATTACTTTTGTTTTGTGCTTTTGACCTAACGGTTATTTGGTTTAGGTTACCTATGACATTTTATATTAGATGATCTTTGGATTCCTTAATGTTGATGATTTCATGAACTTCGACTATTTCATCCTCAATGTCATTTTCTAAGGTTTTCTTGCCATTAACCTTGATGGCTTCTTCCTCATCTAAGTCATCATCCACCAAGGGTGATGATTTAGTTGGGGGAGGACTCTCATCGAATGTCACGTTGAGTGATTCTTCTTTTGTCATTGTTTCTTTATTAAGGACAACATAGGCTTTCCAATTTTGTGAGTATCCTAGGAAAACACCTACGTAAGACTTTGGGTCAAACTTGGTGAGGTATTCTTTAGTGTTTAAAATGAAGCATTTTCTTCCAAACACTTTAAAGTAATCTAGAGTAGGTTTTCTACCTTTCAAGATTTCGCATGAAGTCTTTTCTAGGATTGGTCTAATCAAAATCCTATTGAGTATGTAAGTTAAGGTGTCCACGACATTACACCAAAACTTTTGTGGAATGGATTTTTCATTTAACACCGTTCTACTCATCTCTTGTAGAGTACGATTTTCCTTTCAACTACCCCATTTGATTGAGGAGTGCGTGGAGCTGAGAAATTTTGTGCAATACCATTACTATCACAATATTCTCCGAATTGCACTTCATTATCAAATTCCCGACCATGGTCCGTTCTAATGGAAACTATTGTACAACCTAGGTAATTTTGGACTTTCTTACTAAAGATTTCGAATTCCTTGAAAGCTTGTGTCTTATTCTTAAGAAACCTAGTCCAAGTATATCTAGAGTAATCGTCTACGATTAATAAGGTGTAGAGATTTCATGTGTAACTTCGTACGACAGGTGGACCGAAAAGATCCATGTGAAGGAGTTCTAGGCATCTATAGGTCGAAACTAAGTTCTTAGCTTTATGACTAAAGTGAACTTTTTTTCCAACTTTACAAGCATCACAAAATTGTTGATTAAACTTAAGCTTAGGTAAGTTTCTAACTAGATCCTTAGATGCTAAGGATTGTATTAGACGCATATTGGCGTGACCTAATCTTTTATGCCATAGTGTGGAATAATCGTCTATCATTTCTAGACATATCTTATCACCAGGCTTATTCCCCATTTTCATAATGAATAAGCCATTTTTCCTAACTCCTATACCTATGATCTTTACATCCTTAATAATTTCACTACCCTCTTCGGAAAATACTACTCTACACTTATTGTCAACTAGTTGATTAATTCTAAGCAAGTTAAATCCTAAATTATCTACGTGCTCAACATTTCTAATAATGAGAGAGTTGTGAGAGATCGTACCTTTGCCTATGATGTTGCCTTTAAGTTTACTACCGAATGTGACATTACCTTCGTTGTATGCCTTGTAGGATGAGAATAGACTTCGGTTTCCCGTCATATGATTAGTTCATCCACTATCCTTGACCCATTCATCGGGTTCCAAGTCGATTCCCATGCATATCTATTTAATTAAGACAATAACTCAAGCTTTTGGCCCCCAATATCTTATGGGTCCAAGATTATTAGTGTTAAACATTCCAAACCTTTGGTTAGGATGTTGAAAGGGTGGACACATGTCCCAAGGCATATAACCACGTTGTTGGAAGTTGTTCCAAGTTACGGGATAGTTATTTGGATAACTTTTCCTTCTAATGTTACCTCTAGGTTGTAGTGTGTTAGACCTTGGTTTAGAATTATTTATTCTCCTATGTGGTGGAGTTTTTGATTCAGTGTCGGGTTTTACATAACCAAGTCCAGGAGTAGACAATGGTTTGTAAAAAGTCTTAACTATCTTTTTACTAGCAATTGGCACCTTGGTATTATTAATTACTACATGACTTGGTTTAGAACTCAAACTGTTTTTTAAAATTGAAGCTGACTCAGATTTTTTGACACACAGTACCACGGTACCGCTAATTGTAGTGGTTTCGTATGTACCTTTAACGGTGTCGTCCACTAATTTGACAGAATCTGTGGGTTTGATAAATTTTACTTGTTTTGTTCCACTTGTCGAAGCTTTATTTGGATCAAAACCTAAGCCCGTTCCGGGATGTTCACTATATCTAATGTTGTCTAACATATCGTTAAGAGCTTTTGTTCCTTTTTCAAATTTAGCAATTTTAATAATATTTTTCCTAAGTTCTTCATTTTCTATTTGAAGATTATGACATGACGTACATCCGACATCGACCTCTTTATTTTTCTGAAGTTTGTTAACTCTTTCTTTTAGTTGTAAAACTTGAATTTCTAGACTAATACTTCTTGTTTTTAATATCTTGTTTCTAGATATGATTTTAGATGTTACTTCACATAACTTATTGTAATCATCATATAGTGTGTTATCATCTATTGAGGAATTATCATCACTATAGTATTAAGAATCAAAATGTACCTCATTTGGAGTGTGAGCCATGAGACATGTTTCGTCGTTGGGATTTTCCTCTTCTTCTTCACCACTATCGCTCCAAGAACCTCCTACGAATGCTCTTTAGCTCTTGGTGGTTTAGGAAATTCTCCAATGAGGTGGTTTGGATCTCCGCATCTAAAGCATTTCCTATCACTCTTTCCTTTCTTATCATCACGATTCTTTAGGAACGACTTCCTTTTGTCACGAGGGTTGTCTAATGAAACTACCTCTTCTCCTAAAGAACTTCTTAAAGTCTCTAACCGCTAAGCCATACTCTTCATCTTCACTATCGAAAGCTGAACTTTCCTCATCGCTCGACTCCTTCTTGGCTTTTAATGCTAGAGACCTTACTTTTTCTCCTTTGCTTTTAACAATGAGTCTTTCTTGATTATCATTTCATGAACTTTCAAGTTTCCTGTAAGTTCATCAAGTGATAATGTCGCCAAGTTTTTTGACTCTTCAATGGCGGTGACCTTTTCTCTCCATTTGGGTTGTAGAGCCTTAAGAAACTTCCTAACATAATTCTTGCTAGAATAACCTTCATCAAGAGCTTTAAGACTAGTGACAATAGTATTAAATCTAGCAAATGCATTATCTATAGTTTCATCTTCTGGAATGGAAAATTGTTCATATTGTTGCACAAGAAGATCAATCTAGTTTTCTTTGACTTGATTATTACCTTTACGGGTGACTAGCAAAGTTTTCCAAATTTCTTTTGCAGAATCCCACATAAAAATTCTTTTAAATTCTTTTCTTGGCAAAGCATTATAAATCATCATTTTAGCCCCATCATTTTTTGCTAGTTTTCTTTTAAGAGTATCACTTTGTTTTTCATAAGGAATAATTTCATTCTTTTTAGTTTCCAGATTCTTTTCAATAGGTTTAAAATCACCTTCGATAATAATATGCCAAAGATCGATATCTTTTGATTTCACATAGGTTTCGAATCTTGTTTTCCAATAGATAAAACAATCGGTTTCAAAAAGTGGTGGTCTTTTCATAGATTGCCCTTCTTGATATTTGTTGAAATCCGTTGATCAATTCAAGCTTTAAAATACAATTCATTTTAAAAATCTTGACTGACGTGGATCTGGTACCAATTGTAGGAAACTAGAAGGGGGGTTGAATAGTTTCACCTCTTTTTAATTTAGTTATCAAAGTTTAATTGTGAAAAACTTCGATTCAATCATTTGCGAAATCAAGCCACGACAACATGAATCCTACTTAATAAGACTACAATGAACAGACTACAACTATTGAAAGTAAGTAATGAATATAAAGAGTAAGAGATGGAAAGATCAAACCGAGACAAAGAGATTTATAATGGTTTGGTCATGAAGCTCTTCTTCACCCTACTCCACTCCCTGAGTACCCAAATCGAGAGTTCTAAGCACTCTGTCAACAAACTCCCTTGAGACGGAGAAAACCGTACAACGTCGCTTATCACAATTTCTGACACTAAGCTAAATGTCGAGTACTAATCTAGCTAGTATCAATCTCACTCCCGATCCTTGTTAATCACACAACCTACTAGATCACCACGATCTAGACTTGATCCACTTGATCAACACACTAACACACAAATTACAAGAGATCTCCAAAATCTCAATAAGATCACAATGATCCACACAAGTTATCTAAACAAGACTCAAGACTACTTGATGTATATCAAGATACAACAAGTATGTAACAAGTGTTACAAGTGCACACTACTATAACTACAATACTTAGTATCTTCTTGATACAATGTGTTCTTCTCTTGCACTAGGAGAGGAATGAAGGTGATCACTTGGTTGGAAGAAAGGATCACTCTTAAACAAAAGAAAACTATCTAAATGATCAAAGGACTGTAAGTATGTTAAGGGAATTAAACTCATAAGGTTTTGTGTGAAAAAGGATGCCCAAAAACTGTGAAGTGGGCTCATATTTATAGGGATAAAAATTTTGACCGTTATAGTGTCACGGTACCTTTAAATACTAGACGGTACCACTAAATTTAGAAGTACCGTGGTACCGTCCCAGACAAAAACGCTTAAATTTTTGTTTTTAGTGGTGAACGTTTATTTGGGAAAGTTTGGAGTTTTGGGGGAATAGCTGTTGAGATTTTTAAACTTATTTTTCTAATTAAAACATTTCTTTATTATTCCAAAATTATTTGTAAAATGTATTTTTGAAAAAAAAATTCACATTAAAAATGTAAAGTTTGAAACACAAATCCACTTCTTTGATCATTCGTCAAGTTGTAAATTTGTTTGTTCATACCTATAGTGATATATGTAGAAACGGGATATTTCAACTAAAAACTTGTTTATGTTAATTTTGACGTAACGTGTTTTTACATTTTGTTTTCATCAAAACGTAGAGATGTCGAATAACAGAAATAACGTTTTTAGACATTATTTGCATCAACACGAACCCTACATCCAAAGCCCACTTTGAACATCAGCTTACCCATTTGAATAATACTGCTAGAATGAAGATGATTAATGGACCCGACAATCTTTGCCCATAAACCTTTAGATTGACACTCATTCTGATCAAATCCTGCGTCTGGACAATGAACCGCTTTAATCAGCTGACCCATAAAGTAGACGGATTGTGCACCAACTGCTAACGCCATTTTTTGAGAAGAGCACGGTTAAATCTTTGAAACTACCGACTCGCAATCCACCTCTATCAAACGAAGCTAACACATTAACCCATTTAATCCAAGCTAGTTCCTTTCTTTATTCATTCCCACCCTAAATAAATGTTGCCCGAAGCCGTTCTAGAGATTTAAGAATCGTTTCTGGCACTTTGAAAATGGACATGTAACAGATGCCAATACTTCCCAATACCGGTTTTCTTAGCGGTAACCGACCTCTTCTAGATAAAGATTAGCTTTCTACGATGATAACTTTGACTGAAAAAGATCTATCAATTTGTTCCAATTAGCAATATGGTTCATATTTGAACCGATGGGTAACTTGAGATATATAAAACGAATAATTCCTGCTGCACAACCTGTGACTTTAGCCATATCATTCACCTCTTCTGAAGACACTCCAATGCCATAGACATTAGATTTATGGATATTGATTTTAAGACCTGAAGGTAAATAAAAAAACCTGCAAAATTCAAAGGATAGATCTCGAGGGCTCCAATCTTAGACAATAACCACATCATCTGCATAAAACAAATGAGATACACGAAAACCCCGACCCACCCACCTTTGCTCCATGATTTAAGTTTGATAGGGTCGCATTTTTTAATGCAAGATGAAGACCTTCTATAACAAGAATGAATAAGAACGGAGAAAGTGGAGCTCCCTGTCTTAACCCACGTTTAATAGAGAAATCAGAAGAAGGACTTCCATTTAAAGGAATAGACGTCTTAAACACACCTAAATCCACCATCGCCATTTTAAAACATAGCTGAATCCACCTTCGCCACTTTAAACCAAAGTCGAGAGTTTGTAAAATGAAGTCTAAATATTTCCAACTTACCGAGTTGTAGGCTTTCTTAAAGTCGGCTTTAAATATCATGAGCTTCTTATTCCGCTTCTTATACCATTCAATAAGTTCACTTAACATAAGTGGACCATCAAGAATTTGACGACCCAATATAAAGACCGAGTGTTCATGACTAACGATTTTATCTACTACTTTTGATATACGATTTGCTAGAAGTTTAGGAATGATTTTATATTAAACCCCAACTAAAGCTATAGGTCGATAATCTTTAATATGTGACAGATTAGCTACCTTCGGAATAAAGGTAACGAATGCAGAATTTTCTCCCATGGACATCGAGCATGAATCAAAAAGGTTTGTGACGAACTTTGCCACATCATAAGCGATCAATTCCCAATATGTTTAAAAAAAAAAAAAAGGAATGAGAAACCATCCGGACCAAGTATCTTATTGCTTCCACAAGCCTAAACTGTTGTCTTGATCTCGTCTATGGTCGTCGTATCTTCTAAGAAAACACGATCAGAATCATTAAAATGTTCTTTCCTCGTACTTTAACATTTTAACTCGTCAAGATATATGATGCCTGCGCATATGCTCTAGGGAGAAAGTTATTGTTTTTTAAAATTTTATTTATTAAATTTGTTTTAGTCTATTTTATTTTTTTAGTTATCTATTACATGTGGAGTTCCGGATAACTAAAATTTACTAATTTAAATTGTTGAAAACGTGATCTCCTAAAAGTTTTGATAAACAAATTTTTATTCGGCAAATCGTCACGCGGGTTTAAACCAATACTACGTAAGAATCACAATCTGTATACATTTAACGACTAAAATCACGCTTTGTAATAAGTGAAAGTAGAAAGCGAAGTTTTGAATAATGCCCTAATACCACTATCCATTTCAAAACTTGTTTGCAAATTGATATTTCCCCTGTCTTTAGATAAGTGTCAAGTTTTGATTTATTAAAGGTTATTTATTTTATTTTTTTACTTTTTTTTATATGTATAAATAATACATGATGTAAATATATAAATGAATTAGGTTTTAAATATATTTCATTGGTATAATTTTTATCATATATTGAATAAAACAAACAAAAATATTTAGATTTAAAATTGAAAAAAACAAAAAAAACAAAAAAAAAAACCTTAAACAATATATTTACTTACAAAATCTAGAATGACATCCCTTATATCTTTATCCTTGGTTGAAAATTCAACAATTAATAAACATCAAACATTCCATATTTATCAACACATTTTATAAATATAATAACTAAATATGTATAAACTTAAAAATAATGAGCTTATTAAATGCTATCTTTAAATAAATAGTAACTTTAATCACAACCTAATAGGTTGTGGTTAGTAAAACCTTACAAATAAATAAGAAAGGGGATTGTCTAACCAGTGCCTTTAGGGCACTGGTTAAGAAGGCTGAGGACCCACAAAAAGGTACCGAAAAAATAATTTAAAATTCCAAGGTCCCACACTTTTAATAAAAAATATTTTTCGGTACCTTTTTGTGGGTCCTCAGCCTTATTAACCAGTGCCCTTAGGGCACTGGTTAGACAATCCCATAAGAAAAATATCTTCTGGCATTTAATATAAATAGAGTTGAGTTATAATAAGGGATGTTTTTTTTAGTTAAGGTTAAAATGTTAAAGCTAATTTAGTGTTGACGTAGCACTGAGTGAAACTTTAACTCAAGTTACCATACCCTATGCTCTAACAATATTCGTGAAATGGTTATGTGTCAAACAAAAATTTATGAGTTCACGACATTTAAAAGATGACAGTAGCGTTTGGTAACATTCTGTAATATCTATACTACATTATACAGTATTTGGGGCTTCCTATAAAAAGAAGTCTTAAAATTTTAAGACAAAAAACATTACTATCAAAGGAAACTTAGACAATTAATGTAAAATTTGAAAATTTAAATCTCAATTAAATCATATACAGTAAAACCTTTATAAATTAATAGTGTTGGGACTGTGATATTTTATAAATTTAGCGAGGTATTATTATATCGATAAATTAATAATTTATTAATTTAAAGAGGTTTTGCGTTTGATTTTTAAATTTCCAAGTCTAATATACTAGTTATAATGTAAAATAGTTAGAGATGAAAAATAAATTAGAAAAACAGGTTATAATTAACATTTTATGAATTCACATTCGCAAGTTAATTAAATGTGTCAAATTCATTATTTTTAAATAAGTAAAAAGCTAGTTTCGTTGGAACAAGTTCCAATTACGTATGACCTTAATTAAATTATTTGAATTTGTTCAAGTTCCAATTACCTATGGCATTTATATATATATGTATTTTTTTAGTAATTATTAATTTATAGTTTCGTATGGATCAATATATATACACTGAGGTTTCAACAAAATTTATTATCTTATTATTTTATCGATTGGGTTCCAAATTTGTACTGGTCCCATGTTGGGACTAGACAAATTATCAATTTTATCGAGGTTATTAATTTATCGAGTATTAATTTATACAGGTTTTACTGTAGTAACCTCCATCAATAATGATATATTTTAATAGAATTGTTTATAAGAAAAGCTCACTAAACTTATAATCACCAATTTAATACTAAAATTTGAAAAATAAAAATCTTAACTATTTACGCTACTAATAATTTAAACGTTCTACTTTTAAAAATATATATATCTACTACGTTATAAAGTATTTGATTGATGCTAAATAAGAAAATTTTGAAATGAAAAATATTTGGTCGCCACAAAAATAGTCATCGGGTATCTGCCGTCGCATTGCGCGGATATCCTTCTAGTATATTTTATATATGTGTGTCAGTTTGACTCTAAAAAAAAAATAAATAAAAAAAAAAATAAAAAAAAAAAGTTATTATTACTCGATTGTTAGTATTTTTCTAATTCGGTATTAGTATGATCGAAAAGATAAAATATAGAGTTAATTACATATATCGTCCTTGTGGTTTGGTCAAAATTATGGATCTTGTCCCTATACTTTTTTTTCAGTGCGTTTCGTCCCTGTGGTTTACAAATCTTACGGATCTTGTCTCTGATCCGACCCGGTCCCAAAAAAAGGACCTCCCTTGCAAATACTCTCTAACGTGAGGGACTAATATCATATTTTGGTTTTAACGATCGAAGTTAATTACATAAATCGTCCTTGTGGTTTGGTAAAAGTTACGCATCTTGTCCCTGTGGTTTACTATAATATTTTTTTTTTAAAAAACTGTTTTTTCTTTTAAAAAAATTAATTTTATTAAAAAAAATTAAAATAAAATAAAATAAAAACTAAAAAAAAACTTTTTTTAATTTTATTATAAAACGGAAAGGCGTAAAAAAAAACGTTTTTATACGGTTTTCTCTATTTTTACGTTTCATTTATTTTTATACGTTTTCGTTCGTTTTTGTATGAAAATGTATGAAAACATTTTTGTACAAAAATGTACGTTTTTATATGAAAATTACTTCATTAATACTATCTTTTATAAAATAAAAATTATTCCCATAAAACTAGCAATATTTACGAGAACTTACGGATTTTTAAAAAACTCGTAAGATTTAATTTTATAAAATCAAATCTTGCGAAGTTTGTTAAAAAATCGCAAGGTTTAACCTTGCTAGGTAAACCTTGTTATGTTTCGCAAGTTTTCCGAAAACTAGCAAAGTTAACTTTGCAAATTTTACAAAAAAAAAAAAATGAAAACCTTACAATTTTTTGTAGAATACTTGAAAGTGCTCGTTCTCATCGAAAGGACAATGGCAAAAAAGAGACTTGAACGGATTAACATCCGGCTCACTAAAGTTAAAGCTTGGAAGGCAATGGTATAATCTGCTTTATATTTTAAACTTAACACCACCTCACCTTTTGTATATCTAGTCACTTTTTTTTTAAAATAGGTGGTAAGGCTTTTGTATATCTACTCACTTTTTTTTTTAAATAGGTGGTAAGGCTCCATTTGCTTCTCACTGTTAAGGAATCTGCAATCAACGTGCCTATGAATTTGGAGGCTCGTAGGCGTGTCACTTCATTACAAACTCATTGTATATGGGGTGGGTCATGGGGTATGTTTGCCGCAATAGGTTAGCGCTGAGACTTATATTATAAGCGAAAAGCGGAAGCTTATATTTGTATAAAGTTGTTTGACGAATTAGTTAGAGCTGAAGTTTATTAATGTTGAATCACATAAAAATACATCAAATTAATTTTTATACATTTTCAGCTTTTACGTTATAATTAATTATATTTTTAAATGTATTTTAGTAATTTAACTAGCGATAAGCCCCGTTCTATGGGCTTGGGTTTATGGAGGTTTATGGCTTATTTTATAAGCCATAGACTTCCATAAGCCTATGCGACAAACAAGATTTTTATAAGCCGGTTTATTTTAAAAGCTCAAGCCCCGATAAACCCTATGACAAACATAGCAATGAACATGCCAAATGCTCCAAAAGTTCACAATACGCCATCTTTTAGGTTAGTAATTGGTGTCACCTAATATCTAATTTGATTCCATTGAGCACATCAACATACTTATGGAAACTCACATTGTTCACTTGCTTATAAACAGATTATTGCCTCACATTGTTCAATATGCTATCTTTAAGTTAATACAGGCCGTGGACAGTGATGGAATCAGGAAAATACCTCGGGGCAATTTATTTATTTATTGATTTTTATTTATTTATTATTATTATTATTATTTTGACCTTAGCAACAAAATACGAAGAATAAACTAGAATCGAAATTATAAATCGAGTATTGTTACTTAAATATGAATGATTTATAAGGTATTAAAGTGTTGAATGTTGGATTTTAGTATGTGGGTGGGGAACAATTTGAATTTTGAGTGGGAGACACTTTCAAATTGAGTTCTTAATGTTATTGGTTATCTATCAAGTTTACGGAAACTCGTATTGGAGTTCAAATTTTTACTTGTTTATTACTTTTTTAATATAGTTTTTTGCGATTTTTTTTAAAAAAATTGCAAGGTTGACTTAAAGTCAAAATGGCTAGTTTTCTGAAAACTAGCAAGGTCAAACCTATCAATTTTTTAAAAAAAAATCGCAAGTTTCGACTTCGCAAGATCAAATCTTGTGGGTGTTCTAAAAATCCACTAATTCGCAAATCTTGATAATTTTGTGGTTATAACACTTTGTTTTTTTTATTAGTATTATTATTTATTTATGAGTAAATTACATAAATGGTCCCTGTGATTTGGCCAAAATTTCACCTACCGTCTCTCAAACTTAAAAGTTGCATAAATCGTCCTTATCGCTGCCAAATAATAACATGAATGGTCCTTTTGAGGCATAAAAGTTGTATAAAAGTTGCAGAAATCATCACTGTGGTTTGGCGAAAATTTTCACCTACCGTCCCTCAAAAGGACCATTCATGTTATTCTTTGACTAAGATAGGGACGATTTATGCAACTTTTAAGTTTGAGGGACGATAGATGAAATTTTCGCCAAACCACAAGGACCATTTATGTAATTTACTCTTTATTTATTATAAAAATTGAGTATTTATAAAATAGATTTTTAAAATTTGTTATTTTATCATTTTTCTTTTCAAATAAAATTATAGTCCAATGATTTCATCTGATACCGGGTGGACCGATCTAACGTCTTAGGCTAGCTATAATGGCGACCCAATTAAGGGTCGGTCTAGCCAAAAAGACACGTACCTTTTCAGAAACACCTTATAAGTTGTATATGGTTTTTGTGTGTGACTGTTTTTTTAAGCAATTTTTTGGGTTGTGTTTTTTGTTCTAATCGAAGTTGTTTTATTACAAGCATTTGATCATGTATTTGACTTTAGAAAAAGAAACTAAAGTCACATTGAGGTGGCAAAGAAAAATAATTTTATACATAAAATCTATATTTAAAATTAGACCTAGATATATGATTGATATATTTAATAATTAATTAATGAATAATAATAAAAGATAAAAAGTATAACACATTTATTAAAAAATAGCAAAATATATCTATTATTAAGTCTCATTGTTATTGTTGTTCCCTATTCACTATCGTATAAAAACAGTTGAGTATTTAAAAACAAACTAATAGTGAATCAATGACTGAAATGACATAAGTAAAAAAAAAAACACACTGATAAATTTTCAACATAATATTCTTTATTAGAAATGAATCAAAAAGAATACATTACCCAAGTACTTGTGAAACAGTACTTGGGATTGAAATGACAAAGTGTTTGTACTCCTCACTAAGCTCGGGCTAAGTTTGAGCACAACTACTATGGAACCACTGAGCTATCTCAGGGACTGAGTTGTATTTGGACGAGTGAAAGATGGCTTGTGTGTGTGTGTGTGTTTTACAATTCACATGCTTAAATCTTTCACTCCATCTCTTATGCTATTTATACAAGTATGAGTATTAACTTTATCCTAAGTGACAAACCGACATTTTACAAAAGACAAAATACTGATGTGTTTTGTCTCTATTTACAAAGACTATATTAAGTAAGAAACAAGGTTGCTTTCCATAAGTCAGTGATGACACTGAGCCTGATAGTTTGCCATTCAGGGAAAGTTGACTTTGGTTGATAAGGACTTCGTCTTATCTGATTCAAACTTATCCCGCCTTATCCCGCTTATTCTTCAGTCTTCATTGCCTTCAGTCTTCTACTTCAGTTTGTCTTTAGTGTAAGTAGTTGGTGAGGAGTTTAGGGATTCAGTGAGTTATTGTCATCACTCACTGAATCCACCATCTTCTTCTTGACTCAGTCTTCACCCCTTAAGTTCCGCCTTACTGAGTGGAGAGACTTCTTCGCCTCTTACTGAGTATCCTGAAGATGGCTCATTGAGAGACTATGCACTCAGTGACCTGTTAGTGTTTAAAGGTCTAAACACTTAGGGTATTTTCTATTCAAATCCTAGATTTAAGGGGTTTGGGTATTTACTGAACCCAACAGTCTCCCCCTATTTGGATATACAAATAGCCTAAGTGATTGACAGTGTAAGTGAGCAATTGGCTTCTTCTTACACTGAATGTACTAATGAACATAATAAGGAACACTGAATATTTTAACAAAACATACATCTTTTATTGATCAATTACATAGTTCCTATCACTAGTACAAAAGATAAATAACAACGATGTCAATCAAGATGGATCCCCAGTGCTTCAAGCTTGACTTTCTTTGTGATGAGTGTTTCTTTGTCAGGGTGCTCTCTTATCTTGGCGTTTAAGTCAGCACAGAACCTGACGTTTGCAGGAGTCTGAATTTGAGAGGCCACTGGTATGTAGCTCAGCATTGTAGCCACACCTGCCTGATCAATGTCACTCCACCTTTGGAATGTTGGGTTTCCATAGACATCAATGAAGAACAGTCCTCTTTCAGGTTTTTCAATCACAAGACAGTTTTGCAAACTTCACACCTTCAGGTAGCTCCATATTGCATTCCAGTCCAGGCACTTTGATCTCAGGCTCGAACTCAACCCTCTTTCATTTGCCCTGTGATGATTGTGGTTGAGATCCTTGAGGTGCAGTTAAGGCAGGCTGAATCACCAGTTGTGTTGGTGCTTCTCTCAGTCTTTCATACCTTTTACTGAGGTTTTTCATCAGCTCTTTAACCACAGCATTCTGCTTCTTTTCAATAATTGGACCAAGTTCATCGAGTTCAGTGATCCCAAAGTTAGTGAATTTTAGGGGATCATGAACCTCAAAGTGTCTTTTATCATTCCCCCTGTAGACATTCATTGCCAGTGGTTTGGACTTGGGGATGATTCTGATATCAGTGATTTTCTCAGGCAGCCTTCTGCTTGTCATTGACCCGTTGTAGTGGTCAATTCTTTCTTGCTCGATGGTGCAGCCTCGTGTTCTTTTCTTCCAATTTCTTTTTCATTTCAGCCATTTTAGCGACTGAGCATCCTTGAACTTTTGTCCAGCCTGACCCTTTTGAAGCTTCTTAGGATCAATGCCAATATTTTCAGCTTCCTCACCAACAACTTGTACCAGTGCTTCTTTACTCTTTCTTTCTTCTTCAGCTAATTTCTTTCTCCTTTCTTCCTTAGCAAGATAGGCAGTTAGCTGTTGTGGTGTGAGCAGGTACTGAGTGCTGCCGATCATATAGGAAATCTTCTCAGGCTCAGGAGTTTGCATTATGGCCTTTCCTTTTTCCTAGCCTGAGGAATATGATGCTACCAAGGGTTTTGTTGTCATGATAGTGGTTGTTGTTGGTGGGACTGATGATAAGGGTGTTGCTGAAACTGGTGGGAGTGATGAAATAGGTGTTGCAGAGACTGATTGAGCTGGCTCCCCCTCAGTGTGAGAGGAAGTCTCTTCAGTGGTCTTCTCCCCCTCAACTGTTGCTACAACATCAGTGAGAGCAAGAGTTGCCTCGGACACTGGGGAGTTGGTGTTGCTTGACCTTTGAAGGCTTGGTAGATCTCCGTGACCATAGCCTTAATGTCAGTTGTATCCTTCTGAAGATCAGTGACTTTTTCTGCTAGATTAGCCTGAGAGAGTTCTAAAGCAGTCATTCTAGGCCCAAGATTCCAAGCCATTGAAGATGATGCCTTAGCCAAAGTAGTCACCTGAGCATCCAAAGAACCCAGTGTAGCCTGAAGAGACTGAACTGAAGATTGAAGGCCCTGAACATTGGCATTTTTGAGCATGGTGATAAGTTCAGTGAGGCCTGAGGAATTTTTCAAGTAAGCCTCAGTAGCCTCCAGCACTTTGGAGTTGAGTGTTGGGTCTTCTTTGACCGAGTCCCTGATTTCATCAATCTTTGTCTCACAACCCTGAAGGTGCTTTGGAAATTTAACCAGATTTTCATCCAGTCTATGAAGATGTTGGTACATGAGATCCCTGTGTTCATCAGTGTGCTCATCAAAGGCATGTACCTCAGCCTTCAGATCTGCATAGCTGGCAGCAGCTTCAGTGTGTTGTTCCCATAACGTTTCAGTAACCCCATAATATAGCTTCCTTGAAGCTTTAGTGATCCACATAACTAGTTGCCTCTCTGTCAGTGGAAGATTATTATCAAACTTTCTGAATTCTTCAGGACAGGAAGATGCAGAAGAGTCAGAGTCATTATCTTCAGGCTGGAAAGGTGAATCTTTAGCCTCTTATGGATCAGGCTGATGCTCTTGTTCAGTTTGAACATCAGCGTCCACTTCTTCTCCTGCTGATAGAATTTCATCTTCACTTTCAGCTTGTTATTCATCAGAGAATAAAATTTCATTAACCTCAGCAACTGTCAGTAAACCAGTGGTCGTGATGGGTTCCATATCAGCGGGTGGTTTTAATCCCTCTGAGTCTTTGTCCCCCGTTGCTCCTTCAAGCACTGATAGGTTTTTCCCAGTGCTATCCCTAGAAGTAGTGGCAGTGAGATCCCTATTAGCGGGTTGTTCAGTTCCCTCTGAGTCTTTGGGATCATTTAGTTGGCTCTCAGACAATAGCTGTGATTTGAAAATGTCATCCTTGGGCAGTGTGGAAGGTGCTCCCCTACCAGCGGGTTGTATGTTTCCCTCTTGAGCTTGGGAAGTAGTAGTTAGGACCAAGGGCACTGACTGTGATGTATCAGTGTCCTTCGTTGTCACCGGGGTGGATGTTGTTTGGTCACCAGTGGGTGACAGATCAGTCTGGGGCTTTCTTTGCCTTTTAGGCTGTGCTCCAGAAGCCTCAGGGCCCTGAGACTTGGGTTTGGTCTTAGTCCCAGTCTGAGACTTCCCCTTTCTCTTTTAAGGAGCAGGGTTTGGAGACACTGAGTCCCTTTGGTTGTTTACAACAACCATATGGGTCGTCAATTCTATTTCAGTGAATTATGATGGGTCTTTTTTAAAATTAGATTGACTCAGGATACCAGGTAAAGCAGTGTATTTGTATTCCTGAGGGTAATTACAACCCAGTAACACTTGTAAATCACATGAGACAAACCTAGGGTACGAAACGTATTTCGCCCTAGTTTTGCTCAGTAGCTTGGTTACGAGATCACTGTAAATGATCTCCCCAATGTCGACAGTGACTCAATTCATCAAGCAGTATGCCACCATCAACTGAATACAGTTAACTTGTTCAGTGGATGAGTGGTTCCCGCCGAGAACCTAAATCACAAATGTGAACATGATCTTCCAAGCCGCAGGAAATGAGTTCTTGGTGACTGGGGTTCTGTCCAAAAATTTTAGATCCAAAACAATTTGTTTTAACCCATCCTTAACTGTGGAGGGTTCAGGATGGGCAACATAGACTCCTGAATTATAGTCTAACCATATTGCAGTACAAAAAGTTTTATAACCCAGGGTGACTGACTGTTCCCCGTTAAAAAGACTAAATTTGATGAGATACTCCTTGAGTGGTCGTAGGTCAGTCTCATCAGTAGAGGGTGTCAGGTCATAGGCCACTACTGTAGCCCAAAACTCCTTGAGGAGGTTTTGGTAAAGAATTGATGGGGACTGAGTAAAGGCCTTTTTCAGTAGGCAGTTGAATAAAAACTTCATTATGTCCTTATAGGCTGGGACATTTGGGGGGTATTCAAAATTGCCTATAACATTATTTGTTTTAAATTCAACATTACTTATATCCCCTACCCACTGTGGTGCAAAATGAAGAGACTGTGTTCTTTCCATTTCCATTGAAAGTATTTTTAGGGTTTTGAAAAATTTTCTTGACAAGAACAATCAAAGTGTTTTGAGTCTCTTGGTTTTGTGATGAAAAACCTTTTTAAAATTGATTACAGAGAAGATTTTAGTGTAAAAGCTGTTTTAGAGGATTAAAAACACAAAGATTTCTGGGTTTAAGAAGTAATTTTGACAGAGTTTAGATGCAGAAAATCTTTATGTGTGTTTTTAGTGTTTTGAGAGGGGTATTTATAGAGTGGTGAGAGGGGTAATTTTTGCCTAAATGAGGATTTGTAAAGTCAGTTTTTGAAAACGTTTTGTTTACCTCATTTAATGCCACCTACTCCACTACCCAGTAATTTCCCGGTTTTCAAGGGAACAGATTTAGGTGCTGATAAAAGTGCATTCTGCAATAATAAAATATCCACAAGATATTTTATGTGAGAGGAGGCATTTAATGCCAAGTGGGATGAGGTAAGGTGTTGAAAGACCCTTGACTTAGATGACAGTAAGATAAAGAGACATATATTCCTATATTAAATTGGTGTGTTTACCAACCTAGAACATTTAAGTAACTGATACTTGGTACATTTAGTTACTCATTCAATGCTCAAGTGAGAGGGTTGTTTAGGGGTTTTGTTCAGGGAGAATGAACCTTTTCAGAGAAGACTCACTAAGATTAGGATTGATTTTCAGTGTGCTGACTTTCAATGTCAAGCATTCCTAATTCAGCTTTCAGTCTCCTGAAGGTAGGTTCATCCAAAGGTTTGGTGAAGATATCAGCAAGTTGATATTCAGTAGGGATGAAATGAAGCTCTATGTCTCCTTTCATTATGTGGTCCCTGATGAAATAATATCTTATAACAATGTGTTTGGTTCTTTGGTGAAGGACAGGGTTGTTGGAAATCAGAAGATGAAGACATAGCCACTGATTGTTGCTTTTTAGCACTCCAACAAACCAGTTTTCCTCCAAGAAATTGACAGGACCTGAGGTACTTTTTCTCGTCCATGTTGCGTGATGTGAATCAAAATATCCTTTGAGGTCAAACCCTGAGCACTTTAGATAGTAGAGTCCAAGGCTTGGAGTTCCCTTCAGGTATCTTAGTATTCTTTTGGCTGCAGTGAGATGGGATTCTTTGGGATTGGACTGATATCTTGCTATTAGACAGACTAGGAATTGTATGTCTTGTCTGGAAGCAGTAAGATACATCAATGAGCCAACAATCCCCCTGAAATGGGTTTGATTGACTGATTTGCCAGTGAGATCAGGTCTAAGGTTGTTAGGAGGGACCATTGGTGTCTTCACTAAGGCAATCGGATATCTCATATTTCTTCAAGACATTTCGGTGTATTTCTCTTGATTGATGGAGATTCCTTTATCGTTTTCCGATTTGTAGTCCAAGGAAGTATGTGAGTTCACCCATCATGCTCATTTCGAACTTCTTTGTCATCAGTTTTTCAAACTGTTTGCAAAGAGTGTAGTTTGTTGAGCCAAAGATGATGTCATCAACATATACTTGGACTAAGATCACATCTTGTTTTGTCCTATAGATAACCAAGGTGTTGTCTATCTTTCCTCGACAAACTTTTTGAATCGGGAAGGCTGAGAGAGTTTCATACCATGCCCTGGGAGCTTGTTTTAGTCCATAAAGGGCTTTGTCAAGCTTTTGCACATAGTCAGGAGTTCACTACTCTCAAAGCCAGGAGGTTGCTGAACATACACATCTTCCTTGAGATCACCATTCAGGAATGCACTTTTTACATCCATTTGGTACACTTTGAAGTTCATCTAGGTAGCATATGAAAGGAAGATCCTCGATGGCTTCCATTCTTGCAACAGGAAGCAACGTCATCATAGTCAATGCCTTCTTGTTGATTTGTAACCTTTGGCTACAAGTCGGCTTTGTTTTTAATGTAAAGATCTGTTTTCATCGCTTTTGTTTTAAAACCCACTTCATTCATGTGACAATGACATCCTGAGGACATTTGATCAAGGTCATGACCTTGTTTTTATCAAACTGTTGAAGTTCTTCTTGCATGGCCTGAACCCAGGATGGATGTTTTAGGGCTTCAGTGACACTTTTGGGTTCTATTTCTGATAGGTAATCAGCATATAGACATTCATTTGTTGAAGTTGCAGTTAGTTTAGTAGCCATGCTTCTTGTAAGCATGCCCTCAGTGGGTTCACCAATCATGTTTACAAGCTCAATATCCTGAGATTTTGTCCACTTACTTAGTGGTCTAGGATCTGAGCTTGAAGAGGTCACTAGAGACTCAGGAGTGAGTTCAGGTGCATGAGCCACATAATCATTAAGATCATCTATTGAGACATCTTGTTCAGGTTGAGGTTCTTGAATATGAGTTCCTTAACATTTGGTTCATATTACCTATCCAGCAGGGACGATTAATTATCAATGAATTCACTGATAGTTGGTTGGGGAAGGTTGTGAGGTAAGACATAATATGAGATGTCAGTATCAGCTTTGTATGAAGAATTGATTTCAGTGTTATACTCATCAGGAGGATATC
>OU343222.1:256453371-256561431 GCA_910596185.1 Chrysanthemum makinoi | reverse complement strand
GTGACAATCTTCTCGTTCTTACGGTCGTTTTGATGGGTAGAACGCTGAAAACGGAGTTACGGTTCAAAAGTTATAGCCGTTTGAAGTTTTGGTCACAATCTTACTCGTAAAACTGTTCTTATGCGTAGAGATGAGTGCTTATGCGTAGGATGCTTATGCATAGGATCTTATGCGTAGGAGTCCTTATGCGTAAAGAGCTTAGGCTTAGAAATCCTTATGCGTAGAAATCCAAGTTACGCGTAAACTTAAGGTTAAACGTAAGTCTTATGCGTAAACGTTAAGCGTAGAAGTAGAGTACCTTACGCGTAAGAAATGATTTAAAACCAAAAATCCTTTACACTGTCACAGCGTAAAAGATATCCGAAAGTCGAAGTGTTCCACACACTTATCCAAGTGAGGGAAGCACTGAGTCACCTTTGTTGCACGAAGATTCGTTACCAAAAAGTTATGCTTAGAAAACTAGGGTTTGACTTTTTCCGCGTAAGATTAGGGTTTTGACTTACGCGTAAAAATTTCCAATGATTCAACCGATTTCTTTTGCACAGATAGCTTCCAAAATACACAAATAGCAAGAAAGTATAGACCTTAAACACCCAAAATGCTTTTTATGCTTACGCGTAGAAATGAACAACGAAATCAAAACGAGTTTAAAAACGATTTAAAACACGTAAAGCTTCGAACTTTTTGCCAAAACTAGAATCTTTAACACTATATAAACCTTAGACCATAAGAATCTTGAAGATTTAAGTGCAAAAATAAAAGTTTTATGCGTGAATCTTTGAGAACAAACACTACGCGTAACACGTTAAAAAAAACTTCAACCAAAACACTCCTAAACCATTGTTAGGCGATTGATACCAATTGTAGGACCTTAAATCTATCAACCTTATCACAAACCCACTTAATAAACACAAGTATCACCACGTGAAACCACGCTACGCGTAGAACACGTTCAACCGAAATACAAACATAAAGCGTACAAGATGAAGAAGAAAAGATTAAAATGTTGGTGACTTGATGTTTATACAAACCGTGTATGTGGAGAGAAAGATAAACACAATAAGTTGTATATTCCAAAGAAAGAACACACCACACACACACCACTTTCAAGCACACCTCAAATGAGACTTTGAGGGGTTTATATAGTTGGAATACATGATGCCCTAAAAGGCTTTCTATGGGCCGTGGACATGGACTTGGATTGGATTGGGTTACTTGGACTTATACAAGGCAAGCTTATCATAACGCCTAGCCATTTATCTTATCCCAATCCACGAGCCCGTTGACTATTCTATCACGATATCTAACACACGTAACAAAGTTCCTAAACGTGAATGACCATCACTTCTAATATAAACTATTAAGGCTAACAAACTTGGTCGATAACATCGGTTCTAGTGAAAACTTCATACACATCCTACATAGCATTTATGCCAGCAGAAAAGTCTTTGGATCAGGTTACTAAGTTACAGTGCTGAAACAGGATAATTAATGACGACAAATCATTAATGGCTCATGGTGTTTTGAAACGATTAAGAAGTCATTCTCATAAGTATGTGATGTTTTTATTATTAATCAGTCAGATGCATTAATCTTGGAGTTGATAACTGACATTTTCTGAGGTTTGAAGGATGCATGAATATGGTTGGGAAATTTATCTGTAAGAGCAGGGTATGACTCGTGTTTTTTATTTTTAGGATTTAGTAGAACAAATATATACTAAAAAGTAATAAAAATTAACTGAAACGGTTAAGATCTATAATTGATGTTACCATAATTCATAAAATGACTAAAAGCAAGTATTTTGATTTTTGGTTTTTATTTTTAGGATTTAGTAGAACAATTATATACTAAAAAGTAATTAAAAGTTAAATGAAACGGTTAAGATTTATAATTGATGTTACCATAATTCATAAAGCATAAAGCGGCTAAAAGCTTGTAAGTATTTTGATTTTTGGTTTTTATTTTAGGATTTAGTAGAACAATATATACTAAAAAGTAATTAAAAGTTAAATGAAGTGGTTAAGATCTATAATTGATGTTATCATAATCCATAAAACGGCTAAAAGCAGGTAAGTACTTTGATTACGAACATGTTTTTCTTTTTCTTGTTGATCATGGGATTCCTCATTATGGACAACTAACACATAAACGTTAAACAAATGTAAGGCAATATCACAGTGATTAATTGGGCATGAACCGAACGTACCCTAACTTCTTTATTCGAACATCTAATATATATAAATACAAAAAAGTCAAACAAATCTAACACAATATCACAGTGATTACATGGACATGAACAGAACGTACCCTAACTTCTTATTCGTGTATAGATGCTAGATCTCTGCTTCAGTCATCTTAGCTGCCATTTCCTTTGAACTCTTTCCAAATAAATAATGCATATAATTGCCCATTGTGTCTGTTTCTAGGCGTATATCGCTATTAATAGGGGCTATCTCATACATTAAGTTGTAGATACCTTGATGACGGTGCATAATATCTATATGAATTATAGTTAGCCTATCCTCAATTTTATCAAACATAAGATCCGGATAATTTCTAATAAATTCGACTATAAATCTTGTGTTGCCCTTTTATGCAGCAACAAATAATATTTTAGGATATTCTTTCGGCAGATCCCCAATTTCATCAATGTGCATTGTTTCGCAAACATGTCTCCAAATGACTTTCAGTAATTTCAATGCATCAGTATCCTCCTCAACTGTAGGTTGTACTTTTATATGGAAAAATCAAAAGACCGAGGTAATAACTACCAAATAAAGAACAACCAAACAGTCAAATTCTACACAATGTAGGAGAACCCGTGAGTCCTATATATAAATATAATATGAATGGTTACCTGGATATATGATTCTCGTGACTATATTCTTTTCTAATTTCTCATATGCATCGGGCTTTCGAGCGAAGACTTCGAGTAAAGACGTAGTTGCAGCAAGTTCTGAAAAGTCGCTCACAATTTGGAGGGCAATATCTAGAAAAATTATGACAATTACTAAATGTATAACATCAAGAAAAAAAATGAATCATAAAATATTAATGTCAAGCAAGGCAAATACTCAATAGTTGCTTATGATTTTAAAGTTAAACACAATAATCTTAAAGTTAAAGTAAAATACTGCTGTGATCATGTCATGACCATGTAATGGGCCTCTTGCTCATTGTGAAGTACAAAATAATTAGTAATCAGAAACACAAGAATATATTATGAGTACCAAGTTACTTACCAAAAAACTCATGCTCTACGCAATCTATGAGTATTGATTCTCTATCTTCATTTCTCCAAGGATCACCAGTCATCTTTTGAGATAAATTGTAAAAATACTTCACCATTTTGTATTGCCCTTCTACAGAACTTATGGACAAGGGCAAATCAGTAGCACCACGGATGTAGAGGAGGTGGCCCTAGCAGCATTTAATATGTTTTTTGGAACTGCAATGGCGTTTTATACATTGAAGGGACCTGGTGAGTTTGCGCATGGATAGTTTCTCTATTCCCAGAACTGCACGGGTTCACTTGAAACACACTATCCGAAATTTTTAATTTCTTAAAACAATTACAGTTTTAGATTGATCTTTAGCTTTCTTTAGGTGACTTTCAAGTTTCAACCCATTTGACCCATTTATTATTTGAACTGTTAAAAAACAACAGAATTCGACCTTTCACAAGTAAATGGATCATATTGTGGCACCTCTAGCTTACTCACAAAAGAGGGAAGAAGACTTTTCCCGTAAAAACTTTAAAAGCATTGGGCATTGGCCATTTTTCAGTGGCACGGAAGATTTTGGTTCGCCTTGCTGAGTAAAGCCCCGGATCAACTAAGATTGGCCGGATTCTTTGATCCCTAAACAAAGATAAAGTTTAGATTAGTTTAGGCGGATGGATCAAAAAATATATTAAAAACCATGGAGAGGATTGTAAAATCCTCACTCTTTCCATCCAAGCTCACTGGTATGATCGATGAAATTGGCATCTCTGCTAATGGAGGAGAATGCATGAGCCAGGTGTGTATCAAGATAGACAAACATGAAGTACCAGTAAGCATGAAATGTGATCATCTTAAACACAAGATTCCATGCAAACAGTATAAATGCAAGAAATAACAAACAATTTCCAGTACCCATTAGACTCACTGATGAATTTTATCTAAATACATTTACACACATGCTACTACATATTTTATATGATATATCAAAGACTTTTGATATTTATCTAGTCTTTTATTAATTTAGGTAACTATCGTTCCCGATCTTTGGCCGGGAAATCCACCGAGTTTAAGCCCACCGCCATGTAGACTAAAACCAGGTTAACTTGTAAACTCGTCCCATTTTGGGAGGTTGGTATGGCCAGTTATTTACCTTTTGGTGGCAAAAGTCAAATAACCAATAAATGATTCGATTGAGATAACATAAAATGGGTATAATGCAACAGGCGAACCGAGTGCATAAAAAACCCATTACCCTTACGGCTTAATTACTGTAACGTGTTATAACATAAAGGGGCTTAATATTTATTCTTTTGACAAAATTTTATTCATTAAATCAAGTTTATGAATAGCTTAATTACCTCATTGGGTTTTTGCTTGGTGGAAGCAAAGTATTTTCAATACTGACACAACCGCATCCAAACAAACGGAATACTGGTAACCATTCAAGCAATCACTTGTGTACTAAGCTTTATCAATGTACGAATGGAAGAGATCTCATTGGGTTTTAGTGGCATCAGATGGTGGTGTGAGTACACGTTTTTTACTCTAAACCAGGAAGTGCTTGTGGTAGGCTAAGCTCGATTGCGACGGGTTTGAGAGTGCCAGCAGATGGATTCAAGTAAGATATGGTCCTTGTTGCATATGCTTTACGTCCATCAAGCGCATTTATTCGGTCCAGAAATGGTAGGTATATGTCATGGTAGTCAATTATAAACAGCTTATTTTCCTCAATTGCCTGGCGAGATCACAAAAAATTCTGTTAAATAATGTAGTAATAATATATACCCATTTACTTAAAATTGGATAATTTCAGGTAATGTTTTATCTCTAAAGGGCCAACTGGACAAAAGTGTTACGGGGTGAACGACCCAACCCGGAAACCGTAGCAAAAGTACCTGTTTTGACCTCAACCAGTTTCAACCCATAACCAGACCCACCCACCTTGAACAATAATTATAGTAGTATGATACCATGGACAGTTAAAAGATAAAAATGAAATTTAAGTATGTTACATGCTTTATTGTCATGCCATCGAGATAGCCTGCAATGTGTTCTTATCGGAGAGCTGACTCTTGTGGGCCATATTTATCAGGATCAAGCTCCATCTCAGTCACCAAAGCCAACCCAGGTATATTTCTACCGTTTCATGGTCGCCTAAATGGCAGATCTTATATTATGCAGCGGTTTTTAGTGCCTTGGCTTCTTATACTTCATAACATCTGTTTATAGGATGAGTTGCGTCAGCACAAAGAGGAAGAAATTGACGATTAATGTTCTCAGGTAAAACTAATGGCGTTTTTCTCAGGCTCTATGTTTATAATACATTCAAACTCAAATTTTTGGTTAAAAGTCATAAACGGATTGATCCGTTAGCTGTAAATCTGCAGGCAATAAAATTGTTTCGGTATTCAACTTTTTACAGGTCCCTGTTCGGCATCTAATTTGACAACAAAGAACGGAAATTGGTTGTGAAGAAGGGAAACTATTTTTCTTAAGATCATATCCTATTTGGTAAGTTTGACTCTTTGATAGAAGCTCATAATCTAATCGAAATGTATTCTCGAACCACATAATTTAATCAAAGTGTATTGTCATAATGAAACAGGTTATAATTTGTTTTGGCAACCAAAATTTGACATAATGGGTACAAAATGACTTCAACTCTGGCCGCACTTGGTGATGAACTTCCAGATAATTCCTTAACTTCAATTGTTGTTTCACAAGCATCATCTTACTGTAAAAGAAAACTACTTGCCTGAATCTTTTCACATAGGAACAAAAAGGCCTCAAAAAAGGGCAAAATTCTC
Source organism: Chrysanthemum makinoi (assembly GCA_910596185.1). NCBI lineage: Eukaryota > Viridiplantae > Streptophyta > Magnoliopsida > Asterales > Asteraceae > Chrysanthemum > Chrysanthemum makinoi. Next base: position 256,555,397 of record OU343222.1, on the reverse strand, counting down.
TAGGTTCCAGGTGGTAGAGGAGGAGAAGAAACACGGGTATCCTGCACATGGTCACTTGTATTTGCATTTGACATAAATGAAGACAAAGATCCTTGTGCCAGTTGTGACTCAGTCACACTTATACACTCACTCAGTTCTTGCCATAATGGCTCAAGTGAAACATTTAATTTCCACATAGTGACATGTTCTTGATTGTCATCGTTTTTCGCAATGTTGTCATCTATATCGGGTACAGTGAGTGAGCTAAGTGTTTGGAGGATTCTTATAACATCAGACCCAGCCATGGACCCCCAACTCAAACCTAGAATTTGTGTGTTCCTTAGCATTATGAGTTCGCTAATGGCGGACCCACTACCTTTATTTTTTTTGTTAACTATCTAACTAAAACATGTTGCAAAGCTAAGTGTGTTAATCAATACATACCATTCCGATTATAGGTGATGTGTGTGTTTGAGGATTTGGAGGTTCGTTCAGTTTTCATTAGCATACTTGTTGCTAACCTTCTAACAGGACCTCCATTAGCAGCCTGTGCAGATGAAGCAGCTCCACCTAATGATGTGACTGAGCCTATCACGGTTGGAGCCCCACTTCCAGAAACACCAATCATTTCTGAAAGCTTCTTGTGCCTGACATCATCGAGTTTCTCCAATGACTTTTCCAAAGGCCTCATGCCAACCAACTTTGTTGTTGCTGCCAAGACTGAAAATGCAGCATCCCTCACATCAGGTGTCCCGTCATTAAGACACTCCATACAAATAGGAACATAGTCCTTGTGCACTTTAAGAATGACAGCCTTGTTGCTCGTTTTGATGCAATGGGTCACCCAATTTAGTGTTAGTGAATGCAGAAGTGGAACTTTATTTTTAACAACTGCTTTAATATCTTCAACAATATCAGCAAGTGTCACACATCCAGCCTTGTGGATTTCTTGGAGAGTATTAGCAAGTGCTTCCGTCATAGTCGGTTTTTTATCTTCCATCTTTTCAAGTAAAACGGGAAGAATAAAGCATGAACTTGCACTTTCATTTTTTCAAGTAAAACGGGAAGAATAAAGCGTGAACTTGCAGAGAAATTAGTTCTTAATCCCAGTGTAAGATTCCCAATGGCTTGTACTGCTTCAACTCCAACAGCAATATTTACATCCGTAATACGGCATATTTTTGAAAAATCTCCAGGAGCAATCCTCTTTGTTGAAGCAAGCTTAGTCAATTCAGCTACAGCTTCTTTTCGCTCACACACACTGTAACTTACACACACACACACACTCATTCAATCGATCTTCAACAACTAATTATATAAAATCACAATGTCTACAGAAGACGAGAAGCTATTAAAAGAAGCGAAAAATCTACCATGGGAAGATCGATTACTACATAAAAACTGGAAGGTTCGAAACGATGCTAATATCGATTTAACCGCTTTATGCGACTCCATAATCCAACTACAGCTTCTAGAACCTAGGGCATCAAACAAAGAAGCTACATAATTGCACATATAAATATGTTTATTAACACCACATCCATATACCTCAGTACCTGATCGACATCATCAACACATATACGTAAGCTTTAATAAAAATAAGATAATCAATATGCTATCTCAGTACTATAAATATCTTTTGTCTAAACGACCCCCCACACTTCCATTTCTATATAGTAGGTTCTTCCATCTCGCTACCTCTGCAATAAACTTGTTCAAACCAAAGAGGGAAATCTGCACATGACAATAAAAATAGTAAGAAAGTGCAGAGTTAGCAATTTCCAAGGGCTGTTGTAGGTTGAGATCAGTTAAGGTGCGTGTGGCGTAATGCAAGATATAGCTGCTTTGTTTGGCCATGTAATAGTTACGGAAATTTTCTCAGCCTAACATGGTGTTGCCTCAAATAATTGCACCAATATCAGGAGGCATTATAATGACTCACGTCAGTCAATGAAATCTCCGATGAGTTAAGGTTTTGGAACGTGGCTTCTGTTGTACTTAATTCCATCTTCAAGACATTACGTAACACAAGAATGAATAATACAAACCTGGATTTTCTTTAAGTCCGCATTCAAGTGTGTGTCATCTTTAAATGTTCTCGCATACATCTCATCAATGTTAGTCATCACAACAGCCCTGTTACTGTGAGAAACAAAATAAATAATGCGTAAGTGAGTTTAATGAAAAGAACTAAACTGAAAAATAATAAAATATCTTACAATTTTCTTTCTCTCTCTAGATCAAAGGCTCACTCTTGAGCTGTTTCTGGGTTATCTTTCACAAAGTCATATAAGGAATTTCTTTTCCCAAAGTTGAAACACTTTTGAGTAATCTAAGCATCTTCTGCAGCCATGTTTCTCATTTATAAATCAAGCATCTGTAAGCTACTTTATGTACTGGTGACAGACATGGTTAGATCTATTGCAGTCTTATGCTCCTCTGTGACATTATCCTTCAATGCAATGATCTTCATGAGAAGTGTAAATGTTTGAGCCGCTTTTGTGAGGTGAACTATTACACCCCTCTAACAGCCGTGATATGTTTGGCACATACTCAAAAAGAAATTCATGCAATATAATAGAAATATGATGAGTTGACGAATGTTTCCTGATATATTCTTCTAAAGAAATTATCAATTCAAACAGATAAAAATATGTTGGCAATAACATAAAAGTATGATTCACCAATAGATATGACACAACATGTTTAAACAGGAAATATATCTGTTCATTATCATAATGAAAAGTCGATGAAGCTCCAGAAGAGTTGGCCTTGTCTGCAATTCAAATTAAAAAACATATTACTTTAGAGGCTGTGGAGGCATGCATGTAGTAAACAAAATTATGAAACAATATGTATGATATATAATAACTAACCCATAGTAAACAACCTGTAAAAATAATTGTAATTTCTACCCATTCATGATCCTTCTTTTCACGCTTTTGCTTACTACAGAAAAATGTTATTGTACATTACAATTAGATGCATATTACATTACATGGACTAACTTATCAAAATATATAAATTGAAAAGTAAACATACTCAATAGGTTCTTTAATATCATTCAACATCTTCGCTGCTTCCTCCATTTTTTTCTTTGCTTCTATCTCTTGATCTTTAGCCTCGAGATACTCAGCCTTCTTCATATCATATTTTAACCATGGCAATTTCTTCTTCATACATTCTGCCTGTGATATCATAAAAATAATATTTAATTTCCAATTTTATCAAATAATAAAAAGATATAGTTTCCAATCAAACCTTTGATAGAAGTTCATCTCGTTGGAAAACACGCTCTACATCTCTTTCCTGTTCAGCATTAAGTGCCCTAAACTGACTTAGCGTTTCTCTATTCTTCTCGACGGCCTGAAAAAGGATTAAAATAAAATAAAATAATAAAATAGTATATGTAAATACATCTTTTTGAAATGTGCATATTCAGTTAAAGAGTGCTGTAATGCGCTTAACACGCTTGCCTGTTTAGATCTTTGCAATTCAGCACTTGTATCAATAAGAGCACGATGCAGAACGGGAAGTTAGGGATCACCTATAGCCTTCTCGGTTTCTTCTAAAAGTCTCACTGGAGATAGTTTAGCAAACTCGCACACGCGATCTTTATACCTGAAAAATCGTCTTCCTTCATTAACACCTTTTCATCAAGTTTACCGTCGTCACGACGTACCTTGTTCACATGTTCCAGTAACTTCTCTTCAGATATAACAGGCAGACAAGTTGAAACTTTGGGACTAATTGCATGTCCCTCCAATGACGAATCAAGATGATTTCGTGGTGGTGATGAGGCCCTGAATAAAAATTGCCTCTTCTTTATTGGAATATGTTCCGCCTTCTCGCTGAAGTGACACTCTAAAACCGAGACACCCAGCTGAGTCGATAGAGATTCGAAGCTTTTACCATTGTAGTTCGTACTGTAATTGTAAATTAAAGCTGCACCTGAAATCTCTTTAGCAAATTCGATTGCATCTATCATGTCACATGCAGTCGTCAATGCTTCTTTGGAATGATCAAAATCAGCAACTCTCCTTCTAACGAATGGCATGCTGCAACAGACCCAAATGAGCGATTACACCAACAATATAAAAGCATTTTTCTTTTCTATTTTTTGTTAGACTATCATGGTAAATACATGCTTAGCTCTTGGAGAAAATATGGGTGATATACTGATATCATTTCCTTCAAGTAAGAAATTAGCTTATAACTATTTAATCTCTCGACATGCTTGATGCAACATAAAGCTCTATAACATGTAATTCTTAATAAATAAAAGACATAAATTCAAAAAGATATATACCTGTCCATGCATCCTTCACACTTCACCATGAATTTATCTGGATTATCGGGCATCTTACACTTGCAGTATCTTCATATATTAGAAAATTAAAACCACAATTAATTTTTACTCTGTAGTTCAGAATATAGCAATTTCACAAAAAATCAAAAGTGTACTCACACAGCGACACGATCAGGCATGAACGTACCAGTAGCAGTCTTGTATTCAAACCGACAAAAATAGTCCTCAGTAGCCACATTCACCAGCTTCTTATAATTCCTAAAAGAATGCACAATACACTTCCCTTTAATCGTACCAGCACTCTGCCAATCATAATGATCTGACAAAATAAGCTCCTTTGCACCATGAAACGTACACCTCCCTCCCAACGATTCCTCTGGCTTGTAATACCTCCTAACCTTAACCTTCACATTACTCCTATGATCAGCCTCTAGCTTCTCCACGCTAGCAACATACGGAAGCTTGTCCAAACCAACCAGCCTCATTAATACACAATAATTTCTATTAAATCATCTTCCCAGCTCTTCATTTTACTCTCTAGATGTCGTTCTTGTTTCTTGCTTTTGGTGTCAGATTGGCTCTTTGAAACAAATGTGTTACCCAAAATAAGTCATTATATCAAAAATAAAAAAGTTTACCAGATAAAGAATAATGCATGGTGAAATTATATTATAGCTAAATATGGAAGCATGAACATATACTTACAGTTGTTTCGGATTTGGTTAGCTCTGCTCATGCGCATAATTGTATCTATGAGAAACTGATAGCATAAAATCAGTCTTCAGAAGCTCACATATAACATCAGAAGAGGAGAAACATTTTTTTTATACTTCCCGGATGCAAGCTTCTCCAACAACCACCACAATCGTCATTGTATTCGTCCCTCGCATGTAGTTAAATGCCAAAACATATCAGGGTTAACAAAATCCCATTAAATTTAGTCACAACTTTTCAAAGTGAGATTTAGTTACATATAAATAATCCAAGCAGATGGAGTAAATTAGCAAAGCTGCATATAAACATGAAATCAAAGAAAAAGGTAGCATACAATCTTAGAGCAAATTAGAACCAATAAAAGACGACTAAATAAGAATAACCTGCAAAGCATATAAAAAAATGTTTATAAAATAAATAAGAATGTAACTTACCTCTATAACCAAAGATTTGATAACTTCATAGACTTCTTCGAGTTCCACATCAGGCGCCTGGATAACAACCTGCACATCAAATCAGAGAAGAAAAAAAATACCGTGTATGTGATAATGAGATGAATGAGTGATATTAGGGTTTTCGGAAAAAAAAATACTCCGTATAATGATGGGACTGGGTTTTATTTTAAGGGTTATTTAATTACATACATTTATCAATAATAAGCTGCAAACTAATTCCCAACAATTGTGTTGGTTTAGTGGTAAACATATATGGTAGTGTTACTCACAGACCCATGTTCGAACCTAGCTTCATGATTTTTTGAGATAATTAAAAAAAAAACCGAATTTTAAAATTAAAAAAAATAAAATTATACATATATTAAATAAAACGCCACATGTCATTAAAAAAATTAAAAAAATGCCACATAATACAATGATGACATGGAAATATGACATGGCATTATGGGATGCCAAGTGGCATTTTATGTGGCATGCCTCCTCTTATATATAATGTATAGATATATATATATATATATATATATATATATATATATATATATATATATATATATATATATATATATATATATATATATATATATATATATATATAGAGAGAGAGAGAGAGAGCTTGGATCATTTAAAAAGTTGATCTCAAGAGAAAAGTGAGAAAAGTAATCTCAACCATTGGATCACCCCTCTTCCCGTCGTTTTTTTCACACCAAACTACATGGACCTAATTGTATTTTCCTTCATTCTTTAAGGAGGTTTTGTAAATTCTCACCCTACCCCCCCCCCCACCCCCTCGAAATTTTTTTTCCCGCCAATTTTTTTTTTCTGGGGGCCAAAAATTTTTTTTTTGGGCCAAAATTTTCCCGCCAAATTTTTATAACTGTGATGCACCTTTTTATTTTGGTGCATCACAGTTATAAAAATTAGTTTTAACTATGATGCACCAAATTTTATAACCGAGATGCACCCAACTATTGTTACCTAATATGCTCCAATAACATTGCAATAACTTAGTATACTATGCTCTTTAAGGGGCATTAGTTGTACAACCAGAGACGGAGCTATCGTAGCCATGGTAGCGCCGCATGCTTTGTCATTGGGATAACGCAAGTGCATATTAACAATCGTGAATTGATGAAAAATAAGTTAACCATGTGATTAATAAAATGACTCTGAAACATGTTAGGATAATTGATTTCATTGTATATTAACCATGTGATTAATAAAATAAGCGTGTTGAATCAGTTAAAAATCTCTCTTTTTATACACAAAGGTTGAGGGTTCTAATTCAAAGTTTTCTGTAATAAGTTAATCATATGCGATTTGATGCACCTTTTTATATTTTTGAATCACACTTAAAAAAAAAGTTATAAGTATGATGCATCATTTTTTACAACCGAGATGCACCCAACGATCGTTACCTAATATGCTCCTATAACATTGCAATAACTTATTGTACTATACTCTATAAGGGGCATTAGTTGTACAACCAGGGACGGATGGTAGCCATGGTAGTGTGATATGTGCTTAAACACATACCTTTTCTTTATCAATATAGACCCAAAACAACCAAGGAAAAGCCGTTTATTGCTGATATTTGTGGTTTTCTTGAGTTTGTGCTTGTGCAGGTAAGGATATGCAAAAACACGCAAATAGGATCCAAATCAGATGTAAATCCGAGCACGAGAGATCAAGAGAGTTTTAGCTGAGCTGGAAGGTCAAGATTGTGTATTTTGGAAGATTTTATTCTCAAAAGATGATTTTTGAAGTTTCAGCAAAGTTTGAAGAAAAGTCAAGTTCAGTCCCTGCACTGTGAGCTTTTGACAGAATTGATCCCTGAAGTTTCAGAAATTACAGAAGTTACCCTTGGATTATTTGAGCTTAGCAAGATTGGTCCTTGATAAGATTGTCAGAATTACACATTTAGTCCTTGGAAAATTCAAGTTGTACAAGATTGGTCCTTAAAAACTATCTTGGGTTCACATTATATCCAAAGTCCAAAACCACTTAAATCTATTCGGCCCAAAATTAAGACCCGAGCCCAAATATTAAATACACTACACCGGTTTTATCTTTACCCGAAACACAAACCAAACCCGAGTGAATAACCGGTCAAACCCCTATTTAACCCAAGTCAAAATACCGAATTAATATAAAAAATCAACTCGCGCCAAATCCCTTTCCCCCTTTTACCCAGATAAGAACCCTAGTTTACCAACCCGTGTAATTAATCAAATTGACCAGTGATTAAGGGTACATTCGTACTTTCTCTGACATTCCACTGACACATGGAATGACAACTCATCGATCCGTGTGATATAGGCTACATGTCGCTCTCCTATTAGTCGAAGCATGTCATCAATCATGATCCAATGGATGAGATCAAGTGGGAAACGGTTATTATGATCCAAGGGTGATAACAAGCTGCAAAGAAGCACAAAGAGAAGAATTTCGAGAAGCTTCCAAGACCCTTAGCTCAACTATATATAGACCTTCTTAGTCATTCGCAAATGTATCTTAATTTCCTGTATTTTTCCTTCTCTCTAGGTTTAGTTGTAGTAGTTTGCATTTCAAATGTTTTAAATCTCTTTGTAACTCGTATTGTGTACTAAAAAATTTCCTTATTAATAGAATTTGTATTTCAATTTCAATTGTTTGTTTAAGTTTCTCATAATCTAAAACTGCTTATTATTTTAATTTTGTTCTTATCTCAGTTTCATAAATCTGTTTTTTAGCTTGTTTCATCAAAATCTCAAAAATACAAAAAAATCACATAAAATCATTTGAAAATTAAAAATCACCTTAGATCTTTGTTTTGGATTAATCCACCATTGATCTACTGTTTCATAAGCTCATATAAGCTTTTAGTAGCTATTTGTGAGCTTGTACTTGTTTTCTCACTCAATTCACAAAACAAATTCAGTTAACATCAGATGCTACAGTAGCTGTTTTGATCTGTTATTTTGGAGTTGGATCTGGATCTGGATTGGTAATGGTACAGTAGCTGTTTTGGGTTGATACTGAGCTGGTATTGGAGTAGGATTAGGGGTTGATAGGCTAGTGGTTCCTTGTTTCTTCACTTGGCAAGCCACAGTGGCTAGGCAAATTGTAAGTTCATCATTTCTGATTTTGATCATTAATCTGTTACTTGCATCTGTTTATTAGTAGTAATCAGTGTAGTTTGATCTTTGTTTGATGTTTATTTAGTGTTATCTAGTGATAATCTGCCTATTAGTTCATAATCAGTAGTTGTAACTAGTGTTTGGATTTGCTTAATATATTGTGTTAGAGATCAGTGAGACAGATAGTGATAGTTGTTACATACTTATTTAGTTATTTGATAATCATTTGAAGTCTTGGTCATAGCAGTTTTTACTCATTAAGTCAAAATCATAGTGTATCTGATCTAGTGGTTGCTACTGTTAGAATCAGTGAGTACAATAAGTTACTGATTAGCTCAAAACTTGTAGATCTAGCTTATTGTCAAAAATCATTAGGATAATATCATCATTTTCAGTTCAAAATTGTGGATCAAAACTGAGTTTGGTCAAAGTTTGATTATGTTCTTAAAAAGTCAAATCTGTCAAAACCTTTAAAAAACAGTTTTGCACAAACTTGTGAACCAAATTTCTAATTCATTACTGAGTTTTAGAGTTTGAGACTTTGGATAATCACATTTCAACTGGTCTTAATCTGATAACTGCTTTTTGCTTCAACTGGTTTGGTCAATTTGAGCTTCAAATAAGCTCCTCAATTAGGCCTGTTCTCCCCTGTTCACACTTAAGTGTGAAACAGGTACTTTGTATCCACTACATAGGTTTCATTTCAAGGAGTTAGGACTTAAGATTTGGCACAATCATAGTTGGCCAGGTGGTGTTTAGGACTGCTTATCTGTTTTTCACTCTAAGCTTATAAATAAGCTGGTGTATAAGCTTAAACAGTGGTCCTGAACCACTGTTTGGTTCATATAAGCAGTTGGCTTAATCAAGGTTCTGAGCTTTAGGCTTGTTAGGAGTAGTTAGATACAGTTGCTATTAGTTAACTATAGGATAAGTTAGCTTTGTTCACTGTTTGGTTGGCTTAGTAGCTTGTTAGCTTATTCTAGTAGCTTATTTGAGTGGTAGTTACACTATAGCTTCCATATTTCATACATAAGCTGCTTGTTTTTCATTTTTCATAAATTCTAAATATCATTTTAGATTTTTCCTGTAAGTTTCATAATTTTTGGTCTTAATTTGCTATTTTTCTCAATTTAAATAGATTTTAATCAATTTTTAATTAGCTTTATTAGCAAATAATTGAGAAAAAGTTCCAAAAAATAATTTTTCAATTTTAATAGTTTAAGAAAAATATAAAAAGAATAAAAAAGATTTTTCTTTATTTTTCTCTTTGAATTTTATAATTTTTAGAATTTTAATTAGTTTTAATTAGTTTAAATTAGTTTTTAATTTTTATTAAAACAAGAAAAATCCAAAAAAATAGTTTTAATTCTAAAATAGTTTTCTAATTACATTTTTAGATTAAAAGTAAATTTAGGCATTTTTAGGGTATCATTTAGACGTAGTTGCATTTTAGTCGCGTTTTGTTTATTACGTTTTAGTTTAATTCGCGTTTAGAATTTCCCGTAGGATAGATTTCCTTAATTACTTTCCCATTCCCGTAGTTAATAATCAAAATCTATAATCCAAATCATCAAGCATAAAATCCAAACCAAGAACGACGTTGGCAATTCACGCCTCGTTGGGAAAACGATTCGGGTTGACTAATCCGTACTACACGATCACACACGGGATTCGATTTATTATTCTTTTTCCTAAGAGAATTTGAATCTATCTTCGTGAGTATTTTTGATATTGATATTAAGGATTTATCCCCACACATAACCCCTAAACCTATATCAAATTTTGGCGCCGCTGCCGGGGAGGTTGTGTCACGACAATATCGTTTGAAGTTTGTCGATTAGTGACTTGAGATCCTTCATTTGTGAAGTTACTATTTTTCTATAAAATAAAAAAGTAAAAAAATATTTTCCTTTTTCTTTTGTATATATATATCAGATTAAAAATACAAAAAGATTTTCTCCTTTGTTTTTGCTAATAAAATAGAAGATACCAATTATATAACATTCTCAACGGAGGTGTTATCATTATAAGTTCCCGAACAAAAGATCAAAAACTTGCCTTTGTGTCGCTTGTGAGTTTATTTACTTCTATTAGATAAACAAACTGTGTGGTGGGTATAAGGACGGTCTGACATTAAATTGCGACTGTAAAGAAGCGGGTTTTTAATAAGCTTCGCGCTGACCTACAAAGCTTCTCCGCTCGCTTGTGCGTTTGTCTTGTAGAGGTGATTTATTCACTCGGGATTATTGGTTTAAGTTCACTGTGTTTTCGAATATCGGTTTCTTTTAATTGACTTGGTTTTTAAGTGCATGTGCACTCGCTCTCGATCTAGACGACTTCATAATCAGAATCAGAACGTACCCGAGTTACGTAATATGGCTGCTGCTAACGTTCCACCACACCCTGGTCCAAATCCTCCTCCCGTTAATCAAAATGTAGCTCCCGATCTCCGAACGATGGAGGAGTTATGTCAACCTACCATGTACGGGAGGGGTGGACCCATTGCACCGACTAATATCCAAGCTACCGATTTTAGCTTGAAACATCACATGATAGAACAAGTAAAAAACAGTTGTCAATTTCACGGTTTACCCGATGACGATGCAAACAAGCATCTTGATAAGTTTCTAACGGTTACTCAGAGTATGAAACAGAATGGGGTCTCCGATGACGCCCTTCGTCTCTATCTTTTCCCATACTCTTTGACTCATCATGCCACATCTTGGTTTGATCGACTCCCGAAGAATTCAATTCATACCTTCGAGGAGATGGTTTCGAAGTTTCTGGCAAAGTACTTTCCACCATCGATGGTGACGAAGTTGAGAAACGATATCAGTAATTTCAGACAGTATCCCGACGAATCTTTGTTTGAAGCTTGGGAACGATACAAGCTTGCTATTGATCGATGTCCGAATCATAATATGTTGCTTGTCACTCAAATCGATACGTTCTACAATGGTTTGACGTTGAGACATCGTGATACTATCAATGCTGCTGCCGGTGGAACTTTCATGAAAAGACGTCCCGAGGAATGCTACGATCTCATTGAGAACATGACCGCTCATCATAATTATTGGGATTCTTCTGCTGAAAGGAGTGAATCATCTAGATCAATTTCATCTTCTTCTCACGACACGGCTCTTCATAAGAAAGTTGATGATTTGAACACGGCTATGTTGAAAATGTACCAAATGCATCTGTCTAATCAAAATCAGCAAGTGAAAGCGGTGAACCCGACTTGTGAGACTTGTGAAGGTCCACATCCTTATTCTGAGTGCCCAACTTCTGGTGGCTTCGCACATGAGAATGTTTATGCTGCTACAGGAAACTACAATCAACCGCAAGGAGATCGAAATCTTCTTAGCTACCGTTCAAATAACTATCTCGGACCTCCCGGTTTTAACCAACCTCAACAACAAAACCATAATCAAAACCGTTTCAATGGTAACAACAATCAAAACAGAGGAGTTAACCATGGAAATCAACATTATCAAGCTCCTCCACCTCAAGTTTACCAACAACCACCTCCTCCTCAACAACAATACCAACAACCGAACAACGAATTTCTATCTTACATGAAAAGCTCAGACAACACCATCAAGAGTTTACAGAATCAAATCAATGGCATGAGGTCGGATTTCAAGAAGGAAATTGAAGCTACGAGTAACAAACAAATGACTGAAATCAGGAATATGATGGCTAGTTTCTTTCAGGCCAATCAACCGTCTACTTCTTATTCTCAACCCTCGGGTTCCGGTTCTCTTCCTAGTAACACGATTCCCAACCCGAGAGGTGACATGAAAGCTATCACTACCCGAAGTGGTGTTGCTTATGATGGACCTACGGTTCCTACCACTCATTCTTCTTCTTCTCGTGTGGTAGACCGTGAGACCGGGGTGACAAAGGACCCGGTGCTTCCTACTGATAATGGAAGTACTGAGAATGTCCAACCCACGGTTGTCCAGGATTCTGAGCCCGAAGATGCTCCCGTTAATGTGAAGAAAGCTAATCCAAAACCGTCTATCCCATATCCGTCTCGTCTTAAAGATCAAACTCTTCGTGAGAAGTCGAATCATCAAATGGAAACATTCTTCCAAATCTTCAAAGACTTGAATGTGGAGATCAGTTTTGCGGATGCCCTTCTTTTGATGCCCAAACTTGCTTCTACGTTAAAGGGATTGCTTACGAACAAGGAGAAACTATATGAGCTTGCTACGACATCTCTGAATGAGAATTGTTCGGCGGTTATCCTCAAGAAACTTCCCGTAAAGTTAGGTGACCCCGGCAAATTCCTCATTCCATGTGATTTTCAAGGAATTGTTCAATGCTCCGCCTTGGCCGATCTTGGCGCGAGTATCAATCTAATGCCAAACTCAATCTACGAAAAGCTTTCGTTACCCCCACTTACCCCAACGTGTATGACCCTCGAGCTAGCCGATCGTACTACGACCCGACCAAAGGGTATAGCCGAGGATGTCTTTGTCAAAGTGGGGGAGTTTGATTTTCCCGCTGATTTCGTTGTAGTCGATTTTGATGCCGATCCTCGAGTACCTTTAATTCTCGGAAGGAGTTTCTTAAGAACGGGACATGCGTTGATTGATGTCTATGGAGGAGAGATCACTTTACGAGTTGGAAAAGAAGCCGTCACATTCAACATTGATCAAACAATGAGGTACTCCTCAAATTTCGACGATGCTTCCATCAATCGAATCGACGTTATTGATGTTTCTTGTGAGGAGTACGCTCAAGAAGTTCTCGGTTTTGCTAACAATTCCACTTCTTCTGATTCACTTTCTGAACCAATCATTGCCGACTCTTCCCCTTCTCTCACTCCATTTGAGGGAGGTGATTTCCTTTTGGAAGAGATCGATGAGTTTCTTGCTAGTGATGAATCGATTCCACCGGGAATTGATGATGAAGTTTATGATTCGGAGGGAGATATCCGTTATCTTGAACAATTGTTGAACGAAGATCCATTACCGTCACTCCCTCCGAAGGAGATTACGATAGAAGAGATTAAAGAAGTACAAACGTCTGATGAAAAACCTTTGGAGCCCGAGCTCAAGGATTTACCTCCTCATCTTGAATACGCTTTTCTTGAAAAACCGAACAAATTTCCCGTCATCATTGCTAAAAACTTGAAAGATGAGGAGAAGACCGCACTTTTGGAGATTCTTCGTAAACATAAGAGTGCCATCGCTTGGCAAATTTCTGACATCAAAGGAATCAATCCTCGTTTCTGTACCCACAAAATTCTGATGGAGGACGATTGCAAACCCGTTATTCAACAACAACGTAGGGTTAATCCAAAAATTCATGATGTTATCAAAAAGGAAGTTCTGAAACTCCTTGATGCCGGAATCATTTACCCAATTTCCGATAGCTCATGGGTTAGCCCTATCCATTGTGTTCCCAAGAAAGGAGGAATGACCGTCATTGCCAATGAAGATAACGAATTGATTTCCACACGCCTCGTCACCGGATGGAGAGTGTGTATTGACTACCGGAAGTTGAATGATGCTACAAGGAAGGATCATTTCCCGCTACCTTTTATGGATCAGATGCTCGAACGTTTAGCGGGAAATGAGTTCTATTGCTTTCTCGATGGTTTCTCCGGTTATTTTCAAATCCCGATCGATCCAAAGGATCAAGAGAAAACGACTTTCACGTGCCCTTATGGAACGTTTGCTTACCGACGAATGCCATTTGGCTTATGCAATGCTCCTGGAACGTTTCAAAGGTGCATGATGGCTATATTTCATGACATGATCGAAAAGTCTATGGAAGTTTTCATGGACGATTTCTCGGTTTACGGAGATTCTTTCACTTCTTGCCTCTCTCATCTAGACCACATGCTCAAAAGGTGTGAAGACACCAACTTGGTCTTGAATTGGGAGAAGTGCCATTTCATGGTTCAAGAGGGCATTGTCCTCGGCCATAAGATTTCGAAATCTGGGATTGAGGTCGACCGAGCTAAAGTCAACGTTATAGCTAAACTCCCTCATCCCACTACCGTCAAAGGTATTCGGAGTTTTTTGGGTCATGCCGGTTTCTATCGCCGTTTCATCCAAGATTTCTCTAAGATAGCCCGCCCTCTGACCCATCTCCTTGAAAAGGATGCTCCGTTTATCTTCACTAACGAATGCATTGAGGCATTTAACTTTCTTAAGAAGAAATTAACTGAGGCACCGATTTTAGTTGCCCCCGACTGGGATTTGCCCTTTGAGCTTATGTGTGATGCTAGTGATTACGCAATTGGGGCAGTCTTGGGGCAACGAAAGTCGAAACATTTTCAGCCCATACACTATGCGAGTAAGACATTGTCTGAGGCCCAACACAATTACACGACTACTGAAAAGGAATTATTGGCCGTTGTCTATGCTTTTGAAAAATTTCGACCCTACCTTGTCTTATCGAAGACCATAGTGTATACCGACCATTCTGCCCTTAAGTATCTTTTGGCAAAGCAAGATGCTAAGCCACGATTACTTCGGTGGGTTCTCCTCCTTCAAGAGTTTGATGTTACTATTCTTGACAAAAAAGGAGCGGAGAACCTTGCTGCCGATCATCTGTCTAGACTTGAGAATCCTCATCAAAGTGTGCTCGAGAAAAAGGAGATCACGGAAACATTTCCTCTTGAGACACTTGGGATGATTGCTAAGAAAGACCCGAACACCCCATGGTTTGCCGACTTTGCAAATTACCATGCGGGGAATTTCATTGTGAAAGGGATGTCGTCCCAACAGAAGAAAAAGTTTTTCAAAGATGTTAAGCATTATTTCTGGGACGACCCCTACTTGTTCAAGATTTGTGCGGATCAAGTAATCCGGCGGTGTGTTCATGGCCAAGAGGCTCTTGATATTCTTAATGCTTGCCATAACGGACCCACTGGTGGCCATCATGGTGCAAGTTACACCGCCAAGAAGATTTTTTATTCCGGTTTCTATTGGCCTACCATATATCGAGATGCCCATGATTTAGTCAAATCTTGTGATTCTTGCCAACGTCAAGGGAAAATTTCACAGAAGGATGAAATGCCACAAAATGCTATTCAAGTCTGTGAGATTTTTGACGTATGGGGCATCGATTTTATGGGACCATTTCCGTCATCTAGAGGAAATAAGTATATCCTCGTGGCCGTCGACTACTTGTCCAAATGGGTTGAAGCAAAGGCGCTCCCCACCAACGATGCCCGAGTGGTTGTTAAGTTTCTGAAAAATTTGTTTTCCCGATTCGGAGCACCTCGTGCTATCATCAGTGATCGCGGTACCCATTTTTGTAATGAGCAATTTGCTAAAGTTATGGCTAAATATGGAGTTACCCATCGTCTTTCTACTGCGTATCACCCGCAAACGAGCGGGCAAGTTGAGGTCTCGAATCGTGGTTTAAAGAGGATTTTAGAGAGAACCGTAGGAGAGAATCGAGCTTCATGGGCCGATAAGTTAGATGATGCATTATGGGCTTTCCGCACCGCTTACAAGACACCCATCGGGTGCACCCCATTCAAGTTGGTGTATGGAAAAGCTTGTCACTTGCCCATCGAGCTCGAACATAAGGCATTATGGGCCTTGAAACATGCTAATTTTGATCTTAAGACCGCGGGTGATCACCGAAAAGTTCAATTGAATGAATTAAACGAGCTTAGGGATCAGGCCTACGAGAATTCTTTGATTTTCAAAGAGAAGACTAAGAGGATTCATGATGCTAAAATCAAAACCGCGTTTTCAACGTTGGTGATCAAGTTCTCCTTTTTAACTCTCGATTGAAGATTTTCTCGGGCAAACTCAAAACCCGTTGGTCCGGACCATTCACCATCACTCAAGTTTTCCCGTATGGAACGGTGGAGCTTTCTCAGCCCGACGGTCCTAATTTCAAGGTGAATGGTCATCGTGTGAAACATTATTTCGGAGGGGACATTCCATCCATGGTTGTCCCAGATCTCCAAACTTTCCCTAAGAACAACTGAATTCGGGGATCGAGTCAAGCTAGCGACTCGGTAACAAAAAACAGTAGCGCTTCGTGGGAGGCACCCCATGCTTATCCATCTATCTTCTTTCTATTTTCTAATAAGTGACGCGAAGGGGTCCGCCTCTTCGATTTCTCGTGTTTGGTTGTTTGTGATATTGTGTGCAGGATGTTCCCGATATGAAGACTCTCGTGCTCGAAGTTTGTCATTTCTCCACTCGAGTCTCATGATCGTTGCTGATGGAAATCCGATATCCTAATCTTATCGACTAACGTTTATCTTTGAGCATACTTAATAAACGGCTTTTAGATTTTCGTGATACCCTTGCTTTAAACATTGAGGACAATGTTTCGTTCTAGTCTGGGGTAGGGTAATCTTCGATTTGATTTGACCGCACTTGCTTATTTCTGTCGTGTTTCTCTCGTAACCCCGTTTTTCCTTGGAAAATAAAAATTGTGCAAAAATGGCAAAATTTAAAATTTTTGTAAGCTTTTGTTAAGTCTTTTTTATTGAATAGTTTTGCTAGTCTCTTAGATTAGAAGCTATAAAATGCGAATTTTAGCTCACAAGGCCAAGATTTTGCAAGTTTCCCTGAGTGACTTTAAATATGCATAACTAGATTTCATTAGACGAAGCATTTGCTAAGTTAACATATGTTTTGACACCTTGATTGACTTTCCGCTGGTGAGAGTAGGAATAGAATTCTGACTTGACCGGGCGTGTTGAGCCCTAGCTTGTTCCCTTAACCATAGGTAATCTAAAAATTATCGGCTAAGCATCTGCGGATCTCATTATTTGGGATTTTAAATTTGCAGAGATCGAAAAATGATAGAGTTACTTATGAGTTTAGATGCTAAACGTGGAGTAGTTGGTTCTCTTTAGAGCCCATCGAAGGTACTTATGGCTTTTTGTTCCCACAAAATTGTTTCACCCCATATCTGTCTAAATAATTAGAGATGTCGAGTTTTTGGCGATGGTTAGTTCTTTATCTTCTTAAAAGAATCTTTGTTTTAAAAATTGGGTACACATCAGGGATCCGTAATAAATAAGTGTTGAGTATCAAGTGATAATGTAATAAGTAAAGTTGTGAGCTGCGGTGTCGAGATCGGACCCTTGGATCTTTAGCCGGGATTGAATGAGGTCTTAGCCTAGCCAGCCGGGATCCTCATCTCATGAAGCCTATAGTCTTGGAATTACCCCGTGAAGCTCCGTGGTTCACAGCTCATATAAGTAAAAGTATAAGTGCAATGCAAAAAATAAAAAAATAAAAAAAAAAATAAATAAAAATAAAAATAAAAATTGAAAAATGAAAATGAAAAATCAAGTATAAGTGAATAAAAATTCCTTGATGTGGACCTCATTTTTACGACAATGGTTCTTGAGAGAAGACGAATAACTAATTATCGACTTAGCTTTGTATCTTTATCAGAATAACTCTTATCGAAACGAGAATTTGAAGAAATTCATTTCTCACAAAAATAAAAAAATCTAGAGGAAAATAGGAAAATGGGAACGAAAGGTAAGTACACAAGTAACTTCCATAGGTAGTGTTAGCATCTAGAGTCATATGTAACAATGATTTCGGTTTTACGCTTAGTTTGGGAGCTTGTGAAAAATCAGGGACGATGTATTCTATCCGTATGGTCACTTCACGCTGTGTTGTGTTTTCTACTCCGTGATCCTAACGTGTCGTTTGAAAAATGTTTGAGTTATTGATCGACATGAAAGTTCAACAAACCGTCATTCATAATCTGAAGTGCTTAACCGTAATATCTGCATGTGAATTAAAAGGTAAAACGGGGCGTTTTTAGAATTAAGGCTTTCTTAATCTCTTTTGAGGAATCTTTGCTACTTCTTCATAGGTTTAGTAGAAAGAGATTTAAATCCTTGGTTTTAGAAGCGTGAGTTGATTGCATTGCGTGAGGACACGGCAATGGTCTCGTCTGGGGTATTTTTGATATGTGCTTAAACACATACCTTTTCTTTATCAATATAGACCCAAAACAACCAAGGAAAAGCCGTTTATTGCTGATATTTGTGGTTTTCTTGAGTTTGTGCTTGTGCAGGTAAGGATATGCAAAAACACGCAAATAGGATCCAAATCAGATGTAAATCCGAGCACGAGAGATCAAGAGAGTTTTAGCTGAGCTGGAAGGTCAAGATTGTGTATTTTGGAAGATTTTATTCTCAAAAGATGATTTCTGAAGTTTCAGCAAAGTTTGAAGAAAAGTCAAGTTCAGTCCCTGCACTGTGAGCTTTTGACAGAATTGATCCCTGAAGTTTCAGAAATTACAGAAGTTACCCTTGGATTATTAGAGCTTTACATGATTGGTCCTTGATAAGATTGTCAGAATTACACATTTAGTCCTTGGAAAATTCAAGTTGTACAAGATTGGTCCTTAAAAACTATCTTGGGTTCACATTATATCCAAAGTCCAAAACCACTTAAATCTATTCGGCCCAAAATTAAGACCCGAGCCCAAATATTAAATACACTACACCGGTTTTATCTTTACCCGAAACACAAACCAAACCCGAGTGAATAACCGGTCAAACCCCTATTTAACCCAAGTCAAAATACCGAATTAATATAAAAAAATCAACTCGCGCTAAATCCCTTTCCCCCTTTTACCCAGATAAGAACCCTAGTTTACCAACCCGTGTAATTAATCAAATTAACCGTGATTAAGGGTACATTCGTACTTTCTCTGACATTCCACTGACACATGGAATGACAACTCATCGATCCGTGTGATATAGGCTACATGTCACTCTCTTATTGGCCGAAGCATGTCATCAATCATGATCCAATGGATGAGATCAAGTGGGAAACGGTTATTATGATCCAAGGGTGATAACAAGCTGCAAAGAAGCACAAAGAGAAGAATTTCGAGAAGCTTCCAAGACCCTTAGCTCAACTATATATAGACCTTCTTAGTCATTCGCAAATGTATCTTAATTTCCTGTATTTTTCCTTCTCTCTAGGTTTAGTTGTAGTAGTTTGCATTTCAAATGTTTTAAATCTCTTTGTAACTCGTATTGTGTACTAAAAAATTTCCTTATTAATAGAATTTGTATTTCAATTTCAATTGTTTGTTTAAGTTTCTCATAATCTAAAACTGCTTATTATTTTAATTTTGTTCTTATCTCAGTTTCATAAATCTGTTTTTTAGCTTGTTTCATCAAAATCTCAAAAATACAAAAAAAATCACATAAAATCATTTGAAAATTAAAAATCACCTTAGATCTTTGTTTTGGATTAATCCACCATTGATCTACTGTTTCATAAGCTCATATAAGCTTTTAGTAGCTATTTGTGAGCTTGTACTTGTTTTCTCACTCAATTCACAAAACAAATTCAGTTAACATCGGATGCTACGTAGCTGTTTTGATCTGTTATTTTGGAGTTGGATCTGGATCTGGATTGGTAATGGTACAGTAGCTGTTTTGGGTTGATACTGAGCTGGTATTGGAGTAGGATTAGGGGTTGATAGGCTAGTGGTTCCTTGTTTCTTCACTTGGCAAGCCACAGTGGCTAGGCAAATTGTAAGTTCATCATTTCTGATTTTGATCATTAATCTGTTACTTGCATCTGTTTATTAGTAGTAATCAGTGTAGTTTGATCTTTGTTTGATGTTTATTTAGTGTTATCTAGTGATAATCTGCCTATTAGTTCATAATCAGTAGTTGTAACTAGTGTTTGGATTTGCTTAATATATTGTGTTAGAGATCAGTGAGACAGATAGTGATAGTTGTTACATACTTATTTAGTTATTTGATAATCATTTGAAGTCTTGGTCATAGCATTTTCACTCATTAAGTCAAAATCATAGTGTATCTGATCTAGTGGTTGCTACTGTTAGAATCAGTGAGTACAATAAGTTACTGATTAGCTCAAAACTTGTAGATCTAGCTTATTGTCAAAAATCATTAGGATAATATCATCATTTTCAGTTCAAAATTGTGGATCAAAACTGAGTTTGGTCAAAGTTTGATTATGTTCTTAAAAAGTCAAATCTGTCAAAACCTTTCAAAAACAGTTTTGCACAAACTTGTGAACCAAATTTCTAATTCATTACTGAGTTTTAGAGTTTGAGACTTTGGATAATCACATTTCAACTGGTCTTAATCTGATAACTGCTTTTTGCTTCAACTGGTTTGGTCAATTTGCGCTTCAAATAAGCTCCTCAATTAGGCTTGTTCTCCCCTGTTCACACTTAAGTGTGAAACAGGCACTTTGTATCCACTGCATAGGTTTCATTTCAAGGAGTTAGGACTTAAGATTTGGCACAATCATAGTTGGCCAGGTGGTGTTTAGGACTGCTTATCTGTTTTTCACTCTAAGCTTATAAATAAGCTGGTGTATAAGCTTAAACAGTGGTCCTGAACCACTGTTTGGTTAGTATAAGCAGTTGGCTTAATCAAGGTTCTGAGCTTTAGGCTTGTTAGGAGTAGTTAGATACAGTTGCTATTAGTTAATTTTAGGATAAGTTAGCTTTGTTCACTGTTTGGTTGGCTTAGTAGCTTGTTAGCTTATTCTAGTAGCTTATTTGAGTGGTAGTTACACTATAGCTTCCATATTTCATACATAAGCTGCTTGTTTTTCATTTTTCATAGATTCTAAATATCATTTTAGATTTTTCCTGTAAGTTTCATAATTTTTGGTCTTAATTTGCTATTTTTCTCAATTTAAATAGATTTTAATCAATTTTTAATTAGCTTTATTAGCAAATAATTGAGAAAAAGTTCCAAAAAAATAATTTTTCAATTTTAATAGTTTAAGAAAAATATAAAAAGAATAAAAAAGATTTTTCTTTATTTTTCTCTTTGAATTTTATAATTTTTAGAATTTTAATTAGTTTTAATTAGTTTAAATTAGTTTTTAATTTTTATTAAAACAAGAAAAATCCAAAAAAATAGTTTTAATTCTAAAATAGTTTTCTAATTACATTTTTAGAGTAAAAGTAAATTTAGGCATTTTTAGGGTATCATTTAGACGTAGTTGCATTTTAGTCGCGTTTTGTTTATTACGTTTTAGTTTAATTCGCGTTTAGGATTTCCCGTAGGATAGATTTCCTTAATTACTTTCCCATTCCCGTAGTTAATAATCAAAATCTATAATCCAAATCATCAAGCATAAAATCCAAACCAAGAACGACGTTGGCAATTCACGCCTCGTTGGGAAAATGATTCGGGTTGACTAATCCGTACTACACGATCACACACGGGATTCGATTTATTATTCTTTTTCCTAAGAGAATTTGAATCTATCTTCGTGAGTATTTTTGATATTGATATTAAGGATTTATCCCCACACATAACCCCTAAACCTATATCATAGTGCCG
The DNA here is from genome assembly GCA_910596185.1 of Chrysanthemum makinoi. Lineage (NCBI taxonomy): Eukaryota > Viridiplantae > Streptophyta > Magnoliopsida > Asterales > Asteraceae > Chrysanthemum > Chrysanthemum makinoi. The sequence goes on along the minus strand of OU343222.1, from coordinate 256,533,512 downwards.
CATCTCTTTGTTATAACATGTTTTGTCATTGGGATAATGCCAGTGCATATTAACCATCGTGAATTGATGAAAAGTAAAACAAAATAACTCTGAAACATGTTAGGATAATTGATTTCATTGTATATTGTTGAGTCTATTATAGATTTGATGATACAAAACAAGAAGAATGAAACATGAAGGACTAAAAGTGACAAGAAGGGAAACTAAAAAAAGATGGAGGATTTGGAAGATTCTAGAAGATATGCTTAAAAGAATAATTAGTTTCCTAATTATATTATGATTCCTCTTGTAAACCCTAGATGTCTCTAGTATATAAAGAGACATAGGGTCATTAGTTTAATAGTACGTACAAGATGTAAACCTAAAAGGTGTGTGTGGGGGGGGGAACCTAGGCGTAGAGATTTGGGAAAACGCCTAGGGTTTAGTTAGTTAGTGTTAGATCAAGTCTTTGATCTTTATTATAGTTAGTTAGTTAGTTTATGATAATGAAAAACCGTGTTCATAATAATGTTGATTATATGTTTGAATATTCCGCTTTCATTATTATGTGTTCCTAGATATAATATTAGACCTAGTCTAAGAGCTTACAACGATCTTCACATGTGGTATCAGAGCCTGGGGCTCGTGATATCTAGGATCTACAAGGTTTTTCGAAGAGAAAAGAAGAAAAAAATTCGAGTCTGAAATTTTCGTATTACTTCTGCAGCACTGTTTTCAAGAGGCCATAACTTTTTATTGAACCGTTGGATCGAGCTAAAATTTTTGCTGGTGCATCTCAGTATATCCATCTAAAGTTTCACCAAAGGGATCGTCAATTGGAGCTTTCAGTAGAAAGTTATAGGGTGTCGAAGTCTGCTGCAGAAAATTCCGTAAGGCTTCTGCAGGACTGTTTTGAAACGATCATAACTTTTTCGTTAACCGTTGGATCGTAACGAAATTTTGGGTGGATGTTCTCTATATATCAATATAACTTTCCACCGAAGGGATCTTCGATCTGAGCTTTTATGTGAAAGATATATGCTGTCGAAGTTGGCTGCTGTGAAAGTACTGCTGGAACACGCAAAGTACTGCTACCATTTTTCAAAGTACTGTTAGGGTTTTTACAAAGTACTGCTCTGAGTTCGAAAGTACTGCTCTTGGACACGAAAGTACTGCTCATTAGGATGAAAGTACTGCTCTTGAATTAAAGTACTGCTCATTGGACGCAAAGTACTGCTTGGAGTTTTTAAAGTACTGCCCGTATATTTTCAAAGTACTGCTACTGCTGCACGTCTCATTCAAATATAATGGTTTATTACGAGGAGATTTGGAATTAAGGGGAAGTCGAGCATAATTATTGTTATGGTTTTTGGACGACACACACACATGTTATTGTTCACACACAGGAAGAAGTTTATGTTCTTAAAGGATTCAAAAAGGCTCGTATTTGATTCTTATAGATTAATTGATTACGAAGAAGGTTGAATATCATTTATTTAATGTTGTAGTTGAGTTTCACAGGTTTGTGTTCTTATCATATAGCTTGATGAATCTAGCAATGTGTGATTTTTCTTATGATGCTCTATGCACACATTGGCTATCACTTAAAGGAGTTACATTGTAGTGCTCAGTGTCTCATATTAGTTGAGGATTTTGTCAAGGGATTGCGGTCTACTTATATTTGGTGATTTGTATAAGTATGGAGTTCTGTGGATAGTACAAGATTTAAGACACAAGTTTGGGAAATTCTACTTCTTCATCAAAATCGTTATACTCGGTTTTCTTCACAAGTAATCATTACATAAAGCCTATAGATTTTGAAGAATCAGTTGATGTTCATGCATTACTCAAGGGGAAGTTTCTACGGTTTATTCATTCTCTATTTGTTGATAACAAAAAGGGGAAGATGTTTGAGATGTTTGAGTGACATGTTCAAGTCAAGGGGAAGATTGTTTCATTTATGGTGAGATCCCTGATCTCAACTTCTGCTACTTCGTCTAGGGAAGTTCTTACAAGAATCGTGGTTGTTTTGTTACCATCAAATAGGGGAAGATTGTTGGGTCTATTATAGATTTGATGATACAAAACAAGAAGAATGAAACATGAAGGACTAAAAGTGACAAGAAGGGAAACTACAAAAAGATGGAGGATTTGGAAGATTCTAGAAGATATGCTTAAAAGAATAATTAGTTTCCTAATTATATTATGATTCCTCTTGTAAACCCTAGATGTCTCTAGTATATAAAGAGACATAGGGTTATTAGTTTAATAGTACGTACAAGATGTAAACCTAAAAGGTGTGTGTGTGTGGGAACCTAGGCGTAGAGATTTGGGAAAACGCCTAGGGTTTAGTTAGTTAGTGTTAGATCAAGTCTTTGATCTTTATTATAGTTAGTTAGTTAGTTTATGATAATGAAAAACCGTGTTCATAATAATGTTGATTCTATGTTTGAATATTCCGCTTTCAATATTATGTGTTCCTAGATATAATATTAGACCTAGTCTAAGAGCTTACAACGATCTTCACATATATTAACCATGTGATTAATAAAATAAATGTGTTGAATCATTTGAAAAATCTCTTTTTTATACACAAAGGTTGAAGGTTCTAATTCAAAACTTTTTCTGGAATAAGTTAATAACATATGCGATCTGATGCACCTTTTTATTTTGGTAAATCACAGTTAAAAAAAGTGGTTATAACTATGATGCACCAAATTTTATAACTGAGATGCACACAAAAAAATGTGCATCACAATTATAAATTTTTGGCGGTATTTTTTTTTTGCCGGGGTGGGGGTGGTTTTCAAAACTTACCCCTGAAGTTTGAGATGTATCAAATTAGACCCTATAACTTTTTTTCTCACTTTTCTCTCTAATTACACTTTTCTCTAGAACCGCACTATATATATATATATATATATATATACACACACGTGTCGATTTTGTTAAAAAAAAGTAATTAATAAGATTTTATTTGTTTAAATTCAAATAAATTATATGAACTTAAGCTTTCATCCAAAAAAAAAGGTTATGTAAGATTTATGTCAAAGTCTCATAGGTGGACACTATGATGAAATTTAAAATTTAGAGTGTATATATATATATAGTGAAGAGTTATTTTCAGAACCAAAAAAAGGTCGAGAACTACGAGAACCTACAAAAACCGTTAGATTATTTGATCAATGGCTAGAATCAATTGTGCCATTAATATAATTAATTGAAAGATTTGTTCAATTTTATAAATGCATAAAGTGCATGTATGGTATTTCTTAATTATTATTTTTTTTAAATTCGTCCATTTTTTCTAAAAACTGATAAAGAATCATTTACTCTAGTAGTTTACATCTTCTCTCTCACACAACCTCTCCCTCAAACCCAGCCTCCACAAAAAAAATCCTCTCTATATCCATCTATAATCTTCAGACCTGTCTTCTTCAACTTTTTACCGCCAACAATCTAACTTAAGGCAATCATTTTTGACTTATTTCATGGACAGTTTAAGGTTCGTTACTTTTTTCCCATTTTTTTTTTCATATTCGTATACAAATCATTATCATTTTTGTCCAATTTGTTCTTTCACATTAAAATACCTTTGTTTTTTTTTAATAGTTTATTGATGGTGAGTTGAACATGAATTTTTTATGAGGTGAAACCCACTAATTAAGGTATGTTTGTTTCTTATTCATTTTTTATGAGGTGAAACCTCCAAATTCATCTTTTATTAGGTGAAACCCACGACCATGATTTTTTTAATTCATTTTTATGAGGTGAAACCCACTAATTAAGGTATGTTTGTTTCTTATTCATTTTTTATGAGGTGAAACCTCCAAATTCATCTTTTATTAGGTGAAACCCACGACCATGATTTTTTTTAATTCATTTTTATGAGGTAAAATCCACATTTTTTAATATCTATATTCTATTTGTTTTTACTAAAGAAATAATTGATATTTTAATTTGTGTTATAAGGTGATTTTTCAAGTTTCTAGATCTGTTATGGCTTTCTTCCAGAATACTTTAACATAATAATTAGACTAAAATACACGGTTGGTCCCTAAACTTGGGATGGTGCATCGCGATCGACCGAAAATGGCCATATTCATCGCCATAGGTCCAAAACACGGCCATTAAATGCCAGGTTAGTCATTTGACCAAGTCAAAGTCTGATTTTTGTTTTGTAGTCGAGGGTATTTTAGTCCATACACATTTATACTTTTATAACACATTTATATTTTACCCCTTCATCTTTCATTCTCTTCATCATCTACCCAAATCATTCATCTCCCCAACATCATCATCTCCCCATCAATCTGCACAAGGTGTAATTTCACCGGTTCATATTTTTATCCAATAAAATAACCAGACCCCTTTAGATATTATTATTTCCTCAAAAATTGTTAAGATAAGCCTACATACTCAAACATCATCAAAGATTTTGTAACCTCAATATTAAAAAAAGGGTATTTTTCTATACAATTACTGGTTTTGCATAGTCTTCATTTCATGGGTTAAGGTAAATTTCTCATAAATATATAATCTTTGTAGCAAAATCTGAACTGGGTCTATGTTAGTTTTCATTAATTCATGGGAAAATTGAATGTTATGTCTGTAGAAATGTCTGCAGTTCCTGTTTATATAAACAATAGATCATTAAATAGTTTCGAGTTTTCGAAACTTCGAGTTGTGCCCACCAAGTGTTTAATGAAATGCCATGTTTTATCTTGTTCAAATTCATTGCCTTTAGTATGTTATAAGTCCCAAAATAGGTTGTGTTGTATTAAGTCAGTGTTGAATGATAATAATGGGAATAAAGGGAACCAGTTAGGGAAGAAGGATATTGGTTTTTTAAGGAAAGGGTTTAAGCTTAGGTTGCAGCCTAGGTTAAGGTTATTGGGTTCCAAGTTGAAAAGGGATTCAGTTAAAGCGACGTTGTCTGGGGTGATTACTGTTGTATTGGGGTTGTGTTATTTGTTTTTGAAGTTGACTACAATGCCGACTCCTAAAGTTGTGCCGTATTCGGATTTGGTGACAAGTATTCAAAGTGGATCGGTTATGAAAGTTTTGTTTGAGGAGGGGTCACGGAGGATATATTATAATACGGGAACGTTTGGTGTTGAGGATATGAAAATTTTGGAGGATAAGAAAGTGGAAATAAGTGATAATGACGAAAATATTGTTAAGAGTGATTTAGTGAAGAATAGTCAGATTACGAGTCCGAATGTGATGAGGAAATCTACAAAGACGAAAAGTTTGGAGCCTGAATGGCAGTTCTCGACAAGAAAGATTGATCATGATGAGAGTTATCTTCTTGGTTTGATGAGAGAGAAAGGAATTACTTATAGTTCGTCTCCACAGTCGGTGTTAATGTCGATGAGGAATACATTGATTACTATACTGTCACTTTGGATTCCTTTAACTCCATTGATGTGGATTTTGTATCGTCAACTTTCAGCTGCGAATAGCCCTGCAAAGAAATGGCGGCCTAGCAATCAAGTGGTTAACTTTGAAGACGTAGAGGGTGTTGATACTGCAAAAGTAGAGCTTATGGAGGTAACCATCTATATTTACTTTGTATTTGCTGTTTCTGTGTTAGTTTAAGTTGGTGCCTTGGTATCGTTAGTTGCATTTGTGTTTATATGGACATGAGGACATCAAATAGCCTATTCTCGAGTAACGACATGCTGGAATGCCTTTATAAAATGCCAAGCAGATCATAACCTAGGAAATCAACTTATGGTTTCAACAACTAATATGAAATTGAACACTTAATGTAGATGTTACTGAGAAGGTATGTCATCGACAATTACCTTTTGAGTTTGTTTCTAGTAGCAAACACAGGCAATGGAGCTGCACAGCAGTTTTGAGAGGGTTGCAGAGAAATGTCTTTGATGGTCTCGGTGAAGAATAATAAATTGTTTTATATGAGCATTCTAAGTTGCAGTGGTTAGTTGCATTTGTGTTTAGCAGAGATAGGTTATGGTTGCTTTTTAACTAATTAGTGGCATGTTCTCATAAGTAAGGGCATATTGCAAGTAGTGTTATAGCTCGATGTCAACTTGGCAGTGCAAATTATTTTATACTCTGAAAAATGAATTCATCGGGAAGTTAGGATTCTGGTTACGGTGACCATCTTGAGGGTCCAATATTTCAAATATATCTATGAGCAAAACCGAACGAGAACGAGACCGAGGGAATAATGTGCAGATGTTCATCAACAGATTTTTTCCAGGATGATTGTTGGGGAGATGATGATGTTGGGGAGATGAATGATTTGGGTAGATGGTGAAGAGAATGAAAGATGAAGGGGTAAAATATAAATGTGTTATAAAAGTATAAATGTGTATGGACTAAAATACCCTCGACTACAAAACAAAAATCAGACTTTGAATTGGTCAAAGGACTAATCTGGCATTTAATGGCTATGTTTTGGACCTATGGCGATGAATATGGCCAGTTTCGGTCGATCGCGATGCACTCTGCCAAGTTTAGGGACCAACTGTGTATTTTAGTCTAATAGTTATATGTATTATTTGAATTCAAGAATAGTAATTATTGAGAATGAAAAAACACATACGCACAATGAGTAAAGACATATGTGCACAATGATCATGAGTGCATGAACAAAATGGTGAGTATATGGATAAATGGGAGATCATCTTTAATTTATGGGATGCAAAATTATGTATCTGTTTCTTCCATTGAAGCTCACATCCAAACCAATTTTGTTTATTTTGCCGTCCCAAAATTGAGTCCAACAGGCCCATGCTAATTAATTTGTCTTTCACAACCCAACGCTTCATTTAGGGCCCAAGTAGATGTATAATGTCACCAGCTTATCTATGTGACAAAACTAAACAAGTAACTTCATAATTTTGTGCCTTTTATATTTTGAATGTGAATCAATGGAACTGTGCCTATGTATTTTATGGTTGGTAAAAACTCAATGAAAAGAGTGTGCATATGTGCTTTAAGTAGATATAAAATCAAAGAAATGGTTAATGCACATATGTTTTAAATCGTGCACGTGTTTTACAGTTTTTGGTGAATTTGATACCTTCTGTGCATATGTGTTTTTTAAGTTTTGGACTTTAAATTATTGAGTGTGCATATATGTTTTTAGTTCTGATATAAGGATGTTTTGTATTTAATTATGATTAAATTGGTTGTAGTTACAGGTACGAGTATGATGAGCGATGTGAAGCGTGCGCATGTGTTTTGTACATACTATCTAACGAGAAGATAGTTATGATAAAGAAGTAAAGAGTAAAGACACAAGTATATACAAGGACATATGGATAAACTCAAATACACATGTACATACAAAGAAGTCGAGAATCTCTAGTGAGAGAAAATACAAGTGCATCAACGAAACTTCCAGCTATTCTTTACTTTTAGATTTTTGTTTTGGAATTGTATATCACATAATTAGACATTGTGTATAATGTTTTTGTTTTGAAATGTATACGATACACGTAAACAAAATTTGTTTGTCATTTCATGCACTTGTGTAAATATTTGTGACCTAAATACATTAGCGGTTTAAGCAATTGAACAATCAAAATATACGTAAATTTACATTATATTGAAAAAAAAAAAAAAAAAAGGCATATGCACCTTACTTTTTGAAATCATGCATGCTGAAAAAAGGAATTATTTCACACACAAAAAAAAATAATAATAAAAAAAAAATCCTAAAATTTAGGAGTTAAAAAACGTTTTTTTTATTAACAAACTTCAAAAAATAAAAAACATGTAATTTTACTAATATACCCTTTTCAATTAAATAATAAAAATAAATATCTAAAAAATCTCATTGGTTGATGTTGGTTCTTGCAGTTCTCGACCTTTTCTTGATTCTGAAAAGAACCCTACCCTATATATATATAAAAAGAAATCATATTACGCGGAAATGAAATGAGATAACTAAGACATCATTTATATTTCATTTCAATGCTTAAAGCAATACAAAGGATCGAATAGATTATACAAATGTATATTAACAACACAAAAAACATGTCTCCATGCGAGAATTTGGTCATGGGGTAAACGAGGGCGATGATCGAGATGACAATGATCACAAGAGCGATGTAGACCATGATGATGAAGTTCTTCCTTAAATTGGATTTCTCGAAATGAGTTGATAAGGAAGATGAAGTTGTGAGTGTGTGAGAATTTTGAAAGTGGAAGATTTAAAAAAATGGGATTTGTTGGAGAGGGGGTTTGACGTTCAAGATTTTTATGGGGAAGGAGGAGTTTTTGAAATTTGTGTTTTGTTTTATTTGTGTTTAGAAAGATTAGGTTTTTAGATATTAGGTTTAGACAACACATATCGATACACCTAGGTTTAAACGGACGACGACACGTAAGCATGAAGTTTTCTAAAGACACCACGTATATCATATAAATATATTTAGATATTTATATGAGGAATAAAATAAAAGATAAACACATAATTTTCAATTAGTGACATGTATGCATACACATGATTACTAATATTACTTAAAGATAAGTATTATGAAAGTCATACCTCTATTGCAATTTGAGTGTCTTTTTGAAGAGATTTATCAATGGACAACTACAGGTTCTTCGAGATCTACTAGGTAATAGGTTTGGACAACATTTTGGGGAAAGTTATCTTATTACGGAAGAATCTTGATGGCCTGCGTATTTTGGGATCACCTAAACAAAATGACAAGTAAATTAGTCTATTTTGTAAAATAGAAACAAAATAAAATGTAAGATAAGATACATGTTAACATCTAATCAACATCCAACGATATAAATAAAATCTTGAAACATAGTTTTTGTTTTAAGAAATTTCCTTCTTTGTAGTTTTCAAATATACGCGGATCATATCAAGTTTTTAAAGTACAATATACTCTAAGAAACTTGGTAACGAAGCTCTGATATCAATTGTGGAAAACTAGAAAGGGGGTTGAATATTTTTGCCAATTAAAACTTTGTTTTAAAGTATTTAGATCGACTTACGTCAATCCATTTGATCGTGTGTTAGATATTGATAAATGGACATATACATAAATAATGCAAAGAGATAAAGAGTAAAGGAACACAAACCACAACACAAGTATTTATAGTAGTTCGGCTACAAGGACACCTTCCTTGACTTACTCCACTCCCCGAGTACCCAACTCGAGAGTTTCTAAGCACTACACAACACAAGCTCTTTAATGTGGCGGATAAGCCATCACAACGTCGCCTACACTTTATCCGGTACAAGGCTAGACACCGAGTTCTTCCATGAGGTAGAACCAAACCTATCATAACGTCGCCTATACTTTATCCGGTACAAGGCTAGATACCAAGTTTCATTACAAAGGAGGAACTACTACCCAACACTACAATCCAAAGGAGACAAAATCCTTTTTACAACACTTTAAAGGATATCAATATCCTTTAACCCAAACTACACAAATATACATTGACGCCCCATATCGAATGTACACCTACGACACTATACGCCAATGCCTTGAACTTGAAAAACTAATGGAGGGAGAGAAAAACTATCAACAAGATGCACTTTAGTGGTCTTGATGATGACGAAGCTTAGCTACTCATGACCTTGAACTTGCACGTCTTCAAGAGGTGGTGATCTCGCCTTTAAGAGGAACCTAGAGAATCAAATAAAGAGAAAATTACATAGAATGATCCTTTGGATATGAGGTTAGAGAGGTTAGAACATAGAGAGAAGATGTGTCTAAAAAGGGTTGGTGAGCAAGAGAGAAATGGCTCACTATTGATAGGAAAAACTGCCTACAGTTCCCACGGTTTCGGCGGATCCCTTACCCAAGGGATCCGGCCAGTGCAAACTAAGGGATCCGGCTGCTGGGTCAGACTAGTCTGGATTTTGGGTTGCAAATCAAGTTATGGGTTATGGGTTATGGACCATGGGTCATGGACTTTGGATCATGGATACCTAACAAGATCATGGGTTATGGGTTATGGATCATGCTCCATGGGTATGAGTTATAGCCTTTGGTTTTTAACCATCATTTTCCTATTACAATTTATATTAAGTACATATATATTTTTATAAAATATAAGTAAACAAAATTACTTTGTAAGTTTTTTTATAAAAATGGTTTTGGTTTTATATAACTTATTCAACTAAACATATTTTGATATTTTATTTGTTTAGTAAAAGTGTGTTAGTAAACTATTGGATCAAAGCTTTTACGTATTTTCTTTATTTCGTTAAAATGATTTTACGTTTGTTATCGACAAAACATTGAAGATTGTAAAATATAAATAAACGTTTTTATGGTTTATTTGTAGTAACAGCTGCTATAGTAATAACGGTAGCCGCAGTCACTTCCGGGATAGTACCAGGCCTGGTAAAAGAACTATCATCAGCCTCAGCAGTAGCGGTGCTACAATCAGGAGAAAAATATGAGGAAATAACAAACCTTTGAATGGTATCAATAAAATATGACTTGTGCCTAGCGGAAGAATCAGCAGAAACCTCGATCTCACGCTCGGGAGTAGTCGAAATTGAAGATGTAATAAAGGGTAGTGTCTGGACAATGGCAACACCAACTTCAGCATCCAGAGTACTCCCAGCTAACAAATCCGGCAAACCAGACACAGACGCACCACCAACAGAAAAATCGTGAGAAGACCCGACGCACAACTTCTTAGCAGGATAAGAGGGTGCATCAGCAGCTGTGGAAGAAGGGTTCTCTTTTCTCTTTTGTTGGGGCCCAGAGGCAGTGTCTTTAGTAGCTAAAGCAGTAACTTCCTAAGCCGATTGATCTCCAGCATTAGCGCTACCACCATCAGACCCAAAAAGTTCATTAACACTAGCATCTAAATGACCCTCAGAACGGGGAGGCGCAATGGGAAGGAGGGGAACTGTGCGGCCAATGGTAGTTTTCAAAATCCTTGGTTCCCCTTCACCACGTCTCCGCCCAACAACCCCCACCCTCATAGGATCAACCTCATTAATGTAAGCGGACAAGTTCATAACTGCACAAAAATGAAGTAGGTCAGAAGGTAAAATTATAAGGAAACCAAACAAGAAATATATACAAGACAATAGGCACTCACCCGCTCTATCATTATTAACAAAGTCAAGATAAGTATCCGACAGAGGAATGTATCCGAAAACCTCTAGAACGGAGCAGGATAGGCGACAAGAGTGGCATAGTCATCCGCATTAAATTCATCAGCACGAGGAACAGGATCTTTAAAGATATTTCTATTTGCGTGACATAGAAAAGAAGTAGGACAAGCAAAATCATCAACCTAGAAAAAATGAACATTCCAACTCTTTAAGGAATCAAGGGGCTTGGTATAACAGACGGAAGCGTGCTCACGTTTACTGAATGACATCCACCCTTTATTTTGCGAGTTAACATAGAAACAACAAAACAACCCGACAGTTGGAGCAATACCGTAAACACGACACAAGATTTCAAAACAAGAAACCTTAGCCGCACCTATAACTGAAAGTTGAGTAATGTTGATGTGGTAGTATCCAAGATGATCAACAAGGAAAACAGACAACGGGATCCGGAAGTTGGGAAAGTAAAAAAACCTAGTGTACAAACCGATTTTATTTCTAGGACGTTCATGCATGGTCTAGTTGGGTGAAAGAAGCTCTGAGTGAACTTCGGGAGGAATATGAAACCTACCGCAGAAGGTTTCAAATGCCTCATGGGAAAGACGACATTTAATATCTGTAATAGTACCCGTTATGGAAGAGTAAGAGTCAAGATCTAACCTGGTAAACTGATGGGTCCCTTTTTAAAGAAAAAGTCGGGCGACACAAAGTGCAGAGACTAAGAAAACGAAGAAACTTCGACAATGGCGAAAAATAATGAGGAAAGAAAAGTAAAATGGTAAAAATCAAGTCGAGTATTTATACCCACGGTATATTCAGTTTAAAATAACCTAAGATGATTACACGTTTCAGCAACAATTCAGTTAAACGGATAGGATCAATAGTAAAAGATAAGGATGACAGCACGATGGGTCGGCCACTCAGTCAAATCAGTCAGAAGATGAAAAGCCCAGAAGTGTCCACGTCGCACGTTCCACCTACCAAGAAAGGAAACGTCACAAAGACGCTTCAGAAGCGAGGTAGAAAAACTATTTAGTTACCTTAAGTATAGTAATATTCACCGCACGCGACAAATGAACCGAACGCAATGAATAAACAAGACTAGGGGGACTTGATGACGTATAGCACGTACATCAGGCCTATTGGGCTCAGCTTGTGCTATAGGTATGTCGAGCCCATGCCCAAAAAGAAAACAACCACAAGTACTGGAACTTCAGTAAGCCCAATAACAAATTGGCTACGGTCCGGACTCAAAAACGCACGCAGAGCCCCTAGCGAGACTCATGACTGCGAAAGGTGATATGTGTCCGCATCCACGATTACTGTGGAACCTTGCCCGACAAGGGTCCCACTTCGGCCACTAACGTTTATAAGAGAAATGCTAGGAAACCCTAGCATTAGGCTATAAAAGGAGCTCTAATCCTCTCATAAGGTACGACTTTCTCTCATATACTAATACACACACTTTTATTCTCTACCAATGAATGTATACTTAATCTCACGTCGGGGCTTAATCATGGGGTCTGTCCTCACGGTAAGGCTAACGGTTTGCTTTCATTTGTGCAGGGAATCAATCAACTACTTGGTTTAGTACATATTTAGCCCATCGATAACCTGTTGGCCCGGCCTCCCACACATCCTCTACACATATCTCAACCCGTCACACTTTTTGTACTAACATGTATAGAGTAAATTACTAAAATAAGCCAAAGATCTTCCCTTGGTCCAAGCTATGGCCATTTTTTACCCTTTCTCTTATTTTGGTCATGATCGACTGCTCAACTGCTCGACTCTAGCTTTTTTGTGACATGTGGTCAATGCAAGTACAAGTGTTAGGTGGAAATATTTATTTATTTTTATTATGAAATTACAAATATAACCTTATGCTTTAGTACTTGTACATGTTTAATTAACTTGTACATTTCTCTTAATTCTTTCAACCTTGTTATTATCCACAGTTCTTTTATGGGAATTGGTATTTACACCACATCTTTTAATGCATGCATCACAATTTGTGGATAATACTCTAATGCACAAATTGTGATGCATGCATCAAAAGATGTGGTACCCATTCTTTTATTGTCTTGCATCTCATTTTTAAATATAAACAGAGCATCTTCATTTTTAATTCCCAAAGCATAAAGGTCCGGTTTATGTAGCATTGTTCAAGCCTATATCAACTGTCATTTCAGTTGTATGAGGATCCTATATCAATTTCCTACATGTCTAAACTGAAGTGAATACACAAAAGGAGAGGAAGTTACAAGAGATAGAAGAATTAGAGAAACAAAAATGATGATGAATTTTTGAAGGTTTTATTCAAGTTTTGATGTTTGGTGAAGAGAGATAAAAAATATATAAATTCTGCTTGTCAAGATATGGAACATTTTTTATTAACTTATTAATTTATGAATTATGAATATTATTGGAAACAAATTTCATAATTTGTGATGGTTTTTAATTCCTATTGTTTGAATTTCAAAACTTACCCCTGAAGTTTGAGATGTATCAAATTAGACCCTATAACTTTTTTTCTCACTTTTCTCTCTAATTACACTTTTCTCTAGAACTCAAGACTCTCTTCTATATATATATATATATATATATATATATATATATATATATATATATATATATATATATATATATATATATATATATATATATATAAACACACATGTGTCGATTTTGTTAAAAAAAAGTAATTAATAAGATTTTATTTGTTTAAATTCAAATAAATTATACGAACTTAAGTAAATTTTTCAATTTTTATTTTTTTTTAATAACTTTATAAATAACCCCCAGACTTTATATGTGTTTATATAAAAAATATATTTTTTATTTAGAGATATATGAACAACTCGTGCTTTTAATTCCTCTGCATGTGCCGTATATGAATAGAAATGCATCTAATGCAAGCTGTTGCATCTCAAATGCGTGGTTTTGGTCACTTCTCACCACTTCTTATTTTAATTTACTTCTCACTGGATCCATACTATATATATATATATATATATATATATATATATATATATATATATATATATATATATATATATATATATATATATATATATATATATATATGTATGACCTTGCAATCTAATGTTATATATTGTAATATGATTTAAAATTATAATGTAATTAATCTCATGAAATATAATATTATGTTATATAGTGCAATGTAATGTAATTTATTATGAAAGTCTTTTTTATTAATGATTTTATTTTCATCAAAAGTCTTTTTATCGTAATAATGTGAAAATTTTATCTCAATATAGCACAAAGTATTTAGGTAAAGAAAAATATTCATTTTTTGGAACTAATGAACCAAGGTTTTTAAGATCAGAATCTTACGCAAGATCGTTTTTGTTTTTTAAAAATCAATATCGTAAGTACGAATCGAGATCCTAAGATCTTGCTATAATGTCATTTTAATAATAATCTTTGTAATATTATTTAAATCAATAATATATTATATATCGTAAATACAAAATTATATGAATATTTCATGAAAATGTTGTTCCTAAATATAAGTATGGAATGTTTAAGAAGATTAACATGTTGTGTTTTAAATTATATAAAACATAATCCAGAATTTTGTAGTTTTTTAGTTTACGGTTTGAGAAAAGTAACCTCAGATCGGATTAGATCATAAGGTCCTCTGGTCAAGATCGTGATCTTATAAGATCTTAAGTTTGCTAAGATTCTACATGAGATTCAGATCATTTTTGCTTTATAATATCATAAAATTGTATGATCCTAAGATCAGGATCGGAGTTTTAACAACCATGTAATGAACACAATTGTCTTACGCATCTGTTCCATTATTTTTAACGAATTTTACTTATTTTATATCCTCTATTTTTTTAAATACTCCGGACTATATTTTCAAATTTCTCTTTTAGGCAAAAGTTCAATATATATCTCAAATTTATCATAGATCCAATGAATCAATCATAACTATTCATTTTTCAAATTAAAAAAAAAAAAAAAAAAAACTTTAATATTTTTTTAAGTTAAATATCTCGCAAAGCATTAATCGTTACGCGAAAAAAATCATACCATCGCAACTAGAATTAAATTATCTTTCTATATATATGCACTTCTATATAATTTTAACGATTTTTTTTAAATTTCGGCAAAAAAAATCACACGTGAGTGAAAATCACATGTGATTCGATTTTTACAAATCACATATGATTTTTACAGATCACTCTGTAAAAATCATATATGATTATGATTTGATTTTTACAAATCATATATGATTTTACAAATCATATGTAATTTTTCTGGGCGGGATTTTTGAAAAAAAAAAATTGTCGAAAATATAAAGAACTGCATATCTATACAAAGATAATCTAATTCTCGTCGTGATTATATATTTTTTGTAGTTTGAAGATTTACCGTTTGCAATATATGTTTTATAAAAAAAAGTGAAAAATGATTTTTCTATTAATTTTGATAAAAAATGGATAGCTAAGATTGATTTATTGAATATATGATAAATATGAGATATATATTGATCTCAACTTTTCTCTTTTATTGTTCTTATATGACAATTTCGTCGTCCTCTTACTTTCTAAATTTCGTATGAGATGAAAAAACTTTTTATTTGATGATCTGTTAAAGTTTACATACATTTCATCTCAATATGCAAATTAATATACCTTATACGAGTAAAAAGTAAATTTGAACAACGATTACGCATTGACAATTTCTTGCAAAATTAACGTAATATCGACACCTTTTGGCATTATTAGTTTTTGAGGTATACAAAAATGTCGATATTTGACAAAAAAAAATAAGGTTATTAGTACGAAAAGATATCATATTTGTCACTTTTTGTTATTGTGTGTATCGTTTAATTTTTTTTTTTTTTTGACACTAACCTTTTGAATTCGTGCTATTGAGTGTATTTTGTTACCATTTTACCATTACTTTTTTCAAATTTTAAAGGGAAAAATGGTCATTTTACATTACAAAACAGTTACAAAAAACACACAATAGCACGAATTAAAAATGTTTGTGTCAAAATTGAAAAACAAATGTTACACTGAATGACAAGTATAATGTTTTTTTGTGGTAATAACCCCAAAAATTATTCATTGCAAAAACCAATTTTACTATCGAACAAAATCGATTATTATCTTATATTAACTGCATATAAAGAGAAAATATTTTTGTTTAAAATTCCAAAATGAAAATTGTTTAATTATTATCAGGGATTTTCTAAACAATGCTAATTAGACAATGCTTAATGTATTTTAAATAATCTGTTTTTTCATATTTTAAATAATTATGTATTTAATACACAATAAATTAACATAAAAATTAACTTAAACATATATCATTTTTAATTTAACAAAGTCCAAATTTCATTTTTTAATCATATTAATTGTTGTCTTAAACATTACTCAATAGACATTGTTCCCTTATTATTAAACCATCAAATGTAAATTTGTTTAAACGAGTGTCATCAGAGCAATGTTTAATGACACTATAAAAGAAAACTTTGAGTTTATTTAATTAAAAATTATATGTATTTAAGTATGGTTATTTATGACTTTCATTAATATACATTAAATACAATTTTTAATCTAAAGAAAAAGTTTGTGTTCAATGAATGCAGTTTAACCAGTGTAACACTCGTTAGAAGATCACAATGTAAATAACTGTTACCTCTTGATCTTGATCAATATTCAACAGCGTCAAAATGAGATATACTTGCCAACTTTGCGAACCTTTTTGAAATATATTCATTTAATGTTGTTTACAAAACAACAATTTAACAACTTTGTGAATTTTTGAATGTTTTTAAAGTAGCTTTTGTTTTGATTATATTACGTTGTATGCATAAACGTTACAAGAAAAATTAAACCATAACATCGCAACTATAACAATTTGCCATTATTAAATCTCGTTGTTACGTACGGGTACTTGCCTATTTTTATTTTTATGAAAGAAAAAGTGTTTGGTCCTCACTAATATAAAACAAGAGATAGTTCTATTTATAGTTTAGTTGACTTGGAAAGACATAAATGTTTTCCAATAAAACATTAATTTTAATGTTTAGTAATTAATATACTGATATGGAACATAGATTGCCTTCATGCCTCAAAAAAAAATCTTGCACCAGAGATATATTCTCAAAAATTCTCACACTCATTTGTCACAACAAAAAAAAATTCTCAAATCTCCTTTCATTTTTTGACATAAATACTTCACATTTTTGGATTTCAAAACCTAGTAAGTTCACTCGAAAACCCTCATTATTCATGGATTAAATTTTGTTTACTGTAAGATTTTTATTTGTTCTTTGTTGATTGATTGAACTTAGGCTTTGAACTTGCTATTCATAAAAATTTTATGTGTCATTATTGATTTTATTAGTCAAAATCTAGTTTTAGAATTCTTGATGAATTATGTATGTTCACTCTTGCATGTGTGTATGTGATACGGTCATTGTTCCTGATTTTCATGTAAATACAAATTCATCACTATTCAGATTTGTAATGGTGGTTTTGTTAATCATAATTTTTCCAAATTTTATTGTTTATTCTATTTTTTATTAATGTGATTTATGTAGTTTTATTTGTATTAGTATGTGAATAGTGAATTTGTGTTTAATAAATTAACTCATGACATGATTATTTTAATTAATGTAAATTACTAAATTTATTATTCCATTAAAGCTTCTTTAAACTTTAAAAGGCTTTTTAGAAAACTTTATTGCACCTTGTTCTTAAATATTGTACCATGAATTTTATTTGAGAATGATGCATACATAATTGAAGATATTGTTATCCACTAATATCACTTTTATGATAAGGGAAAAGAAAAAATTAAAAATAAGTGTTTTTCATGAACCAATAATAGAGCTCAATTTCAAAATTAAGACTTACTATTTGCCAATTGAAAAGTTAAAAATTGAATTTTTTTGTCAACATTGCTTAAATTTGTGTGTAGCTAAAAGAAAACATAAAAGTACATGCGTTAAAAAGAAAAAAAAAAGGTTATTTTTGAAAGTTTAATTGTTAAGTTTAAGAAATATAAAAAGAAAATAGGTGTTATTTTCTAGAATAAAGAAATTTCAAAAAAATGGTTGAATCTGAAATATCATTATATTTTTTTTATTGGTTAACAAAATTTACATTTAAGCCCAACATTTATAAAATATTTAATCTTAAATTTTATATAACAATATCCACTAAACATTATATTATTTGTGTAAAAACAACATTTGTAGTTATTATTGTAATTTATTGTTGTTCCCTATTCACTAACATAAAACAGTTTAAGTATTTAAAAAAAAGTTAATAGTGAATCTATGAGTGATAAGATGTAAGTAAAACACACTGATTAATTTTCAATATAATATTCTTTATTATAAATAAATCAAACAAGAATACATTACCCAAGTACTTGCGGAATAGTACTTGGGATTGAAATGACAAAGGTTGGTAACTCCTCTCGAAGCTCAGGCTAAGTCTGAGCACAACTACAAGTACCCACTGAGCTATCTCAGGGATTAAGTTGTATTTTGAGGAGTGAAAGATGGCTTGCGTGTGTGTGTGTGTTTTTACAATTCGCAAGCTTAAATCTTTCACTCCATCTCTTATGCTATTTATACAAGTATGAGTTTTAACTCTTTCCTAAGTGACAAACTGACAATTTACAGAAGATAAAATACTGATGTATTTTGTCTCTGTTTACAAAGACTATTCTAGGTAAGAGACAAGATCGCTTTCGAGTTCAGTGATGACACTGAACCTGATCGTTTGCCATTCAGGGAAAGTTGACTTTGGTTGATAAGGACTTCGTCTTATCTGATTCAAACTTATCTCGCCTTATCCCGCTCATTCTTCAGTCATTTATTTCAGTTTGTCTTCAGTGTAAGTAGCTGGAGAGGAGTTTTAGGGATTCAGTGAGTTATTGTCATCACTCACTGAATCCACCATCTTCTTCTTGACTCAGTCTTCACCCTTTAAGTTCCGCCTTACTGAGTGGAGAGACTTCTTATTCGCCTCTTACTGAGCGTCCTGAAGATGGCTCACTGAGAGACTATGCACTCAGTGACCTGTTAGTGTGTAATGGTCTAAACACTTGGGGTATTTTCTATTCAAATCCTAGATCAAGGGGTTTGGGTATTAACTGAACCCAACAGTCTCCCCCTATTTGGATATACAAATAGCCTAAGTGTTTGATCAGTGTAAGTGAGCAAATGGCTTCTTCTTACACTGAATGTACTAATGAATATAATAAGGAACACTGAATATTTTAACAAAACATACATTATTTATTGTTCAAATTACAAGATTCCTATCACTAGTACAAAAGATAATGAAAATGATGTCAGTCAAGATGGATCCCCAGTGCTTCAAGCTTAACTTTCTTTGTGATGAGTGTTTCTCTGTCAGGGTGCTCTCTTATCTTGGCATTTAAATCAGCACAGAACCTGACGTTTGCAGGAGTCTGAATTTGAGAGGCCACTGGTATGTAGCTCAACATTGTAGCCACTCCTGCCTGATCAATATCACTTCACCTTTGGAATGTTGGGTTTCCATAGACATCAATGAAAAACAACCCTCTTTCAGGCTTTTCTATCACAAGACAGTTGACAAATTTTACACCTTCAGGCAGCTCCCTGTTGCATTCAAGTCTAGGCACTTTGATCTCAGGCTGGAACTCAACTCTCTTTTTCTTGCCCTGTAATGACTGAGGTTGAGATCCTTGTGGTGCGCTTAAGGCGGTAGAATCCCCATTGTCTTTGGCACATCCTCGATCTTTCATACCTTTTGCTGAGCATTTTCATCAGCTCCTTAACAACCGTATTCTGCTTCTTTTCAATTATTGGACCAAGCTCATCGAGTTCAGTGATCCCAAAGTCAGTGAATTTTAGGGGATCATGAACTTCGAAGTGTCTTTTATCATCCCCTCTGTAAACATTCATTGCCAGTGGTTTGGATTTGGGGATGATTCTGACGTCAGTGATTTTCTTAGGAAGCCTTCTGCTTGTCATTGACCAGTTATAATGGTCAATTCTTCCTTGCCTGATGGCTGCAGTTCTTTTGTTCTTTTCTTCCAACTGCTTTTTCATTTCAGCCATCTTAGCAGCCTGAGCATCCTTGAAATTTTGTCCTGCCTGACCCTTTTGAAGCTTCTTAGGATCTATTCCAATGTTCTCAGCTTCCTCAGCAACGACTTGTACCAGTGCTTCTTTGCTCTTTCTTTCTTCATCAGCAAGTTTCTTTTTCCTTTCTTCCTTGGCAAGGTAGGCACTTAGCTGTTGTGGGGTGAGCATGTACTCAGTGTTGCCGATCATATAGGGAATCTTCTCAGGCTCAGGTGTTTGCATTTTGCCTTTTCCTTTGTCTTGGCCTGAGGAAGATGATGCTACCAAGGTAGGTGTTGTTGTTGTGATGGGTGTAGCCACTGTCATTGTTAATGTTGTTGTAGATGTAGGTGGAACTGATGAGATGGGTGTTACTGAAACTGGTGGTGTTGGCTCCACCTCAGTGTGAGAAGGAGTTTCTTCAACAGTATTCTCCCCCTCAACTGTTGCCGTAGCGTCAGTGAGGGCAAGAGTTGTAGGTGGCACTTGAGGAGTCCGAGCTTGACCCTTAAAGGCTTGATAAATCTCGGTGACCATTGCCTTGATATCGAAGTATCCGTTTGAATACCGTGACCTTTGCTTCCAAATTAGCCCGAGATACTTCCAAAGCGTCATTCGGGCCCAAGATTCCAGGCCATAGAAGATGATGCCCGAGCCAAAGTAGCCACCGAGTATCCAAAGAGCCCAATGTAGCCTGAAGAGACTGGATCAAGATTGAAGACCCCGAACATTTGCAGATTTGAGCATTTCGATTAGTTCAGTGAAATTTGGAGGAGTGTTTCAAGTAAGCCTTAGTAGCCTCCAGCACTTTGGAGTTGAGCGCTGGGTCTTCTTTGACAGATTCCCTGATTTCATCTATCTTTGTGCCAACACCCTGAAGGTGCTCGAGAAATTTAGCCAAGTTTTCATCCAGTCTATGAAGATTGTCATACATCGATCCCATGCTCATCGGTGTTGGTGTTGAAATCAAAACTTCACTTTCGGATCTGCATAGGAAGCGCTTGAGTGTGTTGATCCCATAAAGTTTCATGACCCCGAATATAGATTCCTTGAAGCTTTAGTGATCCACATAACTAGTTGCCTCTGTCGGTGAAAGAGTGTTATCAAATTTCCGAATTCTTCAGACGGAAGATCGAAGAGTCACAGTCATTATCTTCAGGCTGGAAAGGTGACTCTTTAGGCCCTTGTGGACCAGGCTGAGGCTCTTGTTCAGATTGAGCATCAGCGTTCACTTCTTCTCCTGCTAATAAAATTGCATCTTCACTATCAGCTTGTTCTTCTTCAGAGAATATCGGATCGGCGACCTCGAAAGATTAACAATGTGGGGTGATGGGTTCCGTATCAGTCGGGTGGTATATTTCCTCGAGTCTTTGTCCCCGTTGACCCCCAAACACTGGTGGGCGTTTCCCAGTGCCTTCTCTGGAGTCGGGATTGGTGGTGGGTTCCATATCGGCGGGTTGTTCCTTTCCCTCCGAGTCTTTGTCCCCGTGACCCCTGAGACACTGGTGGGTGTTTCCCAGTGCCTTTGGCGGAGTCAGTGGTAGTGATATCCCTATAAGTAGGTTGTATGTTTCCCTCTGGATCATAGGGAGTAGTAGTTGGGACTAAGGGCACTGATTGTGATTTATCAGTGTCATTCGTTGTCACCTGGGTGGATGTTGCTTGGTCTCCAATGGGTGGCATATCGGTCTTAGGCTTCTTTTGCCTTTTGGGCTGTGTTCCTGAAGCCTCAGGGCTTCTTTTGCCTTTTGGGCTGTGTTCCTGAAGCCTCAGGGCCCTCTTAGTTCCAGTCTGAGACTTCCCCTTTCTCTTTTTAGGAGCAGGGTTAGAGAGACCGAGTCCTCTGGTTGTTTACAGCAACCATATGGGCCGTCAATTCAATATTAGTGACAAGGGATGGGTCTTTTTGAAAATTAGATTGACTCAGGATGCCAGGTAAAGCACAATATTTTTGTTCCTGAGGACAATTGCAACCCAGTAACACTTGTAAAGCACATAAGACAAACCTAGGGTACGAAACGTATTTCGCCCTAGTTTTGCTCAGTAGCTTGGTTACGAGATCACTGTAAATGATCTCCCCAATGTCGACATTGACCCCATTCATAAAAAAGTATGCCATCATCAACTGAATAGAATTAACTTGTTCAGTGGATGAGTGGTTCCCTCCGAGGACCTGAATCACAAAAGTGAATAGGATCCTCCAAGCCATAGAAATGAACTCTTGGTGACTGGGGTCTTGTCCAAAAATTTTGGATCCAAAACCATTTGTTTTGACCCATCCTTCACTGTGGAGGGTTCAGGATGGGCAACATAAACTCCTTTATTGTAGTCTAACCCTGTTGCAATACAAAACGTTTTATAGTCCAGGTGGTGATCTTTCCCGTTAAAAGATCGAACTTAATGAGATACTCCCTAAGGGGTCTTAGGTCTGTCTCATTAGTTGAGGGTGTCGGGTCATAGGCCATCACTGTAGCCCAAAACTCTTTGAGGAGGTTTTGGTACAGTATAGAGGACAACGAACAAAGGCCGTTTTATTGGCGCTTGAATAAAAATTTCATTATGTCCTTATAGGCTGGGACATTTTGGGGGTATTCAAAATTGGCTATAACATTGTTAGTTTTAAATTCAACATTACTGAAATCCCTTACCCACTGAGATGCAAACTGAAGAGATTGTGTTCTAGCCATTTCCATGCAAAGATTTTTAGGGTTTTGAAAGAATATTTGAACTAGAACAATCAAAGAGTTTTAAATCTCTCAAGTTTGTGATGAAAAACTTTTTGTAAATGTTTACAGAGAAGGTTTTTGAAAAAAAAGGTTTGAAGAACACAAAGATTTCTGGGTTTGACAGAGTTTTTGCAGAAATACTTTGTGTGTTTTAATGATTTTGTGAGGGGTATTTATAGAGTGATGAGAGGAGTTGTTTATGCACAAATGTGGATTTGTAAAGTCAGTTTTTGAAAACGTTTCGAATTTCCACATTTAATGTCACCACTCCACTACCCGCTGTAAAATCCCGGTTTTCAAGGAACAGTTGCAGTGCATAGTAAAAGTGCAATTTGCAACAATAAAATATCAATAAGATATTTCATGTGAGAGGGGGCATTTAATGCCAAGTGGGATTGGGTAAGTTTGAGGGACCCTTGACAGTAAGATAGAGAGACATATATTCCTATATTTAATTGGTATGTTTACCAACCTAGGACATTTAAGTAACTAATACTTGGTGCATTTAGTTACTCATTCAATGCTCAATATCAAGAGTCAGGGTCCCTGAATGAGTCTTACTCATTCAGTGAGAGGGTTATTTTTGAGGTTTTGTTCAGGGAGGATGAATCATTTTAGAAAAAAACTTACTGAGATTGGGATTGGTTTTCAGGTCGCTGACTTTCAATGTCTAGAATTCCTAATTCAGCTTTCGGTCTCCTGAAGGTAGGTTCATCCAAGGGTTTGGTGAAGATATCAGCAAGTTGATATTCAGTAGGGATGAAATGAAGCTCTATGTCTCCGTTCATTATGTGGTCCCTGATGAAATGATATCTGATATCAATGTGTTTGGTTCTTTGGTAAAGGACAGGGTTGTTGGAGATAGCAATGGCACTAGTGTTGTCACAGAAGATGGGTACCATTTTGTAGTAGATGTTATAGTCACTGAGTTGACTTTTCATCCATAATACATTGGCACAACATCCTGCGTGACAACATACTCAGCTTCGGCTGAAGACATAGCCACTGATTGTTGCTTTTTAGCACTCCAACATACCAGCTTTCCTCCAAGGAATTGACAAGATCCTGAGGTACTTTTTCTATCCATGTTGCAGCCAGCATAATCAGATTCAAAATATCCTTTGAGGTCAAACCCTGAGCACTTTGGATAGTAGAGTCCAAGGCTTGGAGTTCCCTTCAGGTATCTTAGTATTCTTTTGGCTGCAGTGAGATGGGATTCTTTGGGATTGGACTGATATCTTGTTATTAGACAGACTGAGAATTGTATGTCTGGTATGGAAGCAGTGAGATACATCAGTGAGCCAACAATCCCTCTGAAATGGGTTTGATTGATTGATTTGACAGTGAGATTAGGTCCAAGGTTGTTAGGAGGGACCATTGGTGTCTTCACTGAGGCACAGTCAAATATCTCATATTTCTTCAAGAGATTTCTGGTGTATTTCTCTTGACTGATGGAGATTTCTTTATCAGTTTGCCTTATTTGTAGTCCAAGGAAGTATGTGATTTCACCCATCATGCTCATTTCAAACTTCTTTGTCATCAGTTTTTCAAACTGTTTGCAAAGAGTGTAGTTTGTTGAGCCAAAGAAGATGTCATCAACATATACTTGGACCAGTATCACATCTTGTTTTGTCCTGTAGATAAACAATGTGTTGTCTATCTTTCCTTTGACAAACTTGTTTTGAATCAGGAAGGCTAAGAGAGTTTCGTACCATGCCCTGGGAGCTTGCTTTAGTCCATAAAGGGCTTTATCAAGCTTGCGAACATAGTCGTGGAATTTACTACTCTCAAAGCCGGAGGTTGCTTGAACATACACATCTTCCTTGAGTTCACCAATCAGGAATGCACTTTTTACATCCATTTGGTAAACTTTGAAGTTCATGTAGGTAGCATATGCAAGGAAGATCCTGATGGCTTCCATTCTTGCAACAGGAGCAAATGTCTCATCATAGTCAATGTCTCCTTGTTGACTGTAACCTTTGGCTACAAGCCTGGATTTGTTTTTAATGACAGTGCCTTTTTCATCGGGTTTGTTTCTGAAAACCCACTTCATTCCTATGACAATGACATCCTGAGGACATTTGATCAAGGTCATGACCTTGTTTTTATCAAACTGTTGAAGTTCTTCTTGCATGGCCTGAACCCAGCTTGGGTGTTTTAAAGCCTCAATGACACTCTTGGGTTCTATTTCTGATAGGTAATCAGCATATAGACATTCGTTTGATAAAGCTGCAGTTAGTTTAGTGATGAGTGTCTAAATACTCATCATTTTTATACTGTCTAGACTACAAAAACATCTGAAAACACTCAGAAACACATCAAAATGATCAAAATATCACAAATCAGTGTTTTATGTGTTTTAAATGCAAAAATATCAAAGTCAGATGAAAAATGTATCAAGTTTGCAAAATTGGCAGTTTTAGTCCCCCAAGTTTTGAAAGTTGTCAAATCTAGTCCCTGGAATTCAAAAATGTGAAGTTTTGTCATTCAAGGTCCCTGAAGTATTCTAAGTTATCAAAAATGGTCCTTGAATGATTCTTTGGTCAAATGGCAAGAAAGGTCCCTAAAGTTTGAAAATTTGCAAAATTAGTCCTTGGATTTTTTAAAATGGAATTTTATGCAAAAAGGGTCCTTGCACTATCAAAGTTGTCAAGTTTGGTCCTTGTAATAACATTGGAAAAAGTATCTTGATCAGTCCCTCAAGTTTGGAGAATTTGCATATTTGGTCCTTGTATACTATTAAACCAAACCGGCCCTTTTGTTATATCAATCCAAATCCAATCCATAATCCCTTGGCCCAATCCAAGCCCAACCCCGTTAGTATTATTGCCCCAGTCAAAGAAAGTCAAATCCACTCCCAAACGCGCCTAAAAACCACTACCACTGTAGACCTCCCTCTCCACCCCTGTAAACCCAAAACCAGTACTGGTTTCTCCACTTTTTCAACCCCCTCTCCATACTTTGTCCCCTCCACCTCCACTAACACCAAAAATCCTTTATTGACTGAAACCCACTCCATTTAAAGCTCAAACCTGCTTTGAAGAAAATGGCGCCAAAATGACACTTGGACGGTTTTGATGATTTTATGCAATCCAATGGCTAGAATTTGGTGGGAATGATTCAGAGGTCAAAGAGAGGTCACTAAAGTCTATAAAGAGGAGTGGAGATGCATTGTACCAAAGTATCTAGTGTAAAAATTAATTTTCTTATGTCGTTTTAGTTAACTTTCCATTTTCAGTGTATGATTTAGCTTTTAAGCTCTTTAGTTCAAGTATTCAGTGTATTATCAAACTTTTGTAACCATCAATTTCAGTTTTAACCTTCATTATCAAGTTTGTGAAATTTCAAGATAAAATCTCATATGCTTCAAATGTTGTTGTTTGTTGTTAATATGGACTGAGATAAGTTACATAAGCTCCTAGATAGCTTTTCTAAGCTATTAGAAACACTAAAACTCAGTTTAGAAGCAAAATCAAAAATCACCAAAAATACAAATTAAATAGGTGAAAAATAAAAAAATCACTTGGAAATGGCATTCACAGCTGGAGCAGGGTAGATTATGGATGGCCTTGGGTTAGAAGCTTAGTGGTAAGCTAATAGGGGTGTTCATTGGTCCTTGATCTCAATTTTCAGTTGGAAAGCTTGTGTAAGCCTTTTTGTCTATTTTGCATTTCACTGTTGTATTTGTTAATTAGCTTAAATTTCTGTTTCTCTGAGTTGTTTAGTCTTAGTTAAGTGATAGTAATCATTAAAATCAGTAGGTTGTTCTTTGAAAGTGGTATTTAGCAAAAATCTCTTTTTGACAGTCAATAGTGCATAATTGTCATTTCTGATTTTGAAGGTGTTTTGGTTGTTATTTTAGGTTTCATTAGTCCTAATAAGTAATACTATAAGGTCTGCAATAACTTTCATGGATTGAATTTATGTTTTGCTTTGAAAAATTCCAAATCAGTTGCTTAAAGGTCTGTTTGGATTTGCTTGCTTAAACTGTATCAAGTCTTGTTTATGTTGTTGTTTGTGCTTGCTTTGTGTCACATAAGTGTTTTATATCTCATATCAGTCATAAAAACCTGTCCTTGTTTGTGGAAAAGTCAAAATAGCAGTTAATCATATTTTGTGTGTCCACTGTTGGAATGTCATGATTTATGATCATTGATTTGTGTTTATAAGTTGTTAATCTTGCTCAAATCAGTCTTAACATACCTCAAAACAACATATTCAGTGATTTAAATCAGATTAAAGTTCACTTTAGTCAACTCTCTTAGTTTTGAACAAAAGTCAAAATTTCATTTGGGTCGTTTTTGAATAAACTTTGGAATTTCACTGTGTGCTTAATAATAAATTTTAGCTTAAAAGCTCTTAGGGTATTAAAGTCTAGTTGCTAAACAAAAATATAAAAATACTAGTTATCTCTTAATCAGATTATTTGGTACTTATTTCTTAGCTTTTTGTGGATACCTGTTCTGTGTAAGTGCCCTGTGCACCAGTTACATAAGCTCAATCAAAAGCTTGCACAGAGTTCATTTGTTGTTCAAATCTTATGTTTTTTGGTTCTTTGGATAGCCAACCTGGCCATCTTGAAGTATCAGGCCTTGTTTTTCAATTTGAAGCTTTATAGGTAGGGCTGCTTAAAGCTTAAAGCTTGTCCCATTTCTGTGTTTGGCATAAGTGCTTATTAGCTTCTATCTAGCTTTTCAGTGTGCTTCTCTGTATCTCTTAGCTTCATTTCAGTTCATATAGCTTGTTTGCATCTTATTTGAACTTTTGTTTCAGCTGTTGAGCTTGTTTGAGCTTATTCCATCAAAATAAGCTCTTTATCATCACTGTTGGGATATTAAGCTTGTCAAACTGCTTATTTGTGTTTTGTAAAATTTTTGTCTTTATTAAAGTTTCATAATATCAGTATTAAAGTAGTTTTCAAAAAGAAAATCAAGAAAAATATCAAGTTAAAATCAGTGATAGTGTTTATTTAATATTTCCTAGCTTTTTGATTTTTATTTTTAGCTTATTAATAAGTAAATCTTGTTTTTCTATTTTTCTTAGTTTTCTGACATCATATAGTATTTTTAGAAAAAGTTTCATAATTTTCCTAATCTTTTTAATATTTATTATAATTTTAATTAGTTAAAAATAGTAAATAATTAGTAATAAATAATTAAAAAGCATAAAAAATATATTTTCAGTTTTAAAATTAGTTTTATCACATTTTAGATTTTTCAAAGTTAAAATTTCATTTTTCCAGTTTTATTTTATATTTTCTAGTACTTAAGTGTATTTTAAATAATAATTAATTAGTAATAATTAGATAAAAAGTGTGAAAAATATATTTTTAAAATTAGTTTTATAGTATTTTAGATTTTTCTGAATCATAATTTTATTTTTCTAGCCTTATTTTGTATTTTCTTCTATTTTAGAGTATTTATTAAATAGTTAAAATAGTTTTTAATTAATAATAATTAATTAAATAGTCATAAAAATAATTTTCTTTTTCTAATAATTTTCTTTTATTTTTAGGATTCCAAAAATGTCATTTTTATATTTTTAGGTCTTTTATTTGTTAGATTTCACTTTTTATTTAGCACGTATACGTAGTTTTTAAACTTACGTTTTACGTTTGTCTTATCTGATTGTTGTGCTTTCCAGTTCTGTATCCTATTCCATTCCAAGCAATCAGTAGTGTAATATTTCTAATCAAAACCTTTACAGATCACTATCCTTAGTGATCATTCTATCGTCTGAGTTTGTTTTGACACACCATTGAGTCTCCGTGGGACTAAACGACCCGGGAATTCATTATATTCTCCAGGACTTCATTGCATTTGTGTTTTAAGCGGTTTTAAGCTTCTTACGGTCGGCCATTCACAAGTGGCCGGCTTGTGTGAGGTAGCTTGACTGTTTTCAGCACAGATCAAATTTTGGCGCCGCTGCCGGGGAGGCTTTAGCGTGTGTTTAGCCATTTTCAGACCCATTCTTGCACATAACCCATCGTTTGTAAAAAGTTTTTTGTGAAGTTATAAAAATATCAAAAGTTCATTAACACTTTTCCTAAAGTGTTAACAAACCCAAAAACAATATAAAACAACAAAACAATCCGAACGTTTTCTATTTTGTATTCTCTTTTAAGGTGATTCTTGAAGAGATACGATTTGGTAAACGGACGATACCAAAAATATTGTCCAAAAGTTTTTTAAACCCATCAGCACAAATCTTACCTACGTCTTTTCAGTGGTACTTAATATATACATAAAAATCAACCACCGCAAATCAAGGAAGTGCACTACCTAACTGGGGGTGCGACCATAATAAGTTCCCCGAACATCGATTTAAAACTTGCCTTTGTGTCACTTGTGATTTGGTGTACCTTTTTCAAAGAAGCCATTTCATTTGTGATTATTGGTTAAGTTCACTTGTCGCTTTGCCTCATTTGTTTTGAAAATTGATTTTTATACTTAGTGCATGCGCTCGTTCTTCAGTTCTACAAGTCCACTTTCGAACTTGGAAACATTCCTCGTAGACGTAGAGGGCGTTCAGCTCCTTCACCGGATGGGAAGCGTCTACCACCACCACCTCCGCCGAAATGGCGAAGACAAACCCATGAATGAGCTTCTCCAAGCACCCATCGAGGGTTACGGAGATGCCATTGTTGTTCCAGCCATCGTGGCTGACACTTTCGAGCTCAAAACCGGGTTGCTTAATCTAGTAACCCAAAGCCAATTCTATGGTTTTGAGCGGGATGATCCTCATGCGCACATTCGATGGTTTAACAAGATTGCATCTACCATCAAGTACAAGAATGTCCCACATGAAGCTATCAAGCTTCTTCTGTTCCCATTTTCTCTAGAGGGACAAGCCCGGAATTGGCTTGAGAAACAACCCCCTCGTTCTATAGAGACATGGGAAGATCTTGTCACCAAGTTCGTTAACGAGTTCTATCCTCCATCCCGAACCACAAGTCTTAAGAATGAGATAATGAAATTTTCTCAGAGATTTGATGAATCATTCGGGGAGGCATGGGATCGTTACAAAGAGTTGCTCCACAAGTGTCCACATCACGGTTTTACCGAGTTAATGCAAATGGATACTTTCTACAATGGTCTTAATCAGACCAATCAAGATTCTTTGAATGCCTCCGCGGAGGTAATTTCTGAGCAAGACCACAAAAGAGGCCTTGCAAATTATTGAGAACAAATCTCAGTCCGTCCTTTCGAGCAAAGACATATCGCCTCATGTCTTTGGACCTTCTTCTTCTTCATCTTCAGTGAGTACATCTAGCACCAATGCTAAGATTGACAAACTCACGAGACATTGTTCAGCTTTGGTTCTTGCTAACCAAAGAAAGTGACCTTCACTCGACACCAACACATTGAAGTGAAGAAAGTCGAGAGTTGTGTTACTTGTGGTGGTCCTCATGCATACTACAATTGTACCGCCACCGATGGTAGTCCATTTGAGGCCAATGCTCTAGCCGGTAGTTCACAGCAAGGAGGTAATCAATACCGCCCTCAAAATGAACCACACTACCGTGCTAACACTAATCGTGCACCACCGGTTTTAACCAAAATCATAACATGCAAAACCGAAATCAGAACCAACCAAGAATGAACCAAGGTTATCAAAACCAAGGTAATTTCTATCCCGGACCCAATCAAGGTTTCCAACATCAAGGGAACCTCCATCAAAACAATTTCAATCGAGGGAATCAATTTCCGGGGAATGTGAATCCTAATCAAGGGAATTTTGGCTATAATCAAAACATACGGCCTCAATTTATCCCTCCAGCTCCTCTCGTCATTGTTCCTCCGGTACCATCATCGATGAGTTATTGAAGCAATTCATGAAATCCCAAGATGAAATGAACAGGTTGTTGGTCACCAAATTGCGATCTCAAAAGTCTTTAAATGATCGACCCTCGGACTCGTGTACTTTACCCAGCAACACGATCGCTAACCCGAGGGGCGATGCTAAGGCGATCACAACCCGAAGTGGTGTTTCATACACTGGACCTGCTGTTCCTACTACCTCTTCTTCCTCTTCTCTCCCTAAGGTAGTGGAAAGTGAACCGAGGACACACAATGGACCTACGACTCCAATGCCCCTCCACTGTGGCAATGAGTCAAGTTACCAAGGAAACAACGGACAAGGTGCATTATTCAAGCCCACGATGTACCGCACACGTCCCACCTTCAAGTAGTCCAACCTCAAGTTGTCCGAAACCCAAGTCTAATCCAGAGTTGTTTTGAACCACCTGTAGCTCCCGTTGAAAATACCAAATCCAAATCTTCTATTCCTTATCCATCACGTTTGAATGAGCAAAAGCTCCGCGAGAAAGCTAGTCATCAAATGAACAAATTTTTCCAAATTTTCCAAGAATTACACTTTGACATAAGCTTTGCGGATGCTATCATGCTGATGCCCAAGTTTGCATCAACTCTCAAACACATGTTAAGCAACAAGGAAAAGTTGTTTGAAATGGCTAAAACTCCTCTTAACGAGAACTGCTCTGCATTATCCCGAAGAAGCTTCCGAAAAGCTTGGAGATCCCGGAAAGTTCCTCTTACCTTGTGTATTTCCGGTGAATGGTTGAATGCTTTGCCTTAGCCGATCTTGGTGCAAGCATCAACCTGATGCCTTATTCAATATGGAAGAAACTTTCTCTTCCGGAACTTACTCCTACATGCATGACTCTCGAGCTTGCAGATCGTTCCATATCCCGTCCTCTTGGTATTGCCGAGGACGTATTTGTGAAAGTAGGAAAGTTCCATTTTCCAGGTGACTTCGTGGTTGTTGATTTCGATGCCGATCATCGGGTTCCTCTCATTATTGGTCGAGGATTCCGAGAACGGGCGTGCTCTCATTGATGTATTTGAGCAAGAAATCACATTGCGTGTTGGTAATGAAGCTGTCACCTTCAGCCTTGACCAAACTTCGAGGTACTCCGAAATTATGATTCGAATCGGTTAACCGAATAGATATCATTGATGTTGCTCCTGAAGAGTACTCTCAAGAAGTTCTTGGTTATTCTCATAATTCCGTGAGTGGGGATCCCACCACATCTTCTCAGCCTATCATAGCCAATTCTACTCCTTCTATCACTCCTTTTGAGGGAAGAGACTTCATCTTGGAAGAGATTGAAGCATACTTGGCTAGTGATTCTGTTCCATGGGAAATTGATCATGCTCCAATTGACATTGAGGGGGACATACTTCTTATTGAGAAGTTGCTTAATGATGATCCATCATCAGCCCCTCACCCTAGTGATTCAATCCCAGTTGAGATTAATCAAAATGAGATTAATCTGGAGGGAGATATTCTTCTAAAGAAGTTGTCAAATCAGGACACTTCTCCCCCTCTCCCTCCCATCAAACTTCATAACAAGGAAGTCAAGTCAGTTTGAGAAAGCGAAGAATTTCCGAGGTTGAGCTTAAGGACTTACCTCCTCATCTTGAGTATGCATTTCTAGAAGGTGATGATAAATTACCTGTCATTATTGCTCGAGATTTGAGTAAAGATGAAAAAGCTGCTCTCATAAAAATCTTGAAGTCCCACAAGCAAGCAATTGCTTGGAAACTCTCCGACATTAAGGGTACCAACCCTGAGTTCTGTACTCATAAAATCTTGATGGAGGATGACTTTAAACCAGCAGTTCAACATCAGAGAAGAGTAAATCCAAAAATCCATGATGTTATCAAACAGGAGGTTATCAAACTTCTTGATGCGGGATTGATTTACCCGATCTCAGATAGTCCTTGGGTCAGCCCAATTCATTGTGTTCGAAAAGGGTGGCATTACTGTTGTCACAAATGAAGATAACGAGTTAATTCCAACTCGATTGGTTACGGGATGGCGTGTGTGCATTGACTATCGTAAGTTAAATGACGCCACCCGTAAAGACCATTTTCCTCTACCCTTCATGGACCAAATGCTTGAGAGATTAGCAAGGAACGAATACTATTGTTTCCTTGATGGTTTCTCAGGTTACTTTCAGATCCCCATTGATCCAAATGATCAAGAAAAGACTACATTCACCTGCCCATACGGGACTTTTGCCTACAAACGTATGCCTTTTGGCTTATGTAATGCTCCTGGCACGTTCCAAAGATGTATGATGGCCATTTTCCACGACATGATCGGGGAAACAATGGAGGTGTTTATGGATGACTTCTTGGTCATTGGGGATTCGTTTCAAACATGTCTCTCCCATCTAGATAAAATGCTCAAACGGTGTGAAGACACAAATCTTTGTCTAAACCGGGAGAAAAGCCACTTTATGGTCAAAGAAGGCATAGTCCTTGGCCATAAGATTTCAAAGAATGGGATTGAGGTTGATAGAGCAAAAGTTGATGTAATTGCTAAGGCAGCCTCATCCTCTACCGTCAAAGGTATTAGGAGTTTTTAGGTCATGCCGGTTTCTATCGCAGATTCATACAAGATTTTTCTAAAATCGCCCAGCCTATGACCCATCTTCTTGAAAAGGATGCTCCTTTTATCTTCTCACCCGAGTGCATCATAGCTTTTGACACATTGAAGAAAAAGCTAATGAGGCACCCATTCTCGTTGCTCCCGACCGGGACTTGCCTTTTGAGCTCATGTGCGATGCAAGTGATTTTGCTATCGGCAGCGTCTTTGGGCAACGTAGAAACAAGCATTTTCACCTATCCACTACGCAAGCAAAACTATGACTGAAGCTCAAACTCATTACACCACCACCGAAAAAGAGCTATTAGCCGTGGTGTATGCATTTGAGAAGTTTCGGCCGTACTTAATCTTGACCAAATGCGTGGTGTATATGGATCACTCGGCTCTTAAATATCTCTTTGCAAAACAAGATGCAAAGCCGAGATTGCTTCGTTGGATTCTCCTCCTCCATGAATTTGATATCATTATACGTGATAAAAAGGAGCCGAGAATCTAGGCTGCCGATCATCTGTCCCGATTAGAGAACCCTCACCGGGATGTTTTCGAGAAAAGGAAATAAATGAAACATTTCCTCTCGAGACACTCAATGCGGTTTCTTTTCGTGGAAATTCTACCACCCCATGGTTTGCTGACTTCGCAAATTACCATGCGGGTAACTTCATTGTGAAAGGGATGTCGACCCAACAGAAGAATAAGTTCTTCAAAGATGTTAAACATTATTTCTGGGACGACCCCTACTTATTCAAAATCTGTGCGGATCAAGTCATCCGACGGTGTGTTTATGGACAGGAAGCTATTGATATTCTCACAGCTTGCCATGCTGGACCCACCGGGGGCCATCATAGTCCAAACTACACAGCCAAAAAGGTGTTTGATTCCGGATTCTATTGGCCCACAATCTATAAGGATGCCCACGAATTTGTCAAAGCTTGTGACGCCTGTCAACGTCATGGTAATATCTCTCAAAGGAATGAAATGCCACAAAATGCCATTCAAGTTTGTGAGATATTTGACATATGGGGTATTGATTTTATGGGGCCATTTCCTTCATCTCGTGGAAACAAGTACATACTCGTGGCTGTTGACTATCTGTCAAAATGGGTTGAAGCGAAAGGCTTTACCTACCAATGATGCCCGAAGTTGTTGTGAAGTTTTTGAAATCTCTTTTGCCGGGTTTGGAACTCCGAGAGCGATAATCAGTGATCGTGGTACACATTTCTGCAATGACCAATTTGAAAGAGTCATGAAAAAGTATGGTGTTACCCAACCGTCTCTCTCGCATACCACCCCCAAACAAGTGGGCGGGTGGAAGTTTCAAACCGTGGTATTAAAAGAATTCGGAGAGGACGGTTGGCGAAAACCGTGCCTCTTGGTCGGATAAGCTAGATGGCGACTCACGGGCTTTTCGTGACTTACAAAACACCCATCGGGTGTACTCCATACAAGCTAGTGTACGGAAAGGCATGTCATCTTCCGATTGAGCTAGAACACAAGGCATACTGGGCCTTAAAGCATGCAAACTTCGATATCTGAGACAGTGGTGATCATAGAAAAGTTCAAATGAATGAATTAAATGAACTTCGTGATCAAGCTTACGAGAACTCTTTAATCTACAAGCAAAAGACAAAGAAGATCCATGACTCAAAAATCAAGAACCGCTGTTTTCAACGCGTCGGTGATCGAGTCCTTCTTGTCAATTCAAGATTGAAGATTTTCTCGGGAAAGCTCAAGTCCCTGGTGCGGGTCCATTTACTATCGCTAAGGTTTATCCTTATGGTACCGTTGAGTTATCTCAACCCGATGGTCTTAATTTTAAAGTGAATGGTCATCGAGTGAAGCATTATTTTGGAGAGGACATTCCTCCTGTGGTTGTCCCGGATTTACAAACATTCCCCATGAACTGATGAATGCGGGGATCGAGTCAAGCTAGTGACTCGGTAATCAAAAACATTAGCACGCACCATATGGGTTTTCACCCATATTTCTGTCTTCTTAACCTCTTTCTACCACCTAAGTGTGGGGGTGATGCCCCACATGTAATGTATATATAAAAAAAAAAAAAAAAAAATGGCCGTAGTATTTCCCTTTTACGTTATCAGTTTCGGCATAACCGCCGGTACTTTCAATATTGAGGGCAATATTCATTTCTAAGTGTGGGGGGGAATTCTCACGAATTTTATCATATTTATCCACCCAATTTCCCCATTTTTGGCCAAAATTTTTTTGGAGTAAGTGTTTTTCACTTACTCATCTTGGTTATCAGTTCGCCATGTCTAATAGACAAAAGGATTGGCTAATCCAGGAGCCAACGGCTCTTGGTAAAGATTTCTCAAATCCATTTATATGGCTTGCAATTTGCCCAAAATTGTATGGTTCTCAACTCACCATATCCTAAATAGTGAAGAGTTGGCTAGCCCGCAAGGTTATGGCTTGTGGTAAAGGCAGTGGAAAAACCATAATTGGTAATCAGCTCACCAAAGATAATATTGATAATTTATCTAAGAGTTGGCTAGTCCAGGAGGGTACGGCTTCTGGTAAAGACAAAATCAAATCCGTTATATGGTTTATGATTTGCCAATAAATCATTTGCTTATCGTTGTACCAAGGTTCTTACTTGAATCAAAACAATTGGCTACTCCAGAAGTGATGGCTTTTGGTAAAGAGTCTTTCAAATCCATCAAGTTTTCTCAAATCATTGCTAGGGACTAGCAATATCTCAGTATGGGGGATTGATGAGTGTCTAAATACTCATCATTTTTATACTGTCTAGACTACAAAACATCGAAAACACTCGAAAACACATCAAAATGATCAAAATATCACAAATCAGTGTTTTATGTGTTTTAAATGCAAAAATATCAAAGTCAGATGAAAAATGTATCAAGTTTGCAAAATTGGCGCTTTAGTCCCCCAGTTTTGAAAGTTGTCAAATCTAGTCCCTGGAATTCAAAAATGTGAAGTTTTGTCATTCAAGGTCCCTGAAGTATTCTAAGTTATCAAAAATGGTCCTTGAATGATTCTTTGGTCAAATGGCAAGAAAGGTCCCTAAAGTTTGAAAAATTGCAAAAATAGTCCTTGGATTTCTAAAAATGGAATTTTATGCAAAAGTGGTCCTTGTACTATCAAAGTTGTCAAGTTTGGTCCTTGTAATAACATTGGAAAAAGTATCTTGATCAGTCCCTCAAGTTTGGAGAATTTGCATATTTGGTCCTTGTATACTATTAAACCAAACCGGCCCTTTTGTTATATCAATCCAAATCCAATCCATAATCCCTTGGCCCAATCCAAGCCCAACCCCGTTAGTATTATTATTGCCCCATCAAAGAAAGTCAAATCCACTCCCAAACGCGCCTAAAAACCACTACCACTGTAGACCTCCCTCTCCACCCCTGTAAACCCAAAACCGATCTGGTTTCTCCACTTTTCAACCCCTCTCCATACTTTGTCCCTCCACCTCCACTAACACCAAAATCCTTTAATTGATTGAACCAACTCCATTTAAAGCTCAAACCTGCTTTGAAGAAAATGGCGCCAAAATGACACTTGGACGGTTTTGATGATTTTATGCAATCCAATGGCTAGAATTTGGTGGGAATGATTCAGAGGTCAAAGAGAGGTCACTAAAGTCTATAAAGAGGAGTGGAGATGCATTGTACCAAAGTATCTAGTGTAAAAATTAATTTTCTTATGTCGTTTTAGTTAACTTTCCATTTTCAGTGTATGATTTAGCTTTTAAGCTCTTTAGTTCAAGTATTCAGTGTATTATCAAACTTTGTAACCATCAATTTCAGTTTTAACCTTCATTATCAAGTTTGTGAAATTTCAAGATAAAATCTCATATGCTTCAAATGTTGTTGTTTGTTGTTAATATGGACTGAGATAAGTTACATAAGCTCCTAGATAGCTTTTCTAAGCTATTAGAAACACTAAAACTCAGTTTAGAAGCAAAATCAAAAATCACCAAAAATACAAATTAAATAGGTGAAAAAATAAAAAAATCACTTGGAAATGGCATTCACAGCTGGAGCAGGGTAAATTATGGATGGCCTTGGGTTAGAAGCTTAGTGGTAAGCTAATAGGGGTGTTCATTGGTCCTTGATCTCAATTTTCAGTTGGAAAGCTTTTGTAAGCCTTTTTGTCTATTTTGCATTTCACTGTTGTATTTGTTAATTAGCTTAAATTTCTGTTTCTCTGAGTTGTTTAGTCTTAGTTAAGTGATAGTAATCATTAAAATTAGTAGGTTGTTCTTTGAAAGTGGTATTTAGCAAAAATCTCTTTTTGACAGTCAATAGTGCATAATTGTCATTTCTGATTTTGAAGGTGTTTTGGTTGTTATTTTAGGTTTCATTAGTCCTAATAAGTAATACTATAAGGTCTGCAATAACTTTCATGGATTGAATTTATGTTTTGCTTTGAAAAATTCCAAATCAGTTGCTTAAAAGGTGCTTTTGGATTTGCTTGCTTAAACTGTATCAAGTCTTGTTTATGTTGTTGTTTGTGCTTGCTTTGTGTCACATAAGTGTTTTATATCTCATATCAGTCATAAAAACTCGTCCTTGTTTGTGGAAAAGTCAAAATAGAGTTAATCATATTTTGTGTGTCCTTTGTTGGAATGTCATGATTTATGATCATTGATTTGTATTTATAAGTTGTTAATCTTGCTCAAATCAGTCTTAACATACCTCAAAACAACATATTCAGTGATTTAAATCAGATTAAAGTTCACTTTAGTCAACTCTCTTAGTTTTGAACAAAAGTCAAAATTTCATTTGGGTCGTTTTTGAATAAACTTTGGAATTTCACTGTGTGCTTAATAATAAATTTTAGCTTAAAAGCTCTTAGGGTATTAAAGTCTAGTTGCTAAACAAAAATATAAAAATACTAGTTATCTCTTAATCAGATTATTTGGTACTTATTTCTTAGCTTTTTGTGGATACCTGTTCTGTGTAAGTGCCCAGTACTTTTGATTACATAAGCTCAATCAAAAGCTTGCCTGAGTTCATTTGTTGTTCAAATCTTGTGTTTTTTGGTTCTTTGGATAGCCAACCTGGCCATCTTGAAGTATCAGGCCTTGTTTTTCAATTTGAAGCTTTATAGGTAGGGCTGCTTAAAGCTTAAAGCTTGTCCCATTTACGTGTTTGGCATAAGTGCTTATTAGCTTCTATCTAGCTTTTAGGTGTCCTTCTCTGTATCTCTTAGCTTCATTTCAGTTCATATAGCTTGTTTTCATCTTATTTGAACTTTTGTTTCAGCTGTTGAGCTTGTTTGAGCTTATTCCATCAAAATAAGCTCTTTATCATCACTGTTGGGATATTAAGCTTGTCAAACTGCTTATTTGTGTTTTGTAAAATTTTTGTCTTTATTAAAGTTTCATAATATCAGTATTAAAGTAGTTTTCAAAAAGAAAATCCAGAAAAATATCAAGTTAAAATCAGTGATAGTGTTTATTTAATATTTCCTAGCTTTTTGATTTTTCTTTTTAGCTTATTAATAAGTAAATCTTGTTTTTCTATTTTTCTTAGTTTTATGACATCATATAGTATTTTTAGAAAAAGTTTCATAATTTTCCTAATCTTTTTAATATTTATTATAATTTTAATTAGTTAAAAATAGTAAATAATTAGTAATAAATAATTAAAAAGCATAAAAAATATATTTTTAGTTTTAAAATTAGTTTTATCACATTTTAGATTTTTCAAAGTTAAAATTTCATTTTTCCAGTTTTATTTTATATTTTCTAGTACTTAAGTGTATTTTAAATAATAATTAATTAGTAATAATTAGATAAAAAGTGTGAAAAATATATTTTTAGTTTTAAAATTAGTTTTATAGTATTTTAGATTTTTCTGAATCATAATTTTATTTTTCTAGCCTTATTTTGTATTTTCTTCTATTTTAGAGTATTTATTAAATAGTTAAAATAGTTTTAATTAATAATAATTAATTAAATAGTTATAAAAATAATTTTATTTTTCTAATAATTTTCTTTTATTTTTTAGGATTCCAAAATGTCATTTTTATATTTTTAGGTCTTTTATTTGTTAGATTTCACTTTTTATTTAGCACGTATACGTAGTTTTTAAACTTACGTTTCACGTTTGTCTTATCGATTGTTGTGCTTTCCATTCGTATCCTATTCCATTCCAAGCAATCAGTGTAGTGTAATATTTCTAATCAAAACCTTCTGGATCACTATCCTTAGTGATCATTCTATCAATGTCGAGTTTGTTTTGACACACCATTGAGTCTCAGGTGGGACTAAACGACGGGAATTCATTATATTCTCGGGACTTCATTGCATTTGTGTTTTAAGCGGTTTTAAGCTTCTACGGTTCGCCATTCACAGTGGCGCTTGTAATGAGTAGCACGGTACATTTTCGGCACAGATCATTTAGTAGCCATGCTTCTTGTAAGCATGCCCTCAGTGGGTTCACCAATGATGTTTACAAGCTCAATGTCACGATTTTGTCCACTTACTTTAGTGCGGGATCGAGCTTGAAGAGGTCACTTTGGAGACTCAGGAGTGAGTTAGTCTTTGGAGCCACAGAATCATTAAGAGCATCTCTTGAGATGTCTTGTTCGGAGTTGGGGTTCATAAATCACAGCTTCCCGAACATTTGGTTCGGTGTTACTTATCCCAGCGAGGGGTGATTGATTATCAATGAATTCACTGATAGTTGGTTGTGACAGTTTGTGAGCCAAGACATAATATGAGATGTGGCATCGACTTGTTATGAGGAATTGATTTGATGTTATACTCATCGGAGGATATCTTGATGAGTTATCAATTCCTATTTCCTCCACGAGGTGTTGGTGACACGGTGCTTTCGAACTCTCATCAAAGGTGACATGAAAGGTTTCCTCAACTTGTTGTCTCCTTGTGTTAAATACCATGAAGGCTTTGGAGATCAGTGAGTAACCTAGAAAGTATCCATCATCCGCTTTAGCATCAAACTTGCCTAGATGATCCTTGTGGTTATGAATAAACACATCCAAACACATGAAAGTAGGCGATATCGGGAAGTCTACCTTTGAATATCTCATATGGGGTTTTGTTATGTCTTTTGACAATGATTGACATGTTTTGAGTGTAACAGGTTGTTTTGACTGCCGGTCGTAAATGTTTTGATAGAGCTGAGCCATTTAGCATAGTTCTAGCAGCTTCAATGAGAGTTCTGTTTTTCCTTTCAGCTACCCCATTTTGTTCAGGGGTGTAAGGAGATGAAAATTTTTAGGAGATTCCCTTTTCATCACGAGAAATTCTCAAGCTCTTCATTTCGAACTTCAGTACCATTGTCGGTTCGATTTGTTTAAAAGTAATGTCATTACGGTTTTCAATGTTCCGATGAATGACATTATAGTGTCACTTCGACTCTTTTGGAAAGAAAGTATACCCAAGTGTATCTTGAAAACTCATCAACAATGACAAGTGTATACTTCTCATTCTGGATTGATCTGGGACCGACCTGGTCCAAAGAGATCCATATGCAGGAGGTGAAGGCAACTTTTGATAGAGAAATTTTGTTTTGTTTTGAAAGATGCTCTTTGGTGTTTGCCTTTACAATTACTGAGCATGGTTTAGCTTTTGCAAAAACCGGTAATGGTAAGCAAGGACCTTGTTTTGTTTTGCCAAGTTGTTGATGTTTTTGAAGTTTAAGTGAGAGAGCCTCTTGTACCACGGCCGGTTAGCGGTTTCAAGTGGCTTTGGCAAAGAGACAAGTTCCATCTTGAGAGAGTGTTGACATGTCTAAGACATAAACATCATCTCTTCTAGGGGCTATCAAAACAACTTCTTTGTTGGCATTGAAAATGGTGCCTTGTTTGTCATTGAATTGCACAATGTACTTTGCATCACAGAGTTGACTGACACTGATGAGATTGTATTTGAGACCATTGACATAAGCTATTCTAGAGAAAACTATTCCATTGCAGTATATTGAACCATAACCTTCAGTGGGATATGACGAGTTATCACCAAATACTACCTTGGTTCCTAGTTCCTTTACGTATTTGTGTAGATACTCCTTAACACCAGTCATGCTTCTTGAGCATCCACTATCTAGATGCCAAATAGGCTCCCTGGCGTGTCTCTGCACAAATAGTAAACTGGATTAGTTTCTCTTGCTGACCCACATACTAGTGGGTTTGGGCCTAAAGGTCTGTTTGAATTTGGCAATTAACTCATGGTGCGAGTGGTTGAGTGCATTGTGCTACCACAGGTTTTGCATTTGGAGACTGAGGATGACTCGGTGATTCTGGGTTGCTTGGAACTTCTCCTTGCTTGGATGACCTTGTTATGCCTTGAGATGTCTCATGAGTGGATTTCCGCAAATCTCACAGCATGTGTTCATGAGACAGTCATCAGGATGATGATCATTAAAGCCACATTGTGGGCAAGGAGGAAAGGGTTTTGCTCTCGACTTTTGAGCAGATTTGGAGGTTGAAGCATCCGATGACCAACTTTGGTATAGTTTGCTTCTTGAGAGAACTTACATATTGTAAGTGATCAGAAGTTCTGTGATCATCCTTTTGCATCATACAAAAAGGATTCTATAACGGTTGTCGGTGGTATGGCGGTATAGTGGCATAGATCACACTTCTGCTTGGTTTTGGTGGTGGCTTTTGACTTTGAGGAACTAGAGGAAGCCGACTTTGTTTCCTTGATTGATTAGGGAACTCTTTCGATGGATTCCATCTTATCGGTTAGCTTCCTCACAAGTTCGGTCGGTTCGAATTTGAGTCGACTTCCGATGGGGGACAGAGGATGTGGAAGTCTCGGTGGGTATAGATTCTTGTTGAATTGGTTTTGATGGTCTTTTTAGGATGGTTCTACCAAGTCACGGACTTTTCTTTTGGTGAGTGTGGATTGAATTGTAATGGAGTAAGATCGAGCTAGGGGCAAACTGAAGAGGTT
Source organism: Chrysanthemum makinoi (assembly GCA_910596185.1). NCBI lineage: Eukaryota > Viridiplantae > Streptophyta > Magnoliopsida > Asterales > Asteraceae > Chrysanthemum > Chrysanthemum makinoi. The sequence continues at coordinate 256,491,279 of OU343222.1, read as the reverse complement.
CCAGGGTGGAAGTGGTGCTTGAGATTCGCTTCAGGACTTCGGAAATGTGTTCAGTTACTATTGGGCACATCGGGGAGTCCAAGCATGCTCTTTAGAGCTTGACTTTCGGGCTCTAGAATTCTTCCAGAATCGAAATTAGGAAGCTTACTATCAGGATTAACCCGTTCAATCCAATCACTGGGCTTGGGACTGGTCAACACATTGGTAATCATGCCACCAGGCACAAATGGTTTGGGAGGCTGGTCTTTGTTGTGAGAGTCAGGGAGATGATCTTCACCTATGACTCTCTTTTTGCTATTGGGGGCTCCCACAACATCAAAGACTCTTGGATTCTTAGCAGTCCAACTAGCAATGACTTCCTTTTCTTTCTTAAGTTCATCTTGAAGAGCCTGATTTCTTTTAACTAATTCAGTGTTTTGAATTTGTAAAGTGATAGCCTCAAGCTTATTTTGTTTTAAAAGAATCGGTTCATCCCTACACTTGTTTAGTTCAAAACTTAGCTTGTTATATTTTGAAAAAGATTTAATCGTTGCTCTTCTACAAACTTAAGGTCAACATTGATATAGTTCATATAGGTGCCAATCGAGTCATCATCCATAGAAAGTAAAATATTTACCTTCTTCATTGTGATGTTGACACATTCTCCATTCCTAACATGATTTTTCCCAACAGCTAGCTTGACCTCTTCGAGAGGGCCATCGATTGCACTGCTGACATGTACCATTTCATCATCAAATGAGACTGGTTCTTCATCTCAGTCGAAGGTTTCAGCAACAAGGCCTTTATTTTTACCCTGCACAGATTGAACACTTTTTGTTGTTTCAGCAACAAGGCCTTTATTTTTACCCTGCAACAAGGCCTTTAGCTTTGACTTTCCTATACTTAGCTTCAAAATCAACAGTTTTGTTTTGATTAGATTTGTTTTGAAAATTTTCATGAGACTAATAGATTTTTGGTTGAAATTTGCCAAAGCCTGAGGACTGATTTGACCCTGATGGTTTATACGAGGGTTCAATTATTTTGTTTTTAAGAAACAGTCTTTTGCAAAATGACCTCTTTTGTGACATTTAAAGCATTCAGTGTCCTCATTTGCTTTAGCATTTGAAAAACTTTTGTTTCTTTTTATAAACCTCCGAGAGTTAGCTAGGAGTGCCCTTTCCTGAAATTCAACGTTCAGGTCATTTAGGTACTCCTTACTTGATCTCTCATCGGCTCATCATCGAATTTTCTTGGAAATCTTGAACCACATTGTTAGAAAAGCGATTGATATTGGTGTTGAAGTAGTGGTGGGGACTTCTTGACTTCACGAGACTTTTTAAGTCGGTATAGATATTGATGAGGTTCTCCTAATAGACAAATTTCCCATAAATTTCAGGAAGTTCAAGATTCTGGATATGATTAGCATTCCTAAGTCCACAGAGAAATTGAACCACTCTCAGGGAGACTGTTGACAAAACCAACATTGATTTCATGTTTGGACAACTTAACACCATCATTTGACAGTTCATTTAAAAGAGTTTTGTATTTGGTGTAAGTTTGAGACGAGTTTCGAGTCCTTAGCCCCGAAGGTGTTATACTCAAGTTTCAGGTCCATTATCCTGTTTTCCTTGGTATCGGATGGGCCTTCATGGCTATGAACTAGGTCATCGGGTTTGTTTAGGTGTACTACGACTTACAGTGACTCCATAATATCATCAGGAAGACATCATATGATGATACTTTTGAGTCTTTGGTCCTGGTTGACCACTCTCCTCATCCTGAGGTCCATGAGCTTGAGGTTTAGGCAAACCTTCAGCGGTCTTTGGGATAAATGGACCTTCATTTATACATTTGATATAATAAGGTTCCATCCCAATCAAATAGCAAAGCATCGCTTTTTCCATTTGTTGAATTTTCCAACTTCAAGTCTAGGGGCAACAATTTGAATAAGCTCCACCCTTTTATCGACTAGTTGGGGTACATCAATTTGACCATAAGGATCGATTTAAAAGCGTTTTAGAGCGGCTTAAAAAGGTTTTATAATCGACTTGCTCTGATACCACTTGTTGTTCCTATTCACTAACGTAAAGCAGTTTAAGTATTTAAAACAAGTTAATAGTGAATCTATGACTGATAAGATGTAAGTAAAACACACTGATTAATTTTCAACATAATATTCTTTATTAGAAATAAATCAAACAAGAATACATTACCCAAGTACTTGTGGAATAGTACTTGGGATTGAAATGACAAAGGTTGGTGACTCCTCTCGAAGCTCGGGCTAAGTCGAGCACAACTACAAGTACCCACCTGAGCTATCTCGGGGGATTAAGTTGTATTTGGAGGAGTGAAAGATGGCTTGCGTGTGTGTGTGTTTTACAATTCACAAGCTTAAATCTTTCACTCCATCTCTTATGCTATTTATACAAGTATGAGTTTTAACTCTTTCCTAAGTGACAAACCGACAATTTCTGAAGACAAAATATGTATTTTGTATCATTCTAAAAGACTATTTTAGGTAAGATACAAGGCGCTTTCCAAAGTTCGATGATGACACTGAACTTTGATCGATTGCCATTCGGGAAAGTTGACTTTGGTTGATAAGGACTTCGTCTTATCTGATTCAAACTTATCTCACCTTATCCGCTCATTCTTGATTATTCTATTTCGGTTTGTCTTTAGTGTAAGTAGGTCGGAGGAGTTTTAGGGATTCAAGTGAGTTATTGTCATCACTCACTGAATCCACCATCTTCTTCTTGACTCAGTCTTCACCCTTTAAGTTTAGCCTTCTTTTACGGGTGGAGAGACTTCTTCTTCGCCTCTTCGCTGGCGTCCAGGAAGATGGCTCACTTAGAGACTATGCACTCAGTGACCTGTTAGTGTTTAACGGTCTAAACACTTGGGGTATTTTCTATTCGAATCCTAAATCAAGAGGTTTGGGTATTTACTGAACCCAACATTTATAATGTTTGTGTTTAGAGAACAATCAAACAAGAAGATCGAACAGTGAAAAACCCAATTACTACGACCTATGTTAAAACTTTTTTAATACGATTTATGCCAAAGCTCTCAGCGTGTTCTAAAACTAAATTATAAACAATATTTAATTTGATTCCCTCAATGTTTAATGATTACTATTAATAAAAAATAGAGTAAACTCCAAAATACATCCCTGTGGTTTACCCCGTTTCGCACTATACATCCCTCTCGCAAAAGTTTCAACAGATACATCACTCCGTTAGTAAAAGTTAAACTATATACATCCACAAGGATGACGGTTACAAATTTTGTGTCGATTAACTTGGACCGTGGCGATTAAGTAAGGGTATTTCTGTCCTTTTATGTTTCTACCTACTTTACCACTCTTTTAAAACTTTTTCAGTCAAACACAAATCAAAATCTCTTAACACAAATCAAAAACCCAACTTAAAAACACAGGTCAAAGACACCAATCATAAACCCACTTCGGTTTATGAAGAAAAAAAACACACAAAGATCTCAACTATGAAAAAAAACAATTCATACATATTCTTTATCATCATCATTTACAATTATTTCAAACAATCCATACACTTTGCTAATTCAATACAAAACTCATCAATAAATTAAACAAGATTTGAGATATAATAAACAATCCATACACTTTCTTTTTCACTAGTCCAAAACTCATCAATAATGAACAAGAAATCCCCAATCCAGCATCACATGTCTAAAAACAAACCATTCAAACACTCTATCTTTTTTCTTTTTAACAAACCCATAAATCATTTTCGGTGTTGGTGTGCGGATAACTCGGCCCGCGAGGAATAGCTCGGAAAACACGAAACAAAAAGGAGCCGTAGTTAAAAGCTTCAAAACGCCGGCAAAATAAAAATTCCGGCGACAATGTAGGTGGCGTGGCGTGGCGTCCTGTTCGGCGACAAAATTAAAGGTACCGTAATGATCGGGGTGAGGCAAGCTAAAAGATGGTGGTGTTTAATTGGATCAGATCTTGCTCAAATAGTGTGAGATCGGGCAAGATTTTGGTGAGGAAGAAAAGGTGGGGAGAGAGAAAGAGAGAGAGAGAGAGAGAAAGGAGAGATTTAATGATTTTCTGTAAGAGTGTGTGAGAGATTTGATCTTGTGTAGTTTTTGATTTGTGTTAGAGATTTTTGATTTGTGTTAAAGAATTAATGATTTTTTGAAAAAGGTTTTAAAAGAGTGGTGAAGTAGGTGGAAACATAAAAGGACAGAAATACCCTTACTTAACTGCCACGTGTCCAAGTTAACGACACAAAATTTGCACCGTTCGTCCTCGTGGATGTATATAGTTTAACTTTTATTAATGGAGTGATGTATCTGTTGAAACTTTTGCGAGAGGGATGAATAGTGCGAAACGGGGTAAACCACAGGGATGTATTTTGGAGTTTACTCTAAAAAATATTATGAATGTTTGTATGCTTATTACTATGTGCATCTATGATCTAATGTATAATCATTAGTACTTTTACAAAAGTAGTTAATCTAGTTAGAATTTATCACTAAACGTCCATATGTTTGTAGTAATCTAGTTTTTCTGGTAATTTTGTTTATTAAATATATACTGACGCATACTTAAATGTTGATATTGTTTGCTTATCATGTATCATTGGATATTTAATTTGGATTTCCTAAATCATAAGATTTCGGCATTGATGGTTTTTGCATCTTTTCGTTTTATCTATCTTACATATGTATTGCATCTTGTATATATGGATCCATTGATGGTTTTTACATAATCATGTTGATAATGCTTGCATCATTCTAAAAGTTGAGAAAACTCTAGAACCCTTATATTACACATAAATATAACTTTGATACCTTAAATTGATAAATAATTTTTTAGACGTTAAATTCAAATTAGCCTGAAGTATAGTACATTTTTTTGTGCGACCCTTGTATTGGTGAAAACACCGTATATAAGAATGCTTCCATGATTTGGTTTAACAATATCGTTATAGTATTAATTTTTTGCAGTAATCATAAGTTAACGAGATTTCTCATTGTTTTTAGTAAATTCTCAATTTGAAATAAGGATAATCATTTGTAAATGTATGTAACTTGTCACGTTTTTATTTTTTATGGAGCGAATAACTTTTTTTTCAACTTCATATATCAAAATACATTTTTTCGTCAACTTAGTGTATTATAATACACCAAAGTGACGAAAAATCGTACACAAAAATGACGAAAAAAAACAGTTTAATACATTAAAGTGACGAAAAATGGCATATTAATACATGAAGTTGCAAAAAAATTATTCGCTATATAAAAATAGAAAACGTGATAAGTTAGATAAATTTTTAAATGATTATCCCTTTTAAATATTTCTAGCACTTTTTTGTAAATTCTCAATTTTGGTGTCTAACTTTACCTGCACCTTAATTGGCATCAATATCCATATTTGTGATAATTGATCATTTTGTTTAACAATATCAAAAAAGTATAAGTTGATTAGATGAACAATTAATTTGACTACTCTAATGGTATAAGATTAGTGACTATCGTTACTAAATATGAGAAGTTTCAAGTTCAATTCGCTTATAACGACTCGCATTGCAAACTACTTTCGAATACGATATCAGAAAATTGAGGATCTGGCCATGATTTTGTATATGATCACAACCTTCCGATTCAACTTCTATTTTTATTAGATTAATCTTCTAACTATGTTAGATTTGGATTCAATTTCTATATAACATTGTTCCTAATCTTACTTGGGCTTAGAGAAAACCAATTAGGAATGGGAAGATGGAAATTTCAAGGATTTATTACGGCTATCGCAAAACCCGTCCTTTCTTCCTCATCTATTTTAGTGAATTTCCTGCTAAAAAAACTCCAGTGTATGTGGTGTCTTCTCCATGCGTCAACTAATTGAGAAGTTTACACTCCCCTTCCATCATTGGTCAAGTTATATAGAATAAAGTCCTACAGATGAAGGTGAGTATCCACTCATGGAAGCTTTATCATGATCGAACCTTGACTCGTTGCAACTAAGATGCATGTGGTATTGATTTACATTCACTAAGATGTCATGTTTGTGATTGGGACCTTGAAACATTACATCATCTTTGTTATCGAATGGACGATTGCTTCCAATCTTCTGAAATCGATTTTCTCTTGGTGAGAAAGCATTGACTACCCCAAAGACGTTTTAGCTCTGCTTTCTTGGGCTGAGACCGTTGTTCAAGTTTCAAGAAAGAATTTTTTTCGACGTGATCGTTTGATCAACCACATGGTCATATGGTGATACCAGAATAGGAGTTGCTTCGATCCTAAACCTCCTAAATCCTTCGTGCTGAATTAGAATCTTATCACATTCATGGATCACAAAAAAAAGGAAACGAAATCATGTCCGGATTCCAATGATTGGATTGTTAATCCAGTTTTAGCTTATAAAAATCTTGTATTATCTTATTATAGCTTCTTGCTAGCTCTTAATAAAAGTTCCTTTTAAAAAAAATGTTTCTAAAGTATTAGATGCTTTGTATGCCAAATATGAGGTTTTATACTATGGAAATCTAAATGTCATAGGTATTATATCAACTATGTATAATGTATTAAGACCTAAAACTCTTAATTATATTTTAGATATAATGAAATGAGATAGGATGAAATGAGAAGAAAAACTGAAATGAGAATGTTGAGAAAAAATTATATTCACACGTTTTGGATGCACCTACAAAAAAAGATGCATCTTCTTTTAAAACTTTCTTTGTTATTTAAAATTTGTTGTTAGAAATCTTTTTTATTCTTCTCATTTAAAGTTTTCTTCTTACCAGATCCCTTCTTATACTGAAACTGCTAAATTATCATTAATCTTAATTATAGCCTAGATACATAACATTTAGTAAACTTCAATCTACACTTGATTTAGAAACCATTAAAATTTCTTTGGTGTTAAACAATAATTACGAATTAAAAACAAACAAAATTCCCTCCAACTTTGGGCTATCTGAATTACAAAGTCATTATTTACAAAACCTATCAAAAACGTTGTATATCAAGACTTACATGTCAAATTATTCATAAAGTTATTGTAACGAAAAACGTATAACCAGATAACAATTCCTGACGAAAAATTTATATGATGTTGATCCTAACAACCGAACAACCTACGAATTACGGGAATAGTTGGATCAATAATTTTAGTAGGGCCGGGTTGGTTAAATGCTATCAATGAGAATACTAATTCACTATTTTTAAAATTTAAAGCAAATTTTATTCCTTAGTTCATAATGAAAAACAGCGCTGAAAATGAGTAAACCTTAACCCCTATACTAAGAGGTGAATATTAGTTCAAAAATAAATTTTTTAACCACAAAATTCGCACCTTAACCTTTAGCTGCTCTCAATGGAGCCATTCCTCACGGTGTGAGGCTACTTCTCACGGGTCAAGGCCATTGGGGGCCTTCCCTGTCACGCGTTAGATAACAAAAAATAGAGAGTAAGGTGACCGGCTCACAGCTCATCTAGTTGGTTTTTGTGCAAAGTGGGCCTCCTTAAATGCTTTTATTATTAATAATTCGGGTTGGGAGTGGCGAGAGTATTTTTTTTGGGTATGTTTGTATAAAAGTGAGTATTTTAATATCGTATGTTATAAAAAAATTTAATTAATTTTTTTATTATTTTACATTGTATGCATAAACGTTACACTAAACACTTAATCAAAATATCTCAACTACAATTATTTGCCGCTAGAAAGTTATGTTGCTATACAATGAGAAAAGTTGACTTACCGAAAATACTTTTATTTGTAAAAGACAATGTAATTCATTACTTATTTAAATAATTATTTACAATTAATCTACAAATTTTACTCGCATTCGCTTACTCAACCACATTCATTCTTCTTCTACATCACCACTAAAGGAATCGCTTTAAGAATAAAAAAATAGAAAATGCAATGAACTATTTGTTCTCATTGTTTTGCGCAGATATTATATATTTATCTTTTAACGCTTATAAGTATGCATGACATGAAATATAATGAATATGATTAGATTAAGTGAACCCGATCAGAAAATAGAGTTAACTAGGGCTGAGCAAAATAGACCGCGGACTGGACCGAATCGAGAAACCGGAGTGAACTGAACCGACCGGACTGAACCGAACATATTTCGATCCGGTCTTTGGTTCACCCTTTTCCTCATTCTCGGTCCTCAGTCCGGTTCGGTTCGTTCTTTCGCAAAACTGGCCAATATGCTTTGTTGGTCCGGACTGAACCGAAGAACCAGACTAGACGACGCGCAACTGGACCGAACATTTCAATCCAAACCTCGGTCTGGTGTTTTGGGCCATCTGGATTTTCGGCTCGGTCCGGTTTTTATTGGTCCGGTCTGATTTTCGGACCGGGTGAGCACCAGAGTTAACACATCGAAAAAAATACAATATTTCAAAAAATGGTCACTGATATCTTTTCAACATTTTTTGAACTTGCACGGGCTACGATTGAAAAATGTAATAATGATACAAACACTACCTTTTAGAAAAACAATAGATTTGCTTAGTAAAACCGTATAATGATTCAATTTAGATATTCAAGTAAATGAGATACAAAAGTGAATTACACACGCATAATCAAAACACCTCCATCTACATCGGAACTATTACCATTGACATGTCGTTGAACCATTGATAAATCAAATCAGAATCACTAATAATCTTCTTGACTGTCGTTATAATAGTTTATTTTAAAAAAGCAGAATAAGATCCACATACACAAACGGCGGCTACTACCTTCAAATCACAATCATAGATTAAAAAAATTACAGAAATCGTCATTATTGTTTGTCGCTTTATGCATATTTACTCAGTGAACTTCTTTTTCTCTAGGTTATATTATCAAGGTTTCAAATAGTTATGGATCCAATCCAATGTAAATCTCAGTGACCATTTGTGTGATTTTGGCAAATCACTTTGACCATTTATGTAACGAAATTGGACTGGATTTGTAAACATTTGAAACCTTAATGACTGGGTTTGATTAAAAAATAAATAAATAAATAAATAAATAAAACTCATGGACTAAATCTACAAAAAACGACAAACCGTAGTGACCATTTATGTAATTGTCACTAAAAAAATAAAAATAAATAAACATACAAATTAACGCGACTGAATTTTGTCAAAAACTATACACTGATCTTCAAGTTTCATGATGGGTGTGGGTGAAATTAAAGACGTGACGGTTGAAAATTCATATGATTGTTATTATTTCTAACGTTGAGAGAATTGTGTTAGGTGAACGGGAACGATGACGATTCCTCTTCATTGTTTGGGTTTTTCATACTCTCTTCATTTAATGATGCCCATGGTCTTGAGCATCTAGGTAACCAACAAAATACCAAGAAAAGTATCAAATCTAGATACAAAAGTTGTACTCAATGTGATGAAAGCATTTCAAAGAATAGCTAAAAATGACATTAGAGAATGGTTTTTAAGAGATGTTTGCTACATTTCACATGACGAAAGGGACTTATACATCCCTTGTTGGATCAGAACTTGATTTAGTCTAATAAAGATTGGACTGTCAACAAAACCCCGAGCCCATGAACAAGAAATTTCTAGAATGACGAAAAATGATCATAGCATAGAAAATATCTAGGTGAAATATCTAGAACGATGTTAGAAATGTCTAGATAAACTTATCTAGCAGGAGTTATCTAGAATTAGATATTTAGATAAGGATGATGATGTAATAAGAATTATCTGGATTATGTAAGAAGATCCATGGAAGTATCTTGATTCTAGAATCTTCCGTGGACTAGTATAAACTAGCAAGGTACCCGCGCGATGCGGCGGCGGGTACTCTGAAATAAAAATTTTCAATGAACCATGGTTTATAATCTGAAACGTTTTATGTGAGATAAATTTGCGGATGCCAAAAGTTTCATGTCGCATATTTCAACTCTTTAGAATATTACAGTAGGGTACCCGCGTGTTGCGACGGCGGGTATCAAGTAATAAAATTTTCGGCAAAAAATGTTTTTCATTTTATGTTTTCTCTTACAATAACTTTACCAATAGCAAAAACATAATGAGTTTGAGTAACTTTAAAAAAAGTGATGTATAATATCAAACTAATTCATATAAAAACAATTGAAAGTGGCGTGATTTTGCGTTGCGGTAGTCAATAATGTTATGGAGTTATGGTCAAATTAGTTGATGGTGGTCCGTAGTCACAAGTAAAAACATTTTTTTATGAAATATATATGTAATAATCAACACCTCGTAATAAGTAAATAAAATATATTTTTGAACATGTTTGTATCATTAATATTGTTTATTACATTTGTCCCATATAAATAAAAGATATAAATAAAAGAGTGCTTATAATATACATCTTGTAGAGTATATATTTATGAAAATGTTTGAATCATTAATATTGTTTATAACAATCATTTAGAGTTATCCATGAAAACTATAATAATTAATATACTAATATATTAATCATTTAATTAGCACTTAACACTTTGCACATTTGCATCATTTGTCTTAAATAAATTGTCCCGAATTTTACTAAAAATCGTTTTTTACTTTTGTGGTTCATTTTATTTAAAATAATTCAAAAATTATTTAGATTTGTTCTCGAAACACTCTTACGATATAATAATAGTTTTGGAACTTTGTAGTTTTGCATGCATTTTAAAATCATATTCATTTATATGTGCATTTTTGCATTAAAAATAAACTAATTCAAAAAGAAATAATAAATGAAGAATTAAAATGTTGTGGAAGATAAATTAGTAAAAGTTATGTATTGTGTACATTATGCATTAAAAATTATAATGCTTAAAAAACACATTAATAACATCTTAAAATTTTTTAGGAGAGAGGGTGCTAAATGCTTTATAAGTGGTATAGATAGGCGGTGGTGTAAGTATTGTAAGGCTGGACGCAGTAACACATGGCGATCGACAAACTCGATCGATCCTGTCATTAAATCCTTTGTTGGAATGAATCGATCGTCCAAAAAATGCCCATACTTTGTCACATGCACGATCGAAATACATGTTACATTTAATATGCAAAAAAGTAAATCCTACTGTTGCGCAAGGTTCAATCAAAAAAAAAAAAAAAAAAAAAAAAAAATTCCTACCGTTTAAAAAAAAAATATGACCGTTTGTGGGTTTAAAAAAAAGAAAAACATATATTTTACACTTAAATTCACAAATCTCATTTCACATTCTCTATATTTTTTCACTATGATTTTTAATTCTTACGAGTTATTCATTTGCGATTAGATCGGATGATGATGAAAATGAAGTTAGTAGCGAGTTTATGATGTTTGCGGAAGAGTGTTGCCAGGCTTTTCAAGCGCACAAACTAAAATCTCAAGAAACCAAGTTACTAGGGATCGTTTGGGTGCTCATAACCGTTTAGTGGAACGCTTACTTTAGCGAGACCCCAAGATCGGCGATCAAGCATTCCATGATCGTTTTGAATGGCCGAGACTATTCACACGAATTGTCGAGATATAACCGATCATTCAACTTATTTCCAACAAAGTCTGTTTGTGGAGGCGTGCTTGGTATTTCTCCATTGATGAAGTGTACCGTCAATCCGTCAATTGGCATCTGGAGTCAATCTGATGCTCTAGACGAATACGTGCAAATGGGTGCGTCAACAATTCGTGAGTGTCTCCAAAATTTTTGTGAGGCCATAATGGAGTTATATGGCGCAGAGTATTTCGCAGCCGATGGTTCTTGACATTGACAAACTCTATGCTCATCACTCTGAATGTCATGGGTTTCTGGGATGATAGGAAGCATTGATTGCTTGCGAGATTGGCCGTGAGAGAATTGCCCACATTCTTTAAAAGCTCAATTTGTAGGGGTGATCACGGGCAAAATCCTTTCATTTTATTGGAAGCGATCGCGTCCCAAGATTTATGGATTTGGCATGCGTTCTTTGGTGTCGCGGGATGAAGAACGACGTAAATGTTTTACGTGCATCGCCTCTTTTCAATGATCTCAAAGCGGGAGAGCAGGATGTGGAATTGATTTGCTAACGGCATGCCTTATAAACACGGATATTATCTTGGTGATGGGATATATCCGGAATACTCGGTTATTATGAAGTCCATTAAAAATCAGGACGAATGATCACAAGCGAATATTGTATAAGGCGATGCATGACGGCAAGAAAAGATGTGGAGCGTGCTTTTGGTGTACTAAATAGGAAGTGGCTAATGATTAAACATAGGCTAAAGGGTTTGACAAAGAGCGTCTATCACATATAATGTACACATGCATCATATTACATATATAATATGATAATTAGGAATGAAAAGCGGGCGATATCTCCCGTATTCTTTCAGCAGAACCGCATTCTTATGATCCCAGAGCATGTGGAATCGTTGAAAATTACCAGGGAGATATGCAACAAAACAACTCATCTTAGCCTCAAAGCCAATTTGGTGGAAGACATTTGACATCGTCATAATCAAAACTAGTTTAGTCGTTGTATTGTCGTAATGTTTTAATTTTATTTGAATTATTATGTAACGTTTTAATTATTAATGAAATTTAAGTTTGTGTTAAAAATGTTTTTTTTTTTTTTTTAAAAAAAAAAAAAATTGATCATAATTAGCCCTTCTTGGGGCAATCGCTTCGAAGTATTTGGAGAGAGAAGGCGTGGCAGTGAAAATGAAGGGGATTGAAGCCCCTTACTGGGCAGCCTAAGGATCAAGCAAAGTTAAGCAATAAAGTTACATTGTAAAAGTGTCTCTCAAGTGTTCCTCTCTTCATATAATATAAGCCTAAAAGGCCCTCGTGTTTTCCAACATCCCTGAAGCTCCAATGGATGCGTTAACGATGGATTCCACCAATTGGTGTTCAAGTTATGCATAAAAAACTCCTGAATCAGGCAGAGGTGGTCAAAAATATACCATCACCGCCAATTAGTAGCTCGTTGGCAGAAATAAACTGGAGTACTGATGTTTATATTCATATTCAGAAAAGAAATCGGTTGAATAACAAATGACAATGAATCATCGTCATCCTAAGATGTTCACCCAGCGAGGTTTGAACCCTTGTCTCTTCTGATACTTTGAGAACACCTTACCACCAGCTCACCTTTGAGCTAGTTTTTTGACAAACGTGTAAACAAAGAAATATCCCATTTCAGGTTAGGTTTATCTGGGGAGTTGAGCCTTTTTAGCTGTGATGTCCGCCTAACTGGTAGTCGCTCGGTTGTTTCCAGTTTTGCTCTCTGATCATCCCAAGATTCAATCAACGAGGTTTGAACCATGGTCTCTTTTGAGACTCTGGGAAAACCTTACCACTATGACAACTTGGGGATGGTTCCACATTACCCAGTACATCCTACCGTAGTAATCCTAATAAACCTAACCTGGCCAATCAAACCCAATTTAGGTACGAGTGAACCACGATCCTGATCCATGATCCAGTATTATCATGATGTTTTATACCTTACGGGTATTGTATCTAGTTAATATAGATTAATTGATGGTTTCTTCAGTAAAAATTCGCTAAAATGGTTGTGAATTACTGTAGTATATTGGAACAAAGATTAATTAAACTCACATGCACCTTAATTAGTTGGCATGACGCGAGCTAGGTGCGTATCTTGGTGATACTATACAACAATGCATATGGTAACGCATTCATCATTTATTCTAACAATATAGCAACCATACCTTAATGAGTTTAAAGTTTGATACTGCATTATTGCAGTATATATAGAGTTCATTTCTAGTGCTTGTTGATTGTGAACTGCCATAATATTCTCTTAGTGTTGATTAAACTTCAGATGCACCTTAGTTGGCATGAGTGGCAGTCTGGGTTATAAAACAAAGTTTATGGAAATGCATTCGTAGTTTAGTTTAATACTCGTAAAATCATTATAGTATAAGTTTATTGCAGTAGGCCAGTAGCCACTCTTATATCGTGTTTTATAGCTATATAAGTATTGTTCAATGCTTCAACGTACTATAAAAGTAAAAATACTTGCAGACAGCTAATGAAAAATTCGCCGCCCTACACTTACTAGGGAGATTAAGTTTAAGGAAAAAAGCTATAAATTCATAACGTGCTTTACAAAAAAACTCATTATGCTCTATCTACTTCACTTATTGTCATAATACATAACCGTTTTCATTTTATTCGGTTATTTTCTGTCCGTTTTTATCCGTTTTTGTAAATCGTCCATTTTTGTTTGTTTTCATTTTAATCTGTCCGGATAAAAACAAATAAAAACGGATAAAAACCGTTTTTATTATCCACGTCAAAACGGTTTTTATCCGTTTTTATCTGTTTTTATCCGGACGTATTAAAATGAGTTTTTTTATCTGTATTATGACAATAAGTGAAGTAGATAGAGCATAATGAGTTTTTTGGTAAATTACCTTATGAATTTGTAGCTTTTAACCTAAGTTTAAACCAATACCGTACTGATATTTCATGTTGTTTTTGGAAAACTGTCAACTTGATAGTTTGATAGATGTGCATGCATGGAAACCTCTACAGTTAAAGTTCATTTCAATATACGGAGTATATTTTAGTGTCTAAATGTCTAATGGTTGTGAACTGGAATATTCAATTAGTGTCAATTAAACTTCACATGCATCTTAGTTGGCATGACGTCGACTAGGTTCTTGCTGATCGATGAAACAGCATATATAGAAATGCCTTTGTCCCTTAGCTTAACAAAATCATTATAGTAAAAGCTTATTGCAGTATCCATTATTGTATCGATCGTGTTTTATAGCTTTCATAGGTACTGCTCAAAGTAATGGTAAAGTAAACATACATGCAGTAAACAAATCGTCTCCCTACAGTTATTATTGAACAAATGGCCAGAATAGGATATTCGCTATGACCTATTTAGTTAATAGTTAAACTTGTGGCCTTAGTGAAAAAGATTATGTACTTGGGCTCCCTCCACATATATTATCCTTTCTTTAGACTTTAATCAGTATCTAAATATCAGGAATGTTAGTTTAATTTGCGCTCGTACTTGTTTTAGTATATTTGAATGGTAAACTTTTTATTTTGAAGGTTAAGTGAGCAGAAAAAATGAGCGGGGCACATATCCAGGGTCAAGTGTCTACACCATATGGCATCGACCAGTCTGTTGAGTCATGTAATAAACAAATAGGAATGATCATGGTCAAGCAAGATTCTTTGTTCAAGTGTCAGGTATAACAGTTGTAAACATTTAACACAATGCATTTTTATTAGTTATTACATTTCATGACTGTTAAGATAAGCATAACCAACAACCTGGCTGACAATGCAAAGGTACTTAATTTATATTGGCAGGTGCGAGAATTACACGCACTTCACAAGAGATAGTTGGAACTAATGCATGAATGTAAAGCAACAATGATAGGTCAGACCCAGGAGCAATTTGAGTCCACAGGAGAACAGGTCAAGAATCCGAACTGTGACCTTGAAGGGAAGAAGACCGGTGAAGTTGCTAAGGTTCGTGTTAAGGTTGCCATGGAGCAAGATGCAGCTGTAACGCCAACAATCATGAACCCATCCATGGCTCAAGGAAAACAAGTAGATCAAGCAAGATCAATAGCTGAGAAGTTGGACCTCACGTCGTCCTCATCACTTCGTGGTGCTAGTGGCTGCCTACTTTGGTTTGCCAATATAGTTACTTCGGTCAATGCTGACTTGGCTATTGGACATAAAAATGAAAAAGAGATGCAAATGCCAAGCCAACATGGGACATGCTTGACACCAAAGAAGGATAGATATCTGAAACCCAGGGCATTTGTTGTCAACTGGGGAAGAATCAAGAAGGGAAAAAGAAGCAAAAGGGTTCGTAGTGAAGAGTAGTTTTGACCTGATGGAGGTAGTAAATAATTGAATAGTGTTTAAAAGCTAATTTATATGCATAACATATCATATATACAATAACTAAAACTCTTTCTGCATGTTCATGGGATTAGATTCCCATTTGAGATAATCTAATATAACTGCTGGATGGTTTAAATATTTTTGCAAAGTTTCCGTTTTTTTCTTTGGGTCTTTTTCAATCTTTGATAACCAAATTAAGGTTTGAAACATAGTTAAGTGACACATTTGAGGCTTTTACATATTGCTTGGCCTTACTAAAAATAGAAAGACAAAATGTGTGTGGCTTAATTGGCATAGTTTGGATGTCATGCAACAAGAATGTTCATTTCAAACGCTCCATCTTTCCTAAAACAAAAGCCTTCTTCCTCTCAAATGTTTAGCTTTTATTTGCATTCTTGCCCTTCTTCCTGCTTTAACCATTTCTCCAAAGTTTTCCACAAGAGGTGCGTCGTTTCCTTTCAGATCACAAATAAAACATGTTTTCTCCCGAAAAGCAACTTCCAAATCTCCATCACAAAATTGAACTACTGAGAAAAGGTTGTGTCCAAGACCTTCAACATAGTAGACTCTGCTAATTTCGATGTTCCCATTGATGTAGTCCCTGTAGCCCATTATAGCAGCGAAGTGATCATTCTCGAACCT
Organism: Chrysanthemum makinoi; assembly: GCA_910596185.1. Taxonomy (NCBI): domain Eukaryota; kingdom Viridiplantae; phylum Streptophyta; class Magnoliopsida; order Asterales; family Asteraceae; genus Chrysanthemum; species Chrysanthemum makinoi. Next base: position 256,474,807 of record OU343222.1, on the reverse strand, counting down.
GACAGTGCCAATGAACTTTGCAACAAAGTTTGATAAAAAGTTTGATGTTGCCTGCCATGTGTCGGGAGGAGCCGCTATCAACAATCTATAGAATGATTTGTATCACCTGCAATACACACATACGACGAAGGTGGAATAGAGGTAGAGGTGGAACCCGTAGAGTTAGTGGGTTCCGTTACAGTTGTAGCACACATGTTAATAATTTTAGGTATCCATTTAAAACCAGGTGTACTTTGTAACCATCTCTGCCAAGTCCAGCTAGTTCGTGCTTTTGCTTTAGTGAATTCACTAGGTGATGTTATCTTCCTAAGAGGTGATGATGGTGCTATGGGTTTATCAATGATTATCTCAGAAACTACAATAGGCTCTTTTCCTAACACAGACTTAGAAGCAATAGTGGGCCTAGAGGTATTGCCATTTGTAGATTTCCGATTATGAGACAAGATAGATTTATCAAGACAATTATCATGACAACCAGAAAACATACTTTTGTGACAAAACACACAGGAAGCTTCAAATTTAACATCCTAAGTACTTAAAGATTTAACATTTATTACATCGCCTTTACTATTACATTTGTCTAACGCAATATTTAAAGCAGGTGCAACATGTGTTGTATTCAAATTCCTAGCATGATCTTCTACTTCAGGGGCTTTTAGTGTTCCGCTTTTACATTGCAAATTCCTATTCTTCTTTTGAGTGCTCGTAAGTTGTGAATTGCTAACGCTAGAAGTGAAGGCGACTACTCCTATAGAAGTGGAAGGATTCACATTAGTATCTTGTGGTTTGTCAGTGGACTTCCTAGTATCAACTTTAAACATTCCAGGTGCAATTACATTTGTGTTACTAGATTTATCTTTCTCAAATTTCACCAATTTATTTGTCAACTCAATGATAGTGTGTTCTAGTTCTTGATTTTGTGAGCGTAAGTGTCCGTTTCTACTTATTATTCCACGGGTGTACGCAAGGTGATGATCAAGATCGTTTGATGTTTTAGCACGTTTCTTTTTGAGCAAATCAACTATGGTTTCATATTCTTTTTTAACTTTTTCAATCTCTTGTTCATATTTGAAAAGTTGATATTTCAAAGACGCGTTCTCATCATCCAGTCTTTCAAGTTTTTGTTCAAAAGATTTTTCACCCAACTGGTTGACTTTGGTTTGTAAAGCAATTTCACGATCAATACTATTATTTTGACACCAGTGAAGAAGACATTTTGCATCAGAAAGTTCTTTTAACAGATACTCATTTTCAGCTTTTAAAATTTCCATTTGAGACACATTATCATATTTCTTATCAGATGTATTAACATCAATAACATTATCACAAGCAGATGCAACAGTATAATACAATGCAATAGAGATAGTATTAGCACATATAACATCTTCTAAGAGTCGATCAACATGATTTCAAAGAATTTTGTTTTTCCTTTTAGTGTTTGAAATCGATGTTTCAATTGCATTGAAAGTTGTTTTCAGTTGTTCAACTTCATTTTGAAGTTCCCGTTCCCAATGTGTTGCACACAGACGCAAATTATGAACATGAGGTAAAATATGGGTTTGAAAGATTTGTCTTTGTTCTCTGGCATAAGCCGATTGAAAAGTAGCAGCTTTTATGTCAGAATTTCATTCAATTGCTTCTTCCAAAAGTTTAATGTCGTTCATAAAAGTGTCAAAATAATTGAGAACAAGACATCTTTTTGGCAATGGTTGAATTTCACTTGGATAAGGTAAATGACCATTTATTTGTGCAAAGGGTTTAACGGGACCAATGTCAGAAGATGACTCATTTATTTGTGTGACAACCCAAGGTGTGTCAGTGTTATCCTGCTGGGGAACAAAAGATTTCGAAATATGAGGCACTTTTATGTAATCAAAAGGTTGGTTATATTTAACATTGATCATTTTTAATCGACTATCTTCTTCCGCATCTTGTTCCTCTTTACAATTATATTCAACAACATGCACAATTGATTCATCAAACAGATATTTGGCACTATACAACTTTGGATTTGCCTTGAATGCTCTATGTAAAAAACGTGGTTTATCATCAGCAATATCTGGCCCATATCCATCGGGATTTGGCTTTAAAGTGAACTTTTGAATTGTTGTAATTGACTCACCATGTTTATACACAATGTTTTGAACTCTTTAATTTTGTTTTGCAAATCGACGATTTCATCAAGATACAGATCAACTCGCTTCCTTGAGGCTTGTTTAAATTTTTAAAAACTATTTTGACACGAAGACAACTCAAGCTTGGTTTTTTGAATTTCCGAAGTAAAAGTGTCAACTTTTTGTTTGTGTTCAAATTTTTCTTGTTTCATTTGAGAAATCAAATTATTTTTGGAAGCGACTAGATCTCGTATCTGCTGTTCTAATTCTTGTTCTTTTAGATACGACTTTTGAAAGGTGACTTCAAAACTTCGTTTGCTTTTTTCTTTTGTTTCAAAATTTGCAAGTTGTGTCTTATAGCATTCAAGATCCGCAGTCAATAATGCAACCTTTTTCTTGTAGATGTACATTAATTTCATTGCATTTTTCAACTTGAGATTTGGTGGTCATAAGTAAGGTCATGAGCTCTAGATCTGGATTAGATGAAGATTCAATTTGTTCAACGTGAATATCAACATATTCATCAGTGGGATCATCAAATGTAACCACGGGGTCAACTTGATCATCGTCTTGATGAGATGTTGATGGCTCATTTTGAACACTTTGCTCCTTGTCGGATGCAGATGCAGGCGAAGATATCAGATCATGTATGAGGCACATATTAGGATACGGTACCTGAGACAATACATTAGTATCATAAACTGGCCCTGTATCACTCATGTAGAGTTCTTGCATGTTTGCCATTAACATCACAGCTGCATTAGCTTGCAAGTCCTCCATATCATCATCAGATTCTTCATTTTCCGTGAAGCTTTGTTCCTTGTCTGTAAGAGTTCCACCAGCTTCATCTTTAAGAGCCAAGAGTAGAGCTTCCTTGTGATAAGCACTTCCTCTGGTTCTTGGTTTTAGCATCGAAAGACCGTGTTCCCATTCTGAGTATTCCCATGATCAACAATTTGAACCCTTTGCTGAAGAGCAACCATATTGTTCCTACCAGAAGCATTATACCCTTGTCCACTACCCATATAGCTACCATTTCCCATATGACGTCCATTGTTACAATTCTGAACTTCAACCCTTCCATTTTGAACAACAACTTGATTTCTTGTGTTTGATGAGTTACGAAGATGATTGTTGGATTTGTTTGCAAATCTACCAAAGGCACGAGCAATAAGTGCAAATCCTTGATTCAATGTGTTGAATTCTTGATAATATGACTCTAATGACTCCCTTGGATCAATCGTGAACATTTCATAAGATAGGTAAAGTTTGGATTCCATGTCCTCTTGATTGAGTTCAGTGCCTTCCATTAAGAGATAAACATGTTCCCACATGTCTCTTGCAGTTTTCTGTGCATCAACACTTCGAAGAATTGGATTAGGTAATCCTATAAGAATAAATTCCATTGCGAGCTCATCAACTTCAAAGTCAAGTTGTTGTTCTACAGTTAGTTGACTCTCAAGGACAGTGGAAGTAGTGCCAAGTCTTGGTGGATTAGCCTACAATCTCTAGGTGATTATAAACTAAGGTCCAACAAAGATTAATCAAGCATTATTAGCACAACGAATGACCTATCGCAATACTAGGTCAATAACAATTAAGATAAGAGACAACCAATCAATATTCAATAACTAAGTTTCATATTACCTAAGCAAACACACAAATAAATTAGCCGAACATGGGGAACATGCAAGCATACACACAATCAATGGAAGACATAATTGAATTAATGAAGTAAAACACTTATCTTGATGTAAGATAGGGTATAGAACCCTAAAATACTGTACACGACAGCATTGGTTCGGTTTAGGTTTTTACTCCAAAAAAGTACACACTGAAAATTGAAAAATTCGGATTCTATATGTAAGATTACAAATGCGACGGCGTCACTCTTTAATTTGTGACGCCGTCGGGTCGCCGTTATAAGGGTTTCGTCTTGGCCACGTTCATCTTGCGACGGCGTCACCTTATGCTTGTGATGCCGTCCTATTCAGTCTCTGACGTCGTCTGGATCAAATCTAGGCCGTCTGAGCTGCGACGTCCTACTCTTTTAAAACCTGAAGCCGTCACTTGTAAATGAGCAATTTGGCTACTGTGTCGTCACAAAATTTGTCCGACGGCGTCTCTAATTGAACCTGACGCCGTCCCCTTTTAGAACCTGACGCCGTCCCCTTCAGTTCCAGCAGCCTGAGTGTCTCGATTCTTGACTTTGGCCATTTTCTTCGTATATTCGCGCCTTTTCGTCCGAATAAGTGTCATTCCAGGAATTTGCCTTCAAGATACCTAAAAAGTGAAAAGGAACGATATTAAGTAATAACGGATACAAAAGTGATCAAATAAGGGCTTAAACTGTTGTTCCCCGTTCACTATCATTTAAAAACAGTTTAAATGCATAAAACAAGTTAATAGTGAACTATGACTGAAATTAACATAAGAAAACACACTAAGTAATTTTCAACATAATATTCTTATTAGAAATAAATCAACAAAGAATACGTTACCCAAGTACTTGCGGAATAGTACTTGGGATTGAAATGACAAAGTTGGGTGACTCCTCTCTAAGCTCAGGCTAAGTCTGAGCACAACTCTTAGAGCTCACTGAGCTATCTCAGGAACTAAGTTGTATTTGGAGGAGTGAAAAGATGGCTTGCGTGTGTGTGTTTTTACAATTCACAAGCTTAACCTTTTCACTCCATCTCTTATGCTATTTATACATGTATGAGTTTTAACTCTTTCCTAAGTGACAAATCTGACATCATACAGAAGACAAAATACTGATGTATTTTGTCTCTGTTTAAAAAGACTATTCTAAGTAAAAGACAAGGCTGCTTTCCATAACTCAGTAATGACACTGAGCTTGTAACTTAGACATTCAGGGAAAGTTGACTGTTAGGAATTCGAAATTTCCGGTATTAAAGAGTCGGTCACCTCAAGTATATGTAAACGTTAGAATGCTCGTAGTCATAGTTATATTTAGTTAAGTAGTATTTTGTTAAGTAACACCGTGGAGGACGGACGGGTCTTTACCCACTGTATGCCTGATCCACAGCCCGTTGTGTGGCGATTTATGTAAGACTATAAATACTCTCTACCTCCCAAGGTAGAGAGTTGGAGCTCATAATAATATCTTTCACTTTCTCTCACTAAGTTCTCTAAACCACTAACTTTCTCTCTCTAGAATTCCACTTATACGCCCACTTTGTGTTATGGTTTGATGTGTAAGTGAAATCCAATATCCTACAATTGGTATCAAGAGCCATGGTTAGATCATATCTTGCACATCTTTGGATTTCTAGTGGTTTTTAGGTGGTTTTTGAGGTTGAAAAAGTTTAGTGGTTTGTGCATCATTTGGTTGATTTCTTGTGTTAAAATCATCACAAGTGTTTAGGTTTAGAATCATCACAAGTGTTTAGGTTTTCATTTGGTAAGCTTGAATCATCTTGGTTGGGTTGTTTTTGGATTGAAAAGTGATGTTTATGTGGTTTTTCTTCGTAGCGACTTGATATACGGATCTCTTTCTTCATAGCGACTTGCTTCACAATTTTGTAGCGAGTTACAGTTTTGGAGCTAGCGACTTAGACCTAGCGATTAACAGTACAAGTAGTGGACTCTCCACTACGGGTAGCGACTTGGTGGTAGCGACTTGGTCTGTAGCGAGTTGCTCTTTAGCGACTTGAAGTTTTAGCGACTTGAGTAGCGAATTGTTGCCAAAATTTTGCTAGCGACTTGAGGCTTAGCGAGTTACTACTTAGTGACTTGCATTTGTCTAGCGACTTGGGACTTTAGCGACTTGGGGGTGTAGCGAATTAGGTGTTAGCGACTTGGTGCATTATCTTCTAGCGACTTGGGTGATTGTTTACGGTTTTCTCTTGATTTAGTAAAATCCCGTGAAAGAATCTATTTCCGGTTTAATCATAGAGTTATAAAATCCCGTATAATCTGTTAACATGTCTACCAACGTTCCTACTATCATCTCCACTGTTGCCGAGGATGTTCAAGCAGCTGGTTCGGATACTCGTCCACCCATGCTTGACAGAACTGACTACGATTCTTGGGCTCAACGAATCAGATTGTGCTGCCTTGGAAAGGAAAATGGTGTCAACATTCTCAAATCCATTGATGAAGGACCGTATCGAGTTGAGACGACTAGAGATGTACTTGATACTGCTGAAGATGGAACTCTGATTTACGGAATGGACAGACCAAAGATGTATGATGAGCTTGATGATAAGGAGAAAAAAGAGATTCGATCTTGATATCGGGGCTTCTAACATTGTTCTTCAAGGTCTTCCTAAAGACATCTACAAGCTGATCAATCACAACACCGAAGCAAAGGCAATATGGGATAATGTCAAGATGCTTCTCTGAGGTTCAGAATTAACTATGGAAGACAGAGAATCACAACTCTATGATGAATTTGAACACTTCAAGATGAAACCGGATGAGAGTGTCTATGAGTACTATGTGAGATTTCATAAGTTAGTTAATGATATGAGGAACATCAGAATGACTATGCCAAACATTCATTTGAACTCAAAGTTTGTGAACAACATGAATCCCGAATGGCACAAGTTTGTCAACTCTGTGAAGCTCACTAAAGGATTGAAGAATACAAACTATGAGCAACTCTATGCCTTCCTCCTTCAGAATGAGAGACATGCTATGTTTGAAAAATTGGTTCTTAGTAAGTTCAAAACCAACCGAGGAGAGACAAGCTCATCAAATGACTCAACTGCCTTCTATTCAAACATCGGAATCACAACCAAAGCCTCACAAGTCATACCCATGGGAAATGGTAATCACAAACTAATTCCTGATCCTATGTTCAAACAAGTTGATGTTGATGCACACGTGGGTAATTTCATTAATCAACTAGCTCTTCTGATCAGTCAAAACATGAATTCTCTCCCACAAACCAATAACAACCTCAGAACTGCATCTAACCCACACAATCAAGCTACGGTTAAAGATGGGAGGATCGTGGTGCAACCAGTTCAGGAAAGACAGTATGATCGGGGAAGAGGTGGAGCTGGTAGAGGGTATGTTGGTGATCAGAATCGAGGAAGGAATGGTAATCAAGGTCAAGTTAAGCTGATCAAATGTTATAATTGTGGTGGTGAGGGACACATTGCAAGGAACTGCACATCTCCAAAGCGTCCACAGAATGCTGATTACTTGAGAGATAAGATGCTTTGCTTGTGCAAGCTCGGGATAATGGTGCTGCTTTGGATGAAGAGGAATTGTTGTTTCTAGCTGAGGGCAATGCCAAGACCTATGATGCAGATGTGGATGAGCGGCCTATTCAGGAGATAGGTCACAATCATCAGAATGCCTTTCAAGTCGCTGATTGTGATGCATACGACTCTGATGGACCTACTGCACACACAATATTTATGGCTAGCATTTCTCCAATGGTTTCTCCCAAGGTCTCCTCTTCACCACAAGCTGGCCCATCCAAAGACAAACTCATCTCAGAGGTACTAAAACTATACGATGAGTCTGATGTGCAAAAGATGCATGACAAAGTACTATCAACTGAAACTTTTGTATCAAATATTGAAAATATGGGTAATATCAATGTTGTCCCATATGATCAATATGTGAAACAAAGTGAAAGTGAAGTTGTACCAAGTGATGCATCTCCTGCGGTCAACAATGACTATATTTTTGATGAATACCTGCATGTGCCCCTGATGAGTGTAATGTCGAACTAAATGCCTATAAAGAACGTGTTGCTATTTATGAACAACGTGCTAAATTTGAGTTGACCACTCGTGAGCAGGAAATGGATGACCAAGTGCGTACAATCATTAGAAAAAGTAATTTTTTAGAAGAAGTATTAAAACAAGAGTTAAATTCCTTGCAAGAAAAGCTTTCTAAAACTGCTAAGCAAAAACAAGAACTTCAAGAAAATGTGAAAATGCTTAAGCAAGAATTTAATGCAAAGGAATCAAAACTCTTGAAAGATTTTTCTAATCTGAAAACTTTGAAAAACAAACTTGAAAACAAGTTGTACATACAAGGGAACACCATTCAGACTGCTCACATGATCACTAAGCATAGGGTCCTAAGCGATAAGCATAGCATTCCCCTTGTTGAGGAACCAAATCCAGAGGTCATTAAAAGGGCTAGAAATGCTCATAAGGTTCTTTATGATGGCAATGAAATCCTTAAACCTAGACGAAACCTAGTTGCGTTGAGTGCACTGAGGAAGATAAGAAATCAGATAAAGTCACTAGGGAAAAGATGAACAAGAAATTAGATGATCCTAAATGTAGAGAGAAGAAAATAATGATCACTCCCCATGATTACAAGAAGGAAAATTGGATTTCCTTGAACATGTTTAAACCTCAGACATTGTTGACTCCCGAACAAGTTTTCCGGAAAATGGATTTAGATAAGCAGAAAGCTGAAAATATTGTTGAAACAAACCCTCCTCTTTGGAAAATGCCTAAAGCGACTGTGTATCCTCCTAATACACCAATGCATCTTGTTCCTAGAACAATTGCCACTAAAAGCAAGACCTTAATTAGCCAATATGTTATACTTCAACTATTTGTTGATTTTGAGAAAACTTGCAAGAAAAGGATCACACCCACTGGTATTACGGAAGGAGAAAGGGGTTTTGAGCAAATGAAAGAATGTTATTTAACTGAGGTCATGCCTTTCTTTAAACTTCTAAAAGATCACTTTTGAGAGTCTTAAAAGGGATAAAACTGATATTAAGGGAATGGAAAAGGAATTTGATGCAATGATAGTTGAAGTTAGTGACTATGAGCGAGCACTAAAATATAATGAGATTGAGAGGAAGAACTTGCTTACACTAAATGAGAACTCGATTCTGAATGTATTGCTCAGGATGTGTTTTTCACTGCTACAAATTGTTCCATTAATGCTTCCAAATTTCATGAATTATCGGTTGCACTGAAAGTCTCCCATGATCGTGTCATTGAGCTTGAAAAACTAATTCTGAACTAAACGAGAAAATGGAACTGGATGATCACGACAATTTGGTTAAACATTTTTCTAAACTAGAAGTTGAGCATTTTAATTTACAACTAAAATATCAACATCTTAAAGAAAATGTCAAAACTTCAAATATCAAGACATCCTCGGATGCTTCAGAGTTTGATGCAGTTTTTCAAATTAACAAACGTGATGAACATATTCAAGCTCATTGCAACACGATCAGAAAGTTGAAAGCCCAAATCTCTCAATTAAAGGGTCAAACGAACAATATGACAGGCTCCCAAATGCCTCCTCCTTTAGATTCTCCGAATTCTCAAACTTTTCATCTTCAAAACTTAGTTGATGCCTTACAAAAGGAAAACGAGAGTTTTCTAGAAGAAAATGAAAAAGTTAAGCGACATTTTAAAGAGTTATATGATTCAATGAAAGTCACCCGTGACCAAAACAACGAAAAATAACGTCTTTACAAAAGGAAATTGAGAATCTGAGAAGTCGGGGAAATGGGAAAGCTGCCACTTGTTTTCAATAAGAATGTTGTCTCAAAGTCACCCTTAGACTGCAAATACACTGTGACAGTTAAATATATTCCTCCTCATCTTAGGAATAATGAACATGCTTTTCATGACTATTGTGCTCACCTTAAGGATAGTCTAGAATGTCTCCGTGAGATTGTTGAAGAGGATTTCATTAATAAACCTCTTGATAGTGAAATTAGGTTTGCTTGCCTCCAGGCCAAACGATCTCAAGAGTTGCTAGAATGTGTAATTGCAACATGTCCAAAACCCTTAGGTGAAAAAGGCAAGGCTGTGAAGCCTTGTTCTATGCCTAGTGCCAAGCAGGAAATCCGTTCTATGCCCAGTCTTAAGAAAGTAAACACTAATGTGCCTTCAAGTAGTTCAGATTCCAGATATGTTAGTGCTAAGAAAGTGAACTTTAGTGTGCCCGCAAAAAGCTCAAATCACAGTCTTAAGAAAGTATACACTAATGTGCCTTCTAGTACTTGAGATCCTTGCACATCAAGTTCAGGAATGCAAAAATTAGATCAACCAACTAATGTTCCCATTCCCTCTACAGGAGTAATCAATGACATTAAAGCAAGCCGGTCAAAGTCTCAAGACAATACAAGGAATGATAGGACCTTGCAAGCTAAAATGTGCATTGGAAGAGAGTAGAAGACCAACCTAGGAACTTTAAGCTTGAGTTGAATAAAACGAATCGTGTTGATTCTTTTATTAGCCTTAGGCGTCTTGTAATTAATTCGAATTCTGATACTATTTGCAAACCTTGTAATGATGTCTGCTTGAATTTTGTTGCTAATCATGAATGTGGTGTGAATGCTTTGTCTAATGATGTCAAATGCCCAGTTAAAATTGTTAATGCTAATAAGGCAAAAAGGCAAAAGCGAAAGATTGTTAGAAAACAGTGGAAACCCACAGGAAGAACTTTTATAAAGATAGGTTATTATTGGATACCTTTTGGCCATAAGAATAATCAGTTTCCTCTCAAACTGCTAAGATTATGCCCACTAGAAAATGGATGCCTCTTGGTAGAACTATTCCCTTAAGAAGTGAACATACTTTGAATAGGTCAAATACAGACACCAGCATTGCATCTATTCCCAATGATTCCATTGCTTCTCCTTTTGATATGGATGTTTCTATTTCTGATGTGGGTGTTCCAATTCTTGTTACTAACCAAGTGGAACCCATTCTTGAATGGGGATCCCAATTATCCTGTTATCCATTCTTGTCGTGTTCAAGCTGCAGATCGTTCAAATCGTTACGTGGTACGGACTCAGCTGTTCCAAGCATATGACTGGAGACCGGTCGCGGCTCATGAACTTCGTGAGCAAATTCATCGGACAGTTAGATTCGGTAATGATCATTTCGGTGCAATTATGGGTTATGGTGATTATGTTGTTGGTGATAGTGTTATCTCTAGAGTATACTATGTGGAAGGTCTTGGTCATAATCTGTTCTCTGTCGGTCAATTCTGTGATTCTGATCTAGAAGTAGCCTTGAGAAAACATACTTGTTTTGTTAGAGAACTTGATGGTAAGGAACTTTTAAGAGGAACTCGTGGTTCAAATCTTTACACCATCTCTATAGAAGATATGATGAAGTCTTCTCCAATTTGCTTGCTGTCAAAGGCTTCAAAACAAAGTCATGGTTATGGCATCGACGTCTCAATCACTTGAACTTCGGCACCATCAATGATCTCTCCCGAAAGGACTTAGTTGTAGGTTTACCTCGACTAAAGTATGAAAAGGATCATCTTTGTTCAGCATGTCAATTGGGAAAAAGCAAGAAGTATGCCCATAAACCCAAACCTACTAACTCGTCACAGAAGTTCTTCATACAATTCATATGGATTTATGTGGACCAATGAGAGTGCAGAATATCTTTGGGAAGAAATATGTGTTAGTTATAGTTGATGATTACTCTAGATTCACCTGGGTCAAGTTCTTAAGGACAAAGGATGAAATTCCTGATATCATCATCAAACTCATCAAACAGTGCAGAGTTCGACTTAACAAAACCGTCAGAATTATCCGGACGGACAATGGAACTGAGTTTGTTAACAAACAACTTAGTGAATTCTATGAAAGCATTGGAATCAGCCATCAAAGAAGTGTTCCACGAACTCCTCAACAGAACGGTGTAGTTGAAAGGCAAAATCGAACTCTTGTAGAAGCCGCTAGAACAATGCTTGATTTACTCAAAAGTTCCAATGTTTCTCTGGGCTGAAGCTATTGCCACTGCATGCTACTCACAAAATCGTTCCCGATTCACACTTGTTCATGGAAAGACACCATATGAACTTGTCCACAACAGAAAACCTAATCTCTCTTTCCTTCGTGTGTTTGGAGCATTGTGCTATCCAACTAATGAGGGTCAAGACTTAGGCAAACTTAGAGCTAAAGCAGACATTGGAGTATTTGTAGGGTATGCACCAAACAAAAGGGATACCGAATCTACAACAAAAGAACCCGAAACATCATGGAAACAATTCCAGTTACGTTTGATGAGTGACGGTCAAACGGCTCTGAACAATTCAGTTCTGGACCCGCACTTCAAATCAGTCCAATTGGTTCATCCCTTGTTCCAAACTCTTCTCAAGAAACTCCATATGTACCTCCATATGAAGATGATTTAAAGAAATTGTTTGATCCTATGTTTGATGAACTTTATGATCCAAGTACTAATGAGGTGTTGATCCCTACAACAGAGGCTGCTCATATTCAAGTGAATGAAGTCAATCCCTCAGTCTCAATATCTGTAAGTCAAGAAGCACCTGCACTGATCCTTGATCTCATCAACAAATCATCATTCTTCAAATGTACATCATGGAACTGTTTCTGGCATCAATGATGAAGTTAATCCCTTTGCTACTCACGAAGATGCTCCATTTGATAACATATTTGCTCCTGAATCTTCATCGAACCATCTTCTTGAGGAGACATCAACTCTGCTACTTCGGTCCCTCAACAACTACCACATGAACACCTCAGAAAATGGACTCACGATCATCCATTAGACAACATCATTGGAAATCCCTCTCGTCCAGTATCCACACGGAAACAACTTGCAACCGATGCCTTATGGTGCTTCTTCAACTCCGTACTCTCTAAGATCGAACCAAAAGATGTTAAAACCGCCATGAATGAAGATAGCTGGTTCAATGCTATGCAAGATGAAATTCATGAGTTCGATCGACTAGATGTATGGGAATTAGTACCGCTCCAGTTGTGCTATGATTATTGCTCTAAAATGGATCTTCAAAGTGAAACTTGATGAGCATGGTGATGTGTTGAAGAACAAGGCTCGATTAGTTGCTAAAGGATACCGTCAAGAGGAGGGTATAGACTTTGAAGAATCTTTTGCTCATATGGCTCGAATCGAGGCAATTAGAATCTTTTTGGCTAATGCTGCAAGTAAGAACATGGTAGTCTATCAAATGGATGTAAAGACGGCATTCCTGAACGGAGATCTTAAAGAAGTCGTCTACGTCAGCCAACCTGAAGGATTTGTAAATCAAGAGCATCCTACTCCCGTTTATCGTTTGAAGAAGGCCCTTTACGGTTTAAAGCAAGCTCCAAGGGCATGGTATGATACACTGTCAAAGTTTCTTCTATCAACCGGATTTAGCAAAGGAGCAATTGATCCAACATTGTTCACCAGGAAGTCAGGCAAACATTTAATTCATGTTCAAATTTATGTTGATGATATTATTTTTGCCTCGACTGACCCAATGGAATGTGATCGTTTTTCTAATGAAATGAGTTCAAAATTTCAAATGTCAATGATGGGACAAATGTCATTTTTCTTGGGATTACAAATTTCGCAAAGTCCGGAGGCATTTTCATAAATCAATCTAAATATGCAACTGAGATCTTAAAGAAATTTGGATTTGATTCAAGTGACCCTGTTGACACTCCCATGATTGATCGAACCAAACTAGATGAGGACCACTCGGGGATCATGATTGACCAAACAAAATATCGTAGTATGATTGGATCCCTGATGTACCTCACGGCTAGCAGACCAGACATCTTGTTATTTGTTTGCATGTGTGCTAGATATCAGGCTAAGCCTACTAAAAAGCACCTTGAAGCGGTTAAACGGGTTTTCGGTATCTCCAAGGAACCATCAATATGGGACTTTGGTACCCGAAGGACACCGGTATGTTCACTAACGACCTATGCAGATCTGATCATGCAGGTGTCAAGATACTCGTCGAAGTACGTTCGGAGGTGCTCAGTTTTTGGGTGATAAGCTTGTGAGCTGGTCTTCAAAGAAGCAAATGAGTACTTCTATTTCCTCTACAGAGGCTGAATACATAGCCATGTCATCTTGTTGTGCTCAAGTCTTATGGATGAGATCTCAATTATCTGACTATGGCTTTGTATTTAACAAAATCCCTCTGTCTTGTGATAATAAAAGTGCTATTGCTCTCTCATGCAACAACGTTCAACACTCAAGAGCAAAGCATATCGACATTCGACATCATTTCATCGGGGAACAAGTGGAAAAAGGTGTGGTGGAACTCTATTTTGTGAGGTCTGAATATCGGTTAGCGAGACATCTTCACCAAAGCTCTTCCAAGAGAACGTTTTGAGTTTATTCTTCCACGTCTTGGCTTGAAAAGTCTTCAACGAGAAACACTCAAACGTCTTCAGGAGGAAGACGAGGAGTAAAGGTCTATCTTCATCTATCTCTTGTATATATCTATTCGAAAATCAAAATACAAAATTATAAAACCTTTAAAAACCATAAAAATCGAAAAATTCGAAAAATCTTCAAAAATATTGTCATTTTGTCATGCGTTTTCTCGGTTCGATAATATCTACGGTCTTTGTGCTGTCATTAAAAGAATGACACGGGACTTTAGATGTTGTTCGAATTCAAAAAAAAAATAAAAAAAAATTATTTTTGGGAGAAGGAGAAACTATGGTTTATTGTCATTTCGGCAGATAACCCTTTTTCAAAGAAAGAACACGAGCCATACTTTATCATGTTTTCAAAATTCCATGCTCTGATTCTTTAAACATTTATCTGCTGAAAACTAAATGCTTTGAAAAATAACTCGGTCTCTATTTTTGATAATCATCTGGACTTATTTGTCAAAATATCAATCTCTCAATCAACAACCTATGTCATTGATTGAGGGGAGAATGATTTCAATTAAATTAAAAGTTATTTGGCATTCAATTGTTTTCAAAAGATATTCAAGCATGTTTTATCAATGGAGTTTAAAGTCTTAAAATCCGATCATTATCGGTTAAAACGCTTTCATAATCAAGTCACAATTCTCCTTAAAAGCTTTCAAAATCAATTTAAATCTATAAGAGATCACAAATCTCAAATGATTTGATAATTGTGATCGGGGAGAATGTGTGATTTAAATTGGATTTAAACGATAATTCGGTAAATGGTTTTATAAGGATGTACAAGCTCTCCTTCCCACATGTGACAAACGATTTCAAATTTTCCATGCACATGTTGAGGGGAGCATCTATCTTAAACCTATGATTTGAAACGTGATAACTTATCTCAAGGTGCAAGTTCCCTCTAGTATGTGCAAAACTCTTTTCAAATCTCGAGGCACATATTGAGGGGAGCAAAATCATGAAAACCTCATCCTTCCCCAAAATGCTTTATCTACCTGATTCGATTAGGGAAGTGATGTTGATATTTTTCTAAAAGGTAATCAAAGAAGTTAATTCTTTCTCTTGCCTCCGTGTGGAAAACTATTTCAAATACTTGATTCACATGTTGAGGGGGAGTTCTTCTTCTAAAAATATCAAAAACAATTCAGGTACAAAATGCTTTGATATAATATCATAAGTATCTGGATTGATTTTCAAATGGTTTTCAATTGGTTCCTATGGGAGATGAACAATACCAAAAAGACCGACCAACTTTACATTATGTATGGTGATATAAGGACGATAAGGTTAGGTATGTGTTCCCATGATCCGCCAGAACCGGAAGGATCTACCCAGGGGACTATCCACTAGTTAGTGTAGAGTTCTTAGGTATGATGATAAAAGGAGAAAAATGAGATATGGGAAGAGTGCGGAGTAAGACTGAGCTAGTCTTTGGAATAAACCCAACAAGGTTCTTGCTATGAAGTCTCGGTAAGCACTGAAGGGGTTGAAGAATGAAAAAGAATTGAATGAGAAAAGGGTGAAAACAAATAGCCCTCCATATATTCAACCTTAGGGCAGAAACCGGGTTCAATTCATATGCTACTGATGGTAACATCGGTATTGAAGACAAGACGTCATGGACCCAGTGCCGCACTGCACTTCAACTTTCCAAACCACTCAAGTTCCTCTTAAAAGGACTTGTTTCATTCTCACGGGGAACCGACATTATCTATCAACTTTCTCTTAGAGATTGTTGATATTGAAGGAGGAGACCCTCTCCCTAGTCTCCGATATAGGATCCAAATATGCACAAATTGAGTCTAGTGCCACGAGATCATCAATAAATCTCATTAGGACACTTTCAATGAAGACTCTCTGTTTCACACAATGTGGAAAGAGAGATTATATCTTGAGTCCTACGCATTATCCTTGTGGTATTGCCAGAACATCTGAGTGATATGCAAACATACTCACAATGAAGATGGAAAGCCTTCTGGAGCCAACATCTAACAAGCTCCTGGTAGGTGGCATGTGAGATCTATTATTCAGATCAACCATGTGACAATGAAGCGAAACAATGGGGCGATTCAATCTTTTGAATCAATCACGGTTCAGGTTATGGATTGACGGATACCTTTGAAAAACCGGTCTTTGTGCTTTAAAACTCTTTTCATTAAGCACGTCGACCGTGTACTAATTTTTCAAATCAAAAGGTGTTTTATGATTGATAATTGATTTTCATTAAAACCTTCGTTATATTGCAAAAACAATTTCTATTGAGCAATACACGATTGTTTTCAAATCTCTTTTCATCAATCGGTGGACTTAAATTCGCTGGTTCACTCACTCCGTGTTGTCTTCTTTGAGACGTTCGGTTTGAGAACAGCTAGAGCAGCTGCGAAACCCTGTCAAGGAAATTCTTCTGAATTATTCCTGATCACAGGCAGTACTTGTACTGATCAACGGGGAACCGTGGGCCGTGTACCTCAATTCAACGAAAGTGATCAAAGACACTTTAGTGCGATTTATTGCTAACTGTTGTATGCAGATACACCCCGACGTTTGCTGATCGAATGGAGCGGTCAATCCATAGCCGCATGCTCACACAACACATTCATATCAAAAGATATCATGATTGGTGCATCAATGACTCTGATATTCTAACTCCATGCTTCTGCTACGCTGCTGCCAATATCATGAATCAACGAATGCTTCCGCTACTCTGATGAGAAGATATCATGATCCAGAATGTGAGCATGTCGGTCCGAAAGTCACAACATCACATAATACCAACACCACTATGGATGTATCAGAGATTTTCTATTAGGTGATGATCTCAAAAGCTGGCTCAACATTATTATCACGTGGATCAGTAAAAGACCTCCACTTGGATTAACCAAACATGCAATGAGTGGAATCAATGACTACGAGCTTTTGAGCAAAGTACTACATCAAGAATGCAAGATCAATTGTTAATGTAATATCTGATTGTATTCAATGTCATTTTAGTATATGTTTGAGGTGACCTCCCTTAGGGGAGATTGTTAGGAATTAGAAATTCCGGTATTAAAGAGTCGGTCACCTCAAGTATATGTAATCGTTAGAATGCTCGTAGTCATAGTTATATTTAGTTAAGTAGTATTTTGTTAAGTAACACCGTGGAGGACGGACGGGTCTTTACCCACTGTATGCCTGATCCACAGCCCGTTGTGTGGCGATTTATGTAAGACTATAAATACTCTCTACCTCCCAAGGTAGAGAGTTGGAGCTCATAATAATATCTTTCACTTTCTCTCACTAAGTTCCCTAAACCTCTAACTTTCTCTCTCTAGAATTCCACTTATACGCCCACTTTGTGTTATGGTTTGATGTGTAAGTGAAATCCAATATCCTACATTGACTTATGTTGATAAGGACTTCTTTATCTGATTCAAACTTCTCCCGCCTTGTCCCGCTCTTTCTTTAGTCTATTTATCCTTCAGGCTTCTTCTTCAGTTTGTCTTCAGTGTAAGTAGTTGGAGAGGAGTCTTAGGGATTCAGTGATTTATTGTCATCACTCATTTGAATCCATCATCTTCTTCTTGACTCAGTCTTCACCCTTTAAGTTCCGCCTTACTGAGTGGAGAGACTTCTTCATTGCCTCGTACTGAGTATCCTAAAGATGACTCACTGAGCGGCTATGCACTCAGCGACCTGATTGTGTTAATGGATGAGTACTTAGGCTATTTTCTATTCAAATCCTAGATTAAGGGGTTTGGGTATTTTCTGAACCTAACAGTCTCCCCCTATTTGGATATACAAATAGCCTAATTTAATTTTCAGTATAAGTGAGCAAATGGCTTCTTCTTATACTGAATGTACTAATGGATACAAGGAACACTGAGTAATGTAACAAAACATACATCCTTTTATTGATCAGATTACATAGTTCCTATTACTAGTACAAAAGAGATAAATTAAGATGATCAGTTCAGATGGATCCCCAGTGCTTCAAGCTTGACTTTCTTTGTGATCAGTGTTTCCCTGTCAGGATGATCTTTTTTCTTGGCATTTAAGTCACAGAATCGATATTTGCAGGGTCTGAATTTGAGAAGCCACTGGTATATAGCTTATCATTGTAGCTACTCCTGCCTTATCAATATCGCTCCATCTTTGGAACGCTGGGTTTCCATACTCATCAATGAAAAATAGCCCTCTTTCAGGCTGTTCAATCACTAAGCAGTTCACAAACTTAACACCTTCAGGTGGCTCCATGTTGCACTCGAAGCCAGGCACTTTTATCTCAGGTTGGAACTCAACTCTTTTCCTTTTGCCAGTGGAAGTTTGTGGTTGAGATCCTTGAGGTGCAGTCAAGGCAGTCTGAATTCCTAGTTGGGCTGGTGCATCCCTCAGCCTTTCATATCTTTTGTGAGCATCTTCATCGACTCCTTGACCACCTTATTTTGCTTCTTGCCAATGATCGGACCAAGTTCATCAAGTTCAGTGATCCCAAAGTCACTTGAATTTTAAGGATCATGAACCTCAAAGTGTCTTTTGTCATCCCCTCTGTAAACATTCATAGCCAATGGTTTGGTGTTGGGAATAATCTTGACATCAGTGATTTTGTTCAGGAAGCCTTCGTCTGCTCATTGTCAGTTGTATTCCTCAATTCGCTTTTCCGAGAGCTTCAGTTTTCTTTCTCTTTTCTTCATACTGCTTTCTCATTGCAGCCATTTGAGCAGCCTGAGCATCCTTGAACTTTTGCCCTGCCTGACCCTTTGGGAGCTTGCTTGCATCTAATCCCATATTCTCAGCTTCTTTAGCGACTACTTTTGCCAGTGCTTCTTTGTTCTTTTCTCTTCCTCAGCTAGTTTCAGTCTTCTTTCTTCTTTAGCAAGATGTTTACTCAGCTTGTTGAGGTGTGAGCAGGTATTCAGTGTCGCCGATTTTGTAGGGAATCTTCTCAGGCTCAGCAGTCGTCATTATGCCTTTGCCTTTGTCCTGGCCTGTGGAAGATGATGCAACCAAGGGTGGTGTTGTTGTGATAATTGCCAGTGTTGTTGATGTTGTTGGTGGGATGGATGAGATGGGGGTTGCTGTGACTGGTGGTGATGTTGATGTCGGAGCTATAGAGACTGATGATGTTTGCTCCTCCTCAGTGTGAAGAGGAGTTTCTTGATAATATTCTCCCCTCAACTGTTGCCGTAGCGTCAGTGAGGGCAAGAGTTGGTGTCGATCTTTGAGGGGACGAAGCTGCTTGACCCTTGAAGGCTTGATAAATTTCAGTGATCATTGCCTTCATGTATGAGGTGTCAGTTTGAATACCAGTGACTTTTGCTTCCAAATTAGCTTGTGAAATTTCAAGAGCAGTCATTATGGGCCCAAGATTCCAGGCCAGAGAGGAGGATGCACGAGCCAATGTAGCCACTGCGTATTCAAAGAGTCCGTGTAGCTTGAAGAGCTGGGTGAGGATGGAAGACCCTGAACATTTGTAGACTTGAGCATATTGAGCAGTTCAGTAAGGTTTGAGGATTGTTTCAGGTACACCTCAGTACCTTCCAAGACTTTAGAGTTGGTTCTTTGGGTCTTCTTTGACAAACTCCCTGATTTCATCTATCGTGGTACCTACACCACGAAGATGCACGAGGAATTTAGCCAATGTTTTCATCCGGTCGGTGAATGTTGTCATACATCAGATCTCTGTGCTCATGAACATTTTCATCGAAGCCCTGTACCTCTGCCTTTAGATCGGCGTAACTTGCGGCAGACCTCGGTATGTTGTTCCCACAATGTTTTAGTAACCCCTGAGTATAGCTTCCTTGAAGCCCTGGTAATCCATGAGCCAAGCGCCTTTCGGTGAGGGAAGAACATTGTCAAATTCTTTGAATTCATCGAGCTTGAGGTTTGAGGCATGATCATCATGTTGGAATGGGGATTCAGTATGCTCCTTTGGATCAGGTTGAGGCTCTTGTTCACTTGAACCTCGGCGTCCATTTCTTCTCTAGGCGATAAGATTTCATCCTCGTCTCAGCAAGCTCATCTTCAGAGAATAATATCCCGGTGACATCAGCAATTGTGAGCAAGGGGTTGGTTATGGGTTCCATATCAGCGGGTGGTTTATATCCCTCTGAGTCTTTGTCCTCCGTTGACCCCTCGGATCTGGTGGGCATTTCCAGTGCCTTCACTGGAGTCAGGATTGGTTGTGGGTTCGTATCGCGGGTTGTTCCTTTCCCTCCGAGTCTTTGTCCCCAATGACCCTGAGACACGGTGGGCGTTTCCTAGTGCCTTTAGCAGAGTCAGTGATAGTTGTATCCCTATCGGCGGGTTGTTTGAGTCCCTCTGAGTCTTTGGGAGAGATCGGTGTGCCCTCAGACAAAGGCTTGGATTTGCTAATGTCATCACTGGGCGTTGTGGAAGGCGCTCCCCTACCAGTGGGTTGTTTGTTTCTCTTTGGATATTGAGGAGTAGTAGGTGTGACCAAGGGCCTGACTGATGTATCGGTGTCCTTCGTTGTCACTGGGGTGGTTGTTTGCCTGGGTGGGTGTCTTTTTGGTCACGGGCTTTTGTGCCTCTTAGGTACGTGCTCCTGAAGCCTCAGGGCCATGAGACTTTGGTTTAGTCTTAGTCCCGTCGAGACTTCCCTTTTTCTTTTTAGGAGCAGGGTTTGGAGACACTGATCCACTTTGATTGTTCACAGCAATCATGTGGGCCGTCAATTCAATGGGAGTGACGAGGGATGGGTCCTTTTGAAAATTTGAAGGGCTCAGGATGCTAGGTAAATTTCCAAAATTTTCATCCGAGTATAATTTAAACCCGATAGCGATTGCAGAGCACAAGAGACAAACCTAGGATACGAAACATACTTCGTCCTAGTTTTGCTCTGTAGCTTCGTTACGAGATCACTGTAAATGATCTCCCCTATGTCGATAGTGACTCCATTCATCAAGCAGTATGCCATCATCAACTGAATAGAGTTAACTTGTTCAGTGGATGAGTAGTTCCCGCCGAGGACCTGAATCACAAAAGTGAAGAGGATCCTCCAAGCCACGGGGAATGAGCTTTTAGTGACTGGGGTTTTTAACCCATCCTTCACTGTGGAGGGTTTAGGATGGGCGACATAAACACCTTTGTTATAATCTAGCCCTGTTGTAGTGCAAAACGTTTTGAAATCCAGGGTGTATTGTTTCCCCCCCATTAAGACTGAACCTGATGAGATACTCCC